>OY747124.1:114069325-114676825 GCA_963556465.1 Berberis vulgaris
GCCCCCCCCCCCCCCCCCCCCCCCCCTCCTTATAGCTACGCACCTTATTCAGCTTTCCAGCAGCTCGACAAGAATGAGTTGAGAGATAAACCTTGAACTCAGAGATAAGGTAGCTAGTTCCAAGTTATACTTCGAATTAATAAAACTCAACAATTACCATTGCTTCGGCCTAAAAGCAACCCAACATGAGTTCGCAATAATCCGCCATTTCCTTTGTTTTTCAAGCTTTTCGTCTCTTTCATTTGATAAAGATGACATGGAGGTTTTCAGCCCAGGTTAAACCCTTTAGTTCACAGTAAATGAAAGACGACAATCCTTAGATTTTCTATGAATATAATCATACAAGTGACTAAGGGCCAGCCAATGAAGTCACAACTCGTAAGACAAGATAACGACAATTTGGTAAGCTGAAGGTTGACAAGAAGTGTTTTGCTGACAAAACGGATGAAGAACAATGGGAAAGCAAATATGGTGACTCTATTTCCAGCCCTTGCCCTCTCAAGCAAGAGCATTTTTTCCTGCTTACCTTCTAGTAGCTACTAAAAGGCATTTCCTTCAGATGTGTCAATTGGGCTTAGTAATAAATATAAACTATTTAACTGCTTCCATTTCGCTCGCTGCTACTCCAGGAATCGCTTTTGTTTTCTTTTCCTCTGGCTACTAAGATGTTTCAGTTCGCCAAGTTGTCTCTTGCCTGCCCATGGATTCAACAGCAATTCGAAAGGTTGACCTATTCGGGAATCTTCTGATCTATGCTTATTTTCAACTCCCCGAAGCATTTCGTTGCTTGCTACGCCCTTCCTCATCTTTGGGTGCCTAGGCATCCACTGTAAGCCTTTACTCATTTGAACCTCCCCGTTCACTTTAAGGCTATGTCATCCTAAGGTGGTGCTAAATGAGTAAAAACCCTTAGACTCTGATGGCACATAATGATTTCATTTATAGTATTGCAGTAAGTACATGCTCCAAATTCAATTGGGTGTAGTTTTTTTTTTTTTTTCTGGGTCTTTCACCGGTAACTCATCAAGTATACGTATAGTAGGCCTTCTTCGCCAATTTTTGCATTTCGTTCCATCAGGCTCGGCTTGGTTCTAGAAGCGACTGTTTTCGCCTCTCTAGGCTTCATTATCGCTCATGACTGGCTTGCTGTTAGGGCAACTTACTCTTTTTAATGAGAGGTCTAGCAGCTCGGCATTTAGCTCTTATTCTTGCTGCTAATGCAGCTGTTGCAGCGAGTCGCATTCTTGGAGCTCGTTCTGGCAGCTATGGTTTGGCTTTCATTGACACGGACTAGGAGCAGCATTTGGCTTATGCCTTGTTAGAGTAGCCCCTTTCGCCTGAGTAACCTTTGCCTTTATTTCGGCTTGTAGCTAAGTCGTTTAAACTCCCTTGTTGTCTTGCTAGCCTTCCTTCTACTTTGAAGTTCGACTTCATCTACTATTCACTTGACTACAATGGCAATCTACTCAATCTAAAATTCTACAACTTGCTCAATACAAGTTTTTCCGCATTGTTTGAGTTGTGAGTTAGTGGCCTGGTCTTAGTTGTTCGTCTTGTCTTGTCATGTTCACCCGTCAGGAGCACGCCAGGAAATGGGCAAAGAAAAAAGTAGTTGAGTAAATATTACCTAGCATGGGTGAAAACCTTCCTTTTCCCGTTAGAGAAGACCAGTAGCGTCGTTGTCGTTAATCTACTCCCTTGTTTTTCCTGTTGAGAGAAAGAGAACCTGTAGCTAAACCAACTTCTCGTGCGTTAAATGTGATATTTTGGGCCTTTGAGCGAGGATCCGCATTATCGCCAGCTTCCTTCATCAACCCAACTAGAGCTTTGAGCGAGGAAGATAAGAATATGGTCTTCCATAGTCATAGAAGGGGGAGCTAAGCTAGTCTTGAGAGTGCGTATTTGGTCCACTAATTGATTTTTCTCCGAGTGACTTATAAATAAGAGGACCTATCCGAGTCCATCAATTATTGTACCATACTTGTTTCGTATCATAGGATTATTCGGATTATGCTTTTCACACGTATTCTATGTTCAAAATCGTCTACTCCCATTGAGTTGAGGTAGCCCCTTTTTATCCCGACATTGAGGTAACCTCGCTAATTTCACTTCGAATACAGGCGACCGCGGCTATCTCAATTGGGATGGTAAAGGGGGACTTAAAGGACAATGGGCGAAAGCCCCGATCCAATAATATAAATATCGCGTGAATAAGAGCGAAGGTCTATAGACTCTCTAATTCAGAGGTCACTCTCGCTAAAAAAAGGAGCAGTAGGACATCTTAGTGAACGACTGATTGTTTCATGGAATCGGTTGTTAACCAAGTAGGAACCCAGCGAAAAAATGGAAGTGCGTGCTATGCACTCCAGCTCGGCTCGAAAGCTGGAGCTTGTTCCCTCCAAATGGCATAAAGGGGGTCTATTTAATATGGTATGCTATGTACCATATTCTAATTCTTTGCGATTATGTTAATCTGGAAATCCAACCAAGGTCTATGCCATTCAACCGTGTTTTTTCCCAATATGGAAAATAACGCGTAATTCATGCTCCAGATGGGCACGCAGAGGTTCTGGCGCTGCATGATTGTTCGAGAGAGAGAGAGAGCCCTTTCCCACTCGAGGGTGGGGATAGAGGTAGACGCCCCCGAATTCGTGCCAGCAGATAAGACCATATTGTGCGCTAGAAAGGGCGTTAGGAGGACCCTCATAGCGAATAGAATCGTCCTGGTCATACCCGATGAGCAACCCGGGTGGGCTAAAAAAAAGAGGGCCCGACCCCCCAAAAAGAACCCTACTTTGGAAAGTAGGAAATGCAAGTAGTGGAAGGGATCTTAAAAGGAAAAAGAAAGAATAAATATTGACAAATGATAAAAATGTTAAAATTCACCACCCCTATTAGACTCGACATTGATCAGCTGGTTCGATCGATGAGGGTGCTTTCTCTCCCTTTTTTTGTTTTGCTATTTACTTTGCGATCTAAATTCAACGTTTTTAGGGTACAATCTAAACGAATAAGGATTTGACCGAACAACTGGACTTATTTTGATCACTAACCTTTTTTATGTAATTATTATGACAAATGGAGTAAATTAGATTAAAAAAAACCTCTCTAGTTCATTTAAATGAAAAATTAATCCATGATCGTCTTACTTTGCTTACTCTTTTTCATAATTTTTGTTCTCTTGTTTAATCTTATTCATAAAGCTACCTATGAGATTGTTGGAGGACACATGGCAAGCACATCAGATTTAGTAAAAGTCATCAAAATAAATAAACCAACTCATGTCAAGTATTATTTTCGGTGAAAAATAATAAAAGTATTCAATAAAAAAAGGTCGGAATCAGTGGATCAGAATAGCGATAAGTCACTATTTAATTGTTAAAAAAAGAGAGGAATACAGAAAGGTCGAAGAGAAATAGAAACACAAAAGACTATATATCTCTATTGACACCAGAGGCATCTCGAAAGCCTCTCTGTCTCTTTAGGGTTTTTAATATTCTTTTATTTATGTTTTTTCTTATGTTATTCGACGATGTCATTCAATTTCATCAATCAATCTCTCTCGCTCCCTCTGTAACCCTAAAAACTTGTAAATCATAAGAAGATCATTAATCTATTCAATTAGAAGAAGAAGATGTTAGGGTTCTTGTAGATAGCTTAAAATCAACAGATTTGAAAGTAGAATCAGATGAACAACTAGAGGTAGGGATGACAAGATTTGAACCTGTGACATTTTGTACCCAAAACAAATGTGCTATGAGGCTGCGCTACATCCCTTTCATTTCAATTGTCCTATACGAACTCAATTCGTTAGAAATGTATAACCAAAAGAAAGGGCATTTCTATGTCAAAAAATGAAACTATGTCGAAAATGAAAAAACAACCGAGGTTTTTTTTTCTTCTACACGAACAATATTTCTCCTTTTTTTTCATGCAAAAAGCGAAGAAAAAAATGATTCAACCTCAAACCCATTTAAATGTGGCAGATTCAAGATATGGGAGGATGGTGAATGCTTTCTTTTTTGTCATTTTGAATTTGTGAATTTTTAATGAAACAATTTCATTGTTGTATTACCTGTGTTTAGTAAATCTTAATTGTTACACTTAGATGTTATCAATTTTAAATAACTCGTAAATCTTTAAAACATGTGTCGCTTGAAGAAAATTACAAAAACTGAGTGCTTATTTTTACTAGGGTGTGGATGCGCTCTACTTGCACATATATTCAATATTTTTATTTTTATTCTAAAAGGTCAATAATAAGTGAAAGGTATGAAATGTGGATGCGTGAAGTAGGAAGTCCAAAAATTAGATGTAATGCTCTATTTATAGTTTATAGATGATTGGGGCTTCAAATAAATTATGTTAGGGCTTAGGTATAATTAATCAATGTTTGAAAGAGACTGATTTTGATTATAAAACGTATAAAATGTAGAAGGGTTCCAACTAATTAATGAAGATCTTTATAATAAACTAATGTTTGAGGTGTTCGTTATAAATAGAGAGGTTCTTTTAGTTGTGTTCACACAGGGTATGCTAGAATGTCCATAAATTTTTTTATTAACAAAGTTTCCCTCTTGGTTGAGATTGTGAAAACTGTGAACTTTTGAGAGCATTCTCGGACTTTCAAAAATGTCGTAAAGTATGAACAGTGTTTTCTATTCAAAAGACATTACAACACTGATCACTTTTTTACCCACTTTTTATTTTTTCTTGTAATTACTAAATATTATAAAGTTTGGAGGGCATTAGAAACCAAGAAATCAGGTTGAAGACATAACATTTTTCATGTCACATTGCAGGCATTATAATGGTATAGATATTCCAATTGTTTGTTTGTATTCAATTATAATTATTTGAAACAAAAGTGTTTGACAATTGGCTACGAGGGAATGTGCATTGTTTTGCTTACTGTAGATGAATAATATATTTAAATTCATTTTTTTTTTAATTATAAAACTCCAAGTTTCAAATTCTCGAAATTTGCATTCTGATAACTAGTTTTTCTTTTTCTTTGGGGGTTGCTACATGTATTCGACTGTTTTGATCGATGTCCCAACTCAATCTTTTTAAATTTAGCTTTTTAAAAAGTGTTTGGTGTACTCAACCAAATTTGTTAATGCTAAAACGTACAAATTATGATACTCATATTGTTGATTGGAGACTTTATATAGAGGATTCCTCTTATAAATGTTTGGATTCGTATTTTTTAAAGGTTTTGAATGCAATTTTTGGAAGTTTGATATAATAGGTGTAACAATTTTGAAATTTATATATTGATTTATATTTTTATCTTTTTATTTTTAATACATATTGATTTTGTCAACCCATGTATGGTCAATGAGCACATTGAAATTTAACAAATGCGTGATTGAATTTTAGTTTTATAGTTTATAGATGGTGGTTACTATTATTTCAATAGCCAATTAACGCTCCTAAACAAAACAAAATTGTACCAAATGATTTTTATTATTACAAATAATGATAAGTCAGTGCTACATATATTAAATTAATGAAACAAAGTCGAAACATCTCAAACTGCCGGTGCAACAAATTGAAAGGTGTGGTTGCCTTTGGTCCACAAAATTAGACTTTAAGGGCGTGTTTGGTTATCCCATTGACTATTGGAATGTAATGATTGACCGTTGTAAAGTAATGGGTCAAAGGCATTCATTCGTTTGGTATCACATAAAACCATCGTAATGATCATTCCCATTACAGATTTCGTTGTAATGACCATTCATACCTCCCACCCTATGAATGGCGATTACGATTCCCATTGTAATGGTTAAGATGAGTGTAATGAGTTGTTTGCCCCCCTCACCCTCCCTGTAATAACCCCTCATCTCCTCTCCTCATTTTCTCCACCAGCAGCAGATAAAGAAACCTCGACGAGCTCCTCCCCCTCCTTCTCTGATCACAGTCATTGTCACCGTCAACTCACCACAACCCATCTACCTTCTCTTCAATGGTTTTCTCCTCCACTCACAGTGAGAGACACACAAAACAAATCTCTCAAACCCACACACATAAAGAAGATAGGGGGAGGAGGAGAACCTTGGCTCGTGATCCTCCTTCAACAAGCTTGTCTTCTCATCTTCTCTCTGTGATCCTTGCCATCGACAAGAGCAAGTCTGCTCTCAACCAGCAGCACTTTCAATCAGACTCTGTTTTTGTTGTCTTTCCTATTTTTATTGATAAATGAATGAGAGATAAAGATGGGGGCACCATCTCCAATATAATAATACCCAAACAATAAAAGGAGGACACATCAACAATGTCCTCATTTAATAATTCCATCCCCATTTTTATATTATAATAATATCAACAATAATCAATGGTTTACAAGGAATCAACAAAACCATTGATTCTTGTTGATGGAGTATCACAAAATTTGGCACATCCATAGTTATAATAATTGAGGGTATTTCGGGAAATGCACAAGTCATTCCCATTCTATTCCTACCATAAATTCACATATCAAACAATGTCATACACTATTACCATTGTCATTCATAGGTATACCAAACATACACATTTCTATTACCATTACCATTTTCATTTTCATTACCATTCTCATTCCCATTCCATCGAATAACCAAACGAGGCCTAAAGGTACTGGGTAGAAATATAATCTATAAGTGATATTTTTGTGTGAAAAGAAATGCAAGTTAGGTACAGTGGACATAGACAATGAATCATAATAAATGATTTAATATTATTATGTTTTGAAAATGCTACGAGGTGTTTGAAAATGGTTGAAGTAGTTGAATAGGAAGATCATTATAACCATAGCCGCGCGAGTTTGAGCAAAAATGGCTTTTCTTGATTGGTTGAAGGGTTTGAGAGAACATTGTTTTGGGAGGATTCTTTAATGTTGGGGAGCGACTTGTCATTGTTGAATTCTAATACTCTTTTTTTGATTTATTCGTGGTTATGAAGCCGAATCCTCAACTTGAATTAAGTCTCTCTTATGAAGCGGAATCCTCACCTAGTTTTGTCCTTTAATGATAATTTTGTCAATGGTTCATTTTTTGGGTTTTGTAAAGTTTTGTAAACATTTATCAAATTGTTCTTTGTTTATTATATGGAAATGATTTCGAGTTGTTAAATATTTTGACATGCGCTTGATTTCGAGTTGTTTACTAAATTGTTGTTTCAACTAATTCACATCCATATCATACATAATGATAATACATCAAAATAGACCGGCATCAAAATAAACCATATGATGGCTTGGCCATCTGGACCTTGGAGAGACTATATAGTTTTGTTGGTTCAAGTGTTGTTTTCCGTTGAGAAGTCTTGGTCGTTGGATCTTGGATAGATCTGACGGTTGTTGTTGGTTTGAGGGGTGGATCCTTGTGAGGGGGAATGGACCAATTGGAGGAGAGCTTTTTAGGTTTGGTTTTGTCTCAAGTCTCAAGTGGGGATGAGATCATGGTTTGGTTTTGGTACATATAGAAAATATAACCGGTCAATTACGCCAATCTAATAATTTTGTTAGAAAATGAAGGTCGAATTTAATTAAAATTTAAAATGAGGGCTAAACTCTATTAAGCATAAACAAATTAGGGTTAAACCCTTATTTTAACTAGGGTGTGGATGGGCTTTACGTGTGCGTATATTCAATAAAAAAAATTTATTCTAAACATTCAACAATAGGTAAAAATTATGAAATGTGGATGGGTAAAATAGGAAATCTAAAAGTTATATATAAAGGTAGTTAATAGATGACTGAGGCTTTAGATAAATTATGTTTGAGACTTAAGTGTAATTAATCAATGTTTGAGAAATGCTAATTTTAATTGTAAAAAGTATAAAATGTCGAAGGATTCCAACTAATTAATGAAGATCTTGTTTATGATATATCAATGTCTGAGGTGTTCATTATAAATAAAGAGGTTCTTTCAGTGTTTACGCATGGTATGCTTAAAATGTATTTATAAATACATTTTAGTAACAACATCTCTCTCTTGGCTGGAATTGTGAAAAATGTGAAATTTAAAGGGCATTATGGGACTTTAAAAAATGTAATAAAGTATGATTGATGTTTTATATTCAAAAGCATAAATTCTAATTGTCGAGGAAGCCAGCGAGGGAGGGAGGCCCTCCATCCCTCTTGCGATACGTGCAGGGGATGGGAAGCATGCATCGCGAGAGGGATGGAGGGTCCTCCCTCCTCCCTCGCTGTTTTCCTCGCCAATTAGACAAGTTCATTCAAAAGACATTAAAACCATTAGTTACTTTTTTACCTATCTTTTGATTTTTTTTTTCTTATAAATATTATAAAGTTGGGAAGGGAAAATTGGAAATCAAGAAATCAGGTTGAAGACCTAACATTGTTCATGTCAAACTGCAGGCGTTATATTAGTACAAATATTAAATTGTTTGTCTACGTTCGTTTATATTCAAATTATAATTATTTGAAACAACAGTGTGTGACAACTGGCTACGAGGAAACATGCATTTTTTGGTTACTGTAAGTGCGAAAATTCTAAATTGCACTGGTATCTCACCTGGTATCTCGCCTGGATGGTGCCAAGCACGTGCATCCGCGAGGTGCCAAGCACGTGGCTGGTCTTGGGAAAAAAAAAAAAAAAACTAAGTATCAACAATGTGTATTGCTTTCATTAATTCAACATCAAAAATTCTAATCACCCACAAGAAAGGAAGGAAATTTTGGGGGTTTCATTCAACACATAGAACATTTGTATAGATGAAGACAGTATCATTTGGGGGTTTCATTCAATCTAACCACCCAAAAGAAAGGAAGGAAATTTTGAAAACAATGTGTTTCTTTCAACAAGATGGGGTTAGGAATCATTGGGGGTTTCATTCAATCTAACTCCACCTCCGCCTCCTCCACCCCTGCTACCTCCGTCGAAAGCAGATTAGGGCTATGATAGTTCATGGTGCTTCCAGTTCATGGTTGAGTAGAATTGTTCTCTTCAACAAGATGGGGTTAGGAATCAGCAAACTATCGAATACCCATTTCTCTCTCAGCTCTGTTTTCAGTATGGGTCTCGTTTTTAAGGCGTGGGTGTCTCCCTGAACCAGCCATGCTTGCTTGCTCTGTTTTTTTTTTAAAGAGATGAAATAGTAGAGAAGAAGTAGAGGAAGAAGTGAGAGGAAGAGAGGAAGAGTGGGTTTTGAGAGGAGAGATTGTTATCGGAAAAGAGGAAAAGAGTGAGCTTTTTGGTTGGTGGTTTGGTTGAGAAGGAAGGAGGTTTGGAGTTCTCTGGGTCTGTGCTTTGAGAGAGAGAGAGAGAGAGAATTGTTTTCACGGGTTTGAGATTGGTGTATGAGATTTTTTTTTTTTTTTTTGGCCCTTTTGATGCCCTTGAATTGGCACGTGCTTGGCACCCGCCAGGCGAAATACCAGGCGAGATACCAGTGCTACGTAGCATTGCTCCTGTAAGTGATTAATATATTTAAATCTGTGATATCTTATTGTTAAAACTCCAAGTTTCAAGTTCCCAAAATTTGCATCCCGAGTTCTAATTTTTTTTTTTCTTTTCAAATTCAATCTCTCTTATTTGTTTTTCACACATAAACTTGTAGGAAGATATCTTTAAAGAGTAGTGATTTAAAATTTTACAAGGGTTATATTTAGACCCTTGTATCAACCATATTTATGAGATCACAATATAAGCTTATTTTACAAATCAATTTATTATATAGCATTTTCCAAGCCTTCCATGTAAATAAACAAAACTATTTTATAATGTGTACATTGACATCCATATATTATTAATGCATAAGTTTGTTCTACTATACTTTCTCTAACCAAATTTTATTTTTTTAAGCTACAATATATTAACAAGCACTATATAGAACAAGAGATGTTTCTCCTACGCTCATCCATGTCCCTATCAATAAAATTGAAAGAACAATCACCATGAATACATAATACTATTAGAAAAAATTGTTCACTAAGACCAATCTACTGGAAATGATTAACAACCATTTGAGAGTCTCCATGTTTCAATTTTTCGGACATAGTTATAAATTTGAAGAAATCATCCATTTTGACCAGGCTTAAGATCTTATTTCATGTTTTTCAAGCCATCCATGTTAAAAAATTATTTTTTGAAAATTTTATATAATAATTTTATTTGCTCATCGAGTCACAAAAATTGCTTTGTAAAATAAATCATAGTAGATTTTGTTAATGCAACTCAATTTTGAAAAAGAAAAAAACAATTGGAAAAAATAGATAAATGAGATTCACAATGATAAGGTAAATGAGACAAATGATAGGCAAGGGAATTGGATGAGAATGTATTCGGAGGCTTCGATTATTCGATATGCATTTATAGTTCACATTTAAAATACGTGCGAGTTGGATATGAACCATATATATAGAGTTGGATGAGAATGTATTCGGAGGTTTCAATATGCATTTATAGAGTTGGATATGAAATAAAAAGTTAAAATGTAGATGTTGCTAAAATAATTTCATATTGAAAAATATTTATTTTTGTACTTGAAATAACTAAAAGGTGTGGTTGCCTTTGGTTCACAAAATTAGACTCTAAAGGTATTGGGAAGAAATATATTCTATAAGTGATATTTTTGTGTGGAAAAAAATGCAAGTTAGGTATAGTGACCGACGGTGAATTATAATAAATGATTTAATATTTGCATGTTTTGAAAATGCGATGAGGTGTTTGAAAATGGTTGAAGTAGTTGAATAGGAGGATCATTATGACTATAGCTACACGAGTTTAGCAAAAACGGCCTTGTGAGGTCGTAGTGATTGGTTGAAGGGTTTGAGAGACAAGTTGTTCTAGGAGGATTCTTTAGCATTGTTATCATTATTGAACTCCAATACCTTTTTAGTGATTTGGTCGTGGTTATGAAGCCGAATCCTCAATCCGAATCAAGTCTCTTTGAGGAAGTCGAATCCTCACCCAGTTTTGTCCTTCAATGATAATTTTGTCAAGAGAGAGGCTACACAGTGAGGGGAGTGAGGTGGCGGGGGTGGGAGCCGTTCGCTCGGGATGTGCGTGCGAAAAGTCAACGCATGCATCTCGAGTGGGTTGAACGGCTCCCACCCCCGCCACCTCACTTCCCTCGCTCGTTTCCTCGCTCATTTCCTCGACACTTAGAATTTCTGTTTTGTCAATGTTCCATTTTTTGGGATTTGTAAACATCTATCTAATTGTTCCTTGTTTATTAGATGGAAATGATTTCAAGTTGTTAAATATTTTTCATCTAATCCACATCCATATCATACATATAAGTAGCCGGGGAATAAAAATGTAAAAACACAAAGATCTTTGTTTATCTTGAACATCTTTTCATGAGCAAGGACGAGCGTGTTGTTGTTTTTTTATCAACATTTGATATAGCATTCCCGTTCTATAATTGAAAACCGATCGGAGGTATTGGGTGTAGAAACTTGCACAAGGATAAATCCATATATTTTCAACATTCGTATGAATTAGTCTAGACGCTCACATAATTTGAATTTTTTTTGAAAATTAGTTTGAACTCCGAAGTTAGTTCTGATATTCATATCAAATTCAAATAGTAAATATTCTTCTTCCTTTATTACTTATAGCATAAAACACACAATATTTTACCAATCCCAAATTTGGTTCATGGATTATAAACTTTTCAAAAATGCTAGGAAATCAGGTTTTTACATCCATGTTTTGTAATCAGGATGACGTGTCATGATCCAGAAAGAATGATGAATCTCTAAAGATTTTATGTGTATCTTAAGGTTGTAAAAAATTTCTCTAACAATGCCACATCATCCTGATTGCAAAACATATTTACAAAACCTAATTTCCTAGCCTCACTCTAAACTTTTTCACTACCTAAATTTAATCGTCAAAGTAATACAAGCATCCGCTTGTCATGGATGCTCTGCGAAACTATCGGGGTATGGATAAATACATACATCTCACTCTCCCTTCTCTTCTCCATCTAGAATTTGTTGGCATTTAATTACAGTAATCTGGCATTGAAAAAAATCTCTATCCGTACAGACACCCGTTCTAAATCCGCCACGTGTACGTCCCAGATCAACTTTGGAATCGATACAGCCTCCTTATATAAACTCGCATCTCTCGTCATTTCCTTCACTCCAGTTTTTTGTTGTCGATCTCTCTCTGTTCCCCAAATCTCGTCAAATTTCGTCCGAAATCGTTCGATTTCACTTCAAATCGGACCGATCTGACTCGCGATCTCGTGGTTTCAGTCGTCTGATGGGTTGATTCACGGCGAATGGTGGTTCTAAGAGCTCGATCGAAGAGATCGGGACGAAGGTTTCTCTAGGGTTTTGTGTTTCCATCGATCGAACGATCGATATGTCTTTGGTGATTGCAGACTTCCTTCACAAGCGTGCGATGATGATAACTTCGGAGATCTCATTTCATGGCGGTTCGAGTCCTCATCGTCTGAAACAGCTTGAAAAGTGGAATCGTCGCTTTAATTTGAGTTAACATTGAGCTTGCAAACATGGATTTATCGTTTATTTAGGGTTTCTTCTCCCTTTTTCGTTGGGTTTGGTTTCATTGGAAGAGAAAACAAAGGTTTCTCGATCGTTAGGTCATCAGTGATCTCTTGCAACATTGCCTGTTTTCGGTGCGTTCCCAGTTTGGTGGTTCTTCTTTCTTGTTAAACTTAATCCTCATCTTTTGGAGGTAACGATCTTATCTTTCGTAGTTTTGTTTTGTTTCATTAGTATTTTGGTTTTATCACTATTTGCTTCACTTCTTCTTTGACTTTGGCCTATTACGATTCTCAAATTAGAGTTAAAATTTTATTCTGTGGTTTGGTTTGGTTTAGAATTTGATTATCTAAGTTAAAATTAGATGGTCCAGGGAAGGGGGTTTGATCAAACTCTATAATTAGATTTTTCTTTGTAGTCGATTTGATAACAGAAGTTAAAACATTTAGGAACCTCTCTGATGTTTGTATGATTGTTTACTTGCTGATAGTGTCGAATTTCCGGCTATGTTGTTGACTATGATTGTGTGCTTGCTGATACTGTCGAATTTCTGTCTATATTGTTGACTACTCAAGAGTTTGTTGTGCTGTTATTGACCATGATCCAATTTGTTAGAAACGATAACTAAATTTGTTGAGAACATTATGTGAACAGATGAAGGAGGGGTAGGCTGACCAATATTTGTTGAGTTGACTAAAATCTAGTTCAATGCAGAAACAGTTTCAGGCTAGGGAGGCTGAGTTGGTGGCAATGGATCCGATAAAGCTAAATTTGAACGAGAGATTAGCCATGAACTGGACATTTTTATAATATCTAATTCACCCATTTACATATATATTAGATGGGTTGAGTCGGCGTCTACCTGGTGCTGGGATAAAGCTAGAGATTACTTGTTTGATTGATGAAAGTCTGACAAGATAAATAAAACATGCACCTAAGCAACAAACAACAATGCTAACATAAAGAATTAGGTCGCTATCCTCACTAAAGTTACTATGTTGAGACCCCACATGGTCCCTGTCCCCCCCTCTGTAACGACCCGATCCGCACAGTAAGATATTGTCCGCTTTGGGTTCAACCGACCCGCACGACTTTAAAAAGTCTCTTTTAGAGTATGCACAGCGGACACTGGGCCCCTCTCTGGCCCTACTCATCCAGATATTGTCCTCTTTGGCCTATTGGGCAGCATTCTGCACCTCCCTTACCTCAATGATTTGTTGTTTCCACCCACCTACTGGGGCTCTACAGGCCTCTTTCTATGGGGATCCAACCTCGCACATATATAGCACATCACCATCCCGCACCCAGGCGATGTGGGACTATGATCTCCCCTTGGTAGCTAGTCCAACCCCTTTTGGGATCCACAAGCTTGTTGGGCCTATTGGGCTCCACCCTTCACCCTCCCCCTCAGGTCCGCCCACACAAGGGTCTCACAGTCCACCCCCTTAGGGCCCAACGTCCTCGTTGGTCACACAAGCCCAACGTCCACGTCGGCACACTTTCGGCTGGGTCAGGCTCTGATACCATTCTGTAACGACCCGATCCGCACAGTAAGATATTGTCCGCTTTGGGTCAAACCGACCCGCACGGCTTTAAAAGGCCTCTTTCAGAGTATGCACAACGGACACTGGGCCCCTCTCTGGCCCTACTCATCCAGATATCGTCCTCTTTGGCCTATTGGGCAGCATTCCGCACCTCCCTCACCTCAAGGATTTGTTGCTTAACCAAAATTTACTGTCACGCCCCGCTCATAAGAAAAATCCCAACAGACCGGGAGATTTCCTACAAACGGCACGTGACATACCACTTAACCACATTATGACACAAACAATTCTCGGAAAACGAAATTCCAAAATATTACAAGCATTCCAAAGTATTACAACCATGCCAAATGCAACCTTCTCCCCCCAACTCTACACATCAAAGCATTCTCACAAACATAACTTTCATATATAACACCAAAAAGCAAAACACAAAACATAATACAAACTCTGAAAATGACTAGGATCTAGTTCCGCCTGGCCTGATCCACAAAGTCGCTTCCAACGCCTGCACTCCAATAAGAATACACCCATTTGCCACAAAACAAAGCAAAAGGGGTCAGCCTAAAGCTTGTATGAGCAGATAAAAAAAATCAACTACAAATAACACAAATGATAATCCACATTTCAATATATATCCACATTTACCTTACATCACATGCTACAACTTATACCTACTGCACCAACCATATGGTTAACTAGTCATGTGCACGAATCAGATTATCAACAAAAACATAACCTTTTAATAGACCATTAATCCTTTCAAATGAATGAAAATTTTCATAATCTTAAGCACATGTCATCTTATCAAATTTTCGCATACTCACTTTCAAAACATAACATACCCATTTTTTTTATTTATCTATCTAGGACACACCTGTTCCAAGACATGTCCCTTCTATAGGCCCTTAGGAACTCACCATCACCTCACGCAAGTTGAAACTTGTACAATGGCTTAGTTCCCTACCGGAGGGCATGCTACAAAACATCTTAGACCATGAATACCCTATCGCACCTCTCCATGTGCCGAATGTGTCTCACCTCGACACACCTCCACACGTGTACCAATACCCACTTTGAGTATGTATACATTTCAAACGGGGTGCCGTCTCTAAAATGCATACTTCACCTCAAAAGACTGGACACACGGGCAAAATCACAATTTAAAACTGCGCGCTGGAAGAGAAATAAGTTCACACTCTTCCTCTGACCCCTCAGGAACACTCCACTGTATCACGCGAGTCATGACTCGTACAGTGGCTTAGTTTTCCCCTTTTGGAAATCAGACACTGCTCCTCAGGAACACTCCACTATATCACGCGAGTCATAACTCGTATAGTGGCTTAGTTTTTCCCTTTTGGAGACAGTCACCGTACAACTCACTATGTACGGATTACACAAATATTAGAAACCAAGGCATCTATGGCCATAATGTACCACTCTGTACATTTCAAACGCCGGAGTAGGGTATTCATGTCAAACTCAAGATTCTCAACATTAATCAAGTAGCATCGTTCCATAATTCCATTAGAGGAACTAAATTCTAAATATCACAATTACATATATGATGCACAATATTCAATAATAAACATCTACTTGAAACACGCATCTCGAGGCACATTATTGCCAAAATTAAAATATTGTAAAATGTGAAATAAATTTATTCTAAAATTTAATGTTATCACGGTGGTCACAACGGTGAAAACGGTGATAAAAACAGAGTTATAAATCAAATTCTATGATCAGTCAAAGTTGGGTCAAAATCGGGTAAAATAGATGACGTCAGCATGACGTTTGACGTCATCGTCTTCAACCTCAGAGCAGATTTTTTTTTTCAGAACGTTTCAGTAACATAGCAACTTCAATCACACACAAAAGTCGCATTATTCAACCAAACCCTGAAAACTTTATACCATTGGAAAGCCCTTACCTTAAACTTGTTAAACATGTGAGATTTATACCTAAATTCTTTTAATAACAGAAAATAAAATCAGATCTTTACCCCCTGTTCATCATGGTTTAAAGTCAGACTTATAATTTCAGCAAGTCACAGTTCAACACACCAACTTCAAATACCTATAACTTCTTCAATACTTATCCAAATTTTACATATAAGCTACGTTCAACACACCAACTTCAAATACCTATAACTTCTTCAATACTTATCCAAATTTTACATATAAGCTAGCTATAGAAAGCTCTCACATTCATCTTTCAACTGGAAGCAATCAAAAACAAAAATACTGAAAGAATCAAAAACTACTATTACGGAAAGACACTAGGTTACTCATCTTAACCCATAATAGCAAAGCCCCCCAAATTTATACCAAGAAAGAGTAAACATGCAATCAAAGGGGTTAAATCATTCAAGAAATGTTCGATCTACTCACCAACCACAGGTATTGCACTCCTCAAAGCATAAGACTCCTCCCCAACATGCATCAAGATCCTCAAGCAAATCTTTAAGGAATCATCCCTCTCAAGCTCTCTCCTAGACCTGGTTGACCAACATACAACCTCCTAAGCTCTGATGAGAAGAGTGAAAAGAAAAAAAAAGAAAAAATTTGTATAGTCTTATAGAAGGGAAAATGGCTATATGCCACCACCAAATTTCTAAATACTACCGCGGTGGTACAAAGAAAAAACAGTTGTTACATAATATACACCTCAAAAGGAATCTCGTCCTCGAGATTAAACTAAGAAAACGATAGAAGGCTACGAGAATAGATACGGATGTAACTGCCGAATACGATCCTCCAATTCCCATGTCACATCGCCCTCCTGGTCACTCCACTGTACTTTCACCAGTCTTATAGTCTTCCGTCGCAATCGTTTTTCATCTCTATCAACAATAGATATTGGTTGCACGGGATAAGACAAATCCTCTGACACCTCAACATCATCCGACTCTATAATCTGGGTCGGATCTACTGAACATTTCCGAAGCATTGATACATGGAAGACATCATGAATCCCAGACATAGCTGGTGGCAAAACAAGTCGGTACGCCACTGGACCGACTCTCTCAACAACCTCATAAGGCCCAATATATCTCGGAGCTAATTTCCCTCTTCCCCTAAACCTGATAACACCTCGCTTGGGGGAAACTCTCAAGAAAACTCTATCACCTACTGCAAACTCCAGATTTGTGCGCCTACGATCTGCGTAACTTTTCTTACGACTTTGAGCTGTCTTCAATCGTCGTCGTATCAAATCTATCTTTTCAGTAGTGTCTTTGATGATATCGGGACCTATAACTGCAGAATCACCAACTTCAGCCCAACACATAGGAGATCTACAAGGTCTACCGTACAATGCTTCATATGGTGCCATCCGCGGTAGTATTTAGAAATTTGGTGGTGGCATATAGCCATTTTCCCTTCTATAAGACTATACAAATTTTTTTCTTTTTTTTCTTTTCACTCTTCTCATCAGAGCTTAGGAGGTTGTATGTTGGTCAACCAGGTCTAAGAGAGAGCTTGAGAGGGAGGATTCCTTAAAGATTTGTTTGAGGATCTTGATGCTTGTTTGGGAGGAGTCTTATGCTTTGAGGAGTGCAATACCTGTGGTTGGTGAGTAGATCGAACATTTCTTGAATGATTTAACCCCTTTGATTGCATGTTTACTCTTTCTTGGTATAAATTTGGGGGGGGGTTTGCTATTATGGGTTAAGATGAGTAACCTAGTGTCTTTCCGTAATAGTAGTTTTTGATTCTTTCAGTATTTTTGTTTTTGATTGCTTCCAGTTGAAAGATGAATGTGAGAGCTTTCTATAAGTAGCTTATATGTAAAATTTGGATAAGTATTGAAGAAGTTATAGGTATTTGAAGTTGGTGTGTTGAACTGTGACTTGCTGAAATTATAAGTCTGACTTTAAACCATGATGAACAGGGAGTAAAGATCTGGTTTTATTTTCTGTTATTGAAAGAATTTAGGTATAAATCTCACATGTTTAACAAGTTTAAGGTAAGGGCTTTCCAATGGTATAAAGTTTTCAGGGTTTGGTTGAATAATGCGACTTTTGTGTGTGATTGAAGTTGCTATGTTACTGAAACGTTCTGAAAAAAATCTGCTGAGGTTGAAGACGATGACGTCATCTATTTGACCCAACTTTGACTGATCATAGAATTTGATTTATAACTCTGTTTTTATCACCGTTTTCACCGTTGTGACCACCGTGATAACATTAAATTTTAGAATAAATTAATAAATTTATTTCACATTTTACAATATTTTAATTTTGGCAATAATGTGCGTCGAGATGCGTGTTTCAAGTAGATGTTTATTATTGAATATTGTGCATCATATATGTGATTGTGATATTGAGAATTTAGTTCCTCTAATGGAATTATGGAACGATGCTAATTGATTAGTGTTGAGAATCTTGAGTTTGACATGAATACCCTACTCCGGCGTTTGAAATGTACAGAGTGGTACATTATGGCCATAGATGCATTGGTTTCTAATATTTGTGTAATCCGTACATAGTGAGTTGTACGGTGACTGTCTCCAAAATGGGAAAATTAAGCCACTATACGAGTTATGACTCGCGTGATATAGTGGAGTGTTCCTGAGGAGCAGTGTCTGATTTTCAAAAGGGGAAAACTAAGCCACTGTACGAGTCATGACTCGCGTGATACAGTGGAGTGTTCCTGAGGGGTCAGAGGAAGAGTGTGAACTTATTTCTCTTCCAGCGGGCAGTTTTAAATTGTGATTTGGCCCGTGTGTCCAGTCTTTTGAGGTGAAGTATGCATTTTAGAGACGGCACCCCGTTTGAAATGTATACATACTCAAAGTGGGTATTGGTACACTTGTGGAGGTGTGTCGGGGTGAGACACATTCGGCACATGGAGAGGTGCGATAGGGTATTCATGGTCTAAGATGTTTTGTAGCATGCCCTCCGGTAGGGAACTAAGCCATTGTACAAGTTTCAACTTGCGTGAGGTGATGGTGAGTTCCTAAGGGCCTATAGAAGGGACATGTCTTGGAACAGGTGTGTCCTAGATAAATAAAAAAAAAATTGATATGTTATGTTTTGAAAGTGAGTATGCGAAAATTTGATAAGATGACATGTGCTTAAGATTATAAAATTTTCATTCATTTGAAAGGATTAATGGTCTATTAAAAGGTTATGTTTTTGTTGATAATCTGATTTGTGCATATGACTAGTTAACCATATGGTGGGTAGGGACCGCAGTCCGCTGTGCACACTCTGACATCACGCGCTCTGATACCACTGTGAGACCCTTTTGTGGGTGCACCTGAGGGGGAGGGTGAGGGTGAGGGTGAGGGTTGGAGCCCAATAGGCCCAACAGGCCCGTGGATCCCAAGAGGGGTTGGGCTAGCTACCAAGGGGAATCATAGTCCCACATCGCCTGGGTGCGGGATGGTTATGTGCTATATATGTGCGAGGTTGGATCCCCATAGTAAGAGGCCTGTGGAGCCCCAGTAGGTGGGTGGAAGCAACAAATCCTTGAGGTGAGGGAGGTGCGGAATGCTGCCCAACAGTCCAAAGAGGACAATATCTAGATGAGTAGGGCCAGAGGGGCCCAGTGTCCGCTGTGCATACTCTGAAAGATGCCTTTTAAAGCCGTGCGGGCCGGTTGGGCCCAAAGCGGACAATATCTTACTGTGCGGATCGGGTCGTTCCTTGTGTAGTAGAAAGAGCGGTTGATGTTTGAAAAATTGCAACTTTTAAGTTACAACCCTAACAGTTTTTGTTTTAAAGATGAAAGAGTCAATTCTATGAGGATTTTGATAGTTCTATGATTGTCTCCACGCTTCAATAGAGTTATTATCTAGATATTTTTCTCTGCACTACAAGAGTTACTTGAATTCATATTTCCTAGAATAAAATTTGATGACATGCAATTAGCATTTAAATCAAATCAGTTTAAACTGTCTTGTGTTCATACATAAGTATTGTGGCTTTGTTTGAAAAGTTTATTTGCCCACTATTTCTCTTTAAGGATTTTTTTTCCCTCTTTAGTTTTTGGTTTTCTGAATGTAGACGTTCACCAAATAAGCAATGATAAAATTGTTTGAGCCAAGTAGAAACAACTACTAATTTTTTGATGATTCATGAAGGCACGAGTAAATCATCAGAGATTGGCAACAATTCCATAAATTTACAGCAACCCTTTTAATTCTCATTTACACGTCCATTTACAAAATCTCTGATGCAAAAAAAAAAAAAAAAAAAAAAAAAACATAAAAGAGGTAAATTCTCTAATTGACTTATTTATTTATTTAAATTTATTTATTATTATTTTTATTTTTTATTTTTAATTTAAGAGTACAAACAATTTATGTGAATAGCATTTTGTAATTGGTATGAACTTGTTGCATGTTTATTTTTGTTGCTTTTGCATTTAAAGTCATGTACTTTTTTGGAATTGTTTGGAAAAAGTGCCATAAAGGAGCATTTATATGGTGAATGTCATTTTGAGTGCGTGTATTTCCAGACGCGTGCAACACATTTCTATTGAATACCCGTGGAAACTACTCTTTTCCCAAGGGTAGAACTCCCAGATATTAGATATTATGACACCATTATGTTGAAACCTTATTTAGAAATTACCCATGTTTATGTGTCATACATGGCTATGTAGCAAACGCGGATAACGTCTAGAACCGATTTAAGATTAAGCAGATTAATCGAATTTAATCGGTCTATTTTTTTTCAAAGAATACATTTTTATACCCTCAATAATGTAAATGATAATAAATAATATATCTTGACAATAAAGATTAATAAGTCAAGTATTATAGAGCAACAAAAGTCATATTATAGAGCAAATTATGTAATCATGTCCAAAACATCACCCGTTATGAGCAACCACTATCACCACCCAACAAAACAATCTCCATTTATCATCAATTTTTTGTGACTCGCCGATTAATCGGTGACAGCTGAACTCAACCACTAAATACCTAGTTTGGATCAGTCTACTCCCGATTTACACTAAATCGCTAAGTATTTGTCGCATAAATAACCCAAATACATGGTTGTTGCAACATTTGCATTTGTTTCCTTTTCCAATCCCAAACAAATTTCCAAGGGTTTTGGTTATGACTGATGTTCTCTCGCATTTGGCCCATCTCCTAAGCGAGGCAAGCAGTACTAGTACTAGTTACATATTGTCATATTTGGTTTATGTTTGGCCCTCGTTTGAAATGGATTGGGTCCTCATCATGCTTTGTTTTTTCTCTGTGGATGGCATATTGTTTATGGCTGTTATCATTGTCATGTTCAAATTATTTATGGCAAAATTGAGATAAGTGTTATATTCCTAATGAGGATGCCTTTGTATTTATTGCAGAATGTATAATCAAATAGGCATATCCGTTCCTTATGATGTCTCTGTTTGTGAAGATGTAAATATTTTTTCTGACTCTTGTAACAATGATACAATCGACAATGTGGTAGCAGAACTTGGAAATGTACTCGGTGATATTCAGCAGGTTCAAGATGTCGATGAGCTTGTGTCTGACTCAGATGATACAGAAGCCCCAAGTGAGGAAAAGGTGAGCTGTGAAGATAAGTCTTGTGAAGGGTTGGAAATACATCATATTAGTTCCTTAACTGCACAAACTCATAAGGTCTTGAGCAAATATTCAACCTTCCCCTGCTCCAAAGAGTCTGCATATCATACATCTGCGGCTGGCGGAGATGATACATCTGATATAGCAGGGAGTGAACAATGCTCATCGATACCTCAGAAACCAGCCTGTAATCATTCACTATCATTACCTGTGAGTTTCTAAGTCCTTTGTTACCTTATTTGAGATGCCTATATGACAACTGGTGCCAATTTGGCTTAGGCTTTATCATATTTAGATGAATAAAAGTTTGTTAAGTTCCAGGCGAGGTTTTTTAGTGTACATTCAGTTGATGACTTTTTTTTCTTGTACCCATTTAAAAAAATCTAATATTTTAACCTAGTAGGACCAGTTAGAATTAGGGATTCATAAGGATCAATCATATTGGTCGAGTGATAGGATACGGTTCCATTGGAACCACTATTGCAAGACTGATAACCCTTATTGTATGGGTAAAGCTGTTGTCAAGTTTCATTTGGTTAACACCACCTTGCCTTACATTGTAGAATCTGTAGTCGTTTGCATATGGTGCCCTCGAGACATTTCATAACATCTGGCCTTGGGCCGACAAAGACCTTGCCTTTTGGTATCTTGACGTCGCTAAGGGGAATCTTGCTATCCTCTTTATATCTTTCTGAATTCAATTCTTTCCTCTTATTTTGTTGGTGGTTCCAATCATTTCTCGTTTGAGTGAATGTCGTAATGGCTGGCAACTATCAAGAAATGTAAATCGTAAGGCCCCTTGAGGCCCCATCTTTTGATGTTGTAACTGCCATCAAAACAAACATTTGATCGACATAGTCGCCGCGAAAATATGTTGCTCTGAGTGTAGCAAAATTTTTTTTTTCCAGTTTTATTATTATTATTATTATTATTATTATTATTATCTCAAGGGTTTCTTTAGTGAAAGTCTCCAAACTTTGAGTCGACTTCCATGATAAATTAATATAAAAGACACAATTTTCTTGCATCTCCTTGTACTTTTCTAAACTTTTTCATTGTTGTCTTGTACACATGTAATTGTACTTTCTGTTTAATACATTTCTATGTTAAAGAATTGAGAGTTGACAATTTCTGCAGGTTTACCTATATCAACCTAAAATTTAAAAAGGAATCTTTCCTCTTCAAATTCTCGTCAAAGTTTATTAACTGTTCTGGTATACCATGCATTCATGTACGTAGATACTGTGCTCACTTGTATGTACTCTTGACAATTATCTTTTCATCATCTTGTGTTTATGATTCTTTTTCAGACTTCTTCGAAGCTTGTATCTGCTATAAAAGGTACCCGTGAGAAGCATGGGTCACCTCTCACGAAGCATACGGTTACCTGGGCTCCTGAAGTGTTTGATCCACCCTCTACATCCCTCTCACACACTGTGAAGAGTTACAGCCAGCAGCGCTCTAGAACATACAGAAAGAACAGTAAGCACAAACACAAGCACAAGCACAAGGGAAAATCTTCACGAGGGAGCAATAGCGAGAAGAAGCATCATACCAATGGTGAGAAGAACTCCCCCAGATATAGTGGGAGCTCTGGAGTATATTCCAAATCATCTGCAAACAGTGGTTTTATGAAGTCCGAAATCTGTTCTAAGCCTGCCGCCACTAGTGATGTCGGAAACTCTGACCTGCTTTCTGAGTCGGGGGCTAAGTATGATGATAATGAAAACTCTGAACTGCATTCCGTCTCATCAAGAACAGACAATGCGTTTAGCATGCGAGAGTTTAGTCAGACGAGTGTGGATCTTGTGGATTATGCTACTGCAAAGGAGTCTGATATGTTGATTAGGCATTTACTGCTTTTGGTTCTGTAAATAAATAGCGGGCAGCAATTCGGTTACGATGTTGTGTTTTGTATTTTCGACAGCTTGATGTTTACCTGAGAATTTTTGATCTTTGTCGATATGGAATTTGTATGCCTAAATTTCATTTTTACGCTTTCATGAGCCCAGCAGCCTTCATTGTTAGTTGGACACTCTCTTTGTAAATCCCCGGTGTAGGTCTTATTATCTTTCCATTTTCTTCATGATATAACTTCAGTTTTTGGCGTAGTTATGATGCAACATTTGAAAGGCAATGTTGCTTTGTAGAGCAAGATTAGGCGTCCACCCATGGTTTGCTTTACAACATGACTGCGGGGAGCCTAGACCCCCATTAAGAACATCCATGGTTGACAATTTACCCCTCGAAGCATGATTATCAGCCGTGAAAGATCTGAATTGAACCTTAATCACTTTCAGTGAGGCCTCAGCAAGTGATTGGCGGTTATGGTTACCTATTGCTTGCTAAGGCTTGGAAAAAGCTAACCACCCTTCTTAGGAAGAACTAGTGTGGTCTTGGTGCTCACTTGTCAATTTATCGTTGCTACAATAGCATCATTTCAAAATAAGCTTTTCTTATTGTCGAGGAAATGGGCGAGGGGGTGGGGTTTTACCACTCATTCCCTCGAGATTTGAGCAGCTGCACATCTCGAAGGTGCAGGCGCGCATCTTGAGGGGATGAGCGGTCACACCCACCCCCTCGCCCCTTTACTCGCCGTTTAGAATTTCTGTTTCAAAATAACGCCTTTGTTGTGGGTAGACACATAATTTGATTTGGTTTTTATTCATGCTACGGACCTGACGCCTGCTTGATTGACCTGACTAACATCAATTGTGAATACAGGAATTGCAATTTTGGATGATGCATGGGGATTGCAAGTTCCTGTACAAGTCATTTCTGCATAAAAAAATGGGATTGATGCGCTACAATAGTTCAGTAACATCCTCTAGCTTAAGGACTATGAACTCCTACTTGCGATAATGACCTACCCTAAAAATCTATAACAATCCTCGATGTTGTTTTCCTTCAGACAATTTTCTAAAGATCTAGAACTTCACATTTGGAAGAAGATAGTTGACACTGAAGCCAAGGGGTTGGCCTTAAAAAAAAAATTATACACTTCCGTTACGTTTGCTGAATATGATCATAAGAATCAACATAAATTCTTTTCACCCTGGGAAACCGGTCTGGTTTGCCCGCTGGGGAAAAAATTACATTTTTACCCTTCCTCCAAAAAGTGTTTTTTGGTGTATTTAAAGAGGGGCAAAAATTTGCCCCTCAGGCGGGTAAACCAGGCTGGCTAGGTCTATCAACTACGATGGACAAAAGGTTTTATGAAGAAATATGACAAAAGGTTTGATCTATCAACTACGATGGAGAAAATGGTAAAACAAATAAAACACTTTCAGCACAGGTGGTGTGGTGAAAACAGATGTTTTTCTTTACTTTTCCTTGGGAGTTTTCTTTACATCATTGTTAACTTGTTATCAATATCAAAATCAACTGAAATACTTATCTTTTTATACTTTTGATCTGTATATCAAAAATATGATTCACAGCCCATTTGATTGTCATATAGACCCACTCATCGAATTTTGTGAAGTACTTGTTAAAAAATAAACGTCCATCCATGGCCAAAGAAACCTGGAAGGCCAGAGTGCAAAACAAATCTGCAGTTAAATTTTTTTTTGCAAGTTGTAATGGAATGCAAACAGAGATGATACCTGTGGACGCGTTTAAGGAGTCTTTTCTTTTGCTCAAGAAAGAATCAGCTAAACTGAACAAACTTGAGTTTAATAATTTATTTTCACGATTGATAACTGAAATGTCCATCAATGAAGAAATCAACCCATGGAAAACTCAGTTAGCTTTTTAGCCTATTATGTTGTGTATTCTGCATTAATCTTGACATAATCATAGCTCAAGTCACATCCCCATGCCTGTGCTCGTCCTTCCCCATTTCCTGTGCATAACACAAATACAACAAATTGAACATAACAAAGAAAGTAGAGACAAGAACATGTAACAATTCAGGTTCTTTAAAACACCGACGCCTTATGAGAATGGCTCTCTATGTTATCAAAGCAATGGCAACCTAGGTTGTATGTCAGTGAAATTTCAAAAAATAAACATGAGCATCTTGAAAGCTTACCAATAGATATCTGAATTTCAACAGTACCATGAACTTCCCCAGTTTTCTTCAGATAATTGCTGGCGGCAGACCTAAATGTTTTTACAAACTTAAATTAGAAACAATACTGGCTTAGATACATAGGGGAGCCAACATAACCAATGTTAGTTGAATACAATCGTGCAAAAGTTCAAGTCAAATTCCAGGGTGTTGTTTGTTTCAAAATTACACTTCTTCCCCGCAAAACAAGATGCAAACGGTAATTGAGATTTTGACCAACCCAAAAACACACCTCTAAGCTTTGATTCAATGTGTGAAAACTTAGTAACTTCAAAAAAGAAACTTAGTAACTCCAAAAACTATATAAATTTTATGGGCCATAACAAAATATAAGCTGACATTTCAGAGGGAAAAGAGAAAAGAACATGAGAACAACCATTGAACAAATATTCCTAAGAAGATAAGAAAAAACACGAATAACTTAAATTCTGTGCACAACAAAAAGGCAGTTCAAAAGATGGTGTATGTGAAAGTAGATCAACATAAATCAAAATTTTAGCAGAAGACAATGTTTTCTTATTATAGGGATGTTCTCACCTGTCAAATGATAGTGGTTGGCCAGCATCCATAAGCAGAGTATCTCCAAGCAATATGCGAAGTTCATTTTGGTTAAATGGGATCCCTGCATAACCAGCAGCACAAGCAATGCGGCCCCAGTTTGGATCTCTGCCATAAATAGCAGCCTGAAGGAGATAATTCCCCATGAGATGGGTATAAGATGTTCAAACTGTGTACAAAATCTGATGAACTAAACTGAATGACAGAAACCATGCCTTGGCAAGTGAAGAAGATGCCACTGAACGTGCAATTTTTGCTGCCTCAGCTTCATTGTTGGCACCAGTCACTGTGACCTAACATATATATTTTGCTTCATCAGACAGAGAAAATCCTCTCGAGATCATTTGTGGACTCATGACAACATCCTTAATGAACCCTAACATCATATCCTACAACATATCACAAGTTTGTTTTACATGCCAGTTCAACTGATAGCCTGGCTCCAATCAAAAGTAGAAATTGTAGACAATCTTGGTTCTACTTGTAAAATATTGGCCTCAGAGACATTAGAAAGGAAGACAAGAATTTATCCTTTTCATACCTTCGACTAATAACTCTTCAAAATATTTTGAGAATTATGTACGAGTTATTTGGTTATCCATGTTTTCTAAAACTTCTAATAGGCTTGAGAGTCTTACCTGTTCTCTCCTAAACTTGAGAATTATGTATGAATGAATATCTCTATCAATAACTTGCAAAACTTATCAACTTTTTGTTTTATGATTGGTTTATCAAGATGATTTGAAGCGATTGTCAAGGACAATGAGATTGGTGGCTGAAACTGAGTCCTGAGTGTAAACTATGATTCCCAATAAGTTGCCTGTCTATTTATTTTGTTAAATAATGTCTAGTCATCATGCCAAATGCAATGCAAAACTCAAGATATAAATAAAAAAACATTCAACACAACTGTATAAAAAAACATAAAATAATAGAGCATGGAATAAGTTACAGACAGAAGAAGGAATTTTCATGCATAGAGAAAAAGCACTACACAAGTATATTCATAAGGCGTAGGCTCTCTAACAGTATATGTTTCAACATGCTTTGTGTTTAAGAACTGTTTTGGTAATACAGAACCTCAATCAAGCACGTTGCTCCTTCACCATCCCATGCTATGGATTTTGCAAGACCCTGCATTACCTGTACAAAAAGAGTTAAGGTAAATAGCTTTCATCAGTCACATCTCATCGACTACAGTGTCAAAGTCAATTACATAAGGTTTCAGTAGAAACTCAGAACTTTCTCATATAAAACATAATTGAGCTTAAACCCCACTTCTAATTCTGACAATGCCTAAAGAAAGTTGCTAGTATTCAGAACTCACAGCATCAAGGCATGCTTGAAGCTGTCTTGCTTCATGACTGTCCAAAGAAGATATCCTGCTTGATCCAGATATTCCACTAGCCAAAGCAATGACAGTATCATTGGTACTTGTATCTCCATCCACCTGCAGCAGTTTTATATGTGAACCTATTCTCGAACTAACATCAAGATCAAGTTACAACTTACAAGCATACAGTATAATACTAGGCAATAGGGAAAGAAGCAAAAGCATGATTAACGTATCTCTTATCTCATGTGTACTGGCTGCAAATTGACATGACATGTAATCATGAACCTGTCAGGGAATCTGTATGCATGGGAGTTAATAGATGTTGATATGATGCTGATATGAAATCACAAAAGCCATACTGTTCAATGCAATTTAAAGCTTCTTGATATACCAGATGAAACTGATCCATCCAAAGATTCAGAGGTCGGCTGTATCATATTCTGGGACGTTCTAAAAGTCAAAGTGCATCTCTCAACTATAAAATCAACCATACTACAGACTCTTGAAACTACAGGAAGCTCATGATGCAAAACTGGTATGTCACTTTCAAAACACTCAGCTGCAAGGAACGAACAACCAAAAACCCAAACAGTAACTAGAACAGGAAGCTTATGATAAGGATTGTAGAACTGACGAGAAGAGAAGTGACGTTAATGGGTTACGTTATAACTACAATCGCATAGATAATTGGGAATTTCTAGCTGAGGGGGGTCAAGTGGTAAATGCTACAAGTAATCGATAATAGTATCTCCATAATAAGAGGAAGGAGACAAATACCAATATTAATTCCTCTACTACAATTTACTCAAGATAATTAATAGTGATCAAAATTTTGGGCGAATTAGTTTTACTTTGTCAAATTTTATATTGTTCACATGCCCAGCAAAGGCTATCCAACCCCCCTCCCCCGGTAATATTTGCAGATAAACTTTTAGAAGCGAACAAGTCATGCAAAAAAGGGAAATGCTTGGCTCACCGTGATTTGATTGAAACTTCTGTCTACTGCAGTCTTTACCATTTTCCTCCACACGTCACTGGTTACCAATGCGTCACATGTTATCACCTGGAATACTATTTTTCATGAGAAGCATAACCATATAGGTACAGTTCAAATGTAGGACCAGAAAAGACAATCGAGCAATACATACACCAAGAAGGGTTGCCATGTTAGGGTGGATCATGCCAGAACCTTTTGCCATACCCCCGATTCGTATTTGTGTACCACCAACCTAACAAATGTAATCCAAATAATCTAATCAGTCCATAATGAAGTGCTTCCTGTAAATGCATATCCATATCCGGGAATGAAGGTAAAATGTTGCATTTGGAACTCTAGGGAAAAAAGCTATGTAATCTTTCAAGCCCATTTTGCTGTTAGAGGATCTAAAAAACTATCTTAGTCTTGTGCAAAAAATGAAGTGTCTTCATCTCAAAGGATGGCCAAAATTTACTATTTCTACTTATAGCACACCAAGTGCTAGTTAATTCTTAAGCTTGATAAGAAAAGAATCAAGAAATGTTACCCTTCAAAGCTTTGTATACATTCTTTTCTAAAAAAGAATGCACATACCTCAGATTCGACAGCTATACTCTTGCTCACGAGGTCAGTAGTTGTAATTGCAACTGCAGCAGAATCTGCCCTGTACACCATTGATTAAATTCAATATTTTATAACGAATCACAGCACATCAACACCAAAAAAAGCAATTGAAAAAAAAAAAAAAAAAAAAACTACCAACAAAATCCTGATGCGGATATAAAAAATAAGTTTCTCTTATTAATTGAAAGTATATCAAGTTTCCAAAGCAACGTTAATGGAGGAGAATATTAAGGATACCCTTCAACAGTTGATGACAAAGAACCAACAAGCGTTGGAAGCGAACGAAGGAGAGCCTCCTGAAAAGGGTTAAGTATTAATCATGTTAAGTGAAAGAAAAATAGCCATGTAAGGGAAAGACAGAAGCAGTTAAGAAGGTAATCAAGATATCAAGCGCATGTAGATGAGGCGCGGGCGAATTCACAATCCCCCTTCCTCCTGCTCCCCACGAGGAAATTCAGATTGCTTTTAGGACCCGCATTTACAAAAGTATGACATGATGCTCCGATGAATAAATTCCTTCCGAAAAAAAGTGGAAATTTCTCTTTTGTTAAGGAAAAGAGGTTACAAACAAATCCTAGGTTTTAAAAGAAACCCAGGTAGCAAGCTTGTGAGCTGGAACAATTGAATAATGCAAGACTGAAATGAGTATTGTCAAAAAATAATACGTTAAGATAGTCAGCTTCTCCAAATGTACCTTCTTTATTCTTTGACCAATGACCCCAGTAGATTCAATCAACACCTCATCTTGATGCAATTGGAGAAGCTACAACAGCATAACCATTAGAATAGCAGATGTTATCGTATGACGTATCTCCTTGAATAACGACGTGTATTAAGATAAGAAACATTAAATGCAAACTATGAATACCTTGGCCAGAGCAGATGAACAGTCAATGACATCCTGGTAGCCTGCATCACCCTGAACCCAATTGCAAATTTAATTAAGTCCCGCAGCCTTTTTCACTTCAGAGAGCCTTAAGGCCTATTTACAATCTAATAAACTGGATCATACAGCATGGAAGACCCGGCGAAACATTTAGTTGGGGAAACATTTAGTTGGCTTACCGTTGCCGCATTAGCTTGACCAGCATTAATTAATACCGCCCGTGCCTGAAAGATAACAACACATATAAGTAACTTCTCAACATTAATTCTTATCATGATGTACAGTTACAAGCATGACAAATTCTTATCATGATGTACAGTTACAAGCATGACACCTTGGTTTTCACATTGTGACAACACTGACCCTAATAGAACTAAGGAATAAACGAAAGTTAAACTGAATTAAACGAAACATTCCTGAATTAAATGAATAATAATCTAAATAACAAAGAAATCAAATAACTAGGAAATCAAATATTCTTTCAATCTTCAATTGAATAACAAAAAACAACCCTTGCCTTATTTATTAACTGTCCTAACTTCTCTGGCAACCTTAATTGGCTAATAATGCCCTAACTATTATTTTGGGCTTTTACTAAATAGGCCAAATTATACTTAATATTAATTTTACTAGTCTAATATCATAATATTGCTAATACTACCCATTATTTCCTGTCAATCACCAACATTTCTCATGTTTGATTCCATTTCATTTGACGTGGTTGAAAAGTGTTCTTTTTTATCACAAGTCTCAAATACCCGTGTGCGGTGTGCAAACAATAACCATTGCCATCAAATGAAATAAGATACAAAGAGAAATTTTATTCGGTAAAAGAGACGGATCCCCACACTCATCCCAACTAGGAAGTGTCCGATTGTTAATCCAATCAAATAAAACTAATCAAAACTACAGCATATGGGCACTAACACAGTATTACAAACCTATTCAGACAAGATTTACCTCAGATCATCAAGTTTAATCATCAGACACACAATTACCATCTGCTTACATGTAAACATCTTATGAGCACAATCAAACAAGTAAACATAGCACTTACAGTTTTTGAAATGTCTAATGTACGTTTGCAGTATATAACTGGTGCAGCTGCGACCACGTTTGTGGTAAACACCCCTGCAAATACAAGACATGAATAAAGCACACAACATATTGATTTCAAGCAAGTCCTCTAATTTGAATCATCAGGAACTTGAGAGCGGACACAAACAAGACCTCAATGTTTTAGCTTCTAAAATGACTAGTTAAGTAATTAAGCTCCATGCTAAGACTCTAGGAGTTTATGTCAGACTTTAAAAAGAAAAAAGAAACACACACTATTAGGACTTGGGGAATTGTGAGCTACCTGCAGCTATGGCATCAACATCGCAGGTCACAAGTGCAAGATCAGGTTTCTCTCCTTTTGCACGTAGTCCTCCATACATGCCAGCCGCATAGAAACCCTTCGCAGCAGTTACTCCACCCGCGACCTATACATTTGCGCCAATATAAATATAACAACCCTAAGCCCTTAACATTCACTTTTTAGAATCTTATGTCCACATTCTATCAAGAGAATGAATCATATGCTTTGCAATCAGAAACTTACAACACTACAACATCTATAAGGATTTACACCCAATTTTACATAATTGCAACTCAAATCTATCAAGAAACATGGTCGTATAGCTTTAACAGCTCTTATCATTGAATAATATTCTTGAAACAACATAATTAATTAATTCAAATATGGTGTTTTCTAATTTCGCGAACTAATATTGATTTCTATTAAAAAAACATTAAATCAAACTGAACAAATCGACATCGAAATCGATCTTCACCTCCTTCCAAGGTCCTTCAGGCAGAAGAATCGGAGCTTTAGGTATATAGTTCGAAGCTTGACCTCCAACCGAAGCAACAACTCTGAAACCACATCGCGAACCACCACCAAACGAGCTCCGTAACTACAAAATCAATAAAAACAATCTTCACTCAAGCCTATTAAGAACAACAATCGATTTTCAAATCAAAATCAACTACAATGTATCACGATTCGAACTCTATACCTTTTTCTGATTCAGCTCCGGAACTCTGAAGCAGATGTGGTGGTGATTGAGCGTGAAAGGCATTGATAACGAAGGTCAGTGTTTCTTTCTTCGAATCGAGAAACAAACGATGAAGAAACTTGAATCCGAGAGCGAATTATCTGAAATTGGTGGTTTAGGGTTTTTTGGTTCGAGCAAAGTGAACTTGGTTTCTGTCTTTCTGAGCTCAGGTTTTGGTGAGAGAGAGTACTCGAAAAGAGGTTTTGATGGTTTTGGAGAAAATGTTTTTGGGAAATTCTAAATGTCGAGGGAAAGAGCGAGGAAACCAGCGAGGAAAAGGAGGTGGCGGGGGGTGAACCGTTCACCCCCTCGAGAAGTGTGCCCATTTTTTTGGCGCGCGCATCTCGAGGGGGGTGAACGGTTCACCCCCCGCCACTTCCTTTTCCTCGCTGGTTTCCTCGCCCTTTCCCTCGACACATAGAATCACTCAATGTTTTTAGTCGTTCGGAGAAAGGCGGGATATATTCTCTTTCCTTTACGGACGATTGAGGTAAGGGAACCACGTTTTATAATCAGGAGGATGTCGCATCGTTAGAAGAGGTTTTTACAACCTCAACATACATATAACACTTTGGAGATTTCATCGTTCTTTCAAAATCACGCCACATCACCATGATTACAAAATTTGGTTGCAAAAACATGATTTCCTAACATTTTTGTTTCTAAACCGATCGATACCATACACCTATGTATATACTAAAAAAAAAAGGCCTTCTAGGGGATGAGGTGGATCAATTGATCAAGCGAGGAGACTGATTGTTGTTGACAATTTTTTTCACAATGCGGTACTTTGGGAATCCGAGATTTGAAGTCTTACAAAATGCAGTAAGTCAATGATCAGATCTACCATCTTGCTTGCCCTGCTTCCCATTGTTACAAGTTAAATCCAGTCAAGATCGTTGTATTTTTAAAATTATATTGATTTTGTGATTAAGGAAGAAGAGCAACAAATTGGAGGTAGGGAGCAGTTTCAGATTTTTAGTGTAGATTTCACATGCAGCTTCACAAATAAAACCAACCCTGTTTGAGTTGGAATTTGTTCAAGAAATTTATCTATTTGTAAACTACATTACATTTTGGAATTGCTTGATTGGATTAATCACCCAACCCATTTGACGACGGCATGGCGGTATTGATGATGGCCAGGTGGTGGTGGTGGTTGGACTGATGCATTGGTGGTGGGAGGTTGAGAGAAGACCGAGGGGTTTTCTTCATAACATCTTGTCTACTGGGTTGTCTTTACAAATCTAAAATGTTGACCATGGTGATAGAAAATTAGCATGTGATGGTCATGCGCAGTTGTTTTTATCGATTGATTGAGGATTTTGTTATTTTGGCGATTAGGACATGAGAGTGGTGCTACAAACCTCACCACAATATCATGCCTTTCGCATAGATCGAGTTCTTGAATCGTGGGCAATACTTTGATTTTCTTCAACTCTGTTGCTTTACATCAACTATTGCCATTCTAGGGGTTTTGTAAAATGGGAGATTTTAGTAGGCATTGGTCCTCTTATGGTGATGATTTTTATTACATGGTTGAGACATTAACTTTTCCGGTTCAAATTTTACTACAAGTTGGTGATTATGCACTTGTTCTGAACATGGAACCCAAAACCATTAGAGAAATATGAGTGAAAATCCTTCCTGCCAAACCATTGAACACAAACCAAAAGGAAAATTCAATATCTGCAGCACTTGCAAAGATTCTGTTTCGAGAAAATCAACATAACATATTCTATGAAAAATCAATCTAACCAACCCAATTTTCAGGGAATCTAAACCCCAACTATTTGCCCCTGTATACTATAAATATCTTCTCCGCCTGGCCAGCTTGAACCTCAAATATTTATACTTTTTACACTCCGTTTTTGTTTCTGAAAATTTTCTCTGTCAACCTCAAGTAAAACTACAAAATCGATACAAACGACATGCACTTTACAGAAACTCATATGTACAACATAGGAAGGTTGTAATCTACAAATATTTTTACCATTCGAGCATTGGCAAACATTCACAAAATAATCTCTTCAAAAAGAGCAGAAATGTGATTTGAAGACTCATCAAGAATGTGATCATTCATGGTCAAATGATACAATCTCACAATACTAATTGAAGCATGAATTCCAGTATTGAACAAACATTAAGCTCATGGTGCTCACTGCAAAGTAAAATCGTTTCATGAAAGAAACTACAAAAAAAAAAAAAAAAATTACTTTCATCATGAAATGACACAATAACTCACTGAGCAAGCTTGCAAATGTCTTCATAATCAACTGCCTGCAGCACCCTCCCATCATATATTCCCTTCTCTATCTGTAATTTGGCACAGTAGCGATCCGTATCAACTGATAACAACTTCGCATTTGATCCACGATAAGCTCCATTGACAATTCTCACAAGACCCCCAATTTGTGGAATCACAGTTTCAAGCTCTTCCTGATCAATTCTAAGCACATGTTTGTTATCAAGCATCTGTATCTCTCCAACATATTTATCTATCACCTTCATAACCACACCCTTTTGCTTATAGTAACCCTTATCAGCCAAAGCTTTGCTCATAACCTTGACTATAATTCCCTCACACAACCAATAGTCCTTCCTATTGCTCCTTTCCTTCACTTTCTCTTCCTCCATCATCAAGTCATCGAGAGCTGACTTACCCCCACCACCCACACTTGCACCTTTCCTTGAACTCCCACCATTGTTACTCCCTTTAGCTTCAATTTCTTCAAACACCGCCTTAGAAGAGCTCTTAACACTCTCTTTTGGAGCAGCCTTCAAAGACGAACCAAGGGAAAACCCAATCTTGGATTCTAACTTTGAAGGATCGGGCAACTCGGATGGGCCCGCCCCATTGCTTACCACTGAACTGGGAACGAATTGTTCAGCTAATTCAATTTGTTTCTTAATGGCTCGCTCTTGTTTCTCCTCCTCAACAACATCAGTCTTCAACCTCTTGTTCTTCATCTTTTCCTTAAAAAGTGTCTCTGAATCTCTATCAATGTAAGTCATGAACCAACCCTTTGGTGTCTCTTCCACCTTACACTTTCCAGTTTTTCCAAGATACTTCACGAACTCAGTGAGTGTGGCCCACTCGGTCGAGTTCATGTGAACATGATGCCGATCAGCAATATACTCGTTATACACAACAGTGGCAGCGATTCGGCTGAACCTGTGGCTTCGCTTCATGTGTTCGAGGAAGGATTCTTCAAACTCTTCAGAGTACCCATCAACAATTCGATTGGGGTTTTGCCCAAAAACTTCCATCTGGCGTTGGTGACTTTCACTCATACAATGGCACTTGAATCCATTCTCGTCTCTGCATTGCTTTTGGCACATTTGGCAATACCATCGAAGCTTTTGGAGCCCCTTAGCTTTGATTCGATTTGCAATGGCCTTTGGTGTCAAGAAATCATTCTTCCCCATTGATGTTGGAGGCACTAGTAGGTGGAGGACAAAGAAAAAGACAAGGCAGTGATAGCTAACTGGCTAGTGGTAGTGGGAAACCGTGCAGAAAAGGGAATGACCGAAGAATAGATGAGTTTTGTGTTGCTGTTTTATTTTGGGGGGTCAACTAGCATACCATTTAGGGCTGATCTGTAAAAGCTGCAAGAGAAAACAATGAAAACAAACGAAAAAACAACATCAAAGCCAATATTATTCAAATAATCAAAACCACTCAACATTCAATCAATTTTAGCAAATAATCAAAACTCACTAAACTCATGAACCCCTTTTTACTACTACAACCCATCAAATACAAAGTGTCAAGCTTTATGAACATTAAAAAACCTGTTGTGGATGGAAAACTGTTATTCTTATGTTTTTTATACAAATTTGTTTTCAATGACGAATTTGCTTTAGGCCTAATTTGTTATTATATTAAATAAATTGAACATGCGCCATATAAGCATAGTAGGGACATATAGCCTATACTACACATTAAAACTAAAAAAACACAAAAAGATGTGAATAACTAAAATAACTACTGGAAAGACAAACTAGATTCATATTTAGCAGAGTGAGCCAGTGCGTGAGCCAGGAAAATGTTCTCCCTATCAACATGAAGCAATGCACCTGTTGAAAATCTGAATTCTCAACAACTAACTGCTCCCACACCATTTTTTGATGCAGTGATGCCAGATGTTCTGGGCTTGATCACATTACTTTTACCAACTGAAGGAATCAGTTAGCATTACTAAATTGGTCCAATTATGGACTGACACCATTTGAAAACTTCAGAAAGAGACAACGCCTCTGTTTTAATACTCAAATGGACCTGCTTCTAAAACTACATAAAAAAAAAACATGTAACCAAAAGCTCCTCTATGCCTGACCCTATCAAATTAAGCATCCGTGAGACCAAGAACAGCTTGTATTGCCATACTGTTGTCCCAATTGTTCTGTAACCGCAAAATTGTAGTAAGTGATGATTGTTTGATTGGGTTCTGCCACTTCATAGCTAAGGATTATTGTAGCAATTGTATTTGTCAAAGGGACTCTGCCAAACATCATTGGCGTTAACTGTGTGACAAAGACGATGAAGGGAAAGTGATGAAACATATGTAAATGGCAATCACAATTATCACCAGCTAAGGACTTGAGGAAGAAGAAAACAAGATCAACTACAATAAACACATTGTGAAACGCCTTTCAAAAAAAAAACACATTGTGAAACCTATATAAGCTGCCTAGAAGACTACTACCAAGATTAGTGGCCATAGTGACGCATGAAGATTGAACATACAAACAACGTATTTGACTATATGATACTATCTGCACACAATATGAACATAAAAATCAACCATTTCTTTACAATCTTATTTATTGCAATAAGGAAGCACAAGTAAGAACTCATTGGGACTTTTCGCCACCAGTTTAAGGTTATGGATGCAATGTGGATGTTCTTAGTTTCACATACACCTCTCCTGATCAACACGTCCAACATATCTTGCAACTTCACAGTGGAACCTTCAACTTCACATTCTTCTTTCATCACTAACTCCACTGCCGCGAACCCATCTTCTCTACCTCACTGCACCCTTACCAAAGACTCCCACATAGACCCAAACCCACAAAGGCTTAGAAAACACCTCATTAAAGGGTTTTTTGCATCAACTGTTGTTGTAGCAAAACCCCATTGACCACTCCTCTTCCTATGTTTGACCCTCTCTTCAAACCCATCAAGCAATCATTTCTCTACTATTTCAGATAGCAAATGATGGTTTTGAAGCCAGCATGAGAGGGGACCCATGGAGCTCCAACTCCATCATTTGCTCCTGAAATTAAATCAACCAAATTTCAGTTAACAAGGCAAGCAAGAGCAGCTCCGCCTGGTCTCTCAAATGTTTCACCACGTCATTAGGTGGAAACACAAATAAACTATTCAATCAAAATAAAAGAAATAATTACTCAAATCCAAGTTTAGGACATTCCATCCTATGACAATGACTTTGTCTGATCAAGGATTCGTACCATCCCCTGATATATTTTGGATGAAATAAATCCCAGCAAGAGTTAAACTTCTTTATTTTAACCATTGCACATGGAAAAATACCAACAGTGAACAACCTAAATCCGTGACATACAATTTCTTACAATCAATGGGATCATCCTAAATTCTTTACATAAAATGGGGTCACCCAAATCACTTGCTGATGAGACACCACTCCATCACTTGCTGCTCCTCTTCTACTACTAACATCAGAACTTGCCATCAAACACTTGAAAATAAGTTTATGGAGGACAAAGCTTTATTTTTCCACGAAACACCCAAAAATCAGACACACCCTAACTTGCTGCTCCTCTTCTACTACTAACATCAGAGCTTGCTATCAAACGCTTGAACATGAGTTTTTGGAGGAAAAAATTTCTTTTACCATGAAACACCCAAAAATCAGGCACACCCTAAGAGAAATACGTATTCAACAAAAATTCTGAAAATCTAAAATTAAGATTACGAAACTTCTTACGTGGTGTTTGCAGCAGTCAGGCCAATAAACTCAATAACTAAGATATCAAATAAAAGTGATTGAATCTTCAAATTTTCTATTCAATCTAATTTAAACCTAACTAAAATCGTAAAGCAATCATAACACTAACCTGAACAGATACGGCGTGATCAGCCAAGCTTCAGAACTCGGGATTGGTCTTAGATCCACCACAATAACTTACAGTGGTTCGTCAACACCATCCAAACACGGCTTTCAGATCTAAAGAAGCTCCCCAGAGCGAGGACAGCCGTCTTCAACGGCTGATTCACGGTTTGATCTTTGGGTTCTCGAGAGATCTGTTCGGGTAATCGGATGCAGAGAGCTCTATTGCCCGTCGAAGCGGTGAAGAGAATGAACCCTAGAATACAAACGAGTGGATCGATTGGTGAGGCTTTCTTCAAAAACAATCACTGAAATTGCAGAATAAGTGGAAAATCTAAGGGGTGGTTTTCACGACATTCATTCTTAGATGTTTTCGTTGAAAACCCAAAAAACCCAAATTGAAGAAGAACAATAGAGGAGAGGAGAGTAGAGAGATCTTACCTCACCTTCTTCGGTTTCGCAAGTAAATTATCTTCGGCTTCTGAATGTTTTGTGAAGGAGCCGTAATAGCCAGCCTGGTCTGCATGCCTGGACCCTCCTAGGCACGTGCGCGTGGAGGGTCTTGGGCACGTGGTTGGTTGGAAATAGAGTGGGCAACAGAGCTTCATTCCATTCCAAAACACTCACTCTTCCCACTCACTCAAACTGCTTTCACTCTCAATCTCAGTACCATTCATATAAAATTTCTTCAAACAAAGTCAAAGAGTTACCAGCGATAGGAGTCAGACATTTTGACACCATGATAGTCATCCACGAAGGACTCGTCTCTCCGGGCGATTGGGTATTGCAATGGAGCTTCATCTAGGGCAGAAAGAGAACCCATTGTTGCAGAAGAGAAAGCACGAAATCGTGAAAGAGGGGAAGAAAAATAAGGTCTAATAGGAAGAGTCGTTGAGCAAGTTGGGATTTTTATAGAAGAAAATATGAGAAAAATGTGGGAATTGTAAGTAAAGATTTGATTTTGGGGAATGAGCGTGTTTGATGGGGGATGGAAAGCAGAGGAGGCCCATGACGGGCGTATGTTGTGAACATGTTTGTTCTCAAAATTATGTATTGGTGGTGGTGGTGGTTGAGTTTGAGCGGGAAGGAGTGTTGGGTGTTGTATATGGACAAGTTTTTAGGATGTAATTAACATCAGCAATACACTATGATGCGGGCAAAATAAGTAGTCCAGGAAATTTGAAGTATTTTAGCTCTGAATTATTGGAAATATGTGATTTTTCGTTCTCTAATTGAGTCCCCAACTATTTATTTTGCAGGAATATGTTTACAATCGTCTCCAATTCAGGTTTGTAAGCAAAACCTTTTTCTTCAAATTTCATTTTTTTTGGTTTGGACTTTATGAGGGAACTGAGTGTGTTTTTGTTGCTGTTGTTTCAGCTATGGATGGTACTTTACCTTTGTCCAGGGATTTGTATATTTTGATAGAAATTCACTTACAAGGCTTCACAGTTAAGCAAATGGTGAACCCATGGAAGACTTATGTGAAGCTCTCTGCCGTGCTTATGGGTTCTCATGGCCTTACCAAGGGTCTTTGGCTTTCCTTTTTTTTTTTGAAAGTTGAGCCGGGTTTGTATAGGATTTCGTAACCTATCCTCGAGGTGCCACCTATAGGTCAACATCACCCCGAAAGAAACGATGCCGCCGGAGGGTCTCGAAGCAAGGACGTGGGGACTAATCCCACAAGGCCTTAACCACTCGACCATAACCCCTTTGGCCTTTGGTTTTCCTTAACTACCCTGCACATGCAGGAAATTTGAACATGAGCTGTGCAGGGTACTTTCCTTAACTACCCTGCACAGCTCATGTTCAAATTTCCTGCATGTGCCCAAGAGGGTATTTGGCGCCAATACAAAGCTGGCTAGAATTTTCGTTTGTGAAAGAAAAAGAAAGTGACGCACTGATTTAGCAATGAACCTTTTGTAACGAATTGTAATCACCTCAGAGAATTCAAGCAATACAAGTTTTAGTTCTCTTAAGCTCTCTTATGTGTTCTTAGCTTGCTTAGTTTTTTAAGGTCTAAGTAAGTCTTTTATGGGCAAGACTGATTAACTTTCTTTGATAAGTCGGAGCAAAGTTTGTTAGTGGCGCATGGAAAATACTTGTGAAAATAAAGTCCGTGACAGTTTGTATCAGAGCAAAGTTTGGCAAGGTTGGTGAAATCATCCTACACAAGAAAATGTCGTCAGAGGTCAACAACCCAGCAATTGGCAAGGGCAAGCTTCGTATGGACAAGTCCAAGGTACAAGCCATCCAAGAACGGGAACCACTGACCAAAGTCACCGAGTTAAGATCTTTCCTTGGCTTGGTGAACTATTATAAAAGGTTCATCAAAGGCTAATCTTCCATAGCCGCTCCATTGACGGACTTGCTCAAGAATGGACGAAGTTGGGATTGGAGTTCAAAATGCCAACAAGCTTTAGAATGATTGAACAAGGCAATTATGGAAGAACCGATATTGGCACTTCCCAACCATTCTATGTCTTTTGAGGTACATACGGATGCTTTCGACTTTGCTATTGGTGGGGTATTGATGCAATAAGGGCATCCTATTGCTTTTGAAAGTAGGAAACTCAATGATACTGAGAGGCGGTACACAGTACAAGATAAGGAAATGTCTGCGGTTGTGCATTGCCTGTGAACATGGTGACATTACTTGCTTGGGAACAAATTTGTGGTTAAGACCGACAATGTTGCCACTAGCTACTTCCAGACACAGAAGAAGTTCACACCAAAACAAGCTAGGTGGCAAGATTTCTTGGCAGAGTTTGATTACACTTTGGAGTACAAGTCTGGCAAAGCTAATCTTGTTGCGGATGCTTTGAGTAGAAAAATGAGAACTTGCTGACATAAGTTAACTTTAAAGCAACTTGAAGGGACGCACAAAGGAATGATTGACACATGATTCCATGGCTCAAACCATCATAGCTATTGTAAAAAATGGGAAGACAAGACGGTTTTGGGTGGAGAACGGCTTGATATACTCTAAGGGAAGGCGAATCTATGTTCCACCTCATGACAACCTAAGGAAGGAAATCTTGAAAGAATGCTATGATAGCAAGTGGGCGGGACATCCAGGTATACATCGGACTCTTGCTCTTGTGAAAGATTCCTATTATTGGCCACATATGAGGGATGATGTCGAAACATATGTGAAGACTTGTCTTGTATGCCAACAAGACAAATTGGAGCAACAGTCACCTGCCGGCTTACTTGAACCCATCCCCATCCTAGAGAGACCTTGGGAGAGTGTTTCCTTAGATTTCATAGTTTGGTTGCCTGCATCGGAGGGTTGCAATTGGATACTTGTGGTCGTGGACAGATTTTCAAAGTATGCCACCTTCATTCCCACACCCAAGGAGTGCACAGCCGAGCAAGCCGCACATTTATTCCTCAAACATGTGGTGAAGTATTGAGGTGTGCCCAAATCTATCATCAATGATCGGGATACTCGGTTCACGGGAAAATTTTGGACTGAGTTGTCCAAGTTGTTGGGTACCGACCCTAATTTATCTACTAGCTTTCATCCTCAAACAGATGGTCAAACAAAAATGATGAATGCTTTGCTAGAGTTATATCTTAGGCACTGTGTGAGTGTCAACCAGCGAGATTGGGCTAAGTTGCTAGATGTTGCCCAATTCTCTTTCAACTTGCAGAAGAGTGAAGCGACAGGTCGTAGCTCATTTGAGATTGTCATGGGACAACGACCTTTGACCCCGAGTTCTATTGCCACTGGCTACACTGGAGTGAGTCCATCAGCCTATAAGTTTGCCAAATGATGGAATGATCAAGCCGATGAGGCTCGAGCTTACCTGAAAAAGGCATCCAAGAGGATGAAGAAGTGGGTCGACAATAAGATAAGGCCTCAAGAGTTCCAGGTTGGAGACCTTGTGCTTGCCAAGATGTATGCTCATGCCAGACTTTCTGGACTGCATCGTGACCTTATCAGGAGATATGAGGGTCCTTTCCCCATAGTCAAGAAAGTGGGAAAGCAAGCCTACAAGGTCGAGTTGCCGCCGAGGATCAATTTTCATCCAGTCTTTCATGTGAGCCTACTAAAACCGTATAAGGAAGATCAGGATGATCCAAACAGAGGAGTTTCACAAAGAGCACCAATGGGCATGAGGATCCAACATGACAAGGAACCAGAGACTATCCAAACACACTATCTCGCTCCCTGGAATGAGCGTTAAAAATTAAGAGTAATTTGCACTTTGCCTCTGTATAATAGATAATTAATAAGTAGACCAATTATCAATCACTATTACAATTAACCCATTGACTATCGGTCAACGTTCATTGACTGTCAAATTACATAATAGATTACCAAAATACCCCTCAGAAATTAAAGGTTGAGATTGAATCTTTCATATCTCGAACATCTCATCTCGAGGAAATTCCTAAGGTTTAACTGAAATCGTAATCGTATCTCGAGAAAAATTCAACATTTGATTTTAAAAAATCTTTTATCTTAAACAACTCATTTCGAAGAAAATCTAACGGTCCAAATTTAATAATGCCCACATCTCTAGGTAAATTTAACTGTCCAAAATTAATTATGCACACAACTCGAGAAAAATCTGGTGATCCAGTAGCATCTCGAGAAAACCTAACGATCCAACACGCACCTCAACGAAACTGTGAGAGCTTGGATTTATTCATGCACGTATATCGATGAAATTTGATGGCTCAATTTTATTTTTACACACATCTCAAGAGGAAATCTAAATGGTTCAGCCCACACCTCGAGAAAAAACCAGGCACCCAATATGCATCTCGAGAAAATCTGACGATCCATATTTATTTGTCCATGCATCTCGAAGAAACATGACGTTTGAATAAATTTTAATTTACTTTTGCTCCTTGAAATAAATTAAAATTTTTAATTTAATTTTCCCTCTGAAACATAACAGACCTGAGAGATGAATGGGGGATGAAGGAAAAGGGAATAAGGAGGAAGGAGGAGGGAAGAAAAAAAAAAAAAAAAAAAAAAAGAGGAGAAAGTGGAGGAATGAGGAATAAATCCCTAACTTTATTATAGGGGTTGTGAAACAGATGACGAAGGAATAAGTGGAGGAATGATGAAGTGGATGAATGTAGGGATGGCAACGGGGCGGATTTGAACAAATTCATCCCCGCCCCGTCAGGAATAACGGATCCCCAAATCCGCCGCGCCAATCCGTTTATAGATTTATTTAAAAACCAACTCCGCCCCGCACGGATTGGCAGATATTCGCCCCGCACAAACATTCGTTAAAAAAATTCTCTAAATCATTCATGAGATATGTAATCCATCTTACCACAGTAAAATATACTTCATTCATTAACACCGGTAGAATCCATACAAAAATTATAACAAAAAATTATGAAAAACCATACAAAATAATAATAATAATCGATCAAAAGAATCTCGGATCTGATATCAAATCTCTGTTCTAAGATCATATGATCTTTGATCTCAAAACAGAGATCTGATCTAAGATCAAAGATCCGAGATCAAAGGTCTTTGATTTCTCTTGCAGTGAGGGAAAGGCTAGGAAGGGATGAGAGAGGAAGGTGGGGAAGGGAGGGGAGAGGGAGGCGGCCGGGATGGAGCTCGCTTCGCTGGTTTCGGCCAGACTGAGAACTTCGAGTGTCACTGTCCGTGAGAAGGAGACAACCTGAAAGAGAAGAAGGAAACGCTTCGCTGGTTTCGGCCATGGCTGGTTTCGACCTTCGCTGGCTTCGACCTTCGTTGGCTTCGCTGTGAGAAGACTAAGAGCGAGAGTCGAATTGAGATTTGAGAATAATGTGAGATTGTGAGATGAGAGTGAAAGATACATGGGGTTTAATCCCTTTATATAATTGAAGGGCATTTTTATAATTTTATCGGTTAAACGGATATCCGTGAAGCGGATATGGCCAAATCCGTATCCGCCCCGATTAATAAACGGATACAGATTGAAAATCCGTATCCGCCTCAAGATCTAGTGACCCTTTACCAAATCCGCCCCAAACAGGGTGAGTGGGGCGGATATCCGTGAATATCCGCCCCACTGCCATCCCTAGATGAATGATGAAGATGAGGGAGGATGAAAGGGAACGTGGTGGCGAGGCTGCGAGATAGAAGATGAAGGAGGAGGGAGGTGAAAGATAATCAGAATTTTCTTGATCATCGCTGAAGTATGTTCTATTTCAGAGGACAAAACTAAATTCAAATTAATTTTATGGGGTTAAGTTATTGCAAATAATTTATTTTATAGGGTTAAAGGCAAAATTATATTAAAATTTATTCAGACGTCAGTTTCCTCAAGGTGCGTGCAAAACAAATCTAAGTTGCCATTTTTTTTTATCGAGATGTGTGTTGGACGCCATATTGTACTTGTGCTATCTGAACTGCCATATTTTCCTCGAGGCGCGTGCACTAACAAATAAGAGGTGTTAGGTTTTCTCGAGGTGTGTGCCAAAGCGTTTATGTTCCCTCGAGGTGCGAGTTGAATTGTTAGTTTTTGTCGAGATGCGCGAATAGTTAAATTTGGACCGTTAGATTTCATCGACTGAGTTGTTTAAGTGATTTTTTTTAAACCATCGAAATTTTCTCGAGATACGATAATGATTTTAGTTAAGCTTTAAGTTTTTTCTCGAGATGAGATGTTCGAGATACTAAAAATTCAATCTGAACCTTTGATTTCTGTGGGGCATTTTGGTAATCTTCTTTCAAAATTGACGTTCAATGGACGTTGACCGCTAGTCAATGGGGCAACTGTAATAGTGATTAATGATTGGTGTACTTATTAATTAGTTATGTATAATAGGGGGCAAAATGTAAATTACCCTAAAAATAATTGGGCCTATTGAGATGAGGAGTTAGTTGGGGCTAAGGATTGTGATTTCGTTTTTCGAGTTAATTTCGGTTTACTGGTATTTAGGTATGTAAAAAAAAATATAAAAATTTCGCGTATACATGAAACCAAAGATTGTGATTTCGTTTTTCGAGTTAATTTCAGTCTCTTGATTTTAATAAATATTTCGAGAAAATTTTCGTTATGTAAAGAGAAAACATTTAAATTCCGCGAATACATGAAATATGTATAATAAATTTCGAAGGTATATGAAATATATGAAAAAATAAGATGCAAGTAAATAAATTTATTAAAACATTAAATGAATACTAAATACCAATAAATAAAATAACTATGAAATTTATATATAATTAGAAAATTAGGGAGTGATTTCAAAAACTAGTATACATCTAGAATAAATGCTAATTAGAAAATCAATGAGGTGGTTCAAAAAATCAATAAATATTTATATGAAATGGTAATTAAAAAAAATCTCAAAATTTACGAGAAAGTGGATGAATGATGAAAAAGAGGGAGGATGAAGGGATACGTGGTGGTGAGGCTGCGAGATAGAGGAGGAAGATAATTAAAATTTTTTTGATCATCGCTCAGATATGTTCTGTTTCAGGGGGCAAAACTAAATTCAAATTAATTTTATGAGATTAAAGGCAAAATTATATTAAAATTTATTCAGACGTCAGTTTCCTCGAGATCCGTGCACGAATAAATATAAGTTGGCAAAAAATGTATCGAGATGTGTGTTGGAATGTCAGATTTTACTCGAGATGCGCGTTGAACTGTGAATTTTCTTCAAGATGCATACACGACTTAATCTGAACTGACAGGTTTCCTCGAGGCACGGTCAACAACAAATCATAACTGTTAGATTTTTCTCGAGATACGCATTGGACCGTCTAATTGCACTCAAGATACGCGTTGAATCACCAGGGTATTTATTGAGATGCGTGCATAGTTAAATTTGGACTGTTGGATTTACCTAGAGATGTGTACTATTAATTTTGGATAGTTAGATTTTTCTCGAGATAAGTTGTTTAAGTAAAAGATTTTTTAAATTGTTGGATTTTTTTCGAGATACGATTACGATTTCAGTTAGGCCTTAGAATTTTCCTCGATATGAGATGTTCGAGATATGAAAAATTCAATTTGATCCTTTGATTTCTGATAGGCATTTTGGTAATCTGTTTTAAAAATTGACGGTAAATGGACGTTGACCGCTAGTCAAGAGGGTAACTGTAATAGTAATTAATGATGAATCTACTTATTAATTAGCTATGTATTATATCTAGCAAAATGTAAATTACCCTAAGAATAATTGGGCCTATTAAGATGTGGAGTTAGTTAGGGCTAAGGATTGTGAGTTCGTTTTTTGAGTTAATTTCGGTTTCTGATATTTTGGTGTGCAAGTAAAAAACATAAAAATTTCAAGAATACATGAAACCAATGATTGTAATTACATTTTTTGAGTTAATTTCGGTTTCTTGATTTTAAGAAATATTTCGTATGTAAAGAAAATGTTTAAATTTCGAAAATACATGAAATATATATAATAAATTTCGAAGGTATATAAAATATGTAAAAAAATAAGATGCAAGTAAATAAATTTATTAAAAAAAAAGTAAATGAAAGAACTATAAAATCTATATACAATTAGAAAATTTGGGGATGGTTTCAAAAATCAGTATACATCTTGAAGAGATGCTAATTAGAAAATCAATAAATAATTATGTGAAATGATAATTAGTAAAACTTCAAAATTTACGACAAAACTCCTCGTAAAAATGTAACTTTTAGTAGGTTTTTTTTTAACTTACAAAAAAAAACCGAAAGGTAAACTTAAAGTCTTCAACTCTTCTTCATGTTTCTTTTTTGCTAGGGGTCGCGGGAGGGAGCGAGGGATGGGTGGTAACCACCCATCCGCCTCGAGATGAGTGCATCGGTATCGTGACATGCAATAGGCTTATCTCGAGGCGGATGGGTGGCTTCCACCCATCACTCGCTCCTTTCCCTCGTTCCCTCCCTCGACCCCTAGAATTTTCGATGTTCTTCGCTTCTTCTTCACTGCAACTATGTCCCTGTAACTGCAAACTGACGAGGAAACCAGCGAGGGAGGGGATGGCAACCCTCCATCGCTGGTTTCCTCGCTGATTTCCTTGCCAGTTAGAATTTCTGCTCTGTTCTGTCTCTGTAATTGATGAGCTTTGCTAACTGGCGAGGAAACCAGCGAGACCCTCCATCCCCTCGCGATGCGTGACTCCCTCCCTCCCTCGCTGTTTTCCTCGACAATTAGAATTCCCCGTAATTGATCGACTCTCTGTTCTGTTATGTGTCGTTACCCGTCCGTTAAAGCCATGAGAGCTAAGAATGCTAAAGCTACGATGTGATGTTAAAGCTATGAAACATGCAATTGCTAAAGCCATGATGTGATGTTAAAGTTATGAGAGATGCAATAAAATGCCATGTTTCTTCTATTTTTGACAGTCTGACTTTCAATGACTGACTTTGTGTAATTGATTGACAGATTTGATAAAAAAATGTCACTCTCTCACGCTTTGTAACGGTGTTAGAAATTCTATTGGCCTGCTTTGTCAGTTTTGTTGGTTTTTTTACATTTTTAATCTTTTCTCCAAAACGAAAAAAATAAAAATAAAAAAAATGTTTCTAATTGTGTTTCAAAGAAGACTGACAAAAAGTGTAAAAAAGCCGATCAAACTGACAAAATCTGACCAGCAGACCAAACTGGCTAGATTTGTTAGTGTGTTTAATTTTACATTTACTATTAAGTTTTGCATAATAGAGATACGCAATCACATTTACTACTCCATTTACTAAAGCCAAAAATACATTTACATTTACTGATTTGCATAAATTTTAAATATTTTTATCACTTATTTATGAAAAATGCTTCGAGGCACCACTTCATATTGAAAAAAGCTTGATCACCTTAAACTAAAAGACGCTTTTTAAAACATTGCATATATCTACTTGTATCTCTACCTAACAACTTGTATATGTACCATTTTTGTTGTGCCCGTCCACAATTCAATGGCTCTGAGGAATCAATTGTTATGAGAGAAATACATGTCTTGGGGACCTAAGTGTGTAAATTATCCCTCGATAAATCAACAAAAAAGTAAGACGGAAGACAAAGAACCGAGTCACTCTCAAATGCTCTTCCGAGAGTCCTCACACTCTGCATTGGAGTCTTTGTTGGCCGAGGAAGACTAGATCTTCGGTGGGTAGCTCTTGTAACATTTTTGCAAACAACCCTCTAATGGTGGCTCTTACAATTTTTGAATTCAAAATGGTGAGAGGACAGGACGGCAAGGCCGAAAAAGGAGAAAAAAACAAAAAAAGCGTGGTCATTGGTCAAAATCCAACACTGGCGCGCGCCAAAAGCAAACTTCCATTTGCGCGACGGACACATCAGACTCCACTCACTATATTCTCATATCTATATCTCTCTCTCTCTCTCTCAACTGTCATCAAAACCTTCTCTTCACTTTCCTCTCTCGCTCTCGCTCTCGCAATGGAAGACGAGAAGGACATCCTCATCGATAACCTAATCGACATCACGAACTCGATCTCCGCCATCTCTGACTACCGATGTCCAATCAAGAAACCTTACTGCAACCTCGCGCGGAAGCTGAAGCTCTTGACGCCGATGTTCGAGGAGTTGAAGGAGATCAAAGATCTGATCCCTGACGAGACGTTTCGAGCCCTAATCTCTTTCAAGGAGGCTCTCTGTTGCGCTAAGGATTTGCTTCGGTTCGGAAGCCAAGGGAGCAGGATTTACCTGGTGCGTTGTTTCTGCTAACTTGCCTTGCGCTTCGGTTTCTGTAAGTCTTTAAGTTAATTTGTTATAATTTATCGATTTCTTGATGATACATTGTGTTGTGCATCCATGCAATCAGGGTTTAGTGTTTGTGATTCTCTTATATTCTTCGAATCGAGAGATCCGTCAACATTAGGTTTGGAATTGGAAGAGTAGAAAGACGAATGTAGGTTAGAGGAGACTTACGTCCTATGGTACTTTTATCTACCAAGGATTTTGAATCGACATAGCCCAAAACAATGACTGTGCTCTGTTTAGAACTATGAAAGCAAATGCTAAGAGTTTTTTTTTTTTTTTTTTTGGAAAATAAATAAATGAGTTAAAAGGACTAATTGGCTTGTAGGTGGTTTGAACAAGTGCAATGTTTTTTCTTTTTTTCCATCTATGATTGATCACCTTAGCCAGTGACGGAGCCAGGATTTTTGTCGAGGGGGGGGGGGCGGAGTGATGTCATAATTAATTAAATATAATATAAAAATTAGTTACTTTAATATGATTTTTTTTTTTAAAATCCGAAATTCTTCCTGGCCTGGAAAAACCAGCGAGGTTGCTGCCTGGGGAGGCAAAAATACACTTTTGCCCTCTTATTTAACAACCTTTTTGGAAAATGTGTTTAAAGGGGGGAAAAGTGTATTTTTGCCCCCAAGGCAGCAAATCAAGCAGGGGGACCCAGGCCCTGTAGAATTACTACTATATTCATTGATTACTACTATAGCAAAAAGGAGAGTACAACAAAGACAGTCATTGAAGATGATTACTATTATATTCATTGAAGATGATTACTACTTATAGAAACACAACAGAAGAGAAGGGTTTGAATCGTTGATTACTACTACATGAAGAAAATGAGGGAAAATGAGGAAGAGATTGAGTTGCTTACGATTTTTTTTGTGGAGATGACCAACACAGTGATTAATGAAGGCACCTGGTACTTAGAAGAAGAAGAATAAGGTGGTTTGGATTCTACTGGATCTTGTGAAGATGAGCTCAAATAACTCAATAGTTATAGATCTTTGAAGATGATGAATTATAGGGGTTTCCCTCATCTTATCCAATCGATGGAGTGTGAAGAAGAAACTGTGGATTTTGGTTTCTTTGAGGAGCAATTCTAGCTGGCCTGAGAAACCAGCCTGGTCCCTGCCTGGGGGGCGAAAATACATTTTTGCTCCCCTCTTTAAAACACCTTTTTGGAGTATGTGTTTAAAGAGGGGGGGGGGGGGGGAAATGTATTTTTGCCCCCCAGACAGTGGTTTCCCAGGTCCGCTAGAATTTCTGTTCTTTGAGAGATTTGAGGGATTTAACCTCTATCTCTAACTCTAAAAGTAGAGTTTGAATTTGATATGTACATGATTTGAAGGATGAAGTCCTGGTTGAAGTGAAAAGTGAGAATAGATGAGCAAATTAAAAACTAATTGAGAGACAAATAAATTATTAAAAAAAAAAAAATCTCAAAAGTCAGTGGGGGCACTTGCCCCCACCTGAATCCGTGCCTGACCTTAGCAACATCTTCAACATTGGCCATTCTCATTGTAGTTAGTGATCATGTAGATCAAGGTTTTTTGGAAGTGGTGTATAATCACCAGAAAAGAATGTTTCACCCTGAATGTTGCTTCCCGTTCCCAGTTTTCTTCACCATAGCATCATAAGCAACACAAGAGGGACCGCCCCCGCCCCCGCCGTAAGGTGAAGGTTATTTGGAGTGGCGCTTGTGTAGTGGAGTATATTAGGTCAACAAAGTGCGGTTATTCCAGGTAGAGCTTGGTTAGCTAAGGGGAGCTGATTCATTTCGATCTGCCACAAATAGTCCCTCTAGCAACAGGCCCTAGAAACTTACATATGGAATCACATGATAGGGTGTGGTGCTATGGGAGTTTAAGTTGGAGACAATATTGGTGTTAAATGTGAGGTGTGGTGCTTCCGAATTTCAACATATATGGGTGTACGTTGCAATGATGCAGGAAGGGGTGAGATCATAGAGCCATAGTGGTATAGTGATCAAAACGTGCATTGTATTGTATATCGAAAACCTAAATTTAAGATACATGTATCATAATGATATAGTGCAAAATAAAAATATCTATGCAAAAATAAATAAATATATAGGTATAAAAATATCTACTATATATTTAAGCATATGAAAGACATAAATAAGGATTAATCAAGCAAGAATATCCCAAAAGCTGTTTCATTGATATATGAGTTGTTTAACAGATACATATAAAAATATATATTATACATCCATTCATTTCACTTGTACATGGACAATACATCCCTGCATCATTCTATATCGGTATATCGCAAATATACATATATCATATCAATGACGTTTAGATACTATATTGAATCGTAATATCATAAGATATTGATAATTAAACACAAAACATGGTGAATTGATAACATGCCAGGTTTTTAGACATTTTCTCTTTATTTTATTAATAATAAGTTGAAGGAAGGCCGTGACCCATTAAAAAAAGGAAAAAGAAAAAAGATCACAGTACAAGAACTTGAATTTATTCATCCAAGCTCCTTTAACCGTCGCACGCCAACTTTCTGTGTCTAAAACACTCTCAATCAGTTTTATCTGGTTAGCATGCCTTTGGCATTATCCACCATGCGCACCATGTTAATAATACCTTTGGCATTGTCAACATTGTATCTATAGTAAAGGTTATTCGTTTCCTTTGACGTGTCCATAGTTTCTGCCTGCACGCCTTCAATATGTAGGTCTTATACCTTTGACCCATGTCATCTCTGAACAACATATGTCCTATGCCTTCAGAGACGCTCATGCTTACAACAGTAAAATGAATTTTTCTTTATGGAATTCGTTTTTGGTAACTAATTTAACTATTTTCATGTGGAAAACCTTGATGTTTGTTTAACTATGTGCTAATTTCTTCCAAAATTTCAATACAAAGTAATGATATTTATAAAAATACACAAATTTCTCCATCCACATGCCCATGGTTGTGTTGTGCATGGTTCAGCTTGGATCGGTTTAAAAACATCTTAAACTAAATCAATCATCTCTGTTTAACAAACTTTCGAACCAAACCGAATTAGTAATTTACACATTGCCTATACTGAGTTGATTATGTACTTCATTAATTGAAAACTACACAAACTGCTTGTATATGGCTCGGTTAAATGGTCATCTTTTGTGTTTTTTCTAACATGTGTGTGGTTATTAAAACTGAATGGGTTTTAGAAGTTATTAACTAAATCGAACAAAAGAAAACACGTATTTGACATGGTCTGCCCAATCTAGGTTGGTTGGTTTTTATTAATTTACTCATTATTTGCACAGCCCTATATGCAAAACAAACAGCAATATGTTAGAAAAAGGAAAGTCTGTGTGATTAAGGCAATCAAAAGACAAGATAAAAGGCAGGAACTAAATTACAGATTGAACACACTTTCCCAATTCAAAATACACATGAAAAGCAACCCCATTAGTCTTATCCCAGATGTTTCCCAGTTGCCAAACCAAAGAATGTCTTGGCACATGTCTTGAGCTGAACTAGAGATGCCTTTGAAGAGTCTATAGTTTCTTTCCTTCCTGCATGTTCTAAATTGGTTGCAAACATCACCCTGATCGAGATCCATCTCCCCTTCACGGAACACCTATCCTTATTCCAGCCACTGACCCAATTTCAAAAAATGGTCTCTATTAGGTCAGGGACCTCCAGACTCGGTACATATTCGAACCCACAATTGTCTAGAGAACTGGAAAGTGAAAAAGAGGTGCTTGATAGACATTGGTTCAGCTCCACAATAGTTGCATCCATTGGTGATATAGATGTCCCTCCTTTGTAGGTTATCTTGTCTATATACTCATTGTTTTTATTCCTTTTTGTCAACCCTTTATATATCATCAATGATCAATTTTATAGAGGTTGTTGCCTCCAAAAATGACCTCTCCAGTCGGGGAATGCATTAGATATTTACCTAAACCAGTGGGACTTTGAGCGGATCCCACGTTAGCTCCAAGACGCCGGTCTCTAACTAGAAAAGTAAATGCTCGAGCTTGAGAAGCTTCTGGCCCTGTGAGCCCTTAGAACTCACTAGGATAAGCAATATTATTGAACCAGACAAAGCAACAAGCGATGATATCAAAGACAGATAAAACAACCAAACTATCAGACAAATAAGCCTGACCATACAAGTGCTCGTCGAGCCCAGGCAAAGGGTTTGGTTAAGATATGCCAAAGTCCACCAAATATACAAATGGAACGTAACCATACATGCCCTCCAATTATATACAAATGGAACCTAACCATACATGTCCTCCAATTATATACAAATGGAACCTCGTGTGGGCAACCATTGTACCTTTATTTGGGCTTGAAAGCAGATAAGGAAAAAACTTTTTGATTTCTTCTGTGTTCAGTTTCAATTTCAAATTTGAAATTGACCTTTTTGCATTAGTTTTGAGCAGATTTAAAAATATACAAACTCCATTGACCTTTTTGCATTAGTTTTGAGCAGATTTAAAAATATACAAACTCCATTGAAAAACTTGCAACAAAATAAAAAATAAAAATAGAAGAAGTGTAGAAAGCAGAGTTGACCAAACTTGAATTATTAGTGTTAATGAATAAGAACAGCCGAACTAGAGACAGAAGACAAGGCTCTGTTGTTGTTGGACTGTGAGGCCTTGTCATGAAAATAGCTGAAGAGAATTGATTTGATGTTGTACCTCTTGTTTGTGGATAGAAAGAGCAAGGCATGAAGTACTGCCTTATTATGCTTGTATTGCATTTTTTTTTTCCATTGAAATGTTTATACATTGCGCATACATGATACATGTATGCATGAGTAGGCAGATAAGTACATGTTGAATAATTTAATTCAAATGGAACTGTGCTTTACAAATTTTATCAGGCATCGTTGACGTTGTGCAGATTATTTAAATTGATACTTGAGATTCCTATGTAAGTTTGGTACTTTATCTTTGGGTGCCATATGGAGGCTAACCTTTCTACATGCCTGCAGGTCCTAGAGAGGGAACAGATAATGCTAAAATTTCAAAAATTGATCACTCAGCTGGAACGAACTCTGAGTCGAATCTCCTATGACAAACTCGACATATCAGATGAAGTTAAGGAGCAGGTGAGAATCAATCTTTATAAGTGTTTTTCATATCTAGGTATTTCAATGTTTATGGTTGGGAAAACAAATTCTGTTCGTGTTATAAATCTTCTTTGTTGTGTGTGTGTACACTTCCTCCTAAACATGAGCGAATTGCGGAAGTACACTTTTGTATGAGTTTTAGCTTGTAGTAAAAGCAAGTCTAGCCTGGTTTACTTTAATTTTTCATATGTCCCGAAATTCTCGTTAGAAGTCTCTTGTATGAGATTTAGCTTTAGCAAAAGCGAGGACAGTCTAGCTTACATTGTTGTTTTATCTGTTCCTAACTTCTTGTTGTATATCTAGGTTGACCTCGTGCTTGCCCAGTTCAGAAGAGCAGAAGGGCGGGCAGAAACACCTGATGTTGAGTTGTACGAAGATCTTTTATCTATACATAATGATACCTGTGATCCAAATAACGAGCGGGCTGTCTTAAGGAAATTGACTGAAAAGCTACAATTGATGGGTATAGTTGATCTCAAACAGGAGTCATTAGCATTATACAATATGGTTGTAGCTAGTGATGGAGTTTCAGGAGAAAGTATAGAAAAGATATCGATGTTAGTCAAGAAAATTAAGGATTTCGTATTGACTGAGAACTTTGGCGTGGGTTCTCATGCAACTGAAACATCCCTTCCTTCAAGTGGCCATGGGCAGTACTCTGTTGACATGAGTTCACAACCTGTAGTTGTACCAGACGACCTCCGTTGTCCAATATCCTTGGAATTGATGAGAGATCCAGTCATTGTATCAACCGGACAGGTATAGGCACTGTTAAAATACTTCTGTAAAAGTTCTGTTTTGCTTTTTATAGAATTAATTGTTGCGAATAGTTTTTAGAATGCATATAAGATTCTGTTGTTAGCCAAACATATGATACAAGCAACGGTTGTTACATTCGTGTAGGGGATGCATATATTTTAGCATATGGAACAAATTTAGACATAATTCTCAAAATACAGAAATGATTGTTTGATTAGAATTTTAAATCCTCCAATGTCTCTCTGCCCCACCCCCTAAAGAAAAAATAAATAAATAATAACAATGATAAAATATAAAAAATTCAAATATGGATTCCACTCCTCCGGATGTACAACATAGTCACCATATGCAGGATTTAGGGGTTCTTTCCACCTTGAATTTGTTGTGTCCTTCAGTATTCGTTGTAATCTAATGGGGCTTTTCGTTTGTTGCAGACTTATGAACGATCATGTATTAAAAAATGGATTGATACGGGGCATGACACGTGTCCAAAGACGCAACAGAGTCTTTCCAGTACGGTACTCACACCAAACTATGTCTTGCGTAGCCTCATAGCTCAGTGGTGTGAGGTCAATGGTATAGAGCCACCTGAACAACTGATTAATCTACATCTGAGTAAGTATTCTGCTGCTGAACGTGCAAATATTGATACACTTCTTTGTAAGCTCAAATCTAGCAACCTTGAGGACCAGCGATCTGCTGCTGGGGAGCTCCGTCTTCTCGCCAAGCGCAACACAGAAAATCGTGTGTGCATTGCTGAGGCTGGTGCGATCCCTCTTCTCATAGGACTCCTCTCTGCCAAGGATCCTCGTACGCAGGAGCATGCTGTTACCACGCTCCTCAACCTTTCAATTTGTGAGGATAACAAAGCAAGCATCATAATTTCCGGGGCTATACCTGGTATAGTGCATGTGCTCAGGAAAGGAAGCATAGAGGCACAGGAGAATGCAGCAGCTACTCTTTTCAGCCTATCAGTGGTGGACCAGTACAAGGTAATAATTGGTGCATCTGGGGCCATTCCAGCACTTATAACACTACTAAGTGAAGGTCGGCACCGTGGAAAGAAGGACGCAGCGACAGCACTGTTCAACTTGTGCATATACCAAGGCAACAAGGCAAGGGCAGTGAAGGCTGGTATAGTGCCCACACTGATAAGATTGCTAACACAAACTGAAAGTGGAATGGTAGATGAAGTCTTGGCCATACTTTCCATACTGGCAAGTCACCCTGATGGAAAGATAGCAATTGGAGCTGCAGAGGCTGTGCCTATCTTGGTGGATGTGATTGGCAGTGGGACCCCGAGGAACAGAGAGAATGCAGCTGCAGTGCTTGTGCACCTGTGTGTTGGGGACCAACAGCATCTGGCAAAGGCAAATGAGCTTGGGGTAATGCAGCCATTATTGAACATGGTACAGAATGGTACAGACAGAGGCAAGCGCAAGGCGATACAGCTGCTTGAACGGCTAAACAGATTTGTAGAGCAGCAGAAGCAAGCCCAAGCCCAAGCCCAGACACAACCTGAGGTCCTAGCTCAAGTTTCAGCACTATGTTCACAGCTGCAGTTGTAGCTCACTTTGCAACTCATCAATCTTGTCTCTTTCTTCTTGTCATGGTTTGTTGGTGCTTTAAAAAAAATGTTGTCATTTACATGGTTGAAAATGGCGCGGTGGAAGATCACCTTTGCGCCTGTAAAATGCATTCTATTGTTTCGGGATCTCAGGGGTAAGCATTAAAGGGACAAAAAATGTAAAGAGACATCCAGTAATAGGGAAGTCAAAATGGGATTGACATAAATATGTAACAAATGAATGTATCGTGTCTTTACCATATGGGAAGGTCTTCTGTATCTATTGCAGAAGAAGTAAAATGATGATTTTTTCTATTTAAGATAACTAACTGAGAGAACTTGTAATCACATTTCTCAGAGACGAATGTATACCTATTTCATTGAATTACATAGATCTTTGTGTGCTAAGATGTGCCTGTAGATGGTGGACTGTAGAAAGGTTGTACTTGAAATCAGAGAACCAAATAATAGGGTAAAAGTTATATTTGTGAAATTTATGGCTTGGAGAACTTTGACAGCTTATGCCCTTTTAGAGAAGCACTTTGTTCAGTCTTGTAAAGTTGAAAGAACCTTGCCATTCAGGAAAGAAATGGAAATGTGGTTCATTGGTTCTGTACCTAGTACTTTGGATGTGAATGAAGTGATGCAGCTCTAATATTTGGTGCTCGCAGCAATTTAATGAGCCTAGGCAAAACGTTCTTAGCTGCAGTGTGAAGCTCTTGAGCAAATCAATGGAGATCGATCTGCAAGGCTTTTAATGTTTCCCAGCCGTTACATTAGATTAAACTCTGAGCAGCATCACTTGTGCCATAACTCTACTGTTTGGGACAATCAACTTGAATGAATCAGTTGAAACTCTGGTACGTACATCATCAAATTGATAACCTTCAATAGTCTAGGCAGCATCCTAAGTTTGCAGAGTTGTTATTTGAATTATAATGTGAAGATCATTTGTGAATTTGCCACTACTACATGGGTAAAGTAAAAGAAGGGTTTCATGACCCTCATTATATATATGGTAAATTGGTAACTATTGCATCTGTTTCCATTGTTGTCTTATTCATGAAATTAATAACACAGATTCGATCTAGTGTTCTTGAAAGTCGTATGTTAAATGTCTCATTAGCATCTAATTTGGTAAATATTTCTCATATATAACGATGGAAAACTCATTAGTGTGTCTACTTTTAATGGGGATTGTAAAATGTAAGAGCATCTTCAATCATCCCCGCTATTTTAGGGGGATGATTGAAAAAAATACCCCTCTAACCATCCCTTTAACTCATCCCCTATAATAGCTTTTGCCTCAACTTCCCCCTAAATTTTGGGGGAAGTTAACCATCCCCTATATTTCAAATATTAATAAAATATTCAAATATTTAAGTTTCTAAATTAAAAATAAATCCAAAATAAAAACAAAAGTATTTAAATAATAGTATAATTAAAAAATAATTATTCATAAACATTTAAATAATAGTATAAATAAAAACAATTATTAATACTAATTTAAATAATGATAAATAATTAATTAAAAATTATTAATAGTATAATTAAAAACAAAATTATTTATTAATTTTAATTTAAATAATGATAAAATTATTAACAGTAATTATCTAAATAATGATGTAAAAAATGGAAGATATATTTAAATAATGATTAAAAATTAATTATTAATACTATATATTTTTTTAAAACTCCCAATTTTTTTAATTAGTCAAGTTTAAATTAATAATAGTATAATTAAAAAATATCTATATAATAGTATAACTGAAAATAGTAATATTATATATTTAAGTTGAAATTAATAATAATATATTTAATAATAATATAATTGAAACTAATTAATATAATTATATTTAGTTGAAATTAATAATAGTATAATTGAAATTAAATTGGTATAGAAAAAAGTTGAAGATATATTAAAATAATGATAAAAAAGTTAAAATAAGGGATGTAGTTGAAGTGGTGAAGAAATAAGGGACCCCTAAATTTAGCTTTTGGTTACTTTTACCATTGGGATGCTCTAAGACAGTCAGAAGGAGACATCTGGCTTGGTAAGTTTGGTAGCTTAAATATGACTGAAAAAGACAATGGGCTCCAGAGGAAGTCTCAGTTGATTGGAGAGTTAGTCACAAAAACAAAATATCGAGAGGAGGTTACTGTACTGGACTTACTCCAGTTCTTTTGATTATTTTATTTTCTCAGAGACGAGAGCATGATATGTCTATAACAAACTTAAGTAGAAACCAAACCAGTACTCAGAAGTATAAGTATATGATTTCTAGTTGATGATCTATAAATTACATATATTCAACTAATCAAAATACATAATACTTTCACTAGTAGTTACTGACAGGTTTACAATCACAGCTAAAATAAAACTCTTTTCTGGTATTTTTTTCAGAGATAAGGGTAACTTGTGTGTTTTCCTATACAGGAATTCTAAATGTCGAGGAAGCCAGCAAGGAAATCAGCGAGGGAGGGAGTGAGGGAAGGAGGGGACCGTCCATCCCCTTGGGATGCGCGCATGAAAAATGACGGAACACATCCCGAGGTGGATGGACGGTCCCCTCCTTCCCTCTCTCCCTCCCTCGCTGATTTCCTCGCTGGCTTCCTCGACAGGTAGAAGCTCTCTTTCCTATATCTATTTTATTTGAAGGCAAGTGCTCCAGGTTTGTCTTCAAGAATATGATATATCTAGGCATATTTAATTGGTTTTATTCTTATTTTGGCATTTCTGGTTTAAAGTTCTGGCTCTATTTGAGGAAAAAAACATAGAAACTTCTTCGCTTCGAGTGCGATTTGGAACGATATCTGTCACAATTAGATCCACATGATATAATATTGTATGTTCTGGGTCCAATCTAACTACCCACACGGTTTTAAAAAGCGTTGTGTCATGTGAATCCAAACTCGTACATATATAGCATATATCCTTCCCTCACTCGGGGGATGTGAGACTATAACCCCCTAGTAATCTGTCAGCCTTTAAGCCCGCCCACATATGGTAGTCCGTCAGCCTCAGAGATCGCCCACATAGGGTGTTACAATCCACGCCCTTAGGGCCCAACTTATTCGTTGGCACACTTTCGGCTGGGGCAGACTTTGATATCATTCTGTCACGACCCGATCCACATGGTACAATTACTCTAAGGCATTCATGTATTGTATTTTTGTAAGGCAAAAAAAAAAGCAATAATTATTCACACCAGCTTAATTGCTTACCTAAGTGAGCTTTTGCTTCTTGGGTACATTCCTTTGGGAATGTAGTCGATTAACCTTTCAGGTTTAGAGAATTTTTAGCAGCATCACCGGAGTTCCGTAGGTGGGGCTAGCAACGTCAGAGTTTCATAGTTAGAGTTTTATTACTATTTTTAGTTTGTTTCTATTTTCTAAATTATGTTTTAGTCGTTGCTACTAAATGTTTATGTTGTTATTGAATTTTTCACGACCGAATTTTTGGGGGAAAACAGATAATCCTACGTAAAATTTAGGATAAAATTTAGGATTTTCGTTTTTTTGAAAATCGGGGTGTGACAATATCTAACATCTTAGACACTCGAAGGTGCAACACATAAATTGTTCATCTCTTGTTTCTCGTAATGCATACATATTTTCAAAGAAGGCGTAACTGATTTAAGTAGTTGTCAGCTGAACCATCAGAAGTTGGGAAGCCTCCTGACACCTTTGGATCTCTTAGTTTATAAAGAAATGTTATGAATACCCTTACTTAGGTAAAAAGAAAAGGTGTGTGCTAATGCATTGTGTGATGAATTGCCAACTCTCTAAAAGCTCAAATTTTTAGAGAATGTGAATATATCAAGCGGAAGTGAGATCGAAGTCGTGAGACTATAACTATATTGGTGGGTACCAATCGTACAACTACACCGTAAATTCACACGGTACTATCGTGAATAAACACAGACAATTTTAAGCCCATAAATAATTGGAGTGAGTTTAACATTGTGTGTTTGTATTAGGGAGGGAGGGAAAGGAGAGATATGGTTGGACTTGAGAAGCTATATAAGATGAGGCAGAACCTGAAAAGAAGAGAGATCGTGAATGAAGATGGAAAGGGGAGGTCACTATTAAGTTGCTTTGATGTTTGAATGAATCTCTTTAAATGCTGCGAAGAGTGGTAACAGTAACAGACTTTAGTTTCAGGCAGTCTCTGCTGATAAACGGGGTTCATTGTTATGAATCATTTCTATCTGAAGGCTTTGTCTGGCACCATCATAGCCTTTGGCAGACTCATAGTTGATGCTGGACCACAATGCCTTTGTACAGCCACTCTGCTTTACAACTCTAGCCTTCTTGAATAATACACATACCACTGTTATATGTAACACCTTAACTAAGGATTCAACATCAAGGACTCTGCCCATCCCGCACGGCGAGGGGTGGTGGACGCTAGCTTGAGTCGTCAGTTTCAAGTAGTGTGAGTAGTGCGCCATGACTCAGATGGACCTCAATCATGGAAACAGGGTTACGGAGGTACAGTTTGCAGGACAAGTTTCGAATGGACTGTAATTAGGGTCTGTTTCAGCTAAATGATTTGCAGTTACAGTGGGGATTTTAGTGAAATTGACAATAAGTCGTAAACCATGGCATGCGCAGTGACGGAGATATGATATTGATGTGCACGTGGTGGTGGGAACAATGGTCAGATGACATGTGATGGTGGAGCAATCCGTGTTGGTTGTGGGACTAATTTGTTTCCTTATCATTAGAAGCAGGCAGACCAAAATTGCTTTTTTATCAATAATGGCGGAAAACAAAAAGAGGAACACTGGATGAATTAGTTTGCTGCAGAAGGTTGGAGAATCTTTATGCTTAGAGCCCATAAAGATGCTGCAAGTTGGGTTTGAACTTTATGTTTAGAATTCATAAAGATGCCGCAAACTGGGTTTGAATCAATGATCTAGTGGTATCATTCGCCAAGCTCTAACTTATTTGCTATAGTTACCATGTAGTATCAGTGATTTCTTTCCTATTTTTAGTAAAAATGACATTTTAGTGTTAAAGTGTTAGGGGTTGTGTATACTTTCCTGAAGGAATAAAAGGGAATTACTGGGTTAAGGATTTTGTACTAAAATTTGATTCAGAATGAATCAGCAAAATCGTTTTCTACTGGAATAAGCATGGATCTTTGAAGTAACATATGTAGGAATAATATTAAAGGAGGGAATTAAGTCACAATTTAGGAAATATTTAAAGACCGACACCATTTGGCAGATTTCTTATGGAAGAAATAGGTGTTATTTATAATTAGATTTCTTTGGCAGCTAAAATAAGTGAGGCTCTTTTTGGCAGTGGGTGTATGATTTATAATCATAATTAGATTCCAAGGGATAAAATTGTGTACAGCTTTTCTAAACGTCGAGGAAACCAGCGAGGGAGAGAGAGCAAGCGATGGGTGTAACCAATCCCCTTGAGATTCGCATCAATTGTGTATGTTTCATCCCCTTTTGACTAGAATCATAATAGTCATCTCAACATGATGAAAGGGTGAGAAAGAAAAGGTGAAAACTATATTCATCCCCCCATATGTGAAACACAATGAAGAGTTCTCTAATAAAACTTTGTTTTTTGAAGAGGGATGATAGGTTGTCTTATCTCCCTCTATATTTTGTTGTGGAGCCTTTCATCTACTTTTCTAAAAGCATATGTTCTACTTCCCAAGACTGGTCAAAACTTGAAGTGTTTCTCTTTCTAGATGATGAAAATGGGTGGTTGTAGGGATCTTATTAAGGATTGATTATAGAAACAAAGCAAAGATAATAATCTTTAATGAAAGTTAGTGCTCCCCTCTAGCTTAGCTTTTCATGCAATCTATTTATGTGGTTGGTGATGATGTTATTAGGAATACTTATTAGATTATATGGTTGAATACCTAAATGGATGTCACCCTCACAACTCAATTAATCCATACTATATCAGAACCCACAATTAGGCTTGAAATGGTTGTCATCTTCTGATACTTCTGAACATTACAACCCTACCTTCATGTCAAAAAAAAAAAAAAAAAAAAAAAATTCTCCCACAACTCTGACCTTTGAATCTTACTAGAAGAAAGATCTATTTAGAGATTCTAATCACAGGCAACTTTTAATTACTTAAAAAGTTTTAGGGGAACATTCCTCCAATGCTAAATCCCTAAACCTTCGAAATATAGAGTTTCAAGTGGTTTCTCGCCCAAAGATCCACATTTTTGCGGTCTGATCCATATCAACCTCATCAATCATTCATGTGTTCTCATGCGTCGTTGCGTTGTAGATCTCCGTTATATATCTGACAACTCCTAATATGATGACAATTTAATCAGTTTCTGAGGGCCGAGAGCCTGAGATCGAAATTTATCTTCTGAAAAATTGCTACAAATCTCTAATTGTATTTATTTAGTTATGCAACTATTATGGAATATCTCTTTGCTGTTTTGAATGTCATTCTGTACATGTCTTACATAATTTAATTTCCCAACAAAAACAGTGTCACATAAAGCAAAAGTTGATTGAAGAACAGAATGAGAGAAAAAGAAGAAGGATCTATTATCTCTCACACAACTATCCATGTGTTGTTGTTGCTACTGAGGAGAACAACAAACATCACAAACAATATTTCAGCTTGGATTTCTAAGTTCTCTCTCTGTCTTTTAAAGCAAGTTAAAGGGTGTGAGATATGCATGTTTATATTCTCAAATTTAATTGTGACCATTTAGTACTACTATTTACTGTTAATTTAGAGACTAGAAAGGACTGATGATCTCTCTATCCATTACTACTGTTGCTCTTTCTTTCTAGTACACACTATAGAGAGACTGAGACAGACAGCTTTGTTTCTTTTTTTGGTTTTGAGTTTTACTGTTTTACTCAGCATTCACCAAACACAAGGTCTTGGGGTTTTTGCAATAAAGCAAATCTCAACCTCAGATTCCATTATTTCAAGATGGATTTCTGTTACTATCTTGCTTGAAATTTTTGTTAGTTAAGTAATTGTGTTTCATTAAGAAATCCTAAAACCGCGTTGTATATTTGAGGGTATATAGAGCAGGGTGGAGCTAGGGAATTTATGTTTGAAAATTCCTTATAGTACTACATTATTATATTGATTGATTAGATATGTTTGAAAACTCCTTATAGTACCAGTACTACATTATTATACAAGAACTTTGCGTAATAATTGGAAAATACATCACTAATTGTGCTAGGTGAGAATCGAACCTGTCTGATACCATCTTAAATTACCAACTTTTCTAAAAGCTTAATTTGTAGAGAGGGCGTATCTAGCATATATCAAAATTGTAATTTATGGAATGGATGGAGTGAAATTCTAAGTCTCAATATAAAATAGATTGCCACTTGTGAATGAGCGCTTCTATGCCACCTGTCAAGAGACCCTTATAAAGTGGATTTTGTTGAGAAGCACATTACAGGGGACATGGTTCGAGATACTCATAGAATTTAGGGTCCACGCTATTCACACCCTCGAAGAAATACTCTGGGCACCAGATGCGACGCCATTGTCATTCGTAAAAGTGGCTCTTGGACATTATATGTGTTTTTTCCAGAAATTCTAAATGGCGAGGAAACCAGCGAGGGGGAGGGTGTGGCCGCTCACCCCCCTCGAGATGTGTGCCTACGCTCTCGAGATGTGCAACACAAATCTCGAGAGGGATAAGTGGTAAAACCCCTCCCCCTTGCTGGTTTCCTCGACAATAAGAAAGGTTCGTGTTTTCTCATTGCTAGAAAGAAGAGCGAAGAAACGGGCGAGGGGGTGCAACCACTTATCCCCTCGAGATTTGCGAAGGCGCACATCTCGAGGGGATGAAGGGTCACACCCCCCTCGCTGGTTCCCTCGCCATTTTGAAAAAGCGTAGAAAGAAATGGGAAGGCTGATAGAGTCGAATTACGATGTGACTCTTTCAAAGTTTTTTTCTTTTTACTGTTTATCTATAAATATTTCAATAAGTGAGCTGACTGATGGTTGTGAGGGATAATTTGTTATATTGAAAAGGATTGATTTAGGAAATAAAATATAGAAATAAGGTTATATAATAATACAAAGAACAAAGTAGAAACAAATAGAAAATAAGCTCTCTCTCATAACTCATCTGATATTCTTCTTGTGTTTTTGGTTTTTATTAACTTTGATGATGACTTTCAAAGGGAAGAGTTGTAATGGAATTTGGCAACCAATTTCTTAGTTATAGATCATTTGAGTGGTTGGGCTGTCTGTTTAGACCAAATAGTTAGATTGCGTGCTTTTGAGTGCAGTCACATTTGTTGGCATTTTATTTCTTGTTTTCTTCTGCAAATCTTTCTATTCTCCTCTCTCTTGTTGTTGGGTGTGTATGGGGCACATATACACATATGTCCACACTTTCATGCATAGAGAAGAGATGATGATGCAAGTACAGTAAGAAACCTCTCCTTCTATATGGTCTATTGTCAAAATGAAAGCATGATTGCATAGCATCCAAGTTAGTAATTCATGTGAGGTAAAAAGGAGGGAGAGAGAGAAAGAAAGAGAAATTAAATATATACAAATGTCATCGATAAAAGGCGCCTAGCCTATACATGATTTTGATGGATCTCAGAACCGAAATGTGATTTGTCAAAACTCTGACCAATTAACTAAGCTAGTTAGCATTGCAAAATGTGTAACATCACTCTGAAGTGAATGTCCTTGTCTTTGAGAGAAACATGGGATGGTTTATTGGTTCACTACTGATTTTTTTCATTAAACCATGGATTTCCAGGATGTATTTTGTGTAGGAGTAATATGCATGCACATTACATTACCATAATGTTTTGATTATTTGGCATTTAACATGCAGTTGCAGTCGGCTTAACTCTCTTTTTATTCAGAGTGTTTATCTTAAAAAGGAAAGAAGAAGATGAAGAAAAAGAGGAAGGCCAGGGTATGGCAGAAGTGAAAAGAAAACAGGGAATATTCATAAATAATAACTAAGGAAATCGTCCTGGTGAGAACTTCAATTTCAATAAATTCATGAAACTTCAAATCAAACATCAAAAGAGAGACAATGTGGAGTGGTGCTGAAATTGATTCCTTAAATGTTTAGTGGAGTGATATGCGTGCAATTAATCACATAAACAGTATACCAATCTCTTATCCCCCGACCAATTCAATGACCAAGTGATAAAATAAAAAAAAATATGAGTTTAATGAAGATAATTTTCTTATAAAAAAAACATCTTATTCTCCGATCAATCTAGTCTTACGCTGTGGTCCTGACATATCAGTACCTATTGATCGAGATCGATGCATGTAGTTCACCTTGCAACTGCACGGGCAAATTCAAAATAGAAGAGAACTGCTTCCGTTTCATAATGCCTTTAGTTTTTTATCTTTATTAGTTCATCAGTGGATTGCCCTTAAAAATGTACGATAAAAACTCTCACTCAACAAACAATTATTGCAACAAATCAATTCCATTTCATAACACATGAACTTTATCATAACAAACACAATATTAGATACACAGCAAAGCGAAAGAAAGAAAAGTTCATATTTTATGAGTTTGTATATAAAAAAGATTTGTTGCCCAAATTAATGCAATTCATCATTTACTAGAATAATGTGTAAAGAAGATGTAAAGAAGTATAGAACGAATTATCATAAAAAAGAACTTCAACAGAAAAGAAGATCACTCAGTACTACATTACTTTCTGATCAGTTCTAGTAAATTAGCCCTTCATGTCAGATTGATGAACTCCATGAATATCCAAACACCCGACTTTTGTGAACACCCCATAAACTACACCAATGTAAATAACATCAAATAAAAATAACAAAGAACCCACCATTTCTTGAGGATCTTGATCCAATTTCACCTTGAACTCCTTTTTTTGCGATCCTCGAAATTGTACTTGTTTAAAGAAAAATAAAGAAGGTTAAAGCTTCAAGTAAGGTGGTTTTGATGAAAGTTACAAAAGATGAGTTGCAGTGGAAGAAGTAAAACTATATGGATCTGGCCATGCATTATTATTACCAGTACCAGCACCAACACCACCACCACCCCAATATTGATCATTTCCTTGTGTACTCATAAACTGTCTTGAAAAATTCAACCCTTGAGTTCCTTCCATCTTCACTGGAGCTGACGACTTCGCTGCTGCAATATCGCTTTCAAATGGGTATGGTGCACCATTTAAAAATGGAAATTGTTGCGATCTCCATTGCTCAGATAGAATGTTACCACCACTGCTGCCTCCAATGGCGCTTGTAGGTGTACTATAATTTCCTATTTGGAAATCCATATTATTTCCTTGGATCAATGGTGGTTGAATTGTACTGAAGCTAAATCCCATGTGATCACCATATTCATGAAGTTGATGTAAAGAGGTCATGTAGGGTAATTGTGGTAACAATGGATGAGAAACCATGTTTGTTATGGCATCAGATGTGAATAAGTTCGATGGTAATGAAGTTGTGGTGTTGTTTGTACTAGTACTAGTAGTATTACTACTATTACCACCCTTTTGTGCACCGGAGATGGAAGATTTAGAGCCACTTCGTTTGCTTCTTTTATTTCTTCGACACCCTCCACCCACTGGAACACTCCTTAGAGCTCCTCCTCTAGTCCAATATCGCCGACAAGCCTTACAAAAGTGGCGAGGCTGTGATAAGCTGTAATTGTTGAAGTAACAAAATTTTGTATTAGTGGATTCGCATCTTGGACACTTTAAGGCTGATTCTGGCTGAGGTATCTTGGCTATACGAGCACGATCTGTCATCGAATTAGGCCTGATTGATCCTGTTGATGACTGCGGTGGAGGAAGTGGAGGTGGTGATTGTTGACAATCAAGATCATTCTCATTCATGCTAGCTGTTGTGCTTCCAAGTTGATGATTCGGATGCTATATATGGAAATAACATTAAAGACAGAGAAATCAAATAAATGGTATATTCAGAAGATTATATAAACAAAATCGTGCGAATATTACAAGAGTTTGATTGCTTTTGTGGTGAAAAGAAATTGAAGAAACCTAACCTGATGCCACTGGGGTGAATCTAGATAAGGTGGAACTGATGTGAAAACCATGTTTGTGTACTGATCTTTGATCTGTGTCTTTGTTTGAAGTTGATGGATATGTGGTTGAGAAGATCAGTTGATGAAGAAGAAGAAGAAGAAGAAGAAGAGAGAGTTGCAGAGTGAGGAGAGGGAGATGGGAAGATAAAGGTGGGAGGGTTTTATTATATTTTTCTTGTTCTCTCTCTCTCTCAACACGTTCTCTTTTTGTTTTCTATTTTTTTGGGGTGGTTTGTGAGGGCTGGATCTTTTCTTAGTTCACAAGGCTCCTTTTGTGGTGGTGCATGTTGTACTGCAACTCAAGAAATGAACTCTATGATTCAACTCACCAGAGGGGAAGGAGGAGGTGTGGTGGTAATCCTTAATATTGTGTTATATTGCCACATCTTATCAAGCTTTTTTTCATCAGCATTGTTGTTGTTATACATGGTCCTACTGAAGACGCACCGCGGCTTCACTATGTGTCCTTGACACTCGTGTGCACGTAGCATACCGTGTCTTTACCGCTTGTTAGCATATTGTTGGATACATATGCTACGATATTTTCTTTTATCATCGATTTCACATCAATAAATGTGTAAAAAATGGAAATGTTGATCAAGATGTATGACAATCTAAAGTTTAAAAGCGTACAATTTCTCTCTGACATCTCTTCTTCACACACTCACGTAACATTTTTCAGTATGCTAGTTTGATTATCTTGGTATTTATATAAGCTAAACCCAAACCAAAAACTGAATTGTATTGTTCTTGAGGATACTTCAATCTGGACAAAAAAAAAAATTTTTATTTGAAGAATGCAACACACATGTACATGTAGATTGAGTCACTGGATCGCCGATCTGTTCAAATGCAACTCACTGAACCCAGTTGACTCAACCAGCTAGTTTTAGAACCTTGAGTTTAACCTTGCAAGTGGGTCAGGACCAAAAAGATGTTAGTGGTCTCATGCATGTAAATGTCTATAGAGAGATGGAAACCCTAATTGATAATATCTTTATTATTACATGAATTAGAGAAAAGAAAATTGGAAGAGAACGGAAGGTAAAGAAGAAAAGATGGATTTGTGGGGTGGGACTGTGAAGGGTCATTGTCAGAACGTAACTTTCTTTGCCACACATATGTTTACTACTCTGCTCTTTCTCTGTTTCATTTCTTTTTCTTTCTTTGGCATGGAAATATGAAGTGTTGACTGATTTCTTCGTCTCTTTTCCTTCTTCTTGGAATTTTTCTTTTTGTTTGGATGTCTGAATTCACCTGTTTGTGTATGTCATGACATATATTACCCCATTTTCCAAGTGGTCATACTCATCATTATGCACTATCACAAGTTTGAATTCATCACTGAAAACCTAAAAAATACAATCAGTAAGAATTATTGTTATTTAATCATCACTATAATATTGTGGTCCTTTGTTAGTGTATGGTGTAGAAAATACCAGTCTATATTGCATTTTTTAGAAAATATCGATTTAAATGTATTATTGTAATAGAGGCGAGGTGCTAGGAAAAGTGTCTTGGTTTATACTTGTTTATAGACTAGAAAGTGCTTTACATTAGATGATGCCTATGATTCAAATGAAAAATGAAACTGAGGAACTTGTGTCATTGCTATTTATAGGGAAAATAACACACCGAAGGTTATTCCTAGAAAATGTAGACTTCTGCCAAAGAACAAAAATGAGCGTCCTAGGAAGTTAAATATGATTTGTGTGTAGGGTTGAAAACCGATTCGACCGTTCAGTTTTTCACCTAAACCGTGAATCGAACCAACTTTGGTCGGTTTCAAAAATTTCAAACCGAAACCGAATCAACCATTAACAAAATCGATTCGAAACCGATCTGATTTTAATTTATGCAAACCATAACCGAATAAAATCAAACCAAAATCGAAATAAAATCGAATCAACCGACTATTTTAAACATATTATATTATTTTTATATAAATTATATATTATATATCTTCGGTTCGGTTCGGTTTGGTCGGTTAAAATCACATTAAAACCGAAAACCGAATCGACCACTTCGATTTAAATTTTTTTAAAACCGAACCGAATTTAACTTCGATTTAATTGATTTAATCGGTATTTTGTTCAACCCTATTTGTGTGAATCTACATCCAACATAAGAAGAAAATGAGTGTCCTCTAGTAAGGTGTAAATTAATTTGCATCTAGCTAGAGTAAATTGACATCCAAATTGTTTGTGGTACTATGCTCAGTGTCGGGGATCTTGTGCCACGTCGCATGCCTTTAGTGGCTCCCACAACACGTCCTTCACGAGGAGCCCTCCTATTTGTGGTGGCTCTAACGAATAATATAGGTGGGTGAAGAAGCATATCATGAACATTACCACCTTCTTGTCCTATGTAGTGCTATGTTTATCCCCTTCAAGTCATCAGGGTCGGTGAGCACCGATTGTGGAAAAAAAAAAAAAGAAAAAAAAAAAAAAAAGTCTATCAGGGTGGGGGAAGGGAGAATTACCAGAGAAATTACTAGTGACTGCCAAGTCAAATTATTACAGCATCTTTAAAGGGATACCTCCAATCATGAAGTACGAGAGTAAAACATGAAAAACATGTTTTGAAAAGTAACCATTGACAAAAAATTTCCAAAACCTAGAAAATGCAGTCTCTCCTTATATATGTCTGGATTTATTTTGGAGTTTAAGTTACTACTCATTCAAATGTAGCAAAAGTTTAAGGAAAATTCTAGGGAGCGAGGGAGGTCCCCCACCGCCCACTCTCCTTGGGATGCGCACCCTCGCTCATCCCGAGGAGGGTGGACGGTGAGGGGCCTCGCTCGCTCTCTAGAATCACTCAAAGTTTAAATCACTTATAGCGGAGGCATAAATCCATGTTTTTACAGTGTAAAGAAAATTTAGATGGGAAATCCAAGACATTTAGGGAACTATTTCCATATGGCTGAACAAATAAAATCTTCATTGGCTTTTAAATGTGATAGAAGTCATAAAGTCTATGATGAGTGTTTACTAAAAATGTTCAAATTTTAATGCAATACGAGGAGACTTTTCAATTTGAAACAAAAAACCATTACAGTTAACGCGTCAATCTAACAAAACTTGCAGTATCGATCGATCCTTAGGAAATTTAGTCAGTGCATACATTTTCAAAGAGTGGGCTAGTGGGAGTGCCAACTTAGCTTTACGTTTACATTCTTAAAAACAAAACGATGAACAAAACAAAACAAAAATTTGTGAAAATCCAAACCTTGTTGTTGGGGAAAAAAAAAGAAAAACAAATAGTGCCATACAAGGACTTGTCACAAACTTTCTCAGTGAAAAGGAAGAGAAAAAAACAAATCACCAAAAAAGGGAAGAGAGGACTTGCCACAGTTGGCTATGATGATTGATCAAATTTTGCTCATGTTTCATGAGATGTTAATTTAGGCATGATTGTCAGCCCCATTTTCAGGTTGATTTGGGAAGTTTCATGAGAGCAGGAATGGCAGGTAGATAAATAGAAAAGATTTTATAGTACTTGCTCGATCTAGATAAAAACATTTCATGCTATATTGGCTTGTCATGTTCTTACTTGGAACCATTTCATATTGTCGGCTAGTCTAATTCCTTTGGGTTTACGATCAATTAGACTTTAGAATTACGATGAAGTTATCTTACATATGTGTATAATATTAATGAAGAAATGATTTCAAGTTGTGTAAAACTACAGAAGCCACATTGTTGTTGGCATCTGTGTTGTGTGAAAAATAAAAATAATTGCACTCTTTTAATAGGCGCCTAAGGTTTGAGCGCCTTTTCAATAGGTATGCGCCGTATACTGACCTGCATTTTAGAGGTTCCGCAAGTCTTGTGTGTATTTAGGAGATAGAAATGATTTGGAGGAAGGAAAAATACAATTTTAAGGCTATGTTCAATTGAGGATTTCTTATATTTCGCTTAAGTTATGTTTTACACATCCCCCACCATAAGAGTGGATGCTCTTAGAAGCCAAACTCACAATCTGAAAATGTTACTAGCTACATTTTTTTTTTTGCCAAACACGAAGATGTTTATTAAAGATAAGAAAGAAAATAAATGACAAAGAGAATTATTTTTACATCAAAAAATGCTAAGACACTGTCAAGGTGTCAAAAACCAAGTCCCTGAGCAAATTACGAGCCAAAATTAAGTCTTCATTGAATGTGAACTATACAGAAACATCGTAAACTCTTTGAACAATCTAGCATAGACGAACGACCACCATATGGATAGTTTTTATTGGTCTATTGACTCAATCTTCCAATTTCAGCGAAGAAACCAATTTAGTTCATATTTGCTATAACCATGGTCAATAACCCTTCAGAAGTCTTCAAAACACTTTAATTTTTCACCTAAAAAAGCCTTAAAATATATATATAATCTTTGAGAGACTTGTCACTGAAAGTGATAAAGATCAAATTAAGGACCCTTAACATTGCAAAGCAAGATCTTTGTACTTTAATCTTCCGACCAACATCACTATGGAATTATATATGGTCTGGTTTTGCTTTATCTCCATTCCCATTTGAGTTCATACATATTTTGAATTGTAGGTTCAAATCTCCCTTTCCATGATTATCAATTGGTGTTAAATTTCAATAATTTTCTTCTTTGCTTTTTAGGAAATGGATGCCCCCATCAATCCTTAATTTATGTCTATTATCATCGTAATCAAGTCTTAATCGGTTATTATCTTTGGGGCATGTCATGATTTCAATAACCAATAATGGTGGTTAGCGTAAGGTCATCCATCAATCTTATGCTAATTTTCTTTTAAGAAACTCTATCCAATAAAATCTCTCTTTCTGTTAAAGAATAGAAATCTACCTATATTACAAAATAGAAAGTGTTATATAATAGGATATGTTAGGAAAGTCAGAATAGAATAGAAGTCTTAGGTTTTCTATTTCCACAAGGTTAGGTCAGAGTTTACTTTATAAATTTGTATTTTATTCAATGAATTACAATACAATTCTTTTTTAGCGAGGCTTCTCTAGTTAACTAAACTTGAGCCGCCGCGCCGATAATCTTTCCCGCTTGTTAAAGGTTAACACGCACCGCCAAACACCGCCTCACGCAGCCACCCAACCTCACCATTTCTGCTTCTCCACGCAGCCACAACACACAACATATCACAACACACAAACTACAATCATCAACAAGAGGCCGCCATCATCATAACAAACTTCATCAGATCATCATCAATCTGACCGAACACTCGCCAACAAGAGGCCACCATCATCATCATCTTGAACAGCCTTTCAGATCAACGTGATCATCTTCATCTCTTCAAACAAAGATCTTCATTTCTTCAAACAAAGATCTTCTTCAGCTCTTCATCTCGATTAACATAGATCAACAGAAGATAAACCCAACATCATCTCCTCTCAACAAATATCAACATCAGAAGAGAAACCCCCATATCTCTTCTCACTTGCAAATTAACAGAAGAAGCAGAACACTAAGAACAAAAAAAAAAAAACAAGGAGTTCTTCAATTCGATCCATCCAACAAAGATCAACATCGATCCATCCAACAAAAATCAACAAAGATCCATCCAACAAATATCAACACCATCACCATCTCAGAACACCATCATCAATCAATCAACCATCGAACAACATCTCAGAACACCATCAGCTTTGGAGACGTGAAGAAAAAGGAGCAAACAAACAGACGTGAAGAAGGAGGAGTAGAGAAAGCCCTGATTTTCTCATTATAATCACTATTTGCATCCCAAACTTACTTAGTACCACCACAAATACAAATACAAAAAAAAAAAAAACACCATGGCTGACATACAAGCAGTGGTTCCAACATCACCACATCACCATACAACAAGTCCAAGGCTCACAATATTGGTAATGACATTTCTATTACAGAGTTAACAGGTAAAATACTCTCTCTCAAATCTCATGGCTCTCATTCATCTTGGATCATTGATAGCGGCGCCACCGATTATATAGTTCATAGCCCTCATTTACTCACATTTTCCAAACTCGTCCACAATCGAACCGTTGAGCTTCCTGATGGTACACTTGCTGCTGTTACACACATTGACACCATGACTTTCTCTTATGTTTTTACCTTGCATGATGTTCTTTGTGTTCCCTCTTTTAATCTCAATTTAATTTCCATTAGCAAACTCACAAAACATTATCTTTTTGTCAACATTTTTCTCAACAATTCTTGTCTGATACAGGACATTCGTTCGGGGAAGATGATTGGGACAACAACTGAGCTTGATGGTTTGTATTACCTGGACGACACCACTATCACAACTTCTACCACTTGTCACATCACTCAAGACAACAACCCTGTGTTATGGCACAACCGCCTAGGTCATCTTTCAAACAAAACTCTCTATCTTCTTCCTGTCTCTTTTCGTGATGCTAGTACTTGTGTTTCCAATAAATGTGTTATTTGTCCTTTGGCCAAACAAACTAGAAATAAATTTTCTTCATCCCATATTTTGAGTACTACTCCTTTTTCCTTATTACATATTGACATTTGGGGAGGATATCACGTTCCTTCATTTTCTAGAGCGCGTTATTTTCTCATCATTGTTGATGATTATACACGATGCACTTGGATTTATCTCATGAAATACAAGTCTGACACGCACACATTCTTAATTTCATTCATTAATTATGTTGAAAACCAATTTTCTTCCAAAATTCAAACCATTCGCAGTGATAATGGACTTGAATTTTTCATCACTGATTTTTATGCTTCTAAAGGCATTACCCATCAACTTCTTGTATCTCTACGTCCCAACAAAATGGGGTGGCGAAACGCAAACATAGACATCTTTTGAATGTCGCTCGTGCTCTTTTGTTTCAAGCACATTTCCCTAAACATTTTTTGGGAGAAGCAATTCTCACCGCTGCCTATCTCATTAATCGCACACAGTCCACTGTTCTTAAAGGCAAAACGCCTTTTGAACTTATCTTTAACAAACAACCCAACTATTCTCACATTCGAGTATTTGATTGTCTATGTTTCGCTTCCACACATGCCCAACGTCCTAGCAAATTTGATGCTCGTTCTAGTCAATGTGTCTTTCTTGGATACCCTCATGGGCAAAAAAGATACAAAGTCTATGATCTCACTCACAAAAAGATCATTGTTTCTCGTGACATCATCTTTCGTGAGGAGACTTGTCCTTATTTTTCTGACAAAATGCACAATCACCTCACTGACCGGTTCGACACACTTCCTCAACCGGTTGCTCATGCTCCACTTTTTTTATCGTCTCAGTCACCAACCGGGCGAAAACCCCGGAAACCCAAACCCAAGCGGTTGCCCCTGCCCCTGCCCCTGCCCCTGTTTCACCCTTAGAAGACCCCCCTCTCCCATCTCACACCTCCACTCGTGCCACCCGTGAACCATCTTATCTTCAACAATATCATCTTGATGCTCGATTGCCTTCCCGATCGCCTCACTCATTTGCTTCGAACGTTGGGCCTTCTACAGGTATTGTTTACCCCTTTCTGATTTTCTTTCCTATGACCATTTATCCACCTCTCACAAGGCTTACACCACTTCCTTTTCTTTAGTCAAAGAACCCACCAGTTTTATGCAAGCTATGCATGATCCAAAGTGGCGTCAAGCCATAAGAAGTGAGATTGATGCTCTAGAAACCAATAACACTTGGACTCTACAACCTCTTCCTCCTGGCAAACATCCGATTGGTTGTAAATGGGTCTATAAGATCAAACTTAATCCAGATGGTAGTGTTGAGCGCTACAAAGCCCGTCCTGTGCTAAAGGATACAGTCAAGTTGAATGTATTGATTACAAAGAGACATTTGCTCATGTTGCTAAATTGACTACTGTTCGTATTCTCCTTGCTCTTGCAACCACACAAGGTTGGCATTTATGTCAATTTGATGTCAACAATGCCTTTCTTTATGGTGGTTTTTTTTAGGATGTGTACACGAGTCTTCTTCCTGGATTCGTCCGAAAGGGGGAGACTCGAGTATGCAAGTTGAACAAGTCCTTATATGGTCTCAAGCAAGTCTCGAGACAATGATTCCTTAAGTTATCTTCTGCTCTCATATCAGCCGGCTACAATCAGTCTAAGGCTGATTAGTCATTATTCATCCGATCCAAGGGTAACAACTTTACTGCAATTCTCGTATATGTTGATGATGTAATATTGGCAGGTAATGATCTCCAATACATTGAAGAAACAAATAAATTTTTGGCTGCAAAGTTCAAGCTCAAAGATTTAGGAAAATTGAAATATTTCTTGGCATTGAAGTCGCGAGGTTATTCAAAGGGATTGCTTTATCTCAACGAAAATATGCACTTGAAATATTGGAGGACACAGGGTATCTTGGAGCAAAGCCTTCACGTTATCCTATGGATCAAAACTTGGTGCTCATACAGGATGATGGAGATTTACTACCGCAACATACCACAGACTTGTTGGAAGGTTGATATATTTAACGATTACGAGACCAGATTTGGTTTATTCAGTACATGTCCTAAGTCAATTTATGAACAAGCTCAGAATACCACATTTGGATGTTGCACACAAGGTCTTGAGGTATATCAAGGCTTCACCAGGACATAATATTTTTTTCTCTTCCACCAGCTCATTACAGTTGAAAGCTTATTGTGATGCAGATTGGGCTAGATGTAGAGATACTAAGAGATCCATTATAGGTTATTGTGTCATGCTTGGCGATTCACCAATTTCTTGAAAAGTTAAGAAACAAACTACAGTGGCAAGATCTACAGCTGAATTAGAATATAGGGCCATGACTTCTACTTGTTGTGAGTTAACCTGGTTGAGGTACATTCTTAATGATTTGCATATTAATCACCCTCAGACAGCTCTCTTGTTTTGTGACAACAATGCTGCACTCCATTTTGCATCTAAGATTGATTAATGTTTTTTAATGTTTTTCTTAATGTTTTTCATGAGCGAACGAAGCATATAGAGATTGATTGTCATTTAATTAGAGAAAAGATATAAGAGAGTACTATTCAGACTGAGCGTGTTGGAACACTACATCAACGGGCAGATTTGTTCACTAAAGCTTTGAGCACTTATCAATTTGATAATTTTCTTAACAAGTTGGGTATTACAAACATATACTCTAACTTGAGGGGAGTGTTAAAGAATAGAAGTCTACCTATATTACAAAATAAGAAAGTGTTACAGAATAGGATATGTTAGGAAAATCATAATAGAATAAAAGTCTTAGGTTTCCTATCTTCACAAGGTTAGGTCAGAGTTTACTTTATAAGCTTGTATTTTATTCAATGAATTACAATACAATAATATTTCAATACAATTCTTTTCACTTTCATAAAAAAAAATGATTAGTAAAAGAAAACATAAGGCGAGTTTGAATGATCATGATTTCTTCTATTGTCTCAAAGGAAAGCGATTTATTTTTAAGAATATCATTAATAAAAAAACCACGTGTAAAGCATATAGATGACTGCGATTTGTTTATTCATCCTACAAAGTAACTTTTTACTTTTTACCCTTTCTCTTTATTCCTTTTTTTTTTTTTTCGAAGTTAGGATATCCTATTTTACTTGACAATTGACATAATCAAGGAATCAGCAAATGATGTCCATGCTTAGTTATCTTTCTTAAAAGGGAACAATATGAGGATGATTCCATCCATTTATCCATGCTTATACCCACCCATTTATCCATGCTTATACCCACATGCATGGTAATGGGTGTTTTGGTGCATTTGCTCTCTCATGCTTTCATCCAATCTAAAACTATAACATGCATGAGAGTTGGATTATAAAATCTTCTCAACACTAATGTGATGCAACTTTGATCACTTTAATTTTGTATAGAGGAGACAAAAGTCACGCACACAAGTGTGATCTTGGTCAGCAGTTGGTGGAGGTGGAATCTAATTCCCTCTGATCTTTCTATCTTCACAGAATATAACACTTTTACTCATTTTCATGCAACTAAAAGTGATCCTCTCTCATGCATTGAGATTGAGAGAGAGAGATATATGTATGTGTGAGTGTACATTTGGGTGTAAAGGGAAGTAAAATAAGCAGCTTTTTCTCTTAAGACATGTTGTCATCTCACTACTATACACGCCCACTAGTAGTACTACCCTTCCTAGTTCCTAGAACTTGCTCAAGGAATACCAAGGTGGATGTTGAGGTCCTTTTTGAATACTCAATGTTTCATATATTTTATCGGCCACATTGAAATATACAACCAAATGTGTCTATGTGCCAACTACTATGCAAACTCCATACAGAGGATAGGCGGGTTCACTTGAAACAAATTCTCATTCTCATGAAATTGTAACTTCAATCGAACGACAATCTAGGAAGTCGTATTTGGTTGAAGAGGCTGATTGTGACACTTTTTTAAGAAGCTCATATATATTGATAATCATTCTCTTTTACATCAAAATTTCGACATAGTTGTCCAAATTTGATCTATAATGTTCAGAAGTTTTACACAGAACAAAGAGTTTGGATTTTGGAACCTCTCTCTCAAATGGGCTTAAGACCCTCCAAGCAAACGTAAGAGTGAAACTTGGCTAATCTAATGTCCAAAGAAAAAGCCCACCATTCTGCCATCCAAAACTACCCAGAAAATCCCAAGTTGGGTTGGGTGTAAAAGCCCAGTGCTTAGACTCTCGGTTGGTTTTGGATTAATGTCATTCCTTCCAAGCCCAGCCCAATACTACCAAGCCATTGACTCTCTAAACCGTCGCTTAGTCGATCTCTCGTGAATGAACCCATATGTTTTTTTTAGCACCAAACAATCAGTGGTGCTTATTAAATTGTTATGAATTCAAAATTTATTTAAAAATTTCTTTTTCTGGTTAAAAATAAAAACAAACGCCTAATCAAAGTTGATCACTTCTTATTCAGAATCAAAATTATGATTTGAAAAAAATCTAAAGCTACCATAATTTTTTTCAATCTCCTTCTACGATTATTTACCTGCCTTTGTAAAAATTCTATTTTTTAATTTTGGTCGATGCGGCTAGAGCACAAAAGTGAAATATAGAGCAAAGAGTTAAAAATCGGGTAAATTCGATAGGTTTGATTGTTTATGATGCATGATAAATACGGGTTTAGTCACATAAAAGTAACAATGTGAGAGTGGTATTTTGTCGATGATTTTGATTGGGGATTACATTCAACTATCAGATTCATTGATGCCAAATCTTAAATTTGTTAATACACGCATATAATTTGTCTATTTTTTCTTATGTTTGTATTTTATTCAAACATGTTATCAGTTTACAATGTCTTACTCCAATAAATATTTCATTGGAGGATTGTTTTTAATTGATGTACATGGAAAATCAGTTTTGACATGAGGTTTAATATGCAATGATTTTTACTCTTAGAGTGTGTTTGGTTGCATGAAATCCTATGCCATGAAAATTCATGAGGGGACCCCTACATTTTAGGCTAAATTGATATATCACTTCACATCTACTATTTGTTTTTCTGATCAATGGTGGGAATAAAAGTCCCATGAACATGAGAATCACACTTCTTGGTCCCCCAAGGCATGTGATTCTCATGTTTATGAGACTTTCATTCCCACAATTGATAACAAAATCAAATAGTGCATGTAGAGTTATACCTCTAATTAGCCTAAAATATAGGGCGTGTTTGATTGCATGGAATCCTATGCTATGAAAATTCATGAGGGGACTCCTACATTTTAGGCTAAATTAATATATCACTCTACATCTACTATTTGATCACCATTTGATTTGGTGATCAATGGTGGGAATGAAAGTTCCATAACAAAATCAAATAGTGCATGTGGAGTTATCCTCAAATTAGCCTAAAATATAGGAGTCCATTCATAAATTTTCATAGCATAAGATTTCATGCAACCAAACACACCCTTAAAGTCCTTATGCTAGATTTCAAAGAGAGAGGATCAGTAAAGATCAACAAGCAAAAGAGCAAAGGGGTTCAGAGGGAGAGCAAAAAATTCTGAAGTCTTCTTCATTTTCATCATCAACACATTTTAGTTTTTTTGCTTGCAATCTCCTTCTTTGGTGATGTGATTCAATATTTATACGAATGTAGTTCATTGATCCCTTGTTAATGTTCAAACTATGGCGTCTTTGTATCATCATTTTCAACAATTCTAGGCAGCCAAGGCTAGTAGTCATCTTTGGGTCAGTGTTGAGCTTTTTCACTCTTGTACCCCTTCTCTTTAAAACACAACCACAAACATTATGTATAAAGGGGTAGAAGGGTAAAAAAGCTCAACCCTGACCCAAAGGTGGCTAGCAGCTCTGGCTGCCTAGAATTGTCACTTTATTGATACGGTGTTGAGGTGGCTAGCAACCCTGACTGCCTAGAATTGTCACTTTATTGATACGGTGTAGAATTTTTTTGTTATCTAGTGTATAATATGCAGTGTTTTGAGGTTTGTTGAGTTTCATATTGATGGTGTCAAAACCTATGACAATTTAATGCCTAAGTTAGATGATTCGTCAATATAGGAGAGTTTCCCTATACGACTCGTGCTCCTAAATTTGTTGGAAATTTTCCCCTTGTAAAGTCTTGTCTATGCAGGAGAATTTTCACGCACGACTTATACTCCAGTATTTGTTTCCTAATAGGAGTTAGTGTATTGCTGGCCTGTCCATTTTAGGTCGATTCTCCAAATACTTGCCTTATTAGGTCTTGCGGGTATTAAGCCTGACCATGTGACGTATGAGCTGAATAGGGCGCTGCCGATTGAGTCCATTATCCCGAATCCTGCATCAGTGGACTTTGTGTTGCCTGGGCTTTGTCAGATTGGACGCTCATCTAGGCCCATTTCACTCTGTTGACGAGATCATCATGACGCATGTACATTGCGAATTACTGGACGATGTATCACACATATAATTAAGTGTCATTTGTTTTGATCCAAAGCTTTTGGTGTAATTGTGATTTATGCGCTAAATTTCAGTTTACATTGCTTCCATTTTGAGCTATTTATTAATTGGATAAATAAATACTTGTAGAAAGCGATACAACCCCAGAGGGAATGCATATTCATTTCTAAGAATTAAGCGCCAGGGTTCATGAGCTTGTTGGTATTCCTCCATTTGGGAATCTTATTATCAAAGATTTGACGATGTGATGACTGATGAATGATAGTCTGATAAATAAAATTGCTTATTTATACCAAAAACAAGGAAAGTATAATGAAAAGGATGCACGACTATGAGGGGTACAAGAATAAAACAACAAAATGAAAAAAAAAATCCAAAAAATCCTCCAAAATCCTGGATTATATAGCCCTTGAAAATTTGTGAAATTAGTTATTGACTCATTCTTAAGAACAAGTCGTTTATTTCTATCCAAAAAATGGGAAAAAAATGTAAATCGGAGAAAACAATAACAAAAGCAAGACAAATTTGAAAAAACCTTGAAAATCATGGATATATAGCCTTTATTGAACAAAATTTGTAAATTTGGTTTCCGACTAACTATTTAGATAAAATTGCTTATTTATATGCAAAACAAGAAATTATAATGAAAATGACGCATTATTAAGAAATAAACTACAAAAATGAAAAGATCGAGAAAAAAAAAACTCCTTCAAAGTCTTAGATTATAACCTTTGAAATTAGATAAAATTTGAAAGTTCAAGTTTTTCACTCATTAATTATGTAGATAAAATTGTTCATTTTACCCAAACCATGGAAAGAATTATAAAAAGTATAAACCTGGAGAGAAATCAAAAGAAAAAAGCGACAAAAAAAAAACTCAAAAATCATGGATAGCCTTTGAAATTTGGACAAAAGGTATAGTTTTCAACTTTTTTTTTTTTTTAATTAAACCTCCAGTGAGGAGGGGCAACTATGGGATGTCAGACTTTTATTACTTGAAAAAATGTTGTACACATGTCAGGGATACCTGACGACTTTACCCGAAAGAAAAAGAAACAAATGGACACACATCCTACAAAATCCGAAAGAGTCCTAGAACAAAAAAAAGAACCTAAAACCAAAGCATCAAGACCATAATGGAACTCAGCCAACAACTCCGCACTTAAGCAACTTGAGCTACCTCACTGGAATCACCTTGATCACCTTGATGAAGAACCCAATAGCAACTTGAGCAACCTATTATGAAATGAAATTATAGTTCAACTTATTATGAAATGAATTGCATAGTTATACCAAAACAAGGAGATGATGATAATAATAATAATAATAATAATAATAATAATAATAATAATAATAATAATAATAATAATAATAATAATAATAATAATAATAATAATAATAATAATAATAATAATAATAATAATAATGGATACACTAATTATGTGTACAAGAATAAAACGACAAAAAAACCCTCTATAATCGTGAATTATAGCCTTTGAAATCCAATCAAAATCTACAAATTTAGTTTCCGACTCATTACTTATACCTTCAACGAGGAAAATAAAATATAAATATAAATGAAAATGATGCATTAAAAAAATAAGAATTATATGACAAACATGTAAAATAAAAACCTCCAAAATCATGGAGCCTTACAAGGGGTATTCAATTCAGGATTTAAATGGACTCTGAAAGATTTTAAATCTCGTGGATTTTAAAAGGTTTCAAAGGATTTTACAAAATCCACTGGATTTTGATGAATTTTAAATGATTGAATTTTATAGAGATTTGTTATGAATTTCTATGGAGTCTTATAAATATGTTACTAGTTATAGGAAACAATGAAATAACATCACTTACATTGTTATTCATGCCAACACAAATCATAAAACATATCTCAAAACACCAATTAAACTATTGTTTGTATGCTACAAGAATTTTATTTTAAATTAAAAAAAAATCCAAATACATTGAAGATGTTCAAAAAGTAATACAAATAACTATTTTACTTCAAATTGTTATCCTCGTCAACCGCCACCTATCCTTTTCCCTTCTCCTTCTTCTTCAATCATCACCACCACGACACTATTGCCACCTCTTATTCTTCTTCTTTTTGCTCTCGCAGAGGTTCTGGCAAGTGGGGAACCTCCACTCGTAGGAATCTCCGCAAGGGTGAAGGAGAAAAAAACATGGAGAAGAAGAAGAAAGGAGAAAAAAAATAGAAGAATAAGCAAAAAAAAAAAAAAAACAGAGAGAAAAAAAGAAAAGAAAATATCATAAGGAAAAAAAGGAAAAGAACAAAAAAAAAATATGAAGAGAAAAGAGGACAAGAAGAAGAGAAAATAAAAAGAAGAGAATGAGAAGAATAATAATAATAACAAAAAAGGAAAAGAAGAAGAATAATAACAAAAAAAGAAGAACAAAAACAAATGATAAGAGGAAGTGCGAGTGGTGGCGCAGGCAACAATGGTAGGGCATGGTGGTGTGGCCAGAAATTGTGGGGCAAGGTGGTGTGGCCGGAAATTGTGGGGCAAGGTGGTGTTGCTCCTGTGAAGAGAGAAGATAAGGGAAAGTGGTGGTGTTCTTCAGCAGATCCCCAAAAAAGTGGGGTGTTGATGTCCTTCAGCAAAAATGGTGGTGTTATTTAACAATGGCCAATACAGATCCGTTGAAATATGAGGGAGAAATGTTCAATTTGGAATGACTATTGTTATATATACTTTCCACTCACAAATTCTTCAAAATCCACAACTTTAACAAATCCATTAAAATCTACTACTTCTTAAATACCCTCTGATTTTGGTGGACTTTTGAAAAATATGAATTGAATACTCTTTGATTTTGATGGATTTTAAAACAACCCTTTAAAATCCGTATTTGAATACCCTAGATTTACATGTATTATTTTAAATCCGTAATTAAATACCTTTGGATTTTAATAAATTTTAAATCTTTCACAATCTATTAAAATTTGTAATTGAATACCACCCCCAGAAATTTGGACAAAATCTTTACATCTGAGTTTCAACTCATTTTTACGTCAAGTTGTTTATTTATAAATGAATAATAAAAGGTAAACAGGGAAGGAAAACAACAACAGGGAGGGACCGAGCAACAACAACCACCATGGCCCTACATGTCCCTTGTTTCATTAAATTTATTTTAAATATTTTATAGACATTTGACAGTATACAATAAATGTTGTGCGATCCGATTAACGACATGCATTGCACATCGTCATATGTTTCTATAATTTTTTTTTAATTAACCAGAGGACGGGGAGGGGCTGTGCGGCTAGCGGCGAGGGTGGGACTGTTGCTATCTCCCTCATTGTTGTTGTTCTTGAGAAAACAGAGGAAAAATAGGAGAGGGGGAAGAGAGAAAAAGAAGATAAGAAGAAGAAGACATAAGGAGAGAAAGAAGGCGGGGAGGGGTGATGCGACGAGGCAAGGTGGTGCGGCTCGGGGTGAGGATGGGTGGTGGGGTGGTGGTGGTTGTTGTTCATGAGAGATAAGAGAAGAGGAAAAAAAGAAGAAGATAAGAGTTGTGATCAGTCTACCGGCGAGGCATGGCGAATTGGTGATAATGTTGTTCCTGAGGGAGAAGAGTGAGAAGAAAGAGATACTTTTTTTTGAAATTGAGTCTATATTAGTGGTGTCCTTCAGTTAGGGGTGGGCACGGTCCGGATCGGTTCCAAATTTGGAGGAACCTAACTCGAACCGTTTAAAATTAACGGATCCGGTCCGGATCCCCTCATTTTGAACATTGGAACCGAACCTAACTCGAACCGTTTGGAACGGTTCGGTTCCTACGGTTCCAAATCTAGGAAGCTTTTGACATAATCAATTGTGCTTGTAGCAACATTAGAAAAGATAGGATAAGACAGATGATTTTGTGCCCAGTGCTACAGTTTGTACAAGGTTATAGCCTTTTAGAATTTGTAAAATGTTAACCAGCAGGGAATGACTAGAATAAAGTTAATACTTGCAAAGCTGACCTGCTCCAATATCAAAATAAGTTCCAAGACCCTCCCTGCTGTATCAACAAGCTACATAACCACAAACAAATTTACCTTCTTCACTGATTTTGCAGTAAACCATTTAGCAGCTGGTGATGATGGGGCTTGTAACACTGCATCATATCAACCAGTTCAAACCTAAGTCATAGTAAGTTTAGCATCACGCTGTGAAATATGAGAGCTTCTCTTACCACTCAACTCAGGCTCAAGCTTTTTTGGTGACCGCTTTCTCTGAAAAGACTGAGACAGTTAACATATTAAACTGTTGAAAATCAATATTAGACTATTACATCTATGGAAATTAAAGGCATCGTCAGTACTTACTACTAATAAGGCATCCAAGTTTTCCATTGCTGGAGGATTTAAACTTTCCAAGCCATCTGAAATAAAAACAGAGAAGGAAAATAAAATAAGGGCACTAGCTTAAACTTTCCAGATATTTTTAGTTTAGAATTAACCATCCTCCAAATTTAACATTAGAACACAAAATATTCCATGAAACCATGAAGTTCAACACCATTTACCTATAGTGGCAAGCAGACCTTCTGTTATTTCATGTCCTGTTTGTGCTAGGGAAATTAACTGTCAATTATCACAAAGGTTGATAAATGCCACCTTAAAGTTAAATAATTATGTAGACAAAAAATAAATGAGTGGAAATGTGAACCTGCATTGCGGCAATGAACTCTTTGAAACTGAGAAACCCTCGTCTCTTGGAATCAGCAATAGCCCATACCTTTGGAACAACCATTTTTCTAATTGTTATTACAAAAAGTGAACGAATATGGGATAATACTAGCAGAGTCTCTTACTACACAATTGTATTGTATGTAGGTTGAAAAAAAAAGGTAAATACAATCAAATAAACAATAGCCCAATCATCAGTAACTTTGGCCAAAACATGAAACTGATAATATAAAGTTGTTCAAGCATTAACACATGGGTCTGATGAAGTTTGATTTAATCCAATTTTTGATCGTTAATGCAAGTACCACTACAAGATCATAAATCCTGTGCTTCTATCTCAAACTCTTCAAGTATTTACCAATAAAAATATCATAATACAGTACAAGAGAAGAGAACCCATTAATGACTACCATCACTTAGATTCTATAATTGTAGCAAAAACGACATTTTTCCATCATCAACGATAGGGTTTTCCATCTGACTACTTCAGTAACAGTCAATGAAGACAATATAATAAAAGAGAAACATCCACCATCACTAAGTTTCACCTAACAACAAATCGAGCATAAGAAGCTCCTATGTAGCTAGATGAGGGGTAAACATCGATAGGTTTCAAATGAACAGAAAACGACACATTTCTGCTATTGCAGCAAACGAAAAGGTCCATCAAACTTTAACAAAGTAATAATGCAACTCTATCTATCAAGCATATTGAATCATCATTTCAGATTGTTTCAATTCGATAACAAATACTTAAATCATTAGTATTTAAATACACATACTTCAAATTTACAGCTAAACTAATCAGAAACTGATAAACAAACCCTAAAACGACAACTCGAGATCAAAAGCCCTAAACGAACAAACCTGCTTGAGTTCAGACCGGGAGAGGTTGGAAAGAGCGAAGAACTTGGTCGCATCGCTCCTTGTAATGCGTTCATCTCCATCTGCAAACAAACACAAATCAATCAAACGAGTGTTGTACGTGTGGATGAAACAACGGCGACAAATAGCAGCCACACAAGCCAACACATTCCCACAGTTGGATGAAACACCTTCCTTCCTCAATTCAAACGCGGTGGGCGAGTGTTGTACGTGTTTCCGCGGGAACAAAGTAACCGAGGTCGGTCCAGACCACTGTCGAAGAATTCCTTCAGATGTTTCTAGAAGCCTTTCTCCACCATCCACCTGTTCACATCCAACGGCCCTAAATCTCTAGAACCTTCTCGAACTCTTCCAGGCCAAGCCTATATAATCCCTCCATTTCATTTCTCTTATCTTCACAAACATTATCAAATTCACCTTCAACACAAACCCTAACAAAACTCTTATCTCTTTGTTGAAACGATCAAATTTCTCGTTGTTGTGAAGAAGGAGAAGATATGGCGGGAAAAGGCGAAGGACCGGCGATAGGGATCGATCTCGGGACGACGTACTCGTGCGTCGGAGTTTGGCAACACGACCGTGTAGAGATCATCGCGAACGATCAAGGAAACCGTACGACTCCGTCGTACGTAGCGTTCACTGACACTGAGCGGTTGATCGGAGATGCAGCGAAGAACCAGGTCGCTATGAACCCGATCAACACTGTCTTCGGTGAGTTTTCTTTCTTTCGATTTCAGATCTGAACATTTTGTTTTGTTTGTAGTATAATGAAGTTTGCATCTCTTGAAATCTCTCATTTGAAAGATTAGATAATTAGATTAGATAAATTTCGGTTTCTTGATTAGTAGCTTTTATAATTCAACTTCTTGTGTTTGTGATCTCTTGGTTATGATGTATTTGATGTTTCAATGTGTATGTGAATTTGGTTACTCTGAACGATTAGATATATATTGGTCGGTTAATTTATGTTTCGAAGTTCAATGTGTACACAGATTTGGTTTCGCTATACTATTTTTAGACGATTTAATTATGATTCTCTGATAGCTTTCTTGGCTTAATAAGTTGTGGATGTTTTGATGTTTATAATAATGTACCATGTAATTAGTTGAAGGAAAATTGAAAATAAATTTGCTGGGTTCGTAGCAAATTTGCTAATTATTGTGTATTAGGTTTGTTCCTTGACTAGTTTGGATGCATAGAATACTATCAATTCGTCACTTGAAAGTAGAAATTATCTGGTTCGGAGTAGCTCTGTTGATTTCTGAAGCATGATATGTTAAAAGCTTCTGATCGCTTGTTTCCGTAGTTTATGTCTCTCTGTGTCTTTGATTGGAACTGCAGATCCATGAATTTTACGAATACATGGGTTTATTGATATGCTAATTTTGAATACTGTTATTATAGTCTACCGTATTTGATTAATATCATCCATGTCTTAATGATGCCAATATGGATTATAAATTTCTTGGGCCTATATGAGGTTTGAATGGTAAGTAATGCTCCATTTGGTATAATTTGACTATGTTTAAGAAACTATGTTTTAAGCAGAGTTTACAATTGTGCGAGACTTTAAATGATTTAGCACTTATATTATACAGATGCTTAGAGAATCAAGTCTTTAATTGGTTTATTGATATGCTAATCTTGTCTTGTTTTTTTTTTTTTTTTCTTCAGATGCGAAACGTTTGATTGGTAGGAGATTCTCTGATGCATCTGTACAAGCTGACATGAAGCTATGGCCATTCAAGGTCTCTGCAGGCCCTGGTGACAAGCCGATGATCACTGTTCAATACAAGTCTGAAGAGAAGCAGTTTGCTGCTGAAGAAATCTCTTCCATGGTACTCATTAAAATGCGAGAGATTGCCGAGGCCTACTTGGGTTCTACTATTAAGAATGCTGTGGTTACAGTTCCTGCTTACTTCAATGATTCACAAAGACAGGCCACCAAGGATGCTGGTGTGATCGCTGGTCTCAATGTTTTGAGAATTATCAATGAGCCCACTGCTGCTGCCATCGCTTATGGTCTTGACAAGAAGGCTACAAGCGTTGGTGAGAAGAATGTGCTCATCTTTGATTTGGGTGGTGGGACTTTTGATGTCTCTCTTTTGACCATTGAAGAGGGTATTTTTGAAGTGAAGGCTACAGCTGGGGACACCCATCTTGGTGGAGAGGATTTCGATAACCGAATGGTGAACCACTTTGTGCAGGAGTTTAAGAGGAAGCACAAGAAAGACATTACTGGGAACCCCAGAGCTCTTAGGAGGCTGAGGACATCTTGTGAGAGGGCAAAAAGGACTCTCTCATCCACTGCCCAGACAACAATTGAGATTGATTCTTTGTTTGAAGGTATTGACTTCTACACCACCATCACCCGTGCCAGATTTGAGGAGCTCAACATGGACTTGTTCAGAAAGTGTATGGAGCCTGTTGAGAAGTGTTTGAGGGATGCTAAGATGGATAAAAGCACCGTCCATGATGTTGTCCTTGTTGGTGGCTCTACTAGAATTCCCAAGGTTCAGTCGTTATTGCAGGATTTCTTCAATGGAAAGGAGCTCTGCAAGAGCATCAACCCTGATGAAGCTGTTGCTTATGGTGCTGCTGTACAAGCTGCTATCCTTAGTGGTGAGGGCAATGAGAAGGTGCAGGACTTATTGTTGCTGGACGTCACTCCTCTCTCCCTTGGTTTGGAGACTGCCGGTGGTGTTATGACTGTGTTGATTCCCAGGAACACCACCATACCCACCAAGAAGGAGCAAGTCTTCTCCACCTACGCAGATAACCAGCCTGGAGTGTTGATCCAGGTTTATGAGGGTGAGAGAACCAGAACCAGGGATAACAACTTGTTGGGTAAGTTTGAGCTTTCAGGAATCCCCCCTGCTCCTCGTGGTGTTCCCCAGGTCACTGTTTGCTTTGACCTTGATGCAAATGGTATCTTGAATGTCTCTGCGGAGGACAAGACCACTGGGCAGAAGAACAAGATCACCATCACCAATGACAAGGGCAGGTTGTCTAAGGAGGAGATTGAGAAGATGGTGCAGGAGGCAGAGAAATACAAGTCTGAAGATGAGGAGCATAAGAAGAAGGTCGAAGCTAAGAATTCCTTGGAGAATTATGCATACAACATGAGGAACACCATAAAGGATGAGCAGATTGCTAGCAAGATTGACCCAGCTGACAAGAAGAAGATCGATGATGCTATTGAAGATGCAATTAATTGGTTGGACAGCAACCAACTTGCTGAGGCTGATGAGTTTGAGGACAAGATGAAGGAGCTGGAGACTCTCTGCAACCCAGTCATTGCTAAGGCATACCAAGGTGGTGCAGCTGGTATGGATGATGGAGTTCCTTCTGCTGGCAGTGAAGCTGGCCCAAAGATTGAAGAGGTGGACTAAGTTGCTGGTGATTATGGTTCAGTAGATTTGCTGTTTTTGTTTTTGGTTGTTATATGGGTATAGTAGCTTAAAACTTTGATACAGTCTTTAGCTATGGCCTATTTTGGTGTTTGGCCATGAGCTTTGATGATAAATGAACTAGAAATATATACTACATTTACTTTGCAAAGATCTTGTTTCATTGTTGGTCAATATCTGTGTGTTCTCAAAAGCTTCTTAGTAAATGAAAAGGGTTTCCTCACTCTGGTGGATTGCAAGTGTTAGAAATGCACCGTCAGTGTTGCAAATGCACGAGAAAGAGTAATCTACCCAAGGCTTAAGAAGTTTGGTTCTCTGACAATGAGCTTTATCCAGTTACACGGGCCAGATCAGATGCCAACTTTGATCAAAGGAAAAACCATTCAATCTCAACATTTACAGTAGCCTTTAAAGTGTTCAAATTTCCTTGAAAGAGCTGCATTCCATTGCCCTCTAAGCCACTACAACTCCCACGACAGTTCCTAGAGCACGGATAGTCACTTGGTCGAGCATTTGCAATCCTCCACATCTGACAAAGGGCTTGTAACAGAGAGTGCAAAAATAAGTATAGGTGAGAATTGTATGCAATGTTTATATTGTAACCAAGGTGATCCGCCAGAAAAGCTTGAATGTGTACATAAAATTTCCTTTAACCTCACTCCAAGGCTCCAAGCTATAAGCTTGAACATACTGTTGTCATGAACGAATCAAATAACATGCATTATGGAAACTAATGGTTAACAAGATTGTGGCAAATGAAGCTTTTGTATGGATTGGCTTGTGAGTCTGAATGATCCCCAAGCTTTGAAGTGACCTAAAACATAATTTATATCCCCAAACCGCTAAAGCTTTTAACCTTCTTTAGAGCCTCCTCTTCCATTTCAACCAAAAGACGGCAAAATGTTTCAATGTCACGTGCTTCTTCTTTGAATGTGAACCTGTACTCCCTCCATACATATTCCTGAGATCCATCTTTTGATGTCACCTTAGGGGTCTTACCTAAAACATCAAATCCTCTACGGTCAAGAGACAACATCAATGCATCCTGCACATATACACAATGTAGCCATCACAATATTGTTTCTTTAGATAACTGCAAGATAATAATTGGTAATATAGAAAGATGTTCCATACACCTCTGTTGTGTCATTGTAGTCTGTTAACCAATTCTTATCAAAATGGAGACTCTTTGCTATTATATGTAGTCGCCCATAGGGAGCCCAAATAATCAGATAGAATGATTAGCTATTAATATTCAGTTTCCCGTCTCGTATCATCAATGCTTCCCTATAGTGTAGGCAGTATGACGTGTATTTATGTGGCATTTCTCATTAACAGGTAAACATCCCGAAGTTCTTATATTCTAAGACGATGATTGCGAGCAAGCCATTCCATACAATCACATGTGCCATTTCCTACTTATACTGCCCCCTCTCTTGCCATTTTGTTACAGAAACTGAAACCATATGATAAGGATTTAGTACTTACTTTTGCATTCACATTCAAGTACACCAAGCAGAAAAGTATTAATGCTCTACGCCTTGCCTGACTTTGATTGATTCCATCAACTAAGTTTGCAGTGCAAGGAGCTACATATAAAAAAAAGGAAAAAAGAAAAAAAAATCAGCATGCAACTATATATGAGGCACTAAATTATGAAAAAACAATGGAGATATTGCGTAAAGTTCTAATCTCCCAGTGTACCAGTGATGGGACTTACATAAAAGATCGGCCTTAGCTGCTGCAATTTCATCCAAATCCAACTCACGATCAACCCCAATACCATCAATAAATGAACATGTTCTGCATGAAGGTTCGATTAAACCAATAGGGATAATCTGTAAATATAGGGTAAAAATTGTACATAGATAGAGGTCCTTAATACATCCACCATTAGTTGGGTTAAAACAAGGAAATTAGCTCTCCTAGAAAGTGTATACTTGGTACAATATATATCTGTGAGATCTTTTTTTAAGTAACAGCTAGAAAATGTAAAACTGCAAATAATCCATTTCACATAACTTGGACCCCATAATTGATATGGTTTGTCGGCTTGTTTGAGGTTGATCTAAATGGTTTGTGATATTTTCGCAAAAGATGATCTCCTTTTATGTGCCAAGATAATAAAAATATACAGTGTCACAACTATCTTGCCTAGCCAAGTGAGGATAGCAAGTGTAAATAATGTAGAGTATTCCACATTGTTCAACCTTCCATAAAGTTCCATAGAGTCCCATAAGATTCTAGTCCTTAGATATTTCTAAGGAAGTGTGTAGAAGATAGACCGTTGGATCAAATTGATCACCACCGTCCATTGAGGAGGTGGAGTTGTATAAATAGGCTAAGGCCTCATTTGTTGTAATCACCTCAGAGAATTCAAACAATACAAGTTCTAGTTCTCTTAAGCTCTCTTGTGTGTTCTTAGCTTGCTTAGCTTTCAATAGATTAAGTAAGTCTTTCGTGGGCAAGGCTGACTAGCTTTCTTTGATAAGTCGGAACAAAGTTTGCTAGTGCCGCGCGGAAAGTACTTGAGAAAAGAAAAACTTGTGACAGTTGGTATCAGAGCCAAGTTTGGCAAGGTTGGTGAAATCATTCTACACAAGAGAATGTCATCGGAGGTCAACAACCCATTAATTGGCAACAACGACAAAGGTGGGAAAGTCCGTAAGGACAAGTCGAAGGACATGATCGCTGCGATGGATGAAAGGTTGGCTAAGTTGTGTGCCACCATGTTCGACTTGAGGGAGAAAGTCGAAGACATGGACCAACGCATCGAGGGGCAAGCGTCCAATGGAGAAGATCAAGAGCTTCGTGAAGAGATGCAAGGTGCCTTAAACGCGGTGATGGACATGGTGTCCAAGAAGATTGAGTCCCTAGAGGCCCAAGTTGTTGCTAAGGATGCGGAGATGGAGGCTTACAAGGAAAAAGTTGAGAAGCTTGAAACTCAACTCAATGTGTGCATGGCTGCGGTAGCCAATGGTGGGGTTACACAAGGGACGATCACTCACAAAGTCGAAGCTCCCAAACCTAAGGCCTATGGTGGGGCAAGGAGTGCAAGGGAGATCGACAACTTCTTGTGGAACATGGAGCGCTACTTTGATGCGGTTGGCATAATGGATGAAGCGGCAAAGGTACGTAGTGTCTCCTTATATTTGAGTGATGTTGCTACAGTTTGGTGGCGCAGAAGGTCTGATAATGTCAAGAAGGGATTGTGCACCATCGACATTTGGGAAGAATTCAAGAAGGAACTCAAGAGACAATTCTACCCGGAGGATGCCGAAAACGAAGCTAGGGCCAAGCTTCGCCGCCTTCAACATAAAAAAGGTCACATAAGGGAATATGTGAAGGAGTTCTCGGAGTTGCTCTTGGAAATTCCTGGCATGGGAGAAAATGATGCTTTGTTTAGCTTCCTTGATGGCTTAACGGGTTGGGCCAAGTTGGAGTTGAAGAGGCGAGGTGTGCAAGACCTTGCAACGGCTATGGCTGCGGCCGAGTCCTTGATTGAGTTCAAGAGAAATGACCCATCCAAGGGGCAAGGGAAAAAACCGAGTAATGACGACAAAGGTAGGGGAGATAAAGAGAAGTCCTCGAAGGAACACAAAAACTCCAAAGACAAGGGAAAGGAGAAAAGAGATGGATCGCCCAAGAAGATATCTTGCTTCTTATGTAGTGGACCTCATCGGGCATATGAGTGTCCAAAACGTGGAAAACTTGTTGCGCTTGTCATGGAGGAAGAAGCAAAAGAGGAAAGGAGGATCGCCTCAATGAATCTCCTAAGTGCTATTCAAGCTAAGGTCGAGGAACAACCACGTGGAAGGATGTACGTGGAGACCGAGATCGGGAACAAGACTTTGAAAGCCATGGTGGATACCGGAGCCGACACAGTCTACATGGCAAGGACCTTGCTGAAATGATATATCAAGGGAGTCAATGCTAAAAGTCTCCCAATTGAAGGAGTAGCTCGTGACACCGATATTCGGCTTGGACAATGGCGAGGTAATATCGACATAACTATTGCTCCAATTGATGATCACAAGTTCTATTTGGGTATAGATTACTTGGACATGGTGAAGGCTTCTCTGGTCCCATATGCCAACACCATGTGCATCATGGAGAAGGGGCAACCTTGTGTTGTGCCTGTGGTACGGGAAATGAGTAAGGAGAGAATGGTGTCCGCTCTCCAACTTTCTAAAGGAGTAAAGAGGAATGAGCCTACTTACTTGGCTACTCTCAAGGAAGACGAAGGTCCCATGGATGGAATGGTGAATGCACCTAAGGCCGTCCAAGATGTTCTCAAGGAGTACAAGGATGTTATGCCTGCCAAATTGCCTAAGAAGCTTCCACCAAGGAGAGAGGTGGATCATGCTATTGAGTTAGAAGTTGGAGCAAAACCACCCGCATTTGCTCCTTATCGTATGACACCTCCTGAGCTCGAGGAGTTAAGAAGACAATTGAAGGATTTACTTGATGCTGGTTATATCCGACCCTCCAAAGCTCCATATGGTGTTCTGGTCTTATTTCAAAAAAAACATGATGGATCCCTACGGCTTTGTATTGACTATCGGGCACTCAACAAGGTCACTATCAAGAACAAGTACCCGATTCCACTTATTGCGGATCTCTTTGATCAACTTGGTGATGCAAGGTACTTTACCAAGGTTGACTTGCGCTCGGGATATTATCAAGTCCGCAAAGTCGAAGGAGATGAACCAAAGACGACATGTGTTACAAGGTACGGGTCTTACGAATTCTTAGTCATGCCATTTGGTTTAACTAATGCACCAGCCACATTTTGCACTCTAATGAATAAGGTACTAGCTCCTTACCTTGATCGGTTCGTAGTTGTATATCTTGATGACATTGTGATCTATAGTAAGATATTGGATGAACATGTGGATCACTTGAGGCAAGTGTTCCAAACTTTGAAGGAGAACGAGCTCTATGTCAAAAGGGAGAAGTGCTCATTTGCCCAAGAGGAGGTGACATTCTTGGGTCATATCATTGGCAAGGGCAAGCTTCGTATGGACAAATCCAAGGTACAAGCCATCCAAGAGTGGGAACCACCGACCAAAGTCACCGAGTTAAGATCTTTCCTTGGCTTGGTGAACTATTATAGAAGGTTCATCAAAGACTACTCTTCCATAACCGCTCCATTGACGGACTTGCTCAAGAAGGGACGAAGTTGGGATTGGAGTTCAAAATGCCAACAAGCTTTCAAAGGATTGAAGAAGGCAATTGTGGAGGAACCGATGTTGACACTTCCCAACCATTCTATGTCTTTTGAGGTACATACGGATGCTTCCGATTTTGCTATTGGTGGAGTATTGATGCAAGAAGGACATCCTATTGCCTTTGAAAGTAGGAAGCTCAATGATACTGAGAGGCGGTACACAGTGCAAGAGAAGGAAATGACTGCGGTTGTGCATTGTTTGCGAACATGGCGTCATTACTTGCTTAGGAGCAAATTTGTGGTCAAGACCAACAATGTTGCCACTAGCTACTTCCAGACACAGAAGAAGCTCACACCAAAACAAGCTAGATGGCAAAATTTCTTGGCAGAGTTCAATTACACTTTGGAGTACAAGCCTGGCAAGGCTAATCTTGTTGCGGATGCTTTGAGTAGAAAATGAGAATTTGCTGACATAAGTCAACCTCAAAGCAACTTGAAGGGATGCATAAAGGAAGGATTGCCACATGATTCCATGGCTCAAACCATCTTATCTCTTGTCAAAGATGGGAAGACAAGACGGTTTTGGGTGGAGGACGGCTTGATATACTCTAAGGGAAGGCGAATCTGTGTTCCACCTCATGACAACCCAAGGAAAAAAGTCTTGAAGGAATGCCATGATAGTAAGTAGGCGGGACATCCAGGTATACATCAGATTCTTGCTCTTGTGGAATATTCCTATTATTGGCCACATATGAGGGATGATATCGAAGCATATGTAAAGACTTGTCTTGTATGCCAACAAGACAAGGTGGAGCAACAGTCACCTGCCGGCTTACTTGAACCTCTCCCCATCCCAGAGAGACCTTGGGAAAGTGTTTCCTTGGACTTTATAGTTGGTTTGCCCGCATCGGAAGATTGCAATTGAATACTTGTGGTCGCGGACAGATTTTCGAAGTATGCCACCTTCATTCCCACACCCAAGGAGTGCACAACCGAGCAAGCCACACATGTATTCCTCAAACATGTGGTGAAGTATTGGGGTATGCCCAAATCTATTATCAGTGATCGGGATACTCGGTTTACGGGGAAATTTTGGACTGAGTTGTTCAAGTTGTTGGGTACTGACCTTAATTTCTCTACTAGCTTTCATCCTCAGACGAAAAGGATGAATGCCTTGCTGGAGTTATATCTTAGGCACTATGTGAGTGCCAACTAGCGAGATTGGGCTAAGTTGCTGGATGTTGCCCAATTCTCTTTCAACTTGCAGAATAGTGAAGCGACGGGTCGTAGCCCATTTGAGATTGTCATGGGACAACAACCTATGACCCCGAACTCTATTGTCACTGGCTACACTGGAGTGAGTCCATCAGCCTATAAGTTTGTCAAAGGATGGAATGATCAAGCTGATGAGGCTCGAGCTTACTTGGAGAAGGCATCCAAGAGGATGAAAAAGTGAGCCGACAAGAAGAGACGACCTCGAGAGTTCCAGGTTGGGGACCTTGTGCTTGTCAAGATGTATGCTCATGCCAGGCTTTCAGGACTGCATCGTGGCCTTATCAGGAGATATGAGGGTCCTTTCCCCATAGTCAAGAAAGTGAAAAAGCAAACATACAAGGTCGAGTTGTCGCCGAGGATCAAGTTCCATCCAGTCTTCCATGTGAGTCTATTGAAGCCGTATAAGGATGATCCAAGCAGATGAGTTTCACAAAGAGCACCAATGGGCATGAGGATCCAACATGACAAGGAAGTAGAGACTATCTTGTCAGATCGTGTGGTGCGCCATTCCAACCAACCTCCCACACATGAGCTACTCGTCAAATAGAAATGATTGCCAGAAAGTGAAGCTAGCTGGGAGCCAATCCAACATTTGTGGCAATTCAAAGAGCAAATCCAAGCGTACGAGGATTTGAAGGCAACGAGGATGTCGCCCGATTAGGTGGGAGAGAATGTCACAACTATCTTGCCTAGCCAAGTGAGGTTAGCAAGTGTAAATCAATGATGCACGGACTCGGATACGCAGGTCGTGTCGGACACGGATACGACACGGCGACTCGGCAATTTTCAAAAAAATAGGACTCGACGACACGGTCAAACTTATTTTTGTAATAATTTTTTTTTGTAACTCGTATGAACATAAAATCATAAATAATACTATTGAACAATTCAAACATATCAATAAAACATTCAAATTCATTCTTTAAAAAACACTCATGTTTTTTCTATACAAAAGAAACAATAAGAGAAAAGACATCACTGAATAACATAAACTGAAAATAGACATTTTACTACAAACTTGTTTGTATTAGCAGAGATCCATACAAAACACTCTTGTTTTTTCCACTCACCGACTAAGCACTACATATCAGACATCTCACAAAAATTATTTTCACTTTTGACAAAATAACAGGAAACAGCATGGAGGAACAATGGTTTGGGTTGCCATGATTTTTCCCCCAAAACAAAATTTTTGGCAAAAATTCATCACTAGTATTATAACCAAACAACAAACTTTTCACTTGACCAATCACCTCCTAAAACCCAACACACAAGAGAACCCAAACAGATTCTTTGACAAACAGTAACAAAAACGGACAGAAAACCTCTGGTCTTGTTTGGGTCTCCATTTTCACCCCAAAAAAACAGAAGGTCAACAACGATCGAGATGAATCAGAGCACTGAGAGCAGAAATCGCAGGAAAAAAAAACGAAAGAAGGTACTTGGTGATGCTGAGGACATCCTTCCTGCAAGCTCCCTTTTTCTCTAGCTCCGTCCAGCAAACACCCTCGCTCTCTCTCTGTCGATCGATCTCTCCCTCTCTAGCTCCGTCCAACACTGTCGATCGATCTCTCCCTCTCTCCGCTCAGCCCTATTTTTTCCCCTCTTTTCTCTGTTCTCTCTGTAATTAGGGTTTGAAAAAATGTGGGAAAGAATCGATCGAAGAGAGGTTATTTACAACCACGTGACTGGACCGTGTCCAAGACGTGTCGGTGTCAGTCAACGAATTTTGACCGTTGACCACGTGTCAAATAAGTGTCGGGCGCGTGTCCGACACGTGATACGTGGGTTTTTCAGAGAGTCAGTGCATCAGAGGTGTAAATAATGTAGAGTATTTCACATTGTTCTAGAGAGTTCTCTAAAACCTTCCATAAAGTTCCATAAAGTACCATAGGATTCTAATCCTTAGATATTTCTAAGGAAGTGTGTAGAAGATCATTGTAGACCGTTAGATCAAATTGATCACCACCGTCCATTGAGGAGGTGAAGTTGTATAAATAGGCTAAGGCCTTATTTGTTGTAATCACCTCAGAGAATTCAAACAATACAAGTTCTAGTTCTCTTAAACTCTCTGTGTGTTCTTAGCTTGCTTAGCTTTCAATAGATTAAGTAAGTCTTTCGTGGGCAAGGCTGACTAGCTTTCTTTGATAAGTCAGGACAAAGTTTGCTAGTGTTGCACGGGAAGTACTTGAGAAAAGAAAAGCCCGTGACAACAGGCAGACAACAGTTATTTCATATGGACTCCAATTTGCTAACAATGTCTCTAAAGAAACAGTAGCTAAGATTAGCAAGGGGATATGGAAATTTCCTACCTGATATTGAACTTATATGCCACATACAAATCCCCTCCATCCAATATCTCCTCAAGGTTTTCACTGCATGACATGCATTTGATGGTTGAAGAGCTTAATACACCGGAAACTGAATAACTAGCTTCGCGGATTGTTTTTCGTTCTGATGCTATCTTTTCTCTCATGCTTTCTGCTAGAAGCTTAACCTGTAGGAAGGTCAAACGATATAATCAAGGAACTTTCCAAGTATAACTAAAGAAGGCTGCGTTGTCATTGCAGATTTGCAGGTCATTTAGTGCTTTCAACAACCTGAACAAAATTAACAGCCACAGATACTCATCTTCCAATAGAGTATTTGCACTTGAGCACAAATACTCTGTTGGAAAAACTTGGATCTTCGGATCAAGCAAAGATCGAGGTACAATATGATCTGAAAAATGGGAAAGGAGTTTCAGCATTCTTTGAACTTTGAACTATTGAAATCACCTTTTGGTCTTCAAGAGGCACAATGTCACCAATCAAAGCAACCCTTGTAGGTAACTGCAATGTGTGAGAACCAAATTATGAGTCAGACACTTGTCTACAGGATTGTGTTTATTTCTAAACCAGCAAGTTATTAAAGGACTTATTTAAGAATTTGAAAACACTTATTTAGGCAACACTAACCTTTTTTATGGATCTTAGCAAACTTGCAAGTGGACCAGGGTAAGGGCTGATTACTGAAAGAGAACCACGCTCATCAATCACGGTGTTCTACAAGAAAGAAAGAATTGATCACTTATTCCCATTGAATTGTTACCTTTCAGATAACACTAACGGTTCCATTTCCTGAATATCTACTATCAAACACACGAGAGATCAAGTTAGTTTGTAGATGACTCAAGCAAGCTCAACAAGAGCACATAAATTTTGACTATTTTGAGATTGCTTTCATTCCAAAAGTCCATTGAACCATTTACGAACGTTAGTGCAAACCAATGTTTCAACCTAAATGAGATACAAAGACATATAAGATAACCAACTTATTTACTGTAATACATAACCACCAAGTCACAGACTAATGAATCAATGATTAAGAAATTTTCAACAACCCATACCGTGTTATGCATGTCATCTTCCGGTATCCAAATGTATGGCTTCCCCCTCTTGAACAAATACTTGACCTTCGAAGAATGAATTTCATTCTTACTACAATCAAAGAGAAACAAACTAATTAACTCAATCATGAAAAGCCTATCCGGTCAGAACAACAACAAAAACACAAACAAGGTCAATTTCTAATTTGAAATGCCTGCGTTATTTCCCAACAATATAGAACCCAAATCACTATCCTCATTATTTTTCGGTGCAAATCATCCTTGCTAGAAAAGGCAAAGGGGTTACCTAAATCATGCACTGATCAATAAAAATGTAAGGGGTTGTCTAAAAAACCCACAAAACACACAAATTGAGAGGCCAAACCATATTTTCACTGCTATCCAACTTGAACTTTACCTTCCTTGTGCATCAGCTTTGATGGTATTCAGTTGGCCTTGCCAATTAGAAGCCAATATGTTCTGCAAACCAAACAGGTAATTATAAATCAATTATCATCCACCACTATTGGGGTTCTCGAAATTGGCTTCAAATAATAAAAAAATTTGAACTTTGAGAAGTAGTCTTACCTTGCTCTTTTCTGCTAATGTCAAAACCACTCCTTTGCTTTTCATCTTAAACCCCCAAACTCTGCAATCCAAATGTCTGAACTTTCGACTGTGTGAGAGAAAGAGATTCAGGGTTTAAGCCTACTTCGAGGATTTTGGGTCAATAAAGAACCAGTTTTTGGAGTCCATATAGTACATATACTTCAAGGTTCGATTTTTATTAAATTTAATTTTCCAAAACTGCCCTTCATTGAAACCAAAAAGACCAAACCAGTACAAACTCTACAATGAAGCAAAGAACCTCACTTTCATCTTCTCTTTAAAAAAACCAAACCTTCTATCGATCCATCCATACACTTTCGCCCGCCATGGATTCCGATTCAAGCTCCTTTGATAGAGATCGACACATAGTGTATCTGCAGATGCTGTACGACAAGTTCCCCTGCGACTACGAGACCCAAGAGATCAATCGACTCACTTTCGCCTACTTCGTAATCTCTGGTCTCAACATCCTGGGCGCTCTGGATCGAGTAATTTCAATACCCCATCTCTTCAATTTCGTCTAGAATAGGGGAATTTAATTTATTTACTAATCTCGACATCTAGTCATTAAAAAAGTTCGGATTTTTATGTATGTTTGTTTGAATGGTTTTGAAGCAATTTAGGTAATTAATTGATCGAGTTATGAGCTTTTTGTTTGTGGTTTTTTACTGAATTAGTCGATTTTTTACTATTGGTGGTGAAATCTATACGTTTGCACTAAAAAAAGTTTAAGCTTTGTTGGTTTTTTCAGATGTTTTGAGTAAATTTTGGATTTTTACTTGATCAAGATTTTAGATTCTGAATTATTGATTTTGAGTTATGTGTCAAGTTTACCTAGAATGGTAAAACTTTGTACATGTAGAGACAAGAAGGGCAATTTAAGCGATTTTACTGAGTAGGTGTTTGCTTGATAGAGATATGTGATCAGACGATTTTGATGCATTGTGTAAACTATAACTGAAATGGCGAAGTTAATGAGTTAACTCCAGATAAATCTGTTTGTTTTGTCCAATTTCAATTAGTTTAGAAGTTTACTTGATCAAGATAATTCTTTTCTTTTGATTCTAGTTTGCTTAAATGATTTACCCTTCAATGATGGAAGTTAGTACATAACAGTGTGAAGTAAGTTTGTTTATAATATAGCGAGACGCTGATATCTGATTGCTATTTAGATTGATAAGGATCAAGTAGCAAGTTGGGTTCTATCATTTCAAGCGCATCCAAGAAACAAAACAGACATCAGTAGAGGTATGCCAAATAAATTAGTGTAAATTCATATTTTTTTTGGAAATTGTATTTTTTCGATGCCAATAATTTGTTATTGTGTTGCAGGAAAGTTCTATGGATTTTACGGCTCGAGAAGTTTGCAGTTCTCCGAAGATAGTGCGGTATGAGCATTTATCCCGTTTAATAATATTGTGAAACCACTTTAAGAAATGAGTTGTGAGATCATTTTTTTGCCATATGGTATAGTTTTCTTTAATATCCTCACGCTTTATTTCTGTTGGTTAAACCATCAACAGGATTTGTTTCACAATGGTGGCCACTTGGCTACCACATACTCAGCTCTAGCCATACTCAGAACAGTTGGCTACGACTTGTCAAATATTGACTCCGAGTCTATCTTGATTTCAATGAAAAACCTTCAACAGCCTGATGGGAGGTATACATTTGATAGATTACTTGTTTCTGTTTTGTGATCCCATACAATTTGCTCCAGAACACGGGAAGGTTAATCTCACAAACATACTTGTTTTCAATTGTTTGGACAATTACATTGTAACCAATCTCTGTTTCAACAGCTTCATGCCTATCCACGCTGGCGCAGAGAAGGACCTCCGATTCATATATTGTGCTGGTAAGAAACTCGCTTCAAATTCTATAGTTATACAGTAAGGACACACTTTTATCGTTCTTGAAATTGGAATTGCCTGATGTATACACGCTTGATTCATTCAGCTGCCATCAGCTTTATGTTGAATGACTGGAGAGGAATGGATACTGAAAAAGCCAAGGAATTTATATATAACTGTCAGGTATGTAGCTACTGCACAACTTCTAGGCGAGTTTATGTATTAAACTATTAATTACTCTTTGTGGTTCTCAGTCAATAATCAATAATTGCTAACTGTTTAAAGGTTTTTTATACAGTCGTATGATGGTTGATTTGGGTTGGTGCCTGGTTCAGAATCTCATGGTAAGTAGATATCGAGTCCTTGGACGCCATATTATTGATAATGTCTCATTGAAATGATACGGATTTTCGATACTATTTTTCACATGTATAATCCAACACTCCAAAGGTTAAGTTGTTTTCGGCAAGAATAAAATTGATTATCCTGTTTAGGGGCATGTTACCAATTAAGAAAAAAGTAGGGGATTTTTTTAATAATCAATAGTATCTGCACTATTTTGCTGGGAAATATGTTGCAGTAAAAAAAAAAGGAACTTTTGATTTAGCCTAGTGTTATATTCAACTCTGGGATTGTCAACCAGGATGTATGAGATAGTGTTTAACATGAAGTATGTACATAAGTTTGCAAGAGTTTTAGGAGCGGTTGTTTGTAATGAACACTAAGTGATTTCATGCTGTTCTTGCACTTGCACGCAATTTTGTTTGGTTTATTATATATTTTATATGGCTGACTATTACCTTGAATACCTTCAAGAAATTACTTGCATGATATGGATGTTAAGATCAATGATTTTTGTTTTTTAAACTAAGAAAGACAGAAAAGGACTGCCCCCAATATAATATATACATACATATCGCGCCAATAGAAGATAGAATGTAGGACAATCACTTGGGTCAGCTATAGGATATTTGTCTTTCACCCTCATTATTGTAACATCACTTCTGAATTCATCCTTTAGTGGCGTTATCCACCTGGTTCTTTTGTGACGATACTTACCATCCACCCTTGTTTTAGTGGCACAGGTGGTGCGACTTACTGTGCAGTTGCAACTCTCCGTTTGATGGGATTTCTTAAGAGCGAGCTTTTGTCTAGAAGTTCATCATCACACATCATCGATGTGCCATTGCTGCTACAGTGGTGCTTGCAGGTCTCTCTATTTGTGCTTTGAAGAGATGTCTGTGTTTATATATTAGATGAGATTTTGGGACCTTCACCTAAGATAATACCTTTGAGCCAAAATTAACTTATCCTTTCCACTGGTGCAGAGACAAGCGGTAGACGGTGGGTTTCAAGGCAGATGCAACAAACCCAGTGACACTTGCTATGCATTTTGGTAAACCTAGCTCCCAGAAGGCTTATATTGCATTTTCTTGAGAGTCATGAATTGATATTGATCTGGTTCCCTGTGTTGCAGGGTTGGTGGCATTCTAAAAGTCTTAGGGACGCAGCACTTCTTTGAAAAAGGAGCCTTGCGGGAATTTTTACTTACCTGCCAGTCTCAGGTGTCTTTCGAGCCTTATGCTTTAGTAATTCAAGATTTTCGGAACATGATTATGTTAAGAATCTCCATGTTTATTCTCTAAAGCCTCTGCCTTCAACTTCTAATGATGTTTTTTCCTGCAGCGATTTGGTGGTTTCAGTAAATTTCCCACGGGCCTGCCGGATGTTTACCATTCCTACTTCGGGTTATCGGCTTTTAGCCTGTTAGGAGAACCCAGTCTTAATCCTTTGTGTGTTGAACTTGGTATAGTGGATGTTGCTGCTATTGGAATCTGACTGCAACTTCCGCTTCCTGATATAACCATTACTTTGCTGCTCAGTGGATTTATTGCATCCTTCAGAAGTTCGACCTGTAAATCAAATTATTGGTCATGGACCCAATTGGGATGAGCAGATTGCAACTCCTCTTTATGTTAGCGGTATCTCGTGTTTGTGTTAGCAGACATCTTCTGTGACATTGCCAAAATTTAAGGATCTTTTCTTAGAGCTTCAATAGATTCTCCAGTCACAATTACTGTTTTATTATGTAGGATCTGAAACTGATTCACTGTGGTCTGAGGCGGACCAAGGCTAACCTGAGGCCAACAAAACAATGAACTTGTGTGTTTTATCCCCGCATGCGGAACTGGTGTCAATGTGTGACAAGGCAGTGTGTTGTATCTTGGATATCATCATCGTAGACCCCAATGCTTTGAGGTCTAAACTAAACTTAGTTGGCTATCACATGAGAATTTGCTTATACATCTCTGTCTAATATCAGAGCGAAGTAAAATATTTCCACGTACAAAATGTTCTCATAGCTGCTAATATCAGCTATTTCCACAATATACATTTGAGCTGAGGGATAAACTCAACCACTTGCTACCACATTACACATGATAAAGTAAATTAGCTTCTGAGTAGGAAAAAACAGTCGGCTCTTCAGCTGCAAACCTGCAACTCTAAAAAATATTCATCATCAACAGACATTAGCTAACCAAGATGGGATTGGACTTCATGACCAGAAATAAACCACCATGTAGCTCAAAGATTTTGTTCTAAATAACAGACAATGAAAACATGCTGAATTGACAGCTTATGGTACAGTTATATTGTCGCAGAAAAGCGTGCTTAATGCTTACATCTACCGATCATTATGAAATATTTTTTCAACTATCCCTGAAAATTACCACTGCAAATACCTCCTCCCATCCAAGTTAAACTGAATAATCCGAAAAAACAAAGAAGTTTCAAACTCCGTATCCAATTGCAATAACTATTTCCTGCCTCTGCTAAGCTTCTGCAAGTTGAAGTTGATGCTTCCCCAAGGCTTTCTACCTTTGTTAGTGGCCTGCAACACAGGAGACATGGATTAAAGGTTTAGTATTGATCGAAAATTTGAATGAGGTCAAATTTGACACATTATGCTTCAGAATCAGTGTGTCAACCATTGTAAATCTTCAAAGTTATTTATAACGATAAATAGTTAAAACTTAACTGAAAGTCGCAGACTCACAAGACTCATCAAAATCAATTATTTTGGTTATTATATGATCCATTGTTCAGAGTGGATCAACACATCAAATATGTACATCATTTTCTAAATAAGTACTGAAACCCAATTTATGTTTATAGTCACATTTTCAACCCAAGCAACACGGAACGGTTTTGTAGTGTGATTAGATCGAAAGATGAGTGCCCTAAAAAATCAAATGATTTATACATTAAAAAAATAAAAAGGGCAACCCGAGTACCTGAGAACTCATACAGGTACTCAACAGCTCCTTCTGCTTGAGACATTTGTTGTCATTGCTCTGGTTGATAGCCAAACAATTGAGCAATTGTAACATTTCCTTCATGCAAGGTTTCTGAATGCTCCCAAACTTCTTCGGGCTTATGAACAACCCACCAGCTTTTCTCCCCATGGTTCTATAGTTTCAGCCTGTGTGTCAGATTATAAAGCTATTAGTCTACATTCAAAAAGTAATTGTTCGAGCACAGAGAGTTTCAGTTCGAAAGTAGGACATCAGAACATGAGGGGGGAAAATCATAAATAGAGGAGGGCGGGGGGAAGGGAAGTCATAAATGGTGAAGAGAATTCTTGCAGAGCCTGAGAGATTATGCAGCCTCTTGCATTCTGCCATTATGTCATACTCTCCAAAGGGTTTCACCAATACATTTTTGCTTGAATTTGAACGCAATTGAGATGGGCATCTTGTATGACTAGATTGGGTGTTAAGACTTGTGGAGATCAAAGATGGTTTCTTCCAACAAAAGAGATAAAATAGTTCTTTTGTTGAAGTGATATTAGAATCATCATCTTTGATCTCTTCATCCACCATAACAAGCAGCATATCTCTGCTACAAGAGCCAATACAAGGCAACCAAAAGCCAAGCCAATTCCTAAACCACCTAAAAATCTCTGACCTTTTTTCAGTATATAAATCGCTTTGAAAGACAGGCTACAAAGCTACTCAAAATCTTTCAGGAAAATTCTCTCCACCAGTGTTACACCAACCTTTCTACTGAAATCACCAAAAAGACCCAATGCCTAAGCTCTGCTCAAAGATCTGGCCTTTTTTCTCATACCAACATACCCAAACCACTGACGTACTAGAAATTTATTCAAACAAACACTCCACACTTCCAATAAACTTTTTAACACAACCTTCTCCGGTCTCTGAGTCTCCTACAATTAGATTAAGAAGCAGCACACAAAGCCCTCTAAAACCCCTCATTGGGGTCAACAAGGAAGGTTTTTGGAATCAACCCTTTCTGTGAAAATTACATATTTCACTCATAAACCCCACAATCAAGAGCACAACAAAAACCAAACCCTAAGATTCCTTTGGGTATAAATGCTGTGGGGGACTATATAAACTATGCGTTTAAAGTGTTAAGCAGATTTCTATAAGAACCAAACAAAAAAACGAGGGACTTCAAGCTACATAAGAAGCATTCAATCGATCAAGCAATATAGAGACACAGTATATTGGAGATCTATGAAGCATATAAAGAAAAAAAGAAAAAGAAATAAACAATATAAGTTTAAAAGACTGGAAAAGTGAGATGGGAAGAGTTACCTGAACAAGAAGAGAAGATTGGTGGTTGTTTGCCGCACCAAAAATGAAAACTTGATAGAGAGATTGAGAAGGTGAAGAAGGTTTCGTCGATTTTAACAGGTTTTTGAGATGGAAAAAAATAAAAATAAATTATGGCTTCGCCCGGGTTCGAACCGGAGACCTTCAGTGTGTTAGACTGACGTGATAACCAACTACACCACGAAACCTTTGGTATAGTGGGCACTTCAGTTATTAACACAAACTATAAACAGCCACCCACATAATGGCCCTTTTTTTTTTTTTTTTAAAATTTTATATATATATATATATATATATCCGCCAAGCTCTAACCATTAAGCTGTCATGCCATTGGCAAGGGCGAGCAATCTTACCAAGAAGAAAAAAGGATTTTAAAAATCACAAGTGACTGAAAGCCATTAACACAAACAAATACACAATTGGATGCAATTTACCATGGTGTGTGCCATGACATTTGGTAATTGGCCGATGGTAGTTTGGTTAGTTGGCTAAAGTTGTGATAGTTTAACCTCACGTTATGGATTCTATACCCACCAGGGCACGCTTGCCAATCCAAAAAAAAAAAAAGACATTTGGTAACTGGATATCAAACTCTTTTACAGCACACCTGTATCATTTTTTACCATGCAACAAAAATGTAAATTCAGCTCAGTTTGGAGAGTATAAGCAGTTTGTCCCTCAAAGTTTATAGCAAGCATCAGTTCCGAAAGGAATGTTGAGTTATCCTTCCTTAAAAATAACAAACAAAGTGAATCGGATCGTACAGGCTATGGCTCTCATAAATCATTGGTGCTAAAATATTTACTGAAATCAAGGACAGTGGCTTACAAACAAGAAAACAAGTCTGTCAGTTATTTACATTGTTTAGACCTGAAAATTTCAGGATCAAGAAGCTTCACAATCAGTTTTTCTAACCTCTTTGAATTTATAGACGGTCTAACTATGCTGGGTTTCCCATAGACATTGCAGGGATCTCTACCAAGAAAGGAACTCCCCATGCACCACCCACCAGGTGTAAACCGGCCAGTTGACCTCCTCAAGAGCTCCTGATCAATCTTGTCTAGAACAGCATCGTCCTTATCAAATTTGCAAGCAAAAGGAGATCCACTCTCGACCATCCCATAAAAATGCTGCTTCTTCAGGGTGATTGGATATTGCTTTGGCGGGTTGTCCCACATTCTATAATGCATGTCATAGTTGACTGTCGTGTTTTGATAGTCTTTGGAATTGCAAATAACGGTGTGGAAGTAGCCCTCTGGGGATGAGAGGAAATTTGTATAGTACATTAGCAGGGTGCGAGGAAGATTATCCCAGCCCCACACACAGAATTCCAGAAATGGTCTTGCTAGCACCACCCATTCAGACCCTATAAGCATGAAGATAAATCAACAAATGGTCAAATTCCATGTCCACAGAAACCTATACATTACCCATTATATATTACCACTATCTGTATGAAGTATTTTTAACTAATGCGACAAGGTAATACGTTTTAGTCTACAAAATGTTAAATTGTGAATATTTTGTAGAATATCAACATCGTATGACTAATGTTAATGAACGTTTTCCCAATATAACTGCAAGAATGGCAGTGGACAATAACTGAATTTTTTTCAATATATTTGCTTATATGGAATCATCACATTGGCAACCAAGATAAATTTTAATCTATAACTGATGCATATTTCTTTAGATGACTGTACAATGTTGGTGTGAAAAGCTTGGTCTATGCCTGATTTCGGTGGCTGGAGTCTGGCTCAATACCATTCAAGTTCTAAAACAGGGCAAATGATAAATAAATAAATAAACCATCTATCGAAAAAGGTGAAAGTAACAAAAGAGACAAATTTGGTAGATACTAGCTTCCTCCTATGTGAAGATGGCAATGCATCTGTTAAAAAAATCATTTGCAGGGACCAAAGAGTCATTTTGATGACACCTAAAACTCAAAGAATCGATTCCAGGCATGTAAAAATCTATCATGTTGGTTCAAATAAACTTCTGCATGCGAGGAAAGAAAATTAGGATCATTAGCATTTTGATGATGTTACTCCATAATTTGTATTGTCAATTTAGTGATGGGGACATGTTTAAGTAGGAAATCAAAATGTCCACGATCAAAAGAATCGGAAGAATTGATGCAGATCAAAGCCTTCAGAAACAAATGTATCAAACATATTAAGTATATTGAGAAGGCTTAATGGAAACTCAAAAATATTTTTGGTATTTTAATAAAATAAGTTTTATGATTACTTTGCTAGAGTGTCAAATATAAATTTTGCAAATTGTATTTGTAAAATTTTCATATTGCTAAAGTTGTATTTTTTTTTTTTGAATTTAAAATTTTTTTTATTTTTATTTTTTTCAAAAAGGTACTCTAAGTTTCTAAAATTGCTCTAATTAGTTTTCAACTTTGACAATGTTTTGTATTTTATAAATACAAGTATTTTGAAAAGAAAAAAAAAACACAAATCATTCTCCCGTTTGAAAATTTATTAGTGAAAAATTATTGTGAGAGATAGTTTTCCATAGTTAGATAATGCCTTTGAAGAAGACGAAATTTTTTTAAACTTTTTCTATCTTCCTTCTTCAAATGGTGTTTTGATAAGCCTTCCAACATGCAAATTTTACAACTTGTTAATATTGATTAAGTGGATTTCGAAGTGTTTGCTTTGGTGGATTCCAGATTGGTGATCATAGAGGAGCAGAGTTGTGAGTCAAGGCATTGAGGATTATTGGTGGTGCAAAGGTCGGATAGCTGAAGACAGCAACGAGAAGGATTGTGGACTTCGATTAAGGTTGTGGGCAACGTTTGGAACTTGTACATAACTTTTCTCATTAGTAGATTTTGCTTTCGATCCGTGGTTTTTCCACGTAAAGTTGTGTTAACTTAACTACGATTCAAAAAGGTCAAAAGAATATAAATCTTTATTTTCCCGCACTTTATGATTGATAACGTAGTTAACTGATTAAATATCCATTAAAAAATCAATCTTAGAAATTTCAGATGACAAAGGTATTGTTGAGAAAATGCGTAGGACCAGACAATTCATTTTCCATCAACTAGTTAAAAACATCAACAGTTAATGACTATTGTTGGAAAATACAGTCCCCTCAACTTTTCCCAAAGGCACTCAAGATGTGTATTTTCAGTAGAACTTGAAGATAAACTCCATAAAGAGACTGATAAATATATAAATGCAAACAAAGGGTTGTTGAGCTATATGAAATAGAAGGAATGGACTACAAGAATAAGAATTGGGTGGCAAACAATGATTTGGTGTCAAGTCAAGTGTCAACTAGTTGAGGCAAGTTTAATTGGTGATGGTGGCAGGACACATGATTATAACTCTTAAACTATGTAACAACGACACTCTTATTATTCTTAGATGTCATGGAAGCATTTATAACATAAGATTTGATGGACAGATGAAATATTCATAATCTATCACCAGTTAGTTTACTCAGACATCATATTCTTTAACGACCCTTTGACAGTTTTTTTTAACTCAGTCTGTTATTCTTAAATGGATAACTGGTACACACATTTTATCACTAGAAAATTATTTGATTTCCATAAATCCATATAGAATAGAGTGCCTTAACTTATTCACGCGAAGCATGAACCCAAATTAGTTAAGTACACACACACACACGAAAAAAATAAAAAAATAAAAAAATAAAAAAATAAAAAAAATAAAAAAATAAAAAAAATAAAAAAAATAAAAAGTAATTACCTGCATACAGCTTGAATGAAGCAGGCACAGACCTTTTCTCCTTGGCCCAAAATACATCAGACTTCTTAGATTGATATAATCCAGGATCAACAATAATAGGCCTTGCTCTTTGAGATCTACAAGCATGGAAAGATTGAAAGCTATTCAAGACTACAACCAAAAATTGGGCAAAACTAAACATTGGGAATGAAAATAGAAAAGCATGAGCATTATTCTTACTCTTTCCAACCAATATTGCTTGTGTGCTCAAGGAAGTTCAGATCCCTAGGCAAGTATGAGAAAACATGAAGAATGTCTGCAAAAATATACAAACAGTTTCTCCTAGTAACAAAATCAAAATTTTCAAAAAACAATTACTATATTCCTTCTAAAATCATAATCAAACATTACTAAACAATAGATTGAATTCAAATCCATATTTTTTGATTGAGGAAAATTAGTACAAATGTGTTGTGAAGTGTCAACAACAACAAATGACAAATCCTAGCTAATGTCGGAACAAACCCAATTAAGAAATGTACATTTGAGTGTCAGCAACACCAAATGAGAAATCCTAGTTAATAGCGAAGCACTCCAATTAATAGAAATGTGTCATAGAGTGTCAATTAGTACAAATGTGCTGTCAAGTGTCAACAACACTAAGTGAGAAATCCTAACTAACAGTGAAGCAAACTTAACTAGTAGAAATGTATCAAACGATAGATCAAAACTAACTGAGAAACAAGCCCCATTAGTGTAAATGGTCTTCAAGTGACAACAACATTAAATAAGAAACCCTAGATGATAGTGAAGCGAAGCCAGTTCTTTCAAACATATGAAGCCAACAAAACAGAAGGCATTCAAATATGTTACAATAAAGCTGTTAAGTTTCACATCAAAAAAGAAACTCACCATCTTGAGACATAAGTGGATAATCCCAGGCATTGAGATTAATAAACCAATCCCACTCCTTCGCCCTCTTCAGTAAAATCGCCACAGCATGCAAAGTAGAAGCAATCATCGTCGGACCCTTATAAGTAACTAAGTTCGCCTTACCAATAACCCGAACATTATCAAAATGTCGAAAAACTGGATCTGACTTCACATACTTAGCCAAATCAAGCCTTTCACTTGAAGAAGCCTCAAGATCAAGATGCAACAAGTAATGGTTCCAAGGATGATAAATAGCTTGAAGTAATCTTCTCATCCTCAAATCATCCCCTTTTGTCCCCGAAATCAAATAAGCCAGTCTGGGCAGCTTGGGAAGCTCAGATTGCTCACTGTCACTATCCCAATCTCCATCTAAACCTCTCGAATTCGATTCGATGAAAGCGGAACCAGCTCTTGAAGAAGAAGAACTATTGAACGCTAAAATTAGAATGAGAACCAGACCCAGAGTAGCTATAGAGCAACTGATCAATGGGGTCAGTCGCCTTCGATTCAGACCAAAAGGGAAATGGGTTTTCTTCATAGATCTGTAAAGTTTCAAACTTTGAAGAAAAGGAACAATGGGGCTTGGAAATTTGGAATTCGGAGAAGAGAAATTAGTTAAAACCCTAGCTTAAGTTGTCAGCTGAGCTGACTCAGATCGAAAAATGGTGAAGTGGCTGAGTGTAGAGAGTGGTGAAGTCAAGTGGGATTTGAAGAAGAAGAGATTTGAAGTGGTTTAGGGTTCGAAAGAAGAAGAAGAGATTGGGAGAGAGAGATTTGAAAGAAGAGAGGGTTTGGTATTGAAGAAAGGATACGCGCCACCTAACTGAAAATGTTTGTTTTATTTTTTTCCTTTTTTGGCTCCATTAATTCAAAAAAATTGCTAATTTAGGAAAAATATATGGATCAGATATAGTTTGGATCTTAGGGTGTGTTTGGTTGCACCCATTCCATGGGAATAGGAATCTTATTCTCACTTTGAATAACATCTTGAGTGTTTGTTTGGGAGTTTACTGGTGGGCATTGGATATCAGCATGTGCTATAGATTCGACGCCTCACTCATATTGGGAAAACAATTCACGGGTCTCGACTTGCTCTTGATTTGTTCTTCCTTATAGCACTTCCTATCAATCAATTCAAGGGTTTGCTCTTCCTATCGATCTGTTCTTCGTCTCCTTCTCTGCTTTTCCTCTTCGATCCTTGCTCTTACTCGATTTGCTCTTTGTTGCCATGTCAAACCAAACCAGATCTAACTCCTCCATCGCCTATATCACTGATCAATTGTGTAATACCTGCCTAATTAAATAAATATAAAAATTTCTTATTTATTAATTATGGCATATATTGTAATCTCATTTATTGGGAAAAATATTTGTTTTGTTTTCCATTGTTAAATAGAATAAGGTGTGTGTGTGTTTAGCTAAAATTTGGAAACCCTAAAATAAGACATTTGCCTTATGTAAACTAGTTAGCCATACTCTCTTTAAAAAAAAATAAAAAAAAAGGTGTACATATCTCTAATTAAACCCTAATGTTGATGTGTTGAGTTGTTACCCAAATTGTATTTGGGCTTGGTTTTGGACTTTTATTAAACTAATGAATAGGATTTTATTTTGTGAAGTTAAAAGACGAACTACCCTTAGAATTTTAGTGAGGGTGAATAGTCACCTACCTTATAAAGAGAAACCATATCTCTTCCTTCTTCCTTCTTCTTTTCTCCTTCTTCCTCATATTTTCTCCCCTTCACGTTTTCTTCTTCTTGTTGGCGGCGCTGGGAATGGTGTGGTGCTGCGACAAAGAGGGGATGGCGGCGTGAGAGAAAAGTCTTCGTGAAGGCCTCCTGTGGCGATGGCTATGTGTTGATCGGTGAGTTCATTTTCATCTCTTCTTCAAATTGTTTGTTGTTGTATGTTGGTTTAGTTGAAACTTGTTTGTGTTATTATTTCTCCATGGTCTGTGATGTTTGTGAATTTTTCTTCCTTTCAATCATGTGTTTTGGGTTCTTTATTTTCAATTACTTGTTTATTTATTTTGCGTTTGGATTCTTTTTTTTTTAGCTGTAGTCATGGTAGGTTGATTGAAATCATATAGATTTACGTGCCTAGGTCTCCCATTTCGTGGTTGTAAGGAATTAGTCCTCAGTGTTGAGGAGTTCTGACTGTTGATGCATTTGTTTACACACTTCACTTCACTTATCACAAACTTTGAAAATCATGTCTTCCTTACCAAGTTAATAATCTTGGTAGTTGAGGCTTGCCCTTTATGTCTTTCTAATTGGGAATCACTTGATCTTTTCGACATTACCCTTTTACTTATCGGGTTTGATCTACTTTTCTTGTAGACTCTAAGGTGTGTTGGGCGATGCCATTTAAGGCAAGGTTGGTTATTGTTTTCATTTTTTTTGGATCGGCTCTGTTTCCAGAGTCAAGAAACTTATGCAATTTTATGGGGAATTTGAATGGAGTAAAACAAGGGAATAATTGATGGGACCTTGAATGGGGTGGAGAGTGTGATTTTGATTATCAAATCTTTTTTAGTGGTTAATTTTTAACACATTTCATGTCATAATGGAATCGTACATGGAACGAGAAATATATTTTCTATTTATCAGATTGTGAGTACAAATTCCTAGTCAGAGTGTTTGTTTGTAAATGTAATAATGCTACCTTATGAGTACTTAATTTCTAGTCTTGCATTAACAATTTCATGAATTATGAGAATTGAATTACTAGTCCTCAATCAAAAGAAAAGGGAAATAATTTTGGAGGGCTTTAGAAAGTCCACATTCTGGTTATGTAATGACTTATAATGTGTGTTTTGTCCAATGGATGTTTTACTACATGGACATTGAAGGAACCCAGTAGTTTTTGTTTTATTTTGCTTTGTTTGTTTGTGCGTGTGTTTGTAGCGCAACTAATTTGCATGAATTATGAGAATTGAATTACTAGTCCTCAATCAAAAGAAAAGGGAAATAATTTTGGAGGGCTTTAGAAAGTCCACATTCTGGTTATGTAATGACTTATAATGTGTGCTTTGTCTAATGGATGTTTTACTACATGGACATTGAAGGAACCCAGTAGTTTTTGTTTTATTTTGCTTTGTTTGTTTGTGCGTGTGTTTGTAGCGCAACTAATTTGCATGTGTTTGCAAGTTTGTGTATTCGAGTTTGGATGTGTTCGATCGGGTATGTTTTTGGGATGATTTTGCATTTACTTAGAAACTTGATATACTGCACCCAAATTTATGAGTCTCACACTCTATATATTATTTTGTTCTAAGTAGTCGTTTGCGAATGAAACTCTGATTTAATTCTGTTTGAGAAATTAATTTGTCAGGATTTATATGGGATAAATTTTTATGATTGTATTATATGCCAATTGACTTGTTAGCGAGTCTTAATTCCTTATATTGAGTGGGCTTTGATTCCCCGTTTTGTTATAGAAAGTTTATATATGAAAAATGTAGGTTGCCCCAAAACAATGGGAGGATATCCTAATGAGATTGTTTATGATTTGGCAATATGTCAAATGCTATGCTTCCCTAAAATATTGTGGTGAATCAATTTATGGTTGACAAAGTGTCACCATAAAAGAGTTTTAGTTGATTTTTTTTATGCTCTTTTCCACAACTCCGAAAAAAAAAAGTGGAAAAAAAGACTTTTGTATACAGACTTGCTTGTATACGTGTGATATAATTTTGGGTATGCAGACTTGCTTGCATATCGGTGCACCGTTCCATGTGAGTTCGGTTGTACGTGTAGATTTAGTAAATACTTGCCATGGATCGAACTTCGGGTGAGATGGCATGTTCCTCGATGTGGCACCCCACTTGGAACATGTACGCTCCGAGTGATTTCGAAGGCAAGGGAGACACACTTGGGTGAGGTGTGTTCGGCACAAGGAGGATAGTGCAATTGTGGAAAAGAAGGGAGATTTCTTTTTTGTGTATGTGCATGATTACCTTAAAGGTAGAAACTAAATGCTCATTCGACTATTGAATGAGAACTATATGTCTTCCTAAAGGCAGAAAATGTGTTTTGTTAATATTTCAATAATAGTCTAATATGACTATGATTTGTATCGTTGTTTGAAAGTAAATGAAATTTATGAGGATTGATAACTTAGAAATATTATCCGGTTGTTTCTAACCTTTTCATGCAGGATGACAAATCCACTCATATTTCTGCAGGTCAGACTTGCCATAGTCAACTTCTATAGTGAAAGTACTAGTAAATGCATATTTACTTATTAGGATGATGACATGATTGCCTCGTTGAGGAACTGAATTATTTGAATTGTGTTTTTCTTGCATGACACATTTGCCTCATTGAGGAACTACCTGTTGGTGTGATTGTTTATTATTTTTGATTAGTTTGATGTTATCACGTACGGATTTATTGATTTTGGGATGAAAATTTCTCACACCAGCTTTATTGCTGACCCAAGTGAGTTTTTGCTTCTTGGGTACATTCCCTTGGAAATGTAGCCGATTAGCCTTTCAGGTTTAAAAACTTTTGAGCAGTGTTACTGGAGTTTCGCTAGTGGGGCTAGCAACGTCAAAGTTTTTCGGGTTAGAGTTTTATTTGTTTCAGTAATTAAATCATGTTTTAGTTGTTGCTGCTATTTGTTTATGTTGTTATTGAATTTTCACGTCCCGAGTTTTGGGGAAACGGATAATCCTACGTGGATTTTAGAATATTTGTTTTCTTCGAAAATCGGGGCGTGACAGACTGCCCACTCGTTTGTTCTCTCTTCTTCTCAACTTATTTATTAGTTGATCTTCACCTCCAACACAACTTTGCTTCTCATCAAAGGTAAATTATATTTCCTTGTATTCCCGTCTTAGATCTCTTTGCATCCAGTGTTTTGTATGTTGATTTGTCTCATGTTTTTGGGAGGAAGTTTTGTGTGCGCGTGTGAACGTTTCAAGCGAAACGAAACTGTGTTTACGTCTCTTTCAATTTTCTTCGTAATTTTTTCTCTCAGAGAGTACCCATTTAGGTACAGATTCCGTCCTCTTCATCTTCTTCATCCGCCGATCTATCAATTTGGCTTGATTTGTTGTAAAAAAGTTTCAATTTTGGGTTCAATTTGGGGATTTTGAAGATCAGTTAGGATTAGTGGTGTTTGAATTGAATGGGTTAGTGACTCTGATCATTTGAAGTAAAGGGTATGTTGTAGATGTAGTACTTGTTTGGTTATTTGTTCGGATTTGGTTTGATCTTCTGTTCTTTTACGAGTTATTGGAGAAGAAAAAATAACGTAGATGCCAACATGTTTTGAACATTGCTTTGAACTTGTTGTAGCAATTGGTATTTTTGGTATGTTTTTGGTTCAAGTGGAGAGGCATTGCAGAGATGTATCAACTTTGCTTTATTTCTATTTTTTGTCTGGACAAGCAGAAAAGACTAACATGCATGTACAATAAAGCAAAAATTAATAGGCTCTGTTAAAGCAAAAATGTTATACTCATAGCTAGTTTTGAAGAATTATATGGGAATAGTATGCTGCATTTTGTTGTTTTGAGGGTGTGAACATTGGTTTTGTATGTAGATGTATCATTTGTCTTATGTTTCCTTGCTATTCTTTAGTTTGCAAGGAAACATAAGACAAATAACACTCCCATTGAAGTACCATAACAATCTCCCATGGGAGTCTCTAGTTATATTGTTGTGCTATACTTTTATACAATTGTCGATCTTGTGAGTTCTACTGAACTATAGTGTATGCAACGCCTTTGTTTATTTGTTCAATATAGTCACACTGCAACATGTTTGTATTAGTTGATCAAATCTGATAGAAAACTATGGATGATGTATTATTCAAAGTGGTAATTATATGTTTACATCTTAGTCACATATTGCAAGTATTGTGTGTTTATCTTGCTAAAATTGCTCAAATACTGATTCGATGTTTAGTGCAAAGTAGCATTTCCATGTTCTACGTCTTAGTCCAATCTTTTTCAAGTGTATATGCTTTTCATTTTATGTGTGTGGATTTTTCATTTCTGTTTGGCTAGGAATTTTTCATTTTGTCAGTGTGCACTTGGGTTTAATTCTTTTTTTTTAGGAGTTGGGAATGATGCAGATTTAACTAACCTAAATAAATAGGTTAATTTAACCTAGTCATAATAACTGCAACTCTGCAAGTGCACAGTGTCTAACTGGTAGACAATGACAAGTACAGGTCGATCCCACAAGGACTGTGATTGCAATTAAATTTCAGAGATGACTTAAACTAATTTAAATGGGGGTTACAACAATCAAAATATTTACACTAAAAATCAAATTAAAAAGCAAAATAAAAAGTTTTTAAGAATATGAGAAGGGAAACCAAGGCATTGAATCCACCAATTCAGTTTTTCAAGTTATTTTAATCTAACTTATTATTTTATAAAGCGAGAAGCTTTAGGGATGAGAATCATTTGCTTGCATCGATGATGTGATCGTTTAGAACAATTCAGTTTTAAAATCCAATGTTACAATTAACTTCAGCATAAATTATAGACTCCTAGCATTGAGTGTCTTATTACGGCACACTCAATCACAAGTCTAACTTAACCAATTAAAACTAATGCTTTAAATATTAGTAAAGAAAGCTCTAACTACCGACTAGTCTAGATAAAATCCGATATAATCGGTGAAAGTAATTTACTAATACTCAGAAATTAAATGTATTTTGCAATTAAACACATAATAAAATAAAAAGTCAAACTAGAACAAACTCTTGAAACCCAATTGGTTTCATCTTAGCCTTGGCGAAGGGTTAAGCTCTCCATGGTAGCGGTGGCCATAGCGTCAGTGGAATCCATCTCAGCACGAACGCACATCCCGAGAAAATGTTGCAAATGCACTGTGGCTGCTCAGAGAGAAATCGGGGTTGTCAATAACCAACTGTTTGAAAAACAGTTGGTTCCCGCCAAAGATCGCGCGGTTGTCTTCTCCAGCGCGACGCGTCCTGTGCTCCGCCGCTGCTGCTTCGTTCCGGTTCTTCTTATCTAGTGAAACTCCCCTGCAAGAGAGAGAAAGATGGTGAGAGAGACACAAGAGAAAGAAAAGACGAGAAGGAGAGGAGCAGGGGCTGTGAAACAGGGAGGCGCTCCCTGTTTCTGCTGCTGCTTGCGAGCTCTATTCCTCCGACGCGCTCAAGTCCTTGCAAGAGAGAGAGAGGGCCGGGAGATGGATGAACAGAGAGAGATTGAAGAGGAATAGGGAGAGAATGGAGGAGGGAGACAGGGCGGCGGCGGTGGTTGTGTTGCTGAAGAAGAAGAACAGGCAGAGAGAGATATGGGAGAGAGGACGAGAACGGGCGAGAGATGGCGGTGATGGCGAAAGCTCGGTGGCGAGGTGAAGATTTGACGTGAAACAGGGTTGTCACGCCCCTATTTCGTTGTGGTGGTGGTGCTCTGGTGGCGGGGCTCGGTGCTTGGTTGCTGGATAGGGAAGGTGGCGAGGTGATGAGAGATGGATGAAGAGGTTTGCTGCTGTGTGGCGTGATGGAACAGGGAGAGGAGGTGGTGTTTGATGGTGGTGGCGGCTGTGGTTGTTGGACGGTGGCGAGGTGAGGTGGTGATGGCGGGATTATCGCACTGCCGGCTCTCCTATCGAGCGAGGATTGCCGGCATGGTGGATTAGTGTGGTGGCTGGAAAAAAGAGATGAGGAAAACACACGTAGGAAAAGAGAGAGCTTTCCTCCAAAAGGGGGAGAGCTAAATAGGGTTCTCCTATTTTCTTGGGCTTGGGTTTTTAGGTTAGCATTTTGGGTTTGGGCTTAGGTTAAATTAAGTAGACCTAAGTTTATTTGGGTTAGGTTTAGATATGTGCCCATCTACTTTGTACCACCGCTATAATCAACCAATTGATCATTCATTAAATTGTCGCCTTAATGCGATTTCATCGTTCACGCTCAAATTCCTACAAATACATGAAAATGAAATAATTAGAATAAAATATAATAATCGAAACACTATCATATATAAATTAAGGGATATATTATTGATATTCACCTAATTATTACACAGAATACCACCTAATTTATATTTGTTATTCACTTTGACAATCTATTTTATATTAATTATTTAAATTTTGTATTTTTCAGGATTCAGAGCCTTAACGGATTAATGCGGAGTTCGAGGTGATAATAAGCAATTTGGTATTGACGAGCGGAGACGAGGGTGCAGTTAACCCAACACAATTACCCTAATTTTCTATAAAACCCAATAACCCTAATTTCTCTGGGGATCTTCTCTCTTTTCTTCCCCTCTCTGGGGGCTGTCCCAGCCACCACACCAATCGACCCTGCCAGCAATCCTCGCTCGATGGGAGAGCCGACAGTGCGATAATCCCGCCATCACCACCTCACCTCGCCACCGTCCAACAACCATAGCCGCCACCACCATCAGACACCACCTCATCTCCCTGTTCCATCACGCCACACAGCAGCAAACCTCTTCATCCATCTCTCGTCACCTCGCCACCTTCCCTGTCCAACAACCAAGCACCTAGCCTCGCCACCAGAGCACCACCACCACCACGAAACAGGGGCGTGACAACCCTGTTTCATGTCAAATCTTCACCTCGCCACCGAGCTTCGCCATCACTGCCATCTCTCGCTCGTTCTCGTCATCTCTTTCATATCTCTCTCTGCTTGTTCTTCTTCTTCTTCAGCAACACAACCACCGCCGCCGCCCTGTTCCACCTCGCGACAAAGCACCACCCTGTCTCCCTCTTCCATTCTCTCCCTATTCCTCTTCAGTCTCTCTCTGTTCATCCATCTCCCGGCCCTCTCTCTCTCTTGCAAGGACTTGAGCGCGTCGGAGGAACAGAACTTGCAAGCAGCAGCAGAAACAGGGAGCGCCTCCCTGTTTCACAACCCCTGCTCCTCTCCTTATCGTCTTTTTCTCTCTCTCGTGTCTCTCTCACCATCTCTCTCTCTTGCAGGGGAGTTTCACTGGAGAAGAAGAACCGGAACGAAGTAGCAACGGTGGAGCACAGGATGCGTCGCGCTGGAGAAAACAACCGCGCGACTTTGGCGGGAGAAAAACTGATTTTTGAATCAGTTTTGGCTATTCGCACCCCGGTGATTGTTCTGAGCTACTACAGTCCATCAACAGTTTTCTCGGGATTCGTGTTCATGCAGAGATGAATTCCGCCTCCATTGATGCTGTCACCATGACCACCGCTACCATGGAGAGCTAAACCCTTCGCCAAGGATAAGATGAAACCAATTGGGTTTCAAGAGTTTGTTCTAGTTTGACTTTTTATTTTATTATGTGCTTAACTGCAAAATACATTTAATTTCTGAGTATTAGTAAATTACTTTCACCGATTATATCGGATTTGATCTAGACTAGTCGGTAGTTAGAGTTTTCTTTACTAATATTTAAAGCATTAGTTTTAATTGGTTAAGTTAGACTTGTGATTGAGTGTGTCGTAATAAGACACTCAATACTAGGAGTTGAAACTTAATAGGTTAGACTTGTGATTGAGTGTGCCGTAATAAGACACTCAATGCTAGAAGTCTATAATTTATGCTGAAGTTAATTGTAACATTGGATTTTAAAACTGAATTGTTCTAAACGATCACATCATCCATGCAAGCAAGGGATTCTCATCCCTAAAGCTTCTCGCTTTAGAAAATAATAAGTTAGATTAAAATAACTTGAAAAACTGAATTGGTGGATTCAATGCCTTGGTTTCCCTTCTCATATTCTTAAAAACTTTTTATTTTGCTTTTTAATTTGATTTTTAGTTTAGATATTTTGATTGTTGTAACCCCCATTTAAATTAGTTTAAGTCAACTCTGAAATTTAATTGCAACCACAATCCTTGTGGGATCGACCTGTACTTGCCATTGTCTACCAGTTAGACACTGTGCACTTACAGTTATTAAAACTAGGTTAAATTAACCTATTTATTTAGGTTAGTTAAATCTGCATCAATTATGTAATAATTACGTGAATATCATGGAACAACTTCATTAGTATTAGTCCTGTGTTAGCAACTTAGCACTTTGGATGATGCTTACTATGTGTAGTGTTATGCAGCATGGTATAGTACTTGTCCCGGATTGAAATGCTCATTAGAGGATGCTCGTGGTTTGTTAAAAGCTGCAATTAGGGACCCTGATCTTGTTGTTTTCCTAGAAAATGAATTGTTGTTAGTTTACTAAACCCAGAACTGAGTGCCCAATTGATGCCCAGGTGTAAGTGTTATAAATGAAGATTATTAAATAATCTAGTATATATCTAGTGTATGTGGTGGTTGGAGGGCACAGGTGTGATGTGTTTTCAAATGCTTTGCAAGAAATGAGTAGTAGTAGTAGTAGGTCCTGCTGCTCTGGTTCAAGGGGTCCTCTTCTTCACATATAATATGCATCAGATGCCAATGGATTTCATTTGCTGCATTAAACTCATTTCCTATCACCTTCACACCACAGTTAACTGTCTTACAGGTTATGGGTATTTTGTACAACAACAAATGGGTTGTTCTTGAAATCTTCTTGTAATTCTGAATATGTCTGGCCATTTCCCCTGCATGACTTTCTCAAGAAAACAACTATGTTAGTGCACTAGTCCATATTCATCATTAAAAATGAAAATCATGCTGCTATATATGCCCCTATATATGTCGTCCAAGGGATCTTCTTGGCTCATATATTTCTATGCACACACACACAACCCCATACAAGTCTTTTACATTTTCTCTTTATTTGATCATTTTCATTGTCCCACAACCCCTCCCAGATGATGATGATATTGTTGTAATTGACATCTCTCACCTTGGGTAGGTCAACATGCTTGCCACTGCAGAATGCCGATCCAAGAGTGTTCATGATCCCGCCTCTCCTACTAATAGTCATCGGGAGGAAGAGTATGATAGTTCAGATGAAGATAATAAAGACTATCACTTGTGGAAGAGCAAAGGAAGTTTGGTGCAGAAGATACTTTCAATATACCAGATAAGGTTGACATTACAACTCTCACTTAGGTTGGCAACATCCTGTCCATTCTAGCTAGAAGTTTATTAAACCCTGTAAATAGCCTAGTTCTGCAATTAGTTTTCAATTTGTCATCAGGTTTTTATCTTACAGCGAACAATCATTGGTTAAACATCATAGTATTCATGGTGGAGTTGTTAGTTTTTTTTTCTTCAAACCATTGTCCCTTTTGCAGGGATCTGTACAGAAACTGATCTGCAAGAAGTTCTTGATTAGATTGTTAGCTGAACTCTTACAGATGCTCTAATGCTTTTGAACATAAAGTGCACCTCAAAAATTTATCCGCAATGGAGATATTTTATTGTTTTCATGGTATGATGTAAAGTTTACTTAGATTAGGAAGAAATGTCCACAGTAATAAATTTTCTTGTTTCAGTCGATTATCTTACAAATCTCTGCTTAGTATTGTTGAAGTAGCTTCATGTATCCAGCTTCAGAAATTCTAAGTGTCGAGGGAATGGGCGAGGAAATGAGCGAGGGAAGTGAGGTGGCGGGGGTGAGAGCCGTTCATCCCGTTCGGGATGCGTGCGTTGACTTTTCGCGCGCGCATCCCGAGCGGGATGAACGGCTCTCACCCCGCCACCTCACTTCCCTCGCTCATTTCCTCGCCCATTCCCTCGCCCTGTAGAATCACTCATCCAGCTTTCCTGATTTGCAACTATGGCATTGCTTGGCTTAGCTTGAATCAATAGTTGTTTGTTAAGTGCTTAATGTGTGACTTGTTAGAATTGCATTTGTCTTCATATCTAAACCAGATGAATGAGATTTTAGCATGCACTATATTTTTCTTTTAAGGAGCCTGTCACCCGGGTTCGATCCTCGCCAATTATTATTATTTACTTTCCAAAAAAAATATTTTTCTTTTAAGGTGCGGTATATAATATATGATATCAAAGGAAAAACAGGTTACAGCATTTTACCCAATGCACAATCTCACAACTTGAGCACGCATCAAAACCTTTCAATGATGAGGGGCCTGGCTTTACCCTTTCGGGAGAATTCAAATTATTTACGTATTCATGCGTCGATCACAAAAATGTTTATGTTACAGAATGGATTTAGCTTGAAGACCAGTATTGAACTTTGTTTTCTCATTGAAATATTTAAACAAACGTTGAGTTGTATCAACTACCAAGATATTTAAACAAACGTTGAGTTGTATCAACTATCAGCTAGAATTACTCTTTTGTGGCATATTTTTTTTTCCAATTGAGTTGTATCAACTACCAAGATATGGGTTCTCCAAACATTTTTCGATTTGAATATGTTTTGACTTAGTTGTTAATTAGGGATGCATCTTGAAATGTAAAGTTGATTACATGACGTTGCCTATAACTGTCTAATCAAGTGTAAATATATGCATAGGTGTTGCTTGTGATAATGTTGGTGACATAGCATAATAATTCTAGTGGTGGGGATGGTCGCGGCCAAATAATTGGCATGCAGGTCATATTTCATGTGAAGTGTGCTGGTTGCATCGTATAAATGGTATGAAAATTTGTAAATTGTTTTATGATGTTTTATCCACCAACCAAAGGAGAAGGATCTTCATTCATGCCTCCCATATAATTCAAAGGATAATTCTAACGATGATAATAATCAATGAATCCGAGGGGGTGTTACTGAGTAGTTTTTTTTCTTCTTTTTCATAACATTTGTAGAGAAGTTGTGATGTAGTGGTGGTGTTCCCAAATATGCTTGAAGTAAATGGTGATCATGGTGCTATTAACAGTGAGAGTGTTTTCATGTGGGTGATGATCATAAAGATGGTTGTGGAGAATTTGGAAATGGTGACGATCAGGATTGAGGTGGTGTTGGTAGTCATGGCTAACATATAAACCCTTCTCATCGAACAATTACCTGGGGTTGCATTTCATTCAATAATAGTGAAAAATTAGTGAGAGATAAAGTAAACGAGGGACTTCAACTACATGTTTTCCTCAAAGGTAATGAAACAAAATTTTCTAAAGCAAAAAGTTTTTTTTTTTCATGACAAAATAAATAGTCATCTTCAACATCGTGTGCTCAATTTTTTCTCCTCCCTCTACGACTTTCTCATAATTATTTTTTTCCAACCCTTGATAACCAAGTTCACACAACCTAGCGTATTGTATTGCAAAATCGAGAAAACAAATACATGCATATACTTAAGCCAAGCCAAAGACCTTATGGAAAAGAAATGAGAACGAATCAAAGAACATAAAAGAAGAAAATGGAAAGAATAAAGTAAACAGCCGAAAGTTTAATCAAACTTTGAATACTACAACACTTCAAAACACACAGATTCACCACAAACAAATATGTGATTGTATACATGTGAACTCACACTTCAAAGTTCTTCACCCCTAAGTTTGCTCTCAATCTGAATCTGTTCCTGGATTTGACTACTCAAAAAATCTCTTGCAGCTGGCAATGAAGTATTTTTTTTTATTTTTTTTTAAATTTGGTTTAGTAAGATACTTAGAAAGCCAATAATCACTGCAATCAATGCTCGTTAGACTGTTGTTTATAATCATCAATTACTTACTTTGTTCTTCTTTTCTCTAATGTAATTGTCAAGGCAAAGCTGTTCACAACAAATTAAACTCTTGTCATTAAGTGGAAATATCGCCGAGGTTGGTTCAAGATCAACTAAACTTTTTTTTAGTTTAATGATAGATAGAATTACACCTAATACAAAGACTTCTAATACCTTATCTACCTACTACCGCGTTATCAGCTACTATATTTTAATCCGAGAAACTTTGGAGACTTGTTCCTTTTGCTATCATCCGGAGAATTTACTTAAAGAGTTAGGAATGGAAGTATAAGAAAAACCAACTTGTCTTAAATATAAAGAGCTTCCTCTAATGTTTGTGTAGGTTTTTTTTTTTTTTTTTTTATTTTAGCTTAGAATAGTTTTGAGGATTACCTCAACATTTTCTGTATTTTTTTCTAATCGTTTTCTTTTGGGCTAGTTTTCAGTTTTGATTAAAATGAAAACCTACCAATGAAGACGTGAGGATTAAATCACAACCACCTTAACCATCCAACTAAGCTACCATTAGCCAAATATTACAATTTCATGCATACTTACTCTCATTGTAATCAAAGTGTCATTGCTTTTTTCTTTGAAGAAGGATAAGATAAAATGAAATTAAATATATACAAGTATACAACCCCTTGAAATTTTGGTGATAAATATATGCGTTAGGGCCCAAAGAGAGAATCCAATGCCAAGTGTGGATTGGAATTGAAATGGGGTTTGGGTGGGAGGGATGCTCTCAAGTACCAACAAATGAATGGATTCCAAATCAACTTTATTCCCTTTCCCTATTCAATAATACCCTATGTCCCTTTTATGTTAAACTGAAGAATGCTCATGTGCAGCACATGAATAGCCTTTTGTTTTCTAGATAACTCCATCTTGAAACCACCAAGACCATGACCTTATAATTTATATATAGCAATTATATTGTATATTGAGCTAAGAACTATAATCCCACCAAATAGACAACTATATTTACCTACAAACCCATTACGGCCTCCACATCTTATTATGAAGCTATTCACCAAACAGTACTGAACAAACCCAAGTGTTTAGTTCAATAAATGAATGAATGAAAGTAAAAGCATTGGAAGGACAGAAAGAATGATAAAAAGCATAGAAATTAAACAACCCTTTTTGACAATTAGAGGAAGCATCACTACCACCATCATGAATCACTACAAAGTTCAGACAACTCACTCACACTCACAACTTGGGAAATGAAAACTAGAATACCCCATAAGTCTCCCATGTGCAAATAATGTCCATGTTTGTTCATATTGAAATCTTACTATACCTTGGGCAGAGCTACCATATAACAACCATAGCAAGAAAAAGAAAAAAAAATAGGATGTGTGATGTTCAGCATGTGTCTCATCTCGACGATTTATGTCCTAACAACTCATTGATCGGATTAATACCCGCGTCAAAATTCAACCATTGATGCCTCAACCCTCAAGAGGTTAAAAAAAATGATAAAAAGAACTTCTCAAATAAACATTTGTACTAAATCCACATACTGTAATAATCATGAATTTATTGATGAGAAGTAAAAGAAAAAACATTTCATTTCAATCTTTGTAGCTCCAAAACCTCCAATGGAACATGAGTTTTGATGTTAGTGAGACTGGTTGTTGAAGGAGAAGAAGCCAGTGGAAGTACCTGTGATGCACTTGAATGGTGATGAACCTCTCTGTCCATGTTCTTGTCAATGGTAATTGAGATAAAAGAACCATCTTGCTCTCTTGTAACAATGGGTGAAGAACCTTTGATCTTATCAACTTCAACAGCCCCACCATTTTTTTGCAACCTTTTCTGAGCTTCTTCAATCAAAATTCTTCTATACAATTTCTCCTCTGCATCCTTCAAGAACTTGAACTTTGGAGGAGGTGAGGATCTAATTCTGGTCACCTCAGCATCAGTTGACGATTCAAAGAGTGGGTTGAATCCATTGTTGCTGCCTTTCGGGGTTCGTGGAGGAGTGAACACTTGTGGAGAAGCTAGAGGACTCGTGAATGGTGTATCCACTTTGAATAGAAAATCACTCAAGCTTCTACCTCTAGACCCTTTTCGACTTCTACCATCTCTCGACCTTCCATCATCAGATTCAAGATCCTCCTTAGTTTCTTCATTGATAGTGAATAGAATCCTTGCAGGGCCAGATAGATTATGCAACCTCTTGAGTTCTGCCTCTATGTCATCCTCACCAAAGGACTTCACCAACACATCTTTGCTGGAATTCGAATGCAATTGAACATGGGCATCTTGTGCTTCTTGACTAGATTGGCTATGAAGATTTGTGGAGATCAAAGATGGTTTCTTCCAACAAGAGAGATAAAATAGTTCTTTTGTTGAAGTGTTGTTGTAATCATCATCATCTTTGATCTCTCCATTGCTGATTCTCTTCTTCCACCTTAACAAGTAGTACATCTCTGCTACAAATGCCAATACAAGAACCCCAAAAGCCAAGCCTAACCCAATTCCTAAACTGCTTGAAGATACCATCTTTTCTTCACATCCCAATCTCTTGCTTCAAAATCACTCAAATCAATATATAAGACCTCAAACAAAAAATCCCAATAAAGCTACTAATAAGAACTTCTCAAAGGAAATCTTCCCTCTACCAAAAAAACACTGTTACATCAACTTTTCAACAGAACCCACCAAAGAGACCCCAATGCCAAAACTCTGCTCGAAGAACTAATTTTTTCCTGCAAATCACATAAACAAACCACTGATTCTGCTAGAAATTTATTCAAACAAACACCACCCCAACACTTCAATCAAAAAATTAAGAAAATCCCACAATTTCCTAAACTGGATCAATCACTTTCCTTATCAGAAATCACATAAATCCCCATTGCCTAAACTGCTCAAAGATCCCATTTTTACTACCAAATCACAATCACAAACAAAAAAAAAAATCTTCTCATATAGTTTCCAAATTTTCTCAAAAAATAAACAAAAGCAAAGACCACCCCACTTACTAAAACAACCGAATGTCCTCAGAAACCCAAGCCTCCATATCAAAAACTCATGATTACAGCTTAAAGGTCTCACCTTTTTACACTTGCAGAGCTAAATTTTCAACTTTTGAACCAACCCAGAATCAGAAACTCAATAAAACTGAAGAAAATTTTCAAATTTCCAACTGGAAACCAAAAACTCGAATCAAATACCCAAAGCCAGCATTGGAACTGGTTGTAAAGTTGGCGTAAGAGAGTCTCTGCTGTGTCTTCAAGTCGTCTAAAAATGTTTGTGCTGTTGAAGTCGCGATCTTTGAGGGCAGCTCACATGGGGGGGGGGAGGGAGGCAAAAGAAATTGAAAGAAAAGCAAGCTGTGTCATTGTCAATGGCAAAGCCAAAGCCAAAGAAAAGCAAGCTGTGTCATTGTCAATGGCAAGCCAAGTAATTTCCTTGAGATCTATCTGTTTTATATAATAAGTTGGCTAATTCAACTTATACTAATATATATACGTATTGATTGGCATTCACAATCAAAATATCCAAAGAATTAATGTTAACATGTTTTTGGCTAATCAAAATTGAAGGTACATCCATTCACTATCATATATACTGTATTTAGACGTCCAACCAAATGAATAAATTTCCTTTTGAGTATACTCATCTTCTTGATAAGTCACACTAATTTTATTTTTTTTTAATAATTAGGGCGTTGATTTTATTTATTTATTTATTTATTTATTTATTTATTTATTTATTTATCTATGTCTGAAGGCTACATGATTGATCCTATAGGGCTAAATCAAATTAGTTTCGAATGCTACAATATTTTTGCCACTTAATATCCTTGTGCTCTATGTCTTATAGTGTAGCAGTTTTGTATCTAACTAAAGTATTACTCATCTTCTTCTAAGAATTGTAGATTTATAAGCAACATGGTCTAGAGATTCAATATTTGCTCTAAATTGAAGCTATTCGATTTTTCCTTCTTTATCAATTTTGCATTTGTTCTCCCAACCCATTTATCCTTTTTTTATTTACTTTTACTGTGTTTGGGTAGAAATAAACAAGGTTCTAAAAATCACTCGGCGGGGGGCAAGCAGGGGACTGGACCCCAGAGGCCTAGGTGGTTTTTTTTTATTATAATTTACAATTTATAAAAGCTAAGCATAGTAGTATATAAATTACTTCCAATTCAATGTCAAAATAATATGCAAAAAAAAATGTATTAAAAAACTTAGTTTAAATTTTTTTATTTTTTTGAACTGGAAATAAGAAAATAAAAAAAAAATTCAAAAACCCACCCAGGCGACTGCCAAGCTCGCCTGGCATTTCATAACCAACCAGAGTGTAGGCCGATTTTTAAAACAGAAAAAATAAACAATTTAAAATGACTCGAAAACTAAATTTCCAGATTTTTGTTTGAACGTCAATGCTTGTAATCGAGGAATTTCGAGGGGGTACTTTATCGGTTTTCAACTTGTTTTCCCAACCCTCTTATCCTTTTTTTTTATTCTTAATATGTTTTTGGTAAGAATACATAATTTTATCTAAAAATGGGTCGGAAACCAAAATTTCAGATTGTGTCTAAATTTCAAAGGCTATAATCCACGATTTTATAATTTTTTTTCAATATTTTCTTCTTTACTGATTTTTAACTTGTTATCCCAAGTTCCTAACCTCCTTATGCTTTTTATTATTCTTACTACCTTTACAGTAAGAATAAATAATTTTATCTAAAGAATTAGTTTAAAAAACTAAATTTTCATATTTTTTCTAAATTCCAAAGGCTATATAATTCACGATTTTGAAGTTTTTCTTTTATCGGTTTTGAACTTGTTCTTCCAATCCATTTATTATTTTATTATTCTTATTGATGATACATCAAACGTATTTCGAGTCAAGTGCGAGATTGGCATCGAGAAACCAGGAGTCCAGTATGGCCTTTTAAAGGTCGGTAACCTGACGGGCTAAGATCCATTCCAGCACGTGAGGGGAAGTAGACCATAAAGTTGAGATTTGTGAAGGGGAAGAACAATAACATAATATACATACATAGGAACTAGCCGAACGAAAACATAGACCGATCATCACGACCGTACACGTAACATATAAACCCATCACGAGAATACACCGTCCAATCTATTGGGCCAACTCATAAAGCCCAAGAAGAATTAGGCCAATTATAGAGGCCCAGCACTGAGGAGACGTAAACAGGGTCCGAATCCTGGCCCAGACAAATCAGAGCCCGAGTCCAGGCTCGATATGCGTTATCTCATAAAGAAGGAGAACGTTGCACCAAGAAAGAGCCATGGAGGGGCTTACGCCTCCACGTACGCATCTCTATTAAGGATGAGACTATTACAAAAAACATCTCCTTCTGTTGCGCCTCACATGTTTAAGTTATATAGATAGTTAACCACGACTATTACAAAAGGTAAAGGGAACATCCGACAAAGGTATGCAACTTAAACTGAGTTTTGTCCAGATTTGCATCCTTCTTCCAACAGAGTTACTGACTTTAGCATCGGAGTGGCTTCGGCCACCAAAAAGGTGGTTCTTGGCAGTCTAACAGTTGTTTTGCAGGTCAAACTCACAGGAGGACGATTTTGGACGCATTAGTTGGCGCCGTCCGTGGGGAACGACGAGATTTCCTTTCAAAAAATAAGATTCACAGTAACAAAGCTCGCGCAACCTGAGTAGAAGATCAAAGGAATACTCCACAGATCTTCAACCTGACGACATGCTGCTCAATACTGATCCAAAGACAACCATCAAAACGACCATACCTATTGGAAGAGAGCTCTAGCGGGTAACAATTTAGACATCTCTGACATCGTAGGGAATTTCCTCGGATCCATGAGTGGAGATGCTCATGGTTCAGATGAACAATGTGATCAAGATGATAGATAGGATCATTCAAGACCTGCAAGGCAACAACTTTCAAGAAAAAATCATTCAGCTTAAAAGACACTGGACTAACAATGGCTCCAAATGCAATCAAGGAACGTACGAAAGTCTACAACTGAAAAAACCCAAATACGGGATAGTGTTCTCGACTCTGATAGCAAGTCGATGTGAGATTTTTGAAGCCATGGTAGAAAGAGGAAATTCGAAAAAGCGGAGCAAGAGCATATGTTGTCTCTTCCATAACGACTACAGCCACGATTTCGAGGATTGTCGCAGCCTAATAAACCAAATTGATCGCCATATCAAGGAGGGATGACTCAGAGAGTTCGTCGAACTCGAGGGCGAAACAATCATTTCAAAATAGCAAGAGAAAGAAACAATGTATGTCTTGCACAACACGGGCAGGGAAAAAGAGCAGTCCAATCGATCCAGGAAGCATTAGTTAGAGAATTACGCACAAAGATTAAATTTCAAGAACCATCCGCACAGCGTGCAGAAACAATGCAAATGACCCTAACCTTCTCGAATGAAGATCCTGATGGGGTTAATTTCCCACACAATGAAGCTTTAGTGATTTCGATCATGATAGCTAAATGGGAAATCAAAAGGGTATTGATCGACACCGACAACTCGACAACCCTGTTATACTTGACAACTTTCAGAAAGATGCAGTTCACCACTGAGATGCTCTCACCAAGCGATCAGTCTATGGTAGGTTTCAATGGGGAGCAATGTAGCTCACTAGGAATGATCCGACTAACAATTGAAGCGGGAGAATCAGGGAAGCCGCAATGTTAATGACAAACTTTCTCGTCGTCGATGCCCCTACTACGTACAACATGTTGCTCGGAAGACCATAGATACACAAGATGGGCGCAGTATCCTCCACTATGCACCACTGTGTGAAGTACCATATCGACAATGCATTGGAAGAATAAAAGGGGACCAACTAGTAACCCAATAATGTCATTTTGCTGCTATAAAGACTCCCCACAAATTGCAATTACCGCAACGACTAGAAGAGTCTTCACAACAATCGGATGAAACAAGTTCAGATTCTCCAAACGACAATATGGCTTCAACCAGTCCGCGCGATTAACCCAACATCGGGCAACCAGAAGAAGAAATGGTCGAGGTCTACTTAGACGATGAAGCAGAAAAGGTAGTCTGAATAGGCACAAAAATCCAACCTAAACTCGCCAAGGAGCTGATCCAACTGCTGAAAGATAACCAAGATATCTTCTCATGGACAATGAAGAACATTGTGGGAATAGATCCATCCATCATCTCCCACAAATTGCAAGTGAATCCAGATAAGAAACGTATTCGACAAAAAAAAAAACTGGTGGCCCCAGAGCGTAATTAGGCGATAAACGAAAAAGTGCACCGACTACTCAACGCAAGGATGGTAAGAGAAGTTCATTATCGGGATTGGTCGGCAAACACAATACTAGTAAAGAAGAAGAACGGGAAATGGCGGTTATGCGTAGATTATACCGACCTAAATAAAGCTTGTCCCGAATACAACTTTCCACTTCCACGAATAGACCAAATAGTGAACGCAACTACTGGGCATGAGATGTTGAGCTTCATGGATGCGTACTCCGGGTATAATCAAATACAAATGTACCTCCCTCCCCGACCAATAAGAAACATTATTCATGACGGAAAGAGGGACATACTGTTATCGAGTAATGTCGTTTGGATTAAAGAATACGGGAGAAACATATCAACAGCTAGTAAACAAGATGTTTAGAGATCAAATCAACAAAACGATGGAGGTTTACATCGACGATATGCTCGTCAAAATCTCATGCAGAACAGATCATGTTACGGACCTCGAACATGCTTTCTCCCAGCTTTGGAAGTACAAAATGAAGCTAAACCCAAAAAAATGCACATTTGGAGTAGAGTCAGAAAATTCTTCGGGTACATGGTCAACTAGCAAGGAATTGAAGCCGATCAAAAGCAGATACAAGCATTTCTCAACATCCAATCTCCGACAAGCATAAAAGGTGTTCAAAGTCTTAACGGGAGAATGACAGCTCTGAACATACTTCCAAGCTCACCCGATCACGGTTATGACCGAACAACCGTTTTGGTCGATGTTACATAAATCAGACCTGTCGGGAAGAATGGTAAAGTGGGCGATATAGCTCTAACAATCCGAGATTTTCGAGTATGGAGCTTCCTTATGTCATGACGCAAGCAAGCGGATGCGCAAAAGCTATCACAACAAGAAAGTACGAATCCGCTTGCATCATTGTCGGAGTATCCGCTTGCATCATTGATCAAAAGCAGATACAACGCGTGGCAAGGTATTACAACAAGAAGGTATGAATCTGAACTTTCAACTTCCGAGATTGGGTGTTACGAAAAGTTCAACTAAACACGAAAAAACCCGACGCGGGCAAGCTGAACCCAAACTGGAAAAGCCCATATCAAGTAACAAAAATCAACAGACCGGGAACAGACTGACTGGCAAACAAAGAGGGAGAAATGATACCTCGGCCATGGAATATAAAGCACTTGAAAATATATTATCAATAAAGTCCTTTGATCCCATTTCAAAAACAACGAGAATTTAATCAGGATAAAAAGTCAGAGTAAAACCGACTCGAGAAAAACTCTCAGCATGGATAGATTATCGAGCAAACACAAATACATATGTTTGACAAACGAATCAGACATAAAAACTTTTAGCCTGATCAACCATGAAGTAATAAAGTACCGGGACATAAGAGCAGAACTTTTACGTTGACTATAATGTACAACATCGTAATCCGAATGAGAAACAGGATTCTGTAAACCACAGCTTCCATATGACTAGAATGTCAAGTATCGAAGCCACCCACAAAATCCAGACAACTAAAGTCAGAAATCTCCCAGAAATGTCATAAATAAAAGCTAAACAAGCTAGACATACGAGACACAAAAAATGCGAAATAATAAATTTTCCATTTATCTTCTAAAAAAAGAGATTACAAAAAGAAGAAAACAACTAAGAAGAAAAATCAATGTCATGAACAACATCTTCAGGAAGCATAGGGTCAGCAGGCTCCTTGACATCTGGATCACCATCGAATCCGGAACAACTTCCTCACCATCATTGAATTCTTGCTCAGCAAAGCTGCGGTATGGGGACATGTCCAAACCTTCAATTTCCAGGAAGTCTAGAAAATCATGGCGACCTTCGACCACTCTCTTAAAATTTGTGGCCTCCGCTGCCTTCAACTTCTCTGTAACAGTCGACAGCTCGGCTTGGGTTGACGCTAACTTTTTGTCGACATCGGCAAGTTTAGCAACGACCGCTGATTTGGTCTCTACAAACTCGAAATTTAGCTCAACAATGTGAACAGTAGCAGCCTTAAGATTGGCAGAACATTTTTCGGCAGGACGAACAGCCTCGTCATGTTCGGCCTTTTGGTCGGACAACTATTTCTCGACAACATCAAGATGGGAACGCAACATGCCCAATTCCACCTCGGATGTCTCTAGGTTGGAAGCAAACCATCACACGTAGCCTCGAGTTCCCTCAACGAGTCCGTGACCCTTTCATGTTTTGTGCATTGCGCCTTCAGCAAATCCAGTCTATGGAGAACATGGGAAAGGACCAAAATATGTCCTGAAAGCTTCCGCTCGACATGCACAGCCTGGTCATGAGACACCTTACAACCTAACCCCATGACGACTGCATTAGTAAGATGTGTCATCCCTTCCATAAGATGCTGGAGGCCATTGTCAATATGACGACATGGTTGACACACATGCAAAGAAATTTTGTTAGCCAATCGCCCGCAACAGCCACCAATAAGATTGCGAGCACTGTCTTGCACATCAGCCTCGGAAGGCCAAAAGGTTTCATCGAGGACAAAAGAAGCGGGGCGAGAAGCTGAAGGAGTAGCACGAGATCCCGAAGTCCCAACCACAATAGAAGAAACAATAAGCTTGTGGTCTCGAGAACGAGCAATAACTTGATCCTCTACTGATGGATCATAATCAAAGTCATCCAAGGTCTTAGTACCCTTCGAGTTATTCAACAGCCAAACACCTAGCTGAAGCATTTTATTCTCGATAATGCGTGAATCGTCAATCGAGAGGCCGACAAAATTCGACAAGCCATAAGAAGCAACAAGTTTTTTCTCATGGTCATCCAGAAGACAAAAAACCTCCTTCTTACTTACCTGAGGACTCAGTTTACCTCTTCGTCCTCACGGGCAGAAGAATCATATCCTGAACCACAACCTCCCTTCTGAAAAGAGGCAAAATGAAAGGGGTTCTGGCAGATTCAAGGACGGAATAAGCAAGCTTTTTCCTTTTCGAGACATGGCCAGAACTGACGGCCGATATCTTGGAGGAGCTAGGAGGCCTAGGAACTTTCATTTTATTAACAATTGGACCATTGTTCCCAGGACCTTGAGCAGAATCAGAAGCAGAGACTCTTACATCGCCAGCATGCACAACGGTAACCTCATAAGTGAGGCATGCCCTATCTGGTGAAAGTAGACCACCAAAGACAACAACGTCCGTAGTAAGAAAATCTTCTACCGATACTTGGGGAAGATCACAAAATCGACGATACAACTCATGCTCTTCTAATTAAAGACAGTGATAGGTCAACCTTTTTAGGCTCCCGAAATGATTACTGAATCTGATTCTCGCGGAACCTAAAATGGTTGGAAGAATTAGAGTCGTAGAACCAGGACATCGACCAACCCACATACTCCTCTCGCAAGTCCTCGAAGCAGGGAGGAGAACGCAGACGATAAGTGTAACTAGGGTCGCGCTAAACCCTACCAGGGAATGCAAAACCCTAGCATTCATAGGGATGCAAGCAGAAACAACCCTCGCCAAGGTTGAAATCATTACCTTCCAACCATTAGGAACAAGTTGAGCCGGAGCAATTCCAACCAAATCCAAGTACTCCCAGACGATAGGAGGAGCCGGAATCCTGAAACCAGAATGGAACATACCTGGATACAAAACAATGTATCCATGCCGAGGACGACAAGGATTGTCGCCATCTCCAGGGAGAACAATCTCCAGATCGTCTGGCAACGAGTAGTCGTGACAAATACTGTTCAGAGTCACGCGTGTCGCCCTCTTGGGCATAAAGAAAGCTTCGCAAACAGCAAGGGCATCGCCACCCAAAACTCTAGACTTAGACATGACTACAGAACGAATGCGAAGAATCAAAATATCAACAATTAGAAAACGAGAAGATGCAGAAGGAGGAAGAGCAAACACAAAGTTTCTCCTTTTTATAGGAACGGACAGCGAAAAGGATTGCCCTTGGAGAACGTGCAAGGTGTGACAACCACACAAAATCTCAGAAAAATCGTGTCAAAACGAATAGACGGATGGAACAACATAGAGAAAATAGCAGTGAGATGTAGCAAAGGCACTAACCAAGCCGTAATGTTGCAATCAAAAAGCAAAACCGCCACACAGTTAGTGGATACTTGAACATACCCACTAACTAAGGGGGGAATAACTGATGATACATCAAAATAGGCCGATCATCCTGGACGTACATGTGACATATAAACCATCACGAGAATACAACACCTAATCCATTGGGCCAGTTCATAAAGCCCAAGAAGGAGACTGTTACAAGAAACATTTCATTCCGTTGCGCCTCACATGCTTAAGTCACGTAAAGAGTTAACCACGACCATTATAAAAGGTAAATGGAACATTCGACAAAGGTATGCAACTTTAACTGAGTTTTGTCCAAATTTACATCCTTCTTCCAACAGAGTTACTGACTTAAGCATCGGAGTGCCTTCGGCCACCAAAAAAGTAGTCATTGGCAGTCTAACAATTGTTTTGCAGGTCAAACTCACAAGAGGACAATTTTTTGATGCATCACTTACTATATTCTAGGTAAGAATAAACAATTTTATCTAAAAAAATGAGTTAAGATTTTTTCCAAGGGTTTTTTGGTTGCACGAAAAAATAAACAAGGAAATTAAAACTGTTTTCGTGAATCCGATTCCAATGTCTCCCCCTCAGACTTGGATTCCCATGAGTAGTGGGAAAACAGTCTTATGAAGAATCAATTTCCTGTCAGCAAATAAACAATCAAACAACGAAAATCTGCATAATGAGGGAAATGGAAACCAAAGAAAATGGCGAACCAAACAGACCCTAAATTGAAAACGTTATAATCCACGATTTTGGAGTGTTTTTTTCAAAAAAAATTCTCCTTTATTGATTTTGAACTTGTTCATCCAATTCATTTATCCTTTTTCTCTTCTTACTATGTTCTGGGTAAGAATAACTGATTATATTTAAAGAATGTGTTAGAAAGTGAATTTACAAATTTTATCTCGATTTTAAAGGCTATATAATCCACATCTTTGAGGATTTTACAATTTTTCTTCTTTTTGTTGTTTTTTCTTTTGTTCTCCCTACTCGTTCTAAAAAAGAGAGAGGAAGACTTAATTTACATAATTTTTAGAATTTCAAAAGCAATAATTTGCTATTTTGAAAGTTGTTTCAACTCTATTCTTATTTGTCGATTTTTTGTTTTCCCTACCCGTTTACCTTAATTAGTAATTTTTCTACGTTTGATAGAAATAAACAATTTTACCAAAAAGAATCTATCGAAAATTTAATTACAAAATTTATTTGAATTTCAAAAGACATAATCCAGAGTTTTTTTTTTCTTCCTTATTTGTCGTTTTTGCTTTCTCTTATCTCTACTTGTTTATACTTTTAACTATTGTTTATATGTTTTTAGTGTAAGTGAACAATTTTATCTACAATATTGAGTTGAAAATTAATTTACCGATTATTTTTTTAATTTCAAATGGTATAATCCATGATATTGAATGATGTTTATATTGTGCTATAGAAAATTGAATTTAGATATGAAAAATGCTAGAAAACTACTTGACTACTTATATTTGAAAATTTCTATGAAAAATGGTATAATCCAGATGATGTGGCATGATTCGGGAGATTTATGCGTGTTGGGGGTAGGAAGTTGATGTAACTCAACTACTTGACTATATGTCGACTACAACATGTGTTGAAGCTTGTCAGGAACTTGGCCCTGACTTAGAGGTTTGTCTAAAGGGGCAAATCATAGGTGGCCTAGGGGTTGCGTCCCGCAAGGCCATCATAGACCATGGGCAGACTGCCCACAAACTAGTCATGCAAGGTTGAGCCAAGCATGGGAGGCAAGCTGGCAATGTTTTCCCCTTAAGATAGATGTTGAGCATTTGATCAATCTCCAAAAGGGAACATTGAAGTTCAAAACCATCAAGAATCACTTCAAATGCTGAATGTTTCTTGTGACCAGCATGGTCAGAACCCAATAGCTTGAGTTCTCTCGACATAAAAACTTAGCAAAGCCCAAGGCATGCACGAACATCATGCGTGCAACCCTCATATGCTCATGAGAAGCCACTAAGTCAGGACTATGTTCCTTACAAGCTCCAACACATGTTCTACTCGACGTACTCGTCAAGTAGCTAAGTTACATCAACTTGTTATTCCCTGACAACGCGTGTGTCATTATTTCATCGTACTCCTCATATCACACCACATCACCCTAGTAGCAAAAACCTAGTTTCCTTACATTTTTTTTTTTGGTAAAAGCCTTTGAAAAATAGATTAAATTATGAGCCTCGAATAGGGCTGAAAACCGTGAACCGAACCGACTTAGGTCGGTTTTAAAAATTTCAAACCGAAACCGAACCGACCATTAACAAAACCGAACTGATTCTAATTTATGCAAACCGTAACCGAACCGAACCGACTAAAATCAAATCAAAACCGAAATAAAACCGAACCGACCGACTATTTTAAATATATTGTATTATTTATATATAAAATATATATTATTTATTATATATATTCGGTCGGTTCAGTTTGGTCGGTTAAAATCACATAGAAACCGAAAACCGAACCGACCACTTCGGTTTTGAATTTTGTAAAACTGAAACCGATCCGAACCGAATTTAAACCGAACTGATTGGTTCGGTTTAGATCGGTTCAGTCGGTTTAATCGATTTGATCGGTTTTTTGTTCAGCCCTAGCCTCGAAGTTGAAGTCTCTACTAATAAATTTACAAATCCAATATCCACATAAAGGTGAAAAAGAACGAGATTGAATGAGTGTTAAAATTATCATTAAGCCGACCACTTGGAATATGAGAAATTTGCCATAATTGGTTAATGATTGGGCAGGGAAAGAAGATGTGAGTAGCATCCTCTGGGTGGTTCTGGTAGAAGATACATCATCCTCAATAGGCGTGTGAAACCTAACCAGAATTGTCATGATAGAGAAAATATTTTGACTGATTTTACAATATTGTTGTTCTGCTGCAGTTTCTAAATTATGAGCCTCGAAGTTGAAGTCTCTACTAATAAATTTACAAACTCAAGATCTACGTAAATTAAAAAAAGGCCTAATGTTTCCAATAAGAGGACACCACACCAAACACATGGTCGTCCCAGTCGCAGGTTGGTCTTCTTGCAAAAAGGATTGGAGTGCCCCGAAATCTCCCAAAAGTAGCCATATCTTCTACTGTCAGGTTTGGATAAACAAAAGAGCCGCTTCTGTTGCATGACACTCTCCCGGAGATCAGACAAGCGACGTGGGCAAAAACAGTACCATGAACATTCATCGCAAACACGCCTACCACTGCTCATTTAGAGGAATCAAATAAATTGACATCATAAGTAACAATAACCGTATCATAGTCCAAAACAAGAGGAAGGAGTATATGCTGAAAATATATGGAGTTAAGCCTGTGGTGTCTAGCTGATAGGAATTGGGCTTGAAGGAATTCAATTTTGGCAGTTTCAGCCTCAGTAAGGGGACCAAAAGTAGCAACGGCCTTAGCTCGCATAGTGGATGAAAGAGTTTGAACATACGTTTTAGTTGTTTCTAGAATATGATGAATGGATATGAGCCTATTGTCTATAATCCCGAATTGAAAGTCTAAGTAATATGATGGGGGAGTACCATTGGTAAACCATTGTTTGTGCCAAAAGGTCCAGGTGTGGTGGAAATAGAAAATGAACAATTGTGTGCAGATTTTAGTTTTGTGAAAAATACAGTTATTGCAAATCTGCCAAATTATTTGAATTACAGTTGTAAATTGAGAAAACATTTCATCTTTTGCGTCTGGATGAACTTTAGTTGTGTTCCACATAAAATTATCATTAAGCCAATCCCTTGGAATATGAGAAAGTTGTCATAATTGGTTAATGGTTGGGCATGGAAAGAATATGTGAGTAGCATCCTCTGGGTGGTTCTGGTAGAAGATACATCATCCTCAATAGGCGTGTGAAACCTAATCAGAATTGTCATAATTGAGAGGATATTTTGACTGATTTTACAAAGTAATAAAATGGCACAAGGGGGAGCTTTAATTCTTCAAATCTATGAATTGCTTAGCACGAGTAGTGAGAGGAGGTGGTTAAATGTGGAGCTTTCAAGTTGCTCTTTAGTGAAGGCTTGAGTTGCACTTTTGATTTAAAATTTCTTTTTTTGTCAAACAACCAGTCAATTTATTGGGACATACCGATGGTCTAATTATAATATCCAAAATATCTTTGATCACCGGATTAAAGAAGATGAAATTAATTAATTAATCCCGTGTTCGACTGAATGTCTTGGGCAACAAAGGCAAGCCCCATATTGACCCAAATGAAACAAAGCACTCTCAAGAGGTCCACAAACTAACAAGTCAATATTGGCAAATCGAGGAGATATTTTTCCGTATCGTCATAACGCCGTGACATCATTCCGTCTTCTCTCACTACATCCAAACGGCCTTCCGTTTAAACAAACGGAACACCGTGTTACTTTCTTACATCTCCCTTTCACTTAGTGGTCCAAAAGTCCAACTCTCTGACCCCAAAGTAATGGAGGAGGAGACGACGATCTCTTCATCTAGCTTTTCAGCTCATCTCATCTCTAAAGGTAACATTTTTTCTGGGATTTTTAAGATTTGGGTTTCTGTTATAGAAAAATTGAATCTTGGATTGAATTTCTATGGTTTATTATGCTTGATAGTATGAAATTTATGTGATTTGAGAGGGTTTCTGGACTGGGATTTGTGTTTTCTTGCAATAATTAGGGAAAAGATTGAACTTTATTGGGTGTATTAGAAAATATTTAATATTGGGTAATTTTTAGTTGATTAGATGGGAGTGTTTGGAGGTTTGAGATTAAAGTAGTTTAGTTGGGGGGCTTTGTGGATATTGATTGATGAGGTGCTTTGTTGAGTGGTGGGACTGAAAATTCCATTAACCAGAAAGAGAGATCATAAATAAGGAGATAAAAGGGAAATATGGGAGAAGATCTCCTTGGAAACCTATCATCCATGGAGAATCAACAGCCATCCACACTGTTATCCATGGATTCCTGTATTGGGTCTCATGATGAACTTGAGCTGGAGATGAATCGACATATTGTTCCTTCGGGACCGCCCGATATTAATCTCCCATTTTCGGTGGAAGGATGCCCATCGACTCTGTTGTGGAATTCTGATCCTTCGGATGTCTTGGATGTCGGGTTAGGACCTCAGATTTATGAGACTGAGACTCTTCTGAATGTTTCTAAGGTTGGTCGTAAATGTGCTAAGCGAGTTGATAGCATTTGGGGTGCTTGGTTCTTTTTCAATTTCTATTTCAAGCCTGTTTTGAATGAGAAATCGAAAGTGAAGAACCCAAGGGGATGTAATGGAGTTGCTGGGTTGGATAAGTCGGATCTCAATCTTGAAGTGTTCTTGGTTCAGCATGATATGGAGAATATGTATATGTGGGTCTTTAAGGAAAGGCCAGAGAATGCATTGGGCAAGATGCAGCTCAGGAGTTACATGAATGGTCATTCTCGCCAAGGGGAAAGTCCATTTCCGTTCAGTGTTGATAAGGGATTCAGTCGATCTCATAGAATGCAAAGGAAACATTATAGGGGGCTTTCCAACCCCCAGTGTTTACATGGGATTGAAGTTGTCCGGGCGCCCAATCTCATGGGTCTTGATGAGGAAGAGAAGAAAAGGTGGTCAGAGCTTACTGGTCGAGATTTGAACTTCTTGATTCCGGATGAAGCTAGTGATTTTGGTTCATGGAGGACCCTTCCGAGTACAGAGTTCGATCTCGAGAGGCATCCACCTCAACTGAAGAGCAACTTGCCTCCCCAGGCCAAAAGATTGTTGAATGGGTCATATTTGAATTTGTCATCTCAACCACTAGGCCATGTTAATGGTGATGTGATTGACCTATTGCCTACCTGCAACAAGCGAAGTAAAGAAACCATTTGTAATGGGGCTGATGAAGAGTGTTGTTTGCCGATTAATCCACATGTCTATCGAGTTCCAGATTTGGACATCCGCCCTACCAAACCCCTTTGGTTGGATGATTTTAGTGGAGCAATGAAAAACGTTTATGGGCCAGTTACAGCCGCTAAAACTATCTACGAGGATGCAGAAGGGTATTTGATTGTCATCAGCTTGCTATGCACAGATCTACACAGGGTCAAAGTTTCTTGGAGGAATACACTTACCCATGGAATTGTTAAGGTATTGTGCCTGAGCACAGGCTGCATGCCTCTCATCAAAAGAGATGACCGGACATTCAAGCTGACGGATTCCTCTCCCGAGCACTGTCCTCCAGGAGAATTCATAAGGGAGATACCACTTCCTACCCGAATTCCAGAAGATGCCAAGCTAGAAGCCTACTACGACGAGACAGGGACGGTGTTAGAAGTCATGGTACCAAAAAGTCTTGCAGAACCTGAAGAACATGAGGTGCGTGTTTGCCTTCGCCCTCACCTTGGAGCCAATGAACTGCTACTGACTTAAGTGAAGCATTTGCTTGAGCACAAATGTAAGATCAGCGTCAATTGTCGATGTTCCATTTTTTGGCCTACATTGAAAATCTATGAATTTTGCATAAAATGAAATGAAAATTAATGATAAGTGTTGTCTTTGACTGTGATATGCTTGTATTATGTTGTTATTATCTAAAATCTGCTATAAATTGGTATCTTATCCCATTTTCTCGTACATGGATTGTGTTGTTTGGCTTGTCTGAAATTGCAAATTACTTTTTCCTTGAGTTTGACATATATGACAAACACACAAATGGGTACTACTGCTACTAATGAAGGGATACATGAACTGCTCTACTAGTGAAGGGATACATGAACTGGAGAAAAGGGGGTTGTGAACATGTTTAACGCTATTGGTGTGTATATATCCTAGTCTAGAGTTTTAAATTGTTTTAGTTTTTTCAAGCTTTTAATTTGGCTCGATTTCAAAGGCTATAATCCACTATTTTGAACAATTTTCAAAGTTTTTTTTGTTTCTTTGTTAACCACTAAATTATTGCTCCCAATTCAATATTGCACGTCACAATAAACATAATTGTGTCGATGCTAGAAAAAAATTGATTTACAAGCAAAACGGGGGTACATTATGATTTTACCCGTATTAAAAAACCAAAACAATCAAGACTAGAAAAAAAATCTAGGAAACACTTTGTAAAACCAAACCAAACAAAGCTGTACTCTGTTTTGCAATTCAAAAACAGAGCAAATGCACCATGTTTTCATCCAAGTGCAAAAGCACTATAAGAATAGCAGTGTATAAGAATATCACTGCTAGTATGTTAAGCAATTAATCACACTTGCAAAATCACTACTAGAGTGCTCAATCAGACGAAGAAAGCTCAATGCAAACCAAGCCTTGCTAGAAATCAACCCAACAACATCCTGCAATTTGCAAAATGCAAACTTGCAGTATTTGCAATCACATCTGCAAGTTGTAATCAAATACCACCTACAAGACCAAATTTCAATGTAATAAAAAACCACACCATACACGGCTAATTCTCGCACAACCCATTGCCAAATTCCAACACTAGTAGCAACAAAACACAGGCAGCCAACGCCAAATTCCAACACTAGTAGCAGCACGACTTCAGCTCCGTTGTTATGTCGCCCCAAATCAGTGAAGATTCCTGCATATTAACATTAAAACTTCGTCTATTCCTTACCATGGCGAACATAAGCCGTATGGCAACTGTCAAGCAACACCAAGCCCGCCAAACGCCTAGGTAATTCATTACTTCCAAATGTGACAGACCTACACTCCTTTTGGGCTCTATTGACTAAAGCATCCGCCACCGCATTAGCCTCTCTATAGATATGCTTACAATCAATCGTCATTCGTTCTCCCAGAAATTTAATTTCTTTGAACAAGTTCTCCAAATGCCAAGGAATTTTAAATGTCTCTCCAAACCAACCACAAACTAGTTCTGATTCCGATTGGACAACCACTTTGCTAAAGCCCAAAGAGAAACACAGGCGCAAACCTTTCACGAGATCCGAAGCTTCCGCTTTGTTATTTGATCCTTCCCTGAAAAACAATTGTTTTCCCACCACACAAATACCCCTAGGGTCTCTAATAATCACACCTCTCGCTGCCTTGTTTTTTCGAGAGGAGCCATCAACGTTAAGCGCCACAAAATCTGCAGGAGAGGGTATCCAATAAACAATTCTAACAACCTCCCTTCTAACTGGGGTCACATGTAACCCCAATGCCCTTAAAGGGGCCAAATTTCAGCTTATTTGTTTTGGAATGATAAAAGTATTTGCTAACCTCAAGTTGCGTCTAATGTTTAAAATAACAAAAGTAGCATTTGGAGACGCCTCTTCATAGACACACTTACATCTTTATTTCGAAATTTCGCATAAGATAAACATAGGAGTCAGAAAATATAACACACCTGTTTGTGAATTCAACTTGGCACTTCTTAACCAAATCAAAAGCACTGTAGAGATCTCCGCTGGTTTCCTTATATGCACATCAAAAATCCCATCAAAGTGATTCCAAACCTTGCACGCCAAATCACCCTCCAGAAATAAATTATTCAAAGATTCCATCCTCGGATCAACACAACATCTACATCTCGAGGCAAGGCTAAAACCGCATCTGTACAACTCCCCGTCTACTGGCACACCTCTACGTAGTACTTTCCAAACAAAAACCGAAATTCTGGACGAAAGAATGCTTTGCCATATCTTCTTACTTAACTCCTTCTTCACCCCATGATGTCGTAACAATTCATATGCAGAAATAATGGAGAAAAGTCCATCCGAATTCGGGGCCCATACACACCCATCATCGTCATCCTGCTGACCACGCAACCTATCGGCAAAAAGACTCCGTGCAAGTTGTCTGAGACCTGGGTTGACCAAATTAAAATCACCCACAATCACTTCCCTAACCGTGGGCCATACCCCCTACTGCTCAACTCCTCCGGCCTCCTGAATGAAGCCACAAGACTCCAATTTTCCTAAAAAAACCTAATATTTCCCCTGCCAATCTGCCAAAACAAGTTGCTCAAAGTGAAAGATTTACCAAACATGATCTCCTTAAATAACAGGGAAGCCCCACATTTCACAACTTGGCCACTCAACGGAAGCCTAAGCAACCAATATTTATTTCGCATAAAAGTAGCCCATAAAGAATCCGAAAAAATAAGGTTCCACAGAGCCTTAACTCGAAAAGCCTTCATCACTACTGATAAATTTCTAACACCCAACCCTTATTCCTCCTGTGGCAAACAAATTTTGTTCCATGACACCCATTTTTTTCTTCAACCTGCCTTCACAATCCCCCCAAAAGAAATCCGCTAACAAAACATTGATTCTTGTTAAAACTTTCTTGGACACACACATGGCACTTAGAATGTAAACTGGGATCGAGCTAAGGACATGCTTAATCAAGATCAGTCTTCCCCCTGGCGATAACAGTTTTGTTTTCCATCCTTGGATACGTCACTGAATTTTGGCAATCATTTCTTCAAAGTAAGAAATCTTTGTTTTGCCTTGAAAAATTGGTCCTCCCAAATAAGTCAAAGGCGAACCCTTATACTGAAATCCTGTAAGTCTCTTCAAATCCACAATTCTTTCCACTGCCACATTGTTCTCCAGCATAAAAGAGTTTTTTCCCTCATTCATTTTCTGACCTAAAGCGTTACAATAATTTTTCAGAAAATCCATGCACCCCAGAACAGAAGAATTTCTTCCATTTAAAAAGATTAGTGTATCGTCTGCATAGAGTAAATGTGAAACAGGACCGCAAGCCCTAGGCGTATAATAATACCCTATTTTTCCTGTACTGAATGCCAAATTCAAACCCCTACTCAGAACCTCTGAGGCAATGATAAATAATAGTGGTGAAAGAGGATCCCTCTGCCTTAATCCTCTGGTAGATTTGAAAAATCCTTTGTAAACTCCCTGTAGCAAAACTGAGAAACCACAAGAAGCTATACAATTAGAAATAATATGACAGAATCTTTCGTTGAAACCAAATCTTTTGAGCACCGTGAACAGAAAATTCCATTCAATTCGATCGTAAGCTTTCTCTATGTCAATCTTCAACACAACATTACCGCCAAAGACCTTTTTATGTATATCTCTTACCAATTCCTGTGTCAGACCAATGTTTTCACCAATAAAACGTCCTCTAACAAAAGCCCCCTGCTCCATGGATATCAAATTTGGCAGCACCAAAGCTAAACTCCATAATTTTTGATAATTTCAAAAGTTATTTTGTATCATTGATAACCACTAAATCTTTGCTACCATTTCAATACCTCTCGTAACAATAAACATAGTCGCATAGATGTGAGGCAAGGGATAAAATTTTCTTAGTTATTCAGAAAATCAAAATTTCTACTCAATTTCAAAGGATTTGTATCTTGGTTAACCATTGAATTTTAGCTCCCAATTCAATACCTCACGTCAAAATAAATATAGTCACATAGATTCTAATATAGAGCGCTACATTTTCTTAGTTTCTTGAAACTACTAATTTTGGCTCGATTTCAAAGGCTATAATCCACAACCTTTTTCACGAATTTTGAAGTTTTTTTTGTTTATTTGTTAACCTTAAATTTTGTTCTTCCAATTCAATATATCACGTCAAAATAAACATTGTCACGTCGATCCTAGGCTAGGACCATAAACTTTCAGAGTTTTTTTTTTTTAAAATAAAAGGCTCAATTTCAAAGGCTACAATCAACGATTTTCGACAATTTTGAATTTTTTTTTGTTCTTTGTTAACCACTAAATTTTTGCTACAAATTCTATACCAGTATACCCCACTTCGCAATAAAAATAGTTGCGTCGATTCTAAGGCCATAAAATTTTCAAAGTTTGTAAAGTAATAATTAGCTCGGTCTCATTTTTGTATTTTTGATAACCACTGAATTTTTGGTACCATTTCAATACCTCAAGTCACAATAAATATAGTCATGTAGGTCCGAGGGAAGAGTTATAAATTTTCTTGAAATCAAAATTTTGACTCGATTCAAAGCTTTATCCTACGGTTTTCTATGATTTATTATATTTATTTTATATCTTGGTTAACCATAAAATTTTTGCTCCCAATTCAATACCTTAAGGAACAAGAAGCATATTCGCATATATCTTAGTCTACATCTTTAAATTCTTTAGTTTTTCAAAACTTTTAACTTTGGGTGGATTTCAAATGCTATATTCATGATTTTAGAAGTTTATTTCGTTTGCCAAAGGTGTACCAGTTGAGTTGGTAGAGGTGTGGCGGATGATATCACATGTCATGGGTTCGAATTCGGCCAGCAGCATGGGGTGGGAAGGGTTAAGGGTAAAAAAAAAAAAAAGTTTATTTCGTTTCTTTGTTAACCACTAAATATTGCTCCAAATTCAATACTTTACATTATAATAAATGTCACGCCCTAATTTTCGAAGAAAATGAAAATCCTAAAATCCACGTAGGATTATCCGTTTCCCCAAAACTCGGGACGTGAAAATTCAATAACAACAGAAACAATTAGCAGCAACAACTAAAACATAGTTTGGAAAAATTTAAACAAACTAAAAATTATCTAACCAGGAAACTCTGACGTCGCTAGCTCCACTAACGAAACTCCAGTAACGTTGTTCATAAATCTCTAAACCTGTGAAAGGCTAAATGGCTACGTTCCAATAAGAATGTACCCAAGAAGCATAAACTTATTTGGGTCAACGAGGTAGCTGGTATGAGTAATCTTCATCCTTATAAATAAAATAATTTACATGATTTAACATGAGAATTTGATAAACAAGAAAATAACAAGCAAAGTCTTGTAGTTCCTCAACGAGGCAAACTTTACATACTAATCAGTTTTATCATGCTTAAAATATAAACTTATTTTACCAACACTTACAGAGTGAAGGTCGGACGTGGTAAGTCTGACAAAAAATGTTAGTAGACTTACCATCTTGCACAGAACGTTTAGAAATAAATGAATAAATTTCCTAATTTATTGGTTCTCATAAATATAATTAGTTTCAAATAAATACAGATCATACTTATAATCACCATTATTTAAATATCAACGAAATACATTTTACCTTAAGGAAGACATGTAGTTCTCAAAATGAGCATTTAGTTTATTCCATTAAGGCAATCATACACATACACAAAAATATCTCGCTTCTTTTCCAAAATCACACTACCCTCTTTGTGCCGAACACACCTCACCCAAGTGTGCCTCCATTGCCTTCGAAACCACTCGGAGTGTACATGTTCCAAGTGGGATGCCACATCGAGGAACATGTCATCTCACCTGAAGTTCGATCCATGGCAAACATTTCCTAAATACTACACGTACAACCGAACTGACATGGAACGGTGCACCGATATGCAAACAAGTCTGCATACTCATAATTCTATTACACGTATACAAGCAAGTCTGTATACAAAAAATTCTTCTTTTTTTTCATTTTTTTTTGGAGTTGTGGAAAAGAGCATAAAAAAATCCGATAATTCTCAAGACTCTTTTACGCTGACACTTTGTCAACCATAAACACACTGACCACAAATATTCACCCCTTTCTTTTGGGTAAACAAATAACATTTTTATAATTACTAAGCCTCAAGTTATACACTTCACAACATCACTCATAAGTCACTTATATCACACGTCAAACGAAGCTCACACTTAGAATGCGTTTGAAATAACTGTACACATATTATCATAAAACGATTAAACTTTATTGATAAACAATAGACAATAAAGTTATATACATTACAGTATGACTAATCATCAAGCGAATTGGCAATCCCATATACCCCTACAATATGCTCAACTAATAGCAAAATTTTCATAAAAACTAAACTTAATTTGTAAACATTCATTTACAAATGCTACCTCGAACCTACTCTAACCCCATAATTAATTTACAATCAAGGATATACAAAAACAAATCTGACAATAACATCTATCATAAAATTATCAACTACTCTAAGGCATTCATGTATTGTATTTTTGTAAGGCAAAAGAGAGCGAGATTACTCACAAATTTGGAAGCGATGAATCAAGTTTCCGTAAAGCCAATATAAAAAAAATCTCCATAACGTCAAGCACACCAAATGTGAACAAGTGCACACAAATCCCACATCCCAAGCCGCAATAAAAATATCAAAATTCAACCTCAAATCAAACCCGTGTGTTCAAACACGTACACGCGCACACACAAACTTAGCACGTTTCTCCTTCTCCTCTCTTTTTCTTTTTCTTTATTTATTTTCTCTCTTTCATTTCCTTCCACAAAGCTAGCATAACAATCATCGCCAAATCATGTCAACTCCAAAGAAAATTAATCAATCATTAATTCCCACCTATTAACAACTCCTTTGAAACAAAATATCCCAAACGCTCTCTCTCTCACTGCGAGAAAATGCACGCAAATATCTGCTGCTTGGTTTAATTATTTACTATTCCAATCCTCTTCATTTGCATGCAAGAATGGAGAAACCCATAGAAAAATGAGTTCAAGCCACTCTTTAATATAAAAACATTGTTCTTGTATTTTTCCAAATCATAAAGAAATCTGTAAAGTTATTTCTTCTTGACCATATAATGAATCATCCTTCTTTGACTTTATCCTTAGTGTATGTGTCGGATTTTTTTTTTTTTTTTTTTAAACAATCCAAACCCAATATTTTAGTAGACCACATTAATGCAAAATCCAATGCTATCAATCAATTGTACCATTGTCATACAACCGAGCAGATAGACATACTACTTTAATCTATTACATGATGTTTGTCTGCTTTCTCGACAATAAATTGACCATGTATCAAATAACTCACGAGTTTTGTATCAATAGTATCTAAAACTTCCAGATTCCTAAAAACAACTTAATTCAAAATTCAAACTCAAAAGAGAGAGACAACACTCACCTTCAATTCCAGAGTGGAAGATGCTTAATCCGAACCAGGCGATGCAATTATTGAGAAGGGTGAGGTCATAGATGTTCAACAACACTTGACTTGGCAACAATTTGCTCTCCAAGACATAAAGAAAACATTCAATTTTCTTCCCATTAAGCCCCACAGAGAATAGAAAAGAAGCAGACACTAGGAGGATGAACTTTGTCCGAGCAATTGATGAGTGAAATCTGAGGGATCCTCACTTCTTTGACTTGGGTGAGATGGGAACCTACTAATTTGGTCGAAAGGAGGTAATGGTGGAATAAATGGTAATAGTAAAGGTTGAGTCCGAGAAGAGAGTGAGTGAAAGAGATGAAAGATAGACTGAATGGGAGACTAACCTGGATGTCAATGGTTGAGTCCATTTTCCTTTCGGTGTGTGTTCATGACCATGGAGGAGGTGAGAAGAAAAGAACCGTGTTTCTTCTTTTCTCCTATTTTGATTGTTTTTCTTCCCTTTCTTCAAATTGTATTGTACAATAAGAAAGAAACCAACTCCCTCCTTCTCTTATTATTTAAACCTTTATCCCCCCTAACCAATACCCTAATCATTACTTTAATGAAAGACCAAACCCAAGTCCAAGCAAAATTGAATAAAATCCATCAAGATTAGGGTTTAACTAAAGTATATGTGCACCTCCCTTTTTATTTTAAAGAGAGTATGGCTAACTAGCTTACTTAAGGCAAAAGTCTTATTTTAGGGTTTCCAAATTTTTGGCTAAACACACACACACCTTATTCTATTTAGCAATGGCAAACAAAAAAAAAAATCCCAATAAATGAGATTATAATATATGCCACAATTAATAAATAAGAAATTTTTATATTTATTTAATTTGGCGGGTATTACAATAAACATAGTCGTGTCACTCCTAAGCTAGCGACATAAATTTCATAATTTCTAATTAAAAATTGGCTCGGTCTTAAAGGCAATAATTCGCGATTTTCAACAATTTTGAAAAGAAAAAAAAAATTGTATCTTTGATAACCACTAAAATTTTGCTACCATTTCAATACCTCACGTCACCATAAACATAGTCGCACAAATCCAAAGCAAGAGTTAAAAATTTTCTTAACATCAAAATTTTTAATCAAATTCAAATGCTATATATATAACCCACAAATTTGTAGGATTTTTGAAATTTTTTATATCTTGGTTAACCAATAAATTTTTTTCTCCTAATTCAATACCTCACTTCAAAATATATATAGTCGCATTGATCATAGACTACAACTTTAAATTTCGTAATTTTTTCAAATTGCAAATTTTGGCTCGATTTCAAACTATAATCCACGATTTTGGATGATTTTCAATTTTTTTTTTTTGTTAACTAGTAAAATTTTGCTCCCACTTCAATACCTTAGGTCACAATAGATAGTCACAGAATCTTAGGTTAGGGTTATAGATTTTCATAGTTCTTAAAGTAAAAAATTGTCTCGGTCTCAAATGCTATAATTCACGAATTTCGACAAATTTTTGGAATTTTTTTCTTGCATCTTTGGTAACCACTGAAATTTTACTACCATTTCAGTACCTCACACAACAATAAACTGCATAGGTCCGAGGCAAGAGATAAATAGTTTCTTAGTTTTTTAGAAAATCAACATTTTGACTCAATTTCAAAGGCTATAGCCTACTTTTTTTTAATGATTTTCGATTTGTTTTTTTTTGTGGTTAACCATTAAATTTTTGCTCCCAATTCAATACCTCATGGCACAAAGAACATAGTTGCATAGATCATAGTCTAAAGCTTTATATTTTTTTAGTTTTTTCCAATTTTTGTTCGATTTCAAAGGCTATGATCCACGATTTTAGATGATTTTGAAAGTTCTTTTGTTTCTTTATTAGCTACTAGATTTTTTTCTCACAATTAAATACCTCACTTCACGATAAATATAGTCACGTTGATCTTAGGCTAGGACCATAAAATTTCATAGTTTTTAAATAAAAATTGGCTCGGTCTCAAATGCTATAATCCACGATTTTCGACAAATTTGAAATTTTTTGTGTATCTTTGATAACTACTGGAAAATTTATCCTATTTCAATACCGCACGTCATGATAAACATAATTGCGTAGATCCGAGACAATAACTTATAATTAAAATTTTGACTCAATTTCAAAGACTATAACCCACAATTTTGTATGATTTTCAAAGGTTTTTTTTTTTATATTTTGGTTAACCTATAAATTTTTGCTCCTAATTAATACCTCACTTCAAAATATCTATAGTCGCGTTGATCCTAGGCAGCTTTAAATTTCATAAATTTTTCAAGTCGCCAATTTTGGCTCCATCTCAAAAGGCTATAATTCACGATTTTGGCTGATTTTCGAATTTTTTGTTTCTTTGTTAACTAGTAAATTTTTACTCCCAATTCAATACCTTAGGTCACAATAGACGCGGTCACGTTGATTCTAAGCTAGGGTTATAAATTTTCATAGTGTTTAAAATATAAATTGTCTCAGTCTCGAATGCAATCCACGAATTTCGACCAATTTAGGAATTCTTTTGTATCTTTGGTAACCAATAATTTTTTGCAACCATTTCAGTACCTCGCGTAACAATAAACATTTTTGCGTCGGTCCGAGTCAAGAGATAAAAATCTTCTGAGTCTTTTAGAAAATCAAATTTATACTGAATTTCAAAGAACATAATTCAATACCTCATGGCACAAAGAACATAATCGCATAGATCCTAGTCCAGACCTTTACATTTTCTTTGTTTTTCAAACTTCCAACTTTTGCTCAATTTCAAAAGGCATAATCAACAATTTTCGAGTTTCTATTTTTTTTGTCAACTACTAAATTTTGCTCCCAATTAAATACATCACGTCACAATAAACATAGTTGCATCGATTCTAGGTTGGGGCTATAAATTTTCATAGTTTTGAAATAAAAATTGGCTCAATTTCAAAGGCTATAATAAATGATTTTCGACAATTTTGAAAGTTTTATTTTTTTTGTATCTTTGATAACCCATGAATTGTTGCTACCATTTCATTATTACCTCACATAACAATAAACATATTTGCGTAGGTCCGAGGCAAGAGTTAAAAAATTTCTTACTTTTTTAGAAAATCAAAATTTTGACGCAATTTCAAAGGCTATAACCCACAATTATATATGATTTCTAAAATTTTTTAATCTTTTTATTTATTTATTTATTTATTTATTTATTTATTTATACTTCGAATGTGTAGGGGCAACATTGGGATGCCAGACCTTCATTAACCTGCAAAAAACTTTTATACGATTAGGGGCACATTACGACTTTAGTAAAGTAATAAATATGAAGAAAAAAAAAGGACTTCATTTATTATGTCTTATCTCCTCTATGTTCCTTCTATTCCATTTGAATTTTCAGATTGTTCATGTATTAAAAGGTTAATGTTTTGGTTCGATCTATTACCAATACTTTTCTTTATTATGAACTTGTTATATTCTAATCAATCAAATAGATTGAATTGTCGTTCATATTGAAAAGAACCGAGATTGAATTGATGAGGAGTAGTTCAATGATGCTTGAACATGTACTTGTTTAAAGTGCCTATTTATTATCCATCGACATCTGTGGATTGATTACAAGTCAAAATATGGTAAGAGCACTTATGTGTAGTCTTGAGCTTATACTGAATAAGGGTTATATGAATTTCGTAACATTTTATGATTTATTTGATAGTCACCGATTAAAAGGAGACATTTTTCTCAATTTTTGTTATAGTTGTTGCAGTCGCTGAAGGAGCTATTGGCTTAGCTATTATTTCATAAAATAATCGTTTGTGAGTTTAATCATGAGATCACAACCAATTATTTTTTCGCCTTATATACGGTGTTCTCATTATGTCTAGTATCAAGAATCCTTTTGCCTTTCTCGGGAGAAATGAGCCGTCAAAAATCCCTGACATACATTCTATTTGCGCCAGCCTTGCCAAAGCATCTGCCATTGAATTCACTTTTCGAAACACATGAATTAACATAAACTCTCTGTCCCTACACAAACGTCGAATCTCCGTCCACACGTTATGTAAAAACCAAGGCACATCAGGCTCACCGTAAAACCAGCCTCGCATGACCTCGGAGTCCGACTGAATCGTAACCCTTGTCAATCCCATCTCGCAGCACATACGCAAGCCTTCAAGTATTTTAGAAAATCATAATTTTGACTCAATTTCAAAGGCGAAGTTCCTTGGTATCATAGTTAACCATTAAATTTTCTCTCATAGTTGCATATATCCTAGTCTAGAGTTTTAAAATTTCTAAGTTTTTTCAGACTTTTAATTTTAGCTTGATTTCTAAGGCTATATAATCCACGATTTTAGAAGTTTATTTTTTATTTTTTTGTTAACCACTAAATTTTGCTCCCACTTCAATACTTAACATCACAATAAACATATTCGCGTCGATCCTAGTAGGGTTGAAAACTGAACCGACAGTTCAGTTTTTTACCCAAACTGAGAACCTAACCGACTTTTGTCGATTTCCAAATTTTAAAACCGAAACCGAGCCGAACATCAAGAAAAATGAACCAAAACTGAACCATTTTAATTTATGTAAACCGTAAACCGAACCGATCGACTAAATTAAACATATTATATTATTTTTATATAAAATCTATATTACTTATTAAATATATTTAGTAGGTTCGATTTTTTGGTTAAAGTCACATAAAAACAAAAACCTGAACCGATCATATCGGTTTTGAATTTTGTAAACCAAAATTGAACCAATCAGTTCGGTAGTTCGGTTTTGATCGGTTTGGTTGAATTAATTGGTTTAGTCAGTTTTTTGCTCAACCATAGATCCTAGGCTATGGTTATAAATTTTCATAGTTTTTTATTTAAATTGTCTCGGTTTCAAAGGCTATATAATCAACAATTTTTTAATTTTCTATATCTTTGATAACCACTGAATTTTTGCTACCAATTCAGTACCTCGCATAACAATAAACATTTTCACGTAGGTCCAAAGCAAGAAATAAAGTTTTTTGGTTTTTTAGAAAATCAAAATAGTGACTCAATTTCAAAGGCAGCCCACATTTTTGTATGATTTTTAAAGTTTTTATGTATGTTAACCATTAAATTTTCGCTCTCAATTCAATACCTCATGGCACAAAGATCCTAGTCTAAAGCTTACTGATAAATATTTGAAGGAAAAATCAAAACAAGAGTCCGACTTACATTTTCTTAGTTTTTTAAACTTCCAATTTTTGTTCGATTTCAAATGCTAAAATCAAAACAAGAGTCCGACTACAACTTTTACTTTTAATTTTTTCAACTACCAATTTTGGCTCTATTTCAAATGCTACAATCCACGATTTTGGATGATTTTCAAAATTTTTTTGTTTATTTGTTAACTACTTAATTTTTGCTCCTAGTTCAATACCTCAGGTCACAATAGACATAGTAGCATAGATCCAAGGCTAATGTTAGAAATATTCATAGTTTTTAAAATAAAAAAATATATCTCGGTCTCAAAGGCTACAATCCTCAATTTTCGACAATTTAGGAAGAAAAAAATTTTAATCTTTGATAAGCACTGAATTTTTGCTACCAATTTAGTACCTCGCGCACAATAAACATTTGCGTGTAGGTCCGAGGCAAGAGATAAATAAAAAATAAAAAAATAAAAAAAATTGAGTTTTTAAGAAAATCAAATTTATACTCAATTTCAAAGGCTATAACCCATAATTTTGAATGATTTTCGAATTATATTTTCTTATCTTGGTTAACCATTAAATTTTCATTTCCAATTCAATACCTCATGGCATAAAAAACATAATCGCATAGATCCCAATCAATACCTTTATATTTTCGTACTTTTTTCAAACTTCCAATTTTCGCTCGATTTCAAAAGGCTATAATCAATGATTTTGACGATTTTTGAGATTCTATTGTATCTTTGTCAACTGCTAAATTTTGCTCCCAAATAAATACTTCGCATCACAATAAACATAGTTGCATCGATTCTAGGCTAGGGCTATAAAATTTCAAAGTCATAAATAAAAATTGGCTCATTCTCAATGCTACAATTTTGAAAGGTTATTTTGTATCTTTGATAACCAATAAATTGTTGCTACCATTTCATTATCTCGTAGAACAATAAATATTTTTGCGTAGGTCCGAGGAAAGAAATAAAAAATTTCTTAGTTTAAAATCAAAATTTTGACTCAATTTCAAAGACTATATAACCCACAATTTTATATGATTTATGATTTTTTTTAATTTAAACCTCGAGCGAGAAGGGGTGACATTGGGATGCTAGACCTTCATTAACTTGCAAAAAACCTTGATACAATCGGGGTACATCACGACTTTACCCGTGAGTTTAATCATGAGACCGCAACTAATTTTTTTTCTGCCTTATAAACGATGTTCTCGTTCTATCTAGCATCGAGAGTCCTTTTAGCTTTGCGGAAAAGAAGAACCATCAAAAACCCCTGACATACCTTCAGTTTGCCCCAGCCTTGCCAAAGCATCCACCACTGAATTCACTTCTCAAAACACATGACTTAACCTAAACTATTTGTCCCTACACAAATGTCGAATCTCCGTCCACACTTTATGCAAAAACCAAGGCGCATCGGACTCACCATAGAACCAGCATCGCCCGACCTTGAAGTTCGACTGAATCATAACCCTTGTCAATCCCATCTCACAACACATACGCAAGCCGTCATGTATTTTAGAAAATAATATTTTTGACTCAATTTCAAAAGTTAATTTTCTTGTATCTTGGTTAACCGTTAAATTTTCGTTCTCAGTTGAATATCTCACAGAATATCTAACATATTCGCATAGATCCTAATCTAGAGTTTTAAATTTTCTAAGTTTTTTCAAACTTTTAATTTTAGCTCGATTTCATAGGGTATATAATCCACGATTTTGAATGATTTTAGAAGTTTTTTTGTTTCTTTGTTAACCACTAAAACTTTGCTCCCAATTCAATACCTCACGTCACAATAAACATATTCGTGTCAATTCTAGTAGGGTTGAAAACTGAACAGACAGTTTAGTTTCTTACCCAAACCGAGAGTAGTCGAACCGACTTTTGTCGGTTTCAAAATTTTCAAACCGAAACAAAGCCGAATATCAAGAAAAACGTACCAAAATCGAACCGATCGAATAAATTAAACATATTATGTTATTTTTACATAAAATATATATTAATTATTATATATATTCGGTCGATTCGATTTTTTGGTTAAAGTCACATAAAAACCAAAACCCAAAACCACCATACCAATTTTAAATTTTCTAAAATCGAAACCGAACTAATCTTAGGCTACAATTATAAAATTTTCATAATTTTTATAAAACTGTCTCCGTTTGAAAGGCTATAATCCACGATTTTCAACAAATTTTGAATTTTTTTGTATCTTTGAAAACCACTGAATTTTTGTTACCATTTCAGTACCTCGTATAAAAAATAAGCATTTTCATGTAGGTCATAGGCAAGAGATAAAATGTTTCTTGGTTTTTTAGAAAATCGAAACATTGACTCAATTTCAAAGGCTATAGCCCACATTTTTGTATCTTAGTTAACCATTAAATTTTGCTCCCAATTCAATAACTCATGGCACAAAGAACATAGTCGCATAGATCCTAGTTTAGAGATTATTCGTAAATATTTGAAGTAAAAAACCAAAACAATAGTCTGACTTACATTTTCTTAGTTTTTTCAAACTTCCAATTTTTGTTCAATTTCAAAGGCTATAACCTACGATTTTGGATGATTTTTTAAGTTCTTTTGTTTATTTGTTAACTACTACAATTTTGCTCCCAATTAAATAGCTCACGTCATAATAAACATATTTCCGCTGATCCTAGGCTAGGGCCATAAATTTTCACAGTTTTTAAATAAAAATTGGATCGACCTCAAAGGCTATCCACGATTTTCGACAATTTGAAAAAAAAAAATATTTTATAACCATTGAAAATTTTCTGCCATTTCAATACCTCACGTCGCAATAAACATAGTTGGATAGATCTGAGGCAAGAACTTTAAAATTACCCACGATTATGTATGATTTCGTGGTTTTTTTCTAACTTGGTTAACCAATAAAACTTTGCTTCTAATTCAATACCACACTTCAAAACAAATATAGTCACATAGATCCTAGACTACAACTTTAAATATAATTTTTCAATCTACCAATTTTGGCTCGATTTCAAATGCTATAATCCACGATTTTGTATGATTTTCAAAGTTTTTTGTTTCTTTGTTAACTACTAAATTTTTGCTCCCAGTTCGATACCTCAGGTCACCATAGTCATAGTTGCATCGATCATTGGCTAAGGTTAGAAATTTCCGTAGTTTTTAAAAATAAAAAGTGTCTCGGTCTCAAAGGCTGTAATCCTCAATTTTTGACAATTTTGGAATTTTCATTTTTAATCTTTAATAGACACTGAATTTTTGCTACCATTTCAGTACCTCGTGTAACATTAAACATTTCGGCGTAGGTTCGAGGCAAGAGATTAAAAAAAAAATTCTGAATTTTTTAGAATATCAAATTCATTCCCAATTTAGTATTATGCTATAACCCAAAATTTTGTACGATTTTCAACTTTATTTTTTATTTTTTTTATATCTTGGTTAACCATTAAATTTTCGTTCCTAATTCAATACCTCATTGGCTCAAAGAATATAATCGCATAGATCCTAGTCTAGATTTTCTTACTTTTTTTCAAACTTCCAATTTTCGCTTGATTTTCAAAGGCTATAATCAACGATTTTGGCCATTTTCGAGGTTCTATTGTTTCTTTGTCAACTACTAAATTTTTCTCCCAATTAAATACATCATGTCACAATAAACATAGTTGCGTCGATTCTAGGCTAGGGCTATAAAATTTAATATAATAAAAATTGGCTCGGCTTCATGAAAGGCTATACTCAATGATTTTCAACAATTTTGAATTTATTTTTACTTTTTTTGTATTTTTGATAACCAATGAATTGTTGCTACCATTTCGTTACCTTGCATAACAATAAACATTTTTGCATAGGTTCGAGGCAAGAGATAAATTTTTTGTTAGTTTTTTAGAAAATCAAAATTTTGACTCAGTTTCAAAGATTATATAACCCACAATTTTATGATTTCTGAATTTTTTTTTATATAAACCTCGGGCGAGGAGAGACAACATTCGGATGTCAGACCTTCATTAGCTTGCAGACAACTTTGATACAATGGGGGGTACATTACGACTTTACGCATGAGTTTAATCATGAGATTGCAACTAATTATTTTTTCGCCTTATATACGGTGCTCTCATTCTGGCTAGCATCAAAAGTCCTTTTGACTTTCTCGGGAGAGAAGAGCCGTCAAAAACACGTGACATGCCTTCGGTTTGTGCTAGCCTTGCTAAAGGATCTGCCACTGAATTCACTTCTCGAAACACATGAATTAACATAAACTCTCTATCCCTACACAAACGTCGAATCTCCATCCACACGTTATGTAAAAACCAAGACACATCAGACTCACCATAAAACCAGCCTCGCACAACCCCGGAGTCCGACTGAATCGTAACCCTTGTCAATCTCATCTCGCAACACATACGCAAGCCTTCAAGTTTTCTAAAAAATCAAAATTTTGACTCAATTTCAAATGTGAAGCTCCCAATTGAATTTCATACGACACATCTAACATAGTCACGTAAATCCTGGTCTAGAGTTATAATCCACGATTTTGAATGATTTTAGAAATTTTTTTGTTTCTTTGTTAACCACTAAAACTTTGCTCCCAATTCAATACTCACATCACAATAAACATATTCGTGTCGATCCTAGTAGGGTTGAAAACTGAACCGATAGTTCAGTTTCTTACCCAAATTGAGAACCGAACTGACTTTTGTCTGTTTCAAAATTTCAAACGGAAACCAAGTCGAACATCAAGAAAAACGTACCAAAATCGAGTCATTTTAATTTATGTAAACCGTAAACCGAACCGATCGACTAAATTAAACATATTACATTATTTTTTCATAAAATATATATTATTAATTATATATATTCTGTCGGTTTGATTTTTTAGTTAAAATCAGATAAAAACAAAAACCGAACCGACCATATCGGTTTTGAATTTTCTAAAACCAAAACCGATCAGATTGGTTCAATTTTGATCGGTTTGGTCGGTTTAGTCAATTTTTTTTTCAACCATAGATCTTAGGCTAGGGTTATAAGTTCCCATAGTTTTTATAAAAATTGTTCAACCACGATTTTCGAAAAATTTTGGATTTTTTTTATCTTTGATAACCACTAGATTTTCGCTACCATTTCAGTACCTCGCATAACAATAAACGTTTTCATGTAGGTATGAGGCAAGAGATAAAATGTTTCTTGGATTTTTAGAAAATCAAAATATTGACTCAATTTCAAAGGCTATAACCCACATTCTTTTATTATTTTCGATGTTTTTTTTTTAATCTTGGTTAACAATTAAATCTTCGCTCCCAATTCAATACCTTATGGCACAAACAACATAGTCTCATAGATCCTAGTCTAGAGCTTATTGGTAAATATTTGAAGTAAAAACCAAAACAAGAGTCCAGCTTACATTTTCTTGGTTTTTTCAAACTTCCAATTTTTTCCGATTTCAAAGGCTATAATCCACAATTTTGGATGATTTTCGAAGTTCTTTTGTTTATGTTTAACTACTAAATTTTTGCCCCCAATTAATTAAATACCTCATGTCACAATAAACATATACTCGTCGAACCTAGGCTAGGGCCATAAATTTTCATAGTTTTTAAATAAAAGTTGGCTTAGTCTCAAAGGCTACTGTCCATATTTTTGACATTTGAATGTTTTTTTGTCTCTTTGATAACCACTGAAAATTTTCTGCCATTCCAATATCTCATGTCGCAATAAATATAGTTGGATAGATACGAGGCAAGAACTTAAAATTTTCTTTAAATTAAAATTTTGACTCAATTTCAAAGACTATAACTCACGATTTTGTATGATTTCCAAGTTTTTTTCTATCTTGGTTAACCAATAAAGTTTTGCTCCTAATTCAATACCACACTTCAAAATAAATATAGTCGATTTCAAATGCTATAATCCTCGATTTTGGATTTTTTTTTTTAAAGTTATTTTTGTTTCTTTGTTAACTACTAAAATTTTGTACCAATTAAATACCTCAAGTCACAATAGACATAGTCGTATCGACTTAGGCTAAGGTTATAAATTTTCGTAGTTTTTAAAAATAAAAAGTTTATTGGTCAAAAGGTTACAATCTTCAATTTTTGAAAATCTTGGAAAAAAAAATTATCCTTGATTGGCATTGAATTTTTGCTACCATTTCAGTACCTCGGGTAACAATAAACATTTTTGCGTAGGTCCGAAGCAAGAGATAAAAAAATTCTTAGTATTATTGAAAATCAAAATTTTGATTCAATTTCAAATGTATAACCCTCAATTTTGTATTTTTTGAAGTTCTTATATTTGTTTTTACCGTTTCAATACCTCGCGTCTAAATAACCCTAAAAATTTCTACCGTTTCAATACCTCACATCTAAATAAACATAGACTATAGCCAAGAAATTAATATTTTCTAATAATTAAATTTTTTTACTCAATTTCAAAGGCTATAACTCACGATTTTGTATGATTTCCGAAGTTTTTCTGTATCTTGGTTATCCAATAAACTTTTGCTCCTAATTAAATACCTCACTTCAAAATAAATATATTCGCATATATTCTTGTCTAGAGCTGTAAATTTCTTATTTTTTACGCTACCAATTTTGGCTCGATTTCAAAGGCTATTCACTTTAAATGATTTTGAAGTTTTTGTTTCTTTGTTAACTGCAAAGTTTTTGCTCCCAATTCAATTCCTCACGTCACAATAGACATATTCGCATCGATTCTAGGTTAGTGTTATAAATTTTCATTGTTTTTAAAATATAAAATTGGTCTCGGTCTCAAAGGCTATATAATTTACGATTTTCAACAATTTTGAAAGATTTTTTTTATATATTTGGTAACCATTGAATTTTTGCTACCATTTCAATACCTTACTTTTTTTTTCTTTTTTAAAAATAACCTCCAGTGGGGAGGGGCAACTATGGAATGTCAGACCTTTATTACTTATCAAAAAATTGACTTACAAACGCTACGGGGGTACATTACGACGTTACCCGTATTGAAAACCAAAGCAAAACCTGTCCTTAAAATCGTTGCAAAACTTAAAACGCCAAAAGGAGACTGCCCAAGCAGCCAGCTCGACAGCGCCCTCTGAAGAAACACGCTGAAAATCAGCAACCCGGACAACACCCTGAACCGTAGCAGCGCGAGCTCTGTTTCGCAACAGCGTACAGAAAACGTCCCTCGCAACACCAACTCGACACTGGGCAGCGCCCAGCACAGCATCAGCAAACCTCTCAGCAGGCCTCAACATCTCAGCAAATTCAAAGCCGTTGCGCGCAAAGAACACGTTGAAAATAACAACGCACGCTGAAGAACACGCTGAACGACCAGAAACAGCACGTACAGCAGTGCGCACTCTGTATTGGCAGAGCGCACTCTGTTCTCCCTCGCATCCGATCTCGACACAAAGTCGCATACTTCTAAGGCAAGAGATAAAAAAAAATTTCACAGCTTTTTAGAAAATCACATTTTTTAATTCAATTTTCATGGCTATAACCATTGATTTCCGACGTTCTTTTTTATCTTGCTTAACCATTGAATTTTTGTTCCCAGTTCAAAATCTTTTTTTTAATTAGGGCCATTGACCCTTTTTATTTCTTTATTAATCCATGTTCGATGGCTACATCATTGTCTCCAATACCCCATTTGGTTAACCAAATCATGTTCAAAGGCTACATAATTGTTGCCACTAAGCATCCTTGTCACCTCAATCTTGCATGAAGACATGTTTTCGTTCCAATCTGGTCCTGAAAGCAGTTGATGCTGGCCTAGTGAGAGGGTTTTCTGTCGCGAAGGGTAGCCCGCCTGTCTCTATTCTCCAGTATGCGGATGATACTATCCTTTTTTGTGATGCTTCCGCTTCTCAGGTTCTTGCTCTTAAAAGAATTATGCTTTGGTTCGAAGTTATTTCAGGGCTGAAAATCAACTTTCACAAATCAAGGGTTTTGCCTATTGGAGATGTCCCTCACCTGCACCAGTTGGCGGATTTATTGGGTTGTTCAGCAGGTCACCTCCCAGTTAAGTACTTGGGCATGCCTTTGGGGGCTAGTTTCAAAAGTAAAGTTGTTTGGGACGAGACGCTCGAAAGGATGGAATCGAAACTAGCGACTTGGAAACGCAAATTTCTATCTAAAGCTGGGAGACTAGCTCTTGTACAATCCACATTAGCTTCTATCCCAGTATTCATGCTGTCTCTTATCAAGGTTCCCTGTTCAATATCAGCCAAGATGGAAAGGATCATGCGCGATTTCCTTTGGGGTTCTACTCCTAACTCTAGAAAGATGCATTTAGTGGGCTGGGAGAAAATTTGTTGCCCTAAATCTCGAGGTGGTTTAGGCATTCGGCAGGTGCTCACTTTCAATACTGCATTACTTTCTAAGTGGCTTTGGCGATTTGCAGAAGAGAAAGATAATTTATGGAGATCTCTCATTTTGGACAAATATGGGCGCAATAGATGGGTTTGGGAAAAGAGAACTAAGTACACTTCCTACGGATGCTCTTTGTGGAAATCTATCTCCCGGTGCGCCAGTGGCTTCTACCCACACACCTCTCTCAAATGTGGAAATGGTGATCTCATCTCTTTCTGGCATGATGTCTGGTGTAGCAACCAATCTTTGAAAGATCTTTTTCCAATGTTATTTCTCATTAACAAGGATCAATACGGGAATGTGAGCAGTTTTTGGTCTAGCAGCAACTCTTGGGATCTTTCCTTTCGCAGAAACCTCAACACTGGGGAACTAGATGCGTTAGCAAATCTTATTCTCCTGTTGGATAGACAAATGCTCTCAGATGGACCAGATAGTTTGGTGTGGAAGGGTAAAGGTGTAGGCTTCTCGGTGAAAGAATTTTCGGATATGTTGGCTGCATCTCATTATGAGACCTACTCTAACCCATTCATTTCCTCCCACAAACATCTGGTATGGGTGAAAAATCTTCTTCCTCGGATTAATTTCTTTACTTGGTCAGTTTTGCATGAGAAGATCTTGACTAAGGATAGGTTAAGAAAAATGGGAATCCTCACTGGGAGTCTCTGTGTGCTTTGCAACGAATCTGAAGAGACACTGGACCATTTGATGCTTCATTGCAGTTTCTCCAAATCCATTTGGCGCAATTTCTTGGTGGAATTCGGTTTGAGTTTGATATTTGAAGGTTCCATTCTAAATTGGCTAAGTTGGTGGTCTAAAGCTAATCCTTCTCGTCGGGGGGAATGGTTATGGCGTAGGGTCCCTCACGTTCTTATGTGGTGTGTGTGGAAAGAAAGAAATAAAAGGGTTTTTGAAGGACTAAACAGATCAGAACACTCTATCTTTATCGAGATTAGAGAATTGTTGTGGAAAATGGGTACGGCATGTAATTTATTTACGGGTTTGGGTTTTGACACTTTCATAGTGTCTTGGCATTCCTTGATATAGGAATGTTTCTTATTGTAACTTGTTTCCCTTTCTTTCATTAATAAAAATCTTCATGTTTGACCGGAAAAAAAAATATATATATAAGCAGTTATATTCAGTATACAAAGGTTTATCAAACGGCGGAGCACCATGTGCTAATAATCAGGTGAAATCTCACAAAATCTTAATTTACGAGTCTCGAACCCGCGACCTCTCACAAGGAGAGTAGATGTCCAAAAAACTCAACTACAATTGGTGGTCCAATTCAATACCTCACGAAACAAAAAATATATAGTCCTATAGATCATAGTCTAGATCTTTAAATTTTCTAAGTTTTTTCAAACTTCTAATTTGGCTCGATTTCAAAAAATATATAATCCACGATTTTGAACAATTTTCGAATGTTTTGGTTTCTTTGTTAACCACTAATCTTTTGCGCATGGGCGGATCTATGTGTTGGATAAGGGGGTCAATTGCCCCCCTTATATTTTTGAAAAATCCTTCCAAATTACTTATATGTTTTATCTTGCTCCTTTTAAAATTTTAGATTGCCCCTCTTTATATACAATCTTGGTTTTTGACTCCATGTCATTTTAAAACAAAGATTTTTGTTTTTTATTTCTTAAACTCCCCCTTCACCAATCCCAATCCTACTCCATCTCTTTCTTTTTTATTTAATTTATCTCTCACTCTCTCTTTAATTCCCATCTATCCACCCACCATTTCTCTCTATTTTAATTCTCACCATATTCATATTAACATTTTTATTAAGTTGTGGACCAGGGAAGGGAAATTATACATTTCAAAGATTTTTTTTAATCTCTATCTATTTAATCTCTTTATTTTAGATTAAATAATTGTAAATTAAAATTTCACAAGCTGTTGTTTGTCTGCTTTCTCTAAGCTAGCCCAAAAGGAAAAAACTCTTCATCCAGTCCAGTCCAGAAAATAGACACTACCTAAGCTACTACCGCTACTCGCCAACTCTCATCTTATACCACCATGCTTGCTTCTGTTTTCTCCAATTCAAAAAGTTAAGTTATTCATTTGCTAGCTACAAGTGAATTAATTATGCCAAGTATATATAGTTGAATAGTTGTATAGTAAAATAGTTATGTACTGTTTGCCCCCCTTTGTCTACAATCCTGGATTTGCCCCTGCTTTTGCACCCAATTCAATACCTCACGACACAACAAAAATGTCGTAAAATTCCTAGTCCAGTGCTTTAAATTTTCTAAGTTTTTTAATACTTCTAATTTTGGCACAATTTCAAAGGCTATATAATCCATGATTTTAGACGATTTTCAAAAAAATTTGACTTTTTTATTAACCATTAAATTTTTGCTCCTAATTCAATACTTCGCTTCACAATATACAAAGTTGCGTCAATCCTAGGCTATGGCCATAAATCTTCATCATTTTTAAAAAAAAAAAAATAGTCTCAGTCTCAAAGGCTATCATCCACAATTTTCGACAATTTTGGAATTATTTTTGTATCTTTGATAACCAATTATTTTTTGCTTCAATTTTGATACTTCACGTTACAATAAACATATTGCATATTACTGAGATGAGCTAAAAATTTTCTTAGTTTTATAAATAAATAAAAAATCAAAATTTTTACTCAATTTCAAAGGTAACCCACGATTTTGTTTGATTTCCAAACTTCTTTTTTTTTTGTTTCTTTCTTAACCACTAAATTTTGCTCATAATTCAATACCTCACGTCACAATAAACATAGTCGCGTCGCTCTTTGGCTAGAGCCATAAGTTTCCTTATTTTTTAAATAAAATGGCTTGGGCGGAAAGACTGTAATCCACGATTTTTGACAATTTCGAAAGTTTTTGTTCCCAAATCAATACCTCACAACACAACAGACATAGTCTAGAGCTTTACATTTTCTTATTTCAAAGGTAACCCATGATATTGTATGATTTTCGAAGTTTTTTGTATCTTGGTTAAACATTAAATTTTCGCTCCCAATTCAATACCTCATGGCACAAAGAAAATAGTCGCATATATCATAGTCTAGAGCTTTATATTTTCTTAGTTTTTTTTAACTTCCATTTTTTGTTTGATTTCAAAGGCTACGATTTTGGATGATTTTCGAAGTTCTTTTGTTTCTTTGTTAACAATTAATTTTTTGCTCTCAATTAAATATCTCACGTCACAATAAATACAGTCTCGTCGATCCTGGGCTAGGGCCATAAATTTTTGTAGTTTTTAAAAAAAAATTGGCCAGGTCTCAAAAGCTATAATCCATGATTTTTGACATTGAAATTTTTTTGTATCTTTGATAACCATTAAAAAATTTCTACTATTTCAATACTTCACGCCACAATAAATATAGTTGCATAGATCCGAGGCAAGAACTTAAAATTAAAATTTTGATTCAATTTCAAATTCTATACCCACGATTTTGTATGATTTCCAATGTTTTTTGTATCTTGGTTAACTAATAAATTTTTGCTGCTAATTTAATGCCTCTCTTCAAAATATATATAGATGCATAAATCCAAGGCTACAACTTTAAATTTTATTTTTTCAAATTACCAATTTTAGCCCTATTTCAAAGGCTATAATCCACAATTTTTTTGATGATTTTTGAAAAACAATTTCTATGTTAACTATTAAATTTTTGCTCCCAATTCAATACCTAAGGTCACAATAGACATAGTCGTGTCAATCCTATCCTAGGGTTATAAATTTTCATAGTATTTTAAAATAAAAATTGCCTCATTCTCAAAGCTACAATCCTCAATTTTCGACAAGCCACTGAATATTTTTTGCCATTTTAGTACCTCGCGTAAGTCTGAGGCACGAGATAAAAAAATTTCTTCCTTTTTTTTGAAAATCAAAATTTTGACTCAATTTCAAAGGCATAACCCACAACTTTGTATGATTTTCGATATTTTTTTTTTTAATCTCGATTAACCATTAAATTTTCACTCTCAAATTAATACCTCATGGCACAAAGAATATTGTCACATAAATCCTAGTCTAGAGCTTTACATTTTCTTAGTTTTACCAAACTTCCAATTTGTGCTCGATTTCAAAGGCTATAATTCAAGATTTTGGACGATTTTCTAAGTTCTTTTGTTTCTTTGTTAACTACTAAATTTTTGCTCCCAATTAAATACCTCACGTCACGATAAACATAGTTGTGTCGATCCTAGTTCCTAGGCTAGGGCTATAAAATTTCATAGTTTTTAAATAAAAATTGGCTCAGTCTCAAAGGATATAATTCACAGTTTTCGACAATTTTGAATTTTTTTTGTATATTTGACAACCACGAAATTTTTCTACCTTTTCAATACCTCACGTCTCAATAAACATAGTCACGTAGATCTTAGGGAAGAACTTAATATTTTTCTAATAAATTTTTTTTGACTCAATTTCAAAGTCTAAACCCATGCTTTTGTTCGATTTTCGATTTTTTTATATCCTGGTTAACCATTAAATTTCCACATCTATTTTAATACTTCACGTCACAATAAGCTATCCCGTAGCTCATAGGCTAGAGCTATAAATTTTATTTTTAATTTTTTTGGAAAATTATGATTTCCGCTCGATCTCAAAAGAATATGACCCACTATTTTGGATCATTTTATAAGTTTTTTTCCTTGGATAACAAGTGAATTTTGTATAGTTTCAAAGGGTAAAACCCATGATTTTGTATGATTTCCATAGGTTTTTTGTATCTTGGTTAACTTTATTAAAATTTCACTCCCAATTCAATACTTCACGTCCTAATATAATCGTGTAGATCCTACACTAGAGCTATCAATTTTCGTAGTTTTTTAAAATTCATATTTCACGTCCCTAATGAAGACTTCACATCACAACAAACATAGTCTAGAACTTCAAATATTTTGAAACTTAAAATTTTGACTCAATTTCAAAGGCATAATCTATGATTTTATAAGATTTCAGAAGTTTTGTTGTTTCATGCTATGTAGTGCTCTTTTTCTTCTTATACTCCGTTTGTGCCACTGAAATTTTCACTTGCGAATGGAAGTAATCTTTCTTATAAAATGGAGGAGAAATAGGGATTATATTGTCAAGTGGGCAAACCTGGTCGTCAAAGCAGGTTGTAGGAGATGAATATGTGATACGAGCATATAGGTTAATTATGCATTCAAGTGCATGAAGTGCATAACAACGTTTTCTGATATCATTTACTCATTAGCATTAGATCCACCTCAAGGAGTGTGAGGTAGGGCTGAAAACTGAACCGACTTAGGTCGGTCTTAAAATTTTCAAATCGAAATCGAACCGACCATTAACAAAATCAATCCGAAACCGAACCGATTCTAATTTATGCAAATCGTAATCGAATCGATTAAAATCGAACCGAAATTAAATCGAACCGATCGACTATTTTAAACATATTGTATTATTTATATATAAAATATATATTATTTATTATATATATTTGATCGATTCGGTTTGGTCGGTTAAAATCACATAGAAACCGAAAACCGAACCGACCACTTCAATTTTGAATTTTTTAAAATCAAAATCGATCCGAACCGAATTTAAACCGAACCAATCGATTCGATTTAGATCGATTCAATCGATTTAATCGGTTTGATTGATTTTTTGTTCAGCCCTAGAGCGAGGTGAGAACAGCCCCCTTCCATCCTTTCTCAAGGAGTGAATTTTTTTTTCCACTTTTCCTACACTCTCTTTATGTGAGGTAACAACAGCCCCCTTCTTTCTTATAACTTAAACCAGTCGCCTCCAAAGAATACCTTGGTACAAAGTTCAAGGCTACTAAGAATACTTTACCAACTCAGGCATGCAAACCATCCAGAAAGATATGCTCAGAAACTGGAGGAAAGCTCCCATTGCTACTTGAGAGAAGGTCGAACTTGATATGAGAAAATCAGAGCAGTGCTGTGAAGATACCAATGTAAACGACATTCACCAACCAAACATGACCATAATTAGGAATAATATTATCTTGAACCGAATGTATCAAATGCAAAATATCCAGAACATAACACCCCCATCAATAATAAAATTGGGGCAAAAAAACAATGAACGCTGAAATATCAAAATAGTTTTCCAGAACAGAAACAAAAACTACTACCAAATAGAACTTGCAGCAATTTGATTCAACATCAAAATTAGTCGACCTCCTCGATCTTGGGACCAGCACCGCTTCCTCCAGCAGGGGCATCCTCCTCCATGCCACCAGGAACATCAGCTCCAGCACCCTGGTACATCTTGGCAATGATTGGGTTGCACATGCTCTCCAACTCCTTCATCTTGTCATCGAACTCATCAGCCTCAGCTAGCTGGTTACTGTCTAGCCATTGGATGGCAGCCTCAATAGCATCCTCAATCTTCTTCTTGTCTGCTGGGTCAAGCTTGGCACCGATCTTCTCATCCTTGATTGTGTTCCTCATGTTGTAAGCATAGTTCTCCAAAGCATTCTTTGACTCGACCTTCTTCTTGTGTTCCTCATCCTCAGACTTGTACTTCTCAGCCTCCTGAACCATCTTCTCAATCTCCTCCTTGGACAACCTACCCTTGTCATTGGTGATGGTGATCTTGTTCTTCTGTCCAGTGGTCTTGTCCTCAGCTGAGACATTTAAGATACCATTGGCATCAATGTCAAAGCAGACTGTGATCTGGGGAACACCACGGGGTGCTGGGGGGATTCCGGAGAGCTCAAACTTTCCTAGCAAGTTGTTGTCCCTGGTCCTGGTTCTCTCACCCTCGTACACCTGGATCAACACACCAGGCTGGTTGTCTGAGTAGGTAGAGAAGACCTGCTCCTTCTTGGTGGGGATGGTTGTGTTCCTGGGGATCAACACAGTCATCACACCTCCAGCAGTCTCCAAACCTTGGGAAAGTGGTGTAACATCCAACAACAAGAGGTCCTGGACCTTCTCGTTACCCTCACCACTCAAGATAGCAGCCTGGACAGCGGCACCATAGGCAACAGCCTCATCAGGGTTGATGCTCTTGCAAAGCTCCTTTCCATTAAAGAAGTCCTGGAGAAGTTGTTGAACCTTGGGAATTCTAGTGGATCCACCAACAAGGACAACTTCGTGGACAGTGCTCTTGTCCATCTTAGCATCTCTCAAACATTTCTCAACTGGCTCCATACACTTTCTGAACAAGTCCATGTTCAACTCCTCGAATCTAGCTCTGGTGATGGTGGAGTAGAAATCAATACCCTCATACAAAGAATCAATTTCAATGGTGGTCTGCGCGGTGGAAGACAAAGTCCTCTTCGCCCTTTCACAAGATGTCCTCAACCTCCTAAGAGCTCTGGGGTTTCCAGAGATATCCTTCTTGTTCTTTCTCTTGAACTCCTGAACGAAATGGTTCACCATTCTGTTATCAAAATCCTCTCCTCCCAAATGGGTGTCTCCAGCAGTTGACTTAACTTCGAAGATACCCTCTTCGATGGTCAAAAGAGATACATCGAAAGTACCACCTCCAAGATCGAAGATGAGAACATTCTTCTCACCAACACTTGTGGCCTTCTTGTCAAGTCCATAAGCAATGGCAGCGGCGGTGGGCTCATTGATAATTCTCATGACATTGAGACCAGCAATGACTCCAGCATCCTTGGTGGCTTGCCTTTGTGAGTCATTGAAGTAAGCAGGGACTGTGACCACAGCATTCTTAATAGTGAGACCAAGGTAAGCCTCGGCAATCTCACGCATCTTAATGAGAACCATGGAAGAGATCTCCTCAGCGGCGAACTCCTTGTCCTCACCCTTGTAAGAAACTCTGATCATGGGCTTGTCACCAGGTCCTGCGAAGACCTTGAAGGGCCATAGCTTCATGTCTCCTTGGACTGAAGCATCAGTAAACCTTCTCCCGATCAAACGCTTAGCATCTGTACATTACAAAATCAGATTAATACACCAATACAACTTCAAGAGATTATCAACAAAACGAGTCATTGCAATTTACAAAGATAGATGGAACTAGCTCAAATTCAAATCAATTAGAGGAAATTCAACTCAATGGATATGAATTGACAAAGCAAACTTGAAACTAGATTTGACACATTATATAGTTTAAAGATGCACATCAATCGAACATCTCAACATTGAAACCAATGTCAGATCTAAAACAAGGCATTCGTACAAAGATCCGATCTAAATTTCCACGAAAAAAAGCATCTTGAAAACTCATAATTCACATGGATCTACACAGAAAATAATCCAACTTAATGATGATTTGAAAACTAACAATATTAGATAATTAAAGCCTACAAGTTAGATCTAGATAAATAAATAAAAGTTTGGACTTTCACATAGGATTCAATACAGAAAAGGCTTCATACTTGAACACATTTTTATACAACTAAGGACTAACAAGTATAATCAAAAGCAATAGATCGAGCTAAAACAACTCTCTAACGATCCTAAAATAACATTAAATAAACTACTCATGTTTCAAAAACAGATCTTTAAGAGCTATACGAAAAAATCACTAGCAAAACCATACATAAAAACCAGATCTTTATCATACACAAACTACTTTTCAAACAACCACATAAATAAAAATCAGATCTTTAAGCTAGGAATATAACTATCAAGCAAACCCATTGAGCAAAACAAGCAAATCTTGAAAAAAAAAAAAAAAAAAAAAAAAAAAAGATCAGACAAAGGGAACTTACCGAAAACAGTGTTGATAGGGTTCATGGCGACCTGGTTCTTAGCAGCATCACCGATCAACCTCTCGGTATCAGTGAAAGCAACATACGATGGGGTGGTTCTGTTCCCTTGGTCATTAGCGATAATCTCAACACGGTCGTGTTGCCACACACCAACACACGAGTAAGTCGTCCCAAGATCGATCCCAATCGCTGGACCTTCTCCCTTCCCAGCCATTGTTTCAACTCTCTAAGATCAAAGAAGGGTTTTTGTTTTTTGTTTTTTTGAGAGAGAGAAGTCTACAAGAATCGGCAAAACTAGGGTTTGGTTTAGAATCAGATCTGTTTTTTAGGAGAAGATGAAATGGTCGAGTTTTTAAAGAGGAATGAAGGGTTCTAGAAAGTTCGAAAAGGTTTTAGACCGTTGGATGAATAGGAGATCGACGGTTGAGAGAGCGTGTGGGTTTTCTATTTGTGTTTGTCTTTCCATATCGGCCGCCGGATAAGAGATTTGAAAAGGGAAAGTGACGTTGGTCTCATTGGACGCGGCTTGGTTGAGTTGGCCACTTGATTTTTTTGACAAGTGGCAATTAGGGCAACCCTTATTTGAGTTCAAGGCCCAAGCCCATGGAGAAAGGCGAAGAAACCCGAACAGGCCCAATTTGGTTGTCCACGGTTGATTGTGTGTGAGATGGCGGTGCATTTTATTTTATTTTTAATCCTTAACCCTCCCCACCTCCTTGTGGCCGACCAATTTCAATTTTTGACGTGTGATTCTATCCACCACACCTCTATCAACTTAACCAGTACATCTTTAGCTTGGCAGTTATACTTGAAAAAATTGTGTTACATATTTGTTAGAAAGGTCGTATATGTGGTTTGTCCATTGTTTAGAGCATCCAGAGTCGATTGACCCTAGGGATTGATTTTAGTAGTCGACAGTACATTTTCTGAGATGTAAATTATGTAATGGTATTTCGGAGATGTGTGTTAAGAGTCGACATTTATCACATTAGTTGATAACTAACTATTGACTATATTTAGTCCATGGAAAGTTAGTTAAAATTTCTTCAAAGATAGTTTTATGTGAATGGCCTCCATATAGGCTGGCTTTTGTTTCACAAGTGCTAAGTTTGAAAACACCAATCTATGGAGTCTTAATCATGTTCTCGTTAGCTTTAAAGTGGTGTTGTAATATTAAATGGGAAAAGGCATGTTGAAGTCGCCAATTGTGATCATTTTCTTCTTTTTAGGCCCAGTCGGATTTTTAATTGAATCTTAGAACCATTTAAGGTACTTGGCAAGGTTCGAATCCTGAACTTGTGATATCATTCATCAAAAGTCTACCAGATGAACTAGTGTCTCATTGGCATTCCATAACTAATGTTGTTTGTGTGCCTTAGAAGACTCACTTAGTTTTGAAAGAAGATAGGTGGGTTTAGGTCATATTTAATCACAACCCCGATATTTTTATATTGAGAATATAAGGGTCGTGGAATTAGACAAAAACTCGAAAGCATTTTCTATTTCAAATTTGGTCCTTATCTTGCTTGCCTCACCTCAAATGACCCCATAACAAAAAAATTCTCACCAACTAATCTTGTTTTGACAAAACGTCTGTAAGCAATTCCAAGCATGTCTATTCGAGGTTTGCCTCATTGTGGATGCCCTTACAATGTTCCATTTCACATCACATGTCGACGACGTATTTTTAAACAATTAGACCCAAATTTTTGACAATTAACCTAGCAGTGAGCCTGGGAACGGCATTATCCTCACAACGCCAAACATGTCCTTCTGGGCCTCTACATAGTGGACCTGCCCCTAACAATGGGCCTGTCTTATTGGATCAACCAATTGCGTTTTATTTTTCATAATTTTCGCATCTTGGAAGATGAAGTAAATTGTCAATTGCGCATATTTAAAACTTCATCTCCGTATCACTAACCAAAAAATCTATGAAACTCTCTGCTTATACATTAACATTTAGCTCGTGAAAAATTGTGTCATTTCAAACTTATTTATTTGCCAATTGGGGTATCAACTCAGCAGTAGGCCTGTGGTGGATGAAATCATAGGTTTATGGTTTGAACCCTGACGGCGGCATCTGAGCTGTAAGGGGTTAAGGAAAAAAAATTTTCAACTCATTTCAAATTGGGTATTTGCTTGTGATGCTAATTTAAATTTACAGGGGCCAATTGATTTGGGTTGGACTAATATAGGCTAATATTGGAGTTGGGCGTTGCTGAAAATTTTGGTTGGTGGGTGGGCACGGTTCGAATCGGTTTCAAATTTTGAGAAACCTAACTCGAACCGTTTAAAATTAACGGATCCGGTCCGTTTCAAATCCCCTCATTTTGAACATTGGAACCTAACCTAACTCGAACCGTTTGGAACGGTCCGGTTCCTACGGTTCCAAATCTAAGTTGAAATCAAATAACTTTTCAAGCAATTTCTACAAACAGTGTTTGTTCAAAAAGGAATTTTGTCAAACAGAGATGGTGCATCCAGTAGTAGAGGTGAGCTAACAGAGCCATTTAAAAGCAGGCCAAGAAACACCAAAAGAACAAATACAAAAGCCATTAAAACAAGTAAAAAATCTCTTACACATGATGATGATGAACATGAAAAGCAGGACTACTAAAAAAGGGTAGAGAGAAACCTGTTGGATGTGATCAGTGGTGACATTGTTGGGGTTATAAGAAGCCATGATGGGCTGCATTTGCATGAGATGTTGCTCCTCGATTCGATTTGTTCAATCAGTTTGGAGATGCAAAGTGAGAGCGATGAAGCAAAGGAGAAGAGGAGATACGAGACGACATGGCTTGGGCAAAGTGAGAGCGATGAAGCAAAAGCCATGTCAACCACACATCAAACTTCATACCTGAAACGTGAGACTAAAAGGGCTATTAAATCCACGCTGGCAGACCTGAATCCGAAGAACGCATGTTTAGCGACCGAAGGTAAAAACTCACTTACAAAGTTATGAATCTTCTTGTTAACTCACTCACGCATCTCACCTGTTTGTAAAAAGACCTCATCGACACACTGAACACAATCGACCTATAGAGTCCTTACAGATCCACTCTCCAAGAGAACATCTCCTGCAACGCGTCTCTCTCGCTCGACGAGATCACAAAGGACCTCGAAACCCTAGACTGGCAGCAGTGCTCGCTCCAGTCGGTGGAAACGCTGAACACAGTCGTCGAAGAGAACGCATCGAACGGTCACGATTCGATCGTCTTCGGACATACAGCCAAGTCACCGAAGGAGAAGAGAAAGAAGAGATGCAGAAGTTCATTGAATGCTAGCGTCGTCTTCTCAACATTGTTTTCTTCTTCTTTGGTTCATACAGACAGGAGAGAGATCAGTTGATGGATCTGTGAACAACTCTCTCTTCCGCCATTTGAGAGGTTTGGAACTTGGATATTTAGGTTTTTTTAGTAAATGTAATTTGAAACGGGTCCAATCCGAACCGTTTTTTTTTTTTAAATAGGAATCGGGATCGGACCGTTTTATAACGGATCCGAACCGTATCTAAAACACAAAATTAAAATCCGGACCGTTTAGAGCAAAACGGTCCAATTCGATTTGAACTTGCGGATCCTCGACCCGTTTGCCCACCCCTAGTTGGCCTCGTCTAAGCTATTTTTCGAGCTAGACCAGCTCAGCAGTAACAGGTCAAGGCAGTCTTTTCATTTTGTTCTTTTTTTATAATAAAAATAAAGGTGAAGGCATTATTTTCATGAACAGTTTAAGCACAAATAATTGTACGGTTCCCATGGTGAATCGACTTTTTATTTTATATAATAATGATAAGTACTAGTCCTAGTTTAAACTACATAAAATACTAAAAGATCTTTGATCAATTACTTTACTTAGCAATCCCACTGAGTTTGATAATAACTAAAAGCATAAATAAAACAATGTGGTAGGTTAGCTTTAGAGAAAAAAGATGAGACTGATATTGCTTTAAATCACTTCACACAACCAAGAAAAAACATAACTTTAGGAAAGTGGGGAATGCGAGTGATCGGATTGAAGAGTTTTTCTGTTCCAATTTTTGGACATGTTGCTAATGTCTTGTCCAACTCAATTTTATGTTGAACACCATGTTGCCCATGACCATTAGACTGACTAAGACCTTAGTCGTCAAATTGCTCAGTTGTTTAACTCAATTTTGTTAGTGAAATGAATTTATGGAGTTGTTAAACTTAGTTTGCCCATGAACAACCTACATTTTTTTTTACAATTAACATTACATTTGATAATACATTAAATGAGCCTCTAATCATGATCGTATACGTGGTAAAAATCATTCATCACGAGGAACAAGCACTTCGATCAGAATACGGATAATGAATCCCAGAAGTCCAAAAATGTAGGCCCGGTCATTAAAGCCCAAAATGGTCCTTAATGATAGATCATAATCAAATACCTAAGTCCAGGCCAAACGGATCTCTTTTCTTAGAGAAGAGAGACGTTACAAACGAGACAAATCATGACGGGGATCACTCTCTGAATGATATATCTCAATGAAGGAAGAGATTATTGTAAAAAATGTCTCATCTCATCACACCTTATATACTTAAGTCACGCAGTGAATTAATTACGTAAAATAGACCAAGACGAGGACTCCTTTGAGTTTATTGGCAAAATTCTCTAATTTAATCTTCGAATTGGATAGTAACTGAGAGAGCTCCGGCGATGGGCGATTCCTAGGGTTACTCTGGGTATTATTACTTTTCGTGAATCTAATTAACCTTGGTCGTTAAATCAGATTAGGGTACGATCTCATCCGTTCCTAGTTGTTTGGCGGCTAGGTTTTTGCATGGCAAACTTGATGGTGGCCAAGGGAGGAGCTGGCCACGGTGAAGGTGAAAGCCCCAAAAGAAGTTTTGCGCAGGTATTAGGAGGGGTTAGCAAGGATATCGCGGAAGCAAAAGCAACATATTCAACCAGTTTTAGAAAAGAGGGAGAACCGGCTTTGTTGCTTTCGGATGCGGACGTTGCTAGGGGGAAGATCACGTCTCTAGCCACGTGGTGATGTTGAAGTTTTCAAGCTTTCGATCGTCTCTCGATGCGATTAGGGAATCTATTCACCGTTTTTGGGAGATATCGGGTGAGATCATTATGGATCTTCTGGATCAACGTCATATTATGATTTATTTACAATCTGAGGTAGAAGTTAAAAAGGTACTCTCTAAAGATTTTTTTACTATTCAATGTGTACAGTATAAAAATTTTCGTTGGCATTCTAGTTTTAGTCTACGGGTTGATCCGGAACTAGCGCCGGTGTGGGTGGAACTCACAAATTTTCCACTTGCTTATTACTTATCAGCTGTCATGAAAGCCATTGGAAACTCCTTTGGGAGCTTTCTAAGAATTGATGATGGAACGAGGTATTTTGCTCGCCCAAGAGTTGTTCGGATGTGTGTTGAGATGGAAATTACTAAACCTTTACCATTTAGGATTTGGCTTGAGAATCCTAAGAATGGTGGGTATTGGCAAAAACTGGAATACCCAGGTTATAAGTATTGTAATCATTGTGCACTAATAAGACACGAAAAAGATTATTGTAGGAAGATTCTAGGAGTAAAAAAAATGAACTCAAATCATAGAGGGGGAGAAAGAGAGCAAAGAAAACAATTCCAACAAGGAGAAACAACCACAAATTTTGGTGAAACAAAAATTCGTTGCGGTTTCGTCTGCAATCCAAGCAAACGAGGTAAAAATAAAGTAGGGACGAGTGGGGCCAAAGATGTTCAAGGAGTGGAATTTGCAAATGCTCTAGGAGGAGTTGGGGAAGGAAAATAGGGATCAACAATCTCGGGCAAACAAGGAGGTAAAGGGGTCGGGAAAGAAAATGGTCATAAGAATACTTCGGGTAGTGAGGACATCTCGGATTCGAAGGAAGTGGGGAATAAAATTAAAAAAGAACACGAAGTCATTACTGTTACAAACAGTTTTGCTATTTTGGAGGAGATCCTAAAGGATGAGAATGTCAATAAAACAGGGATAAATCAAAAGGAGATGAGGAATGCCAATGCAACGGGAGGAAATGAGAATGCCAACGAAACAGGAAGATACCAAACTCAAGTGAAAGTTACTCACAGAGAAGTAAGTATGGGGATAGTGCATGGTCACGATACAAGTGAAGTAGCTTTGATCATGAGCAGCGAGCAACCGCTGGTTCCCATGGTTGCAGCCTCGACGAGAGGTGATGAAGTACTCGTATCGGCTAGGAAAATAACGAATGCAACAGTGAAGGGAGAAATGCTTGAGGCCGTTGAAGGACAGGATATTAATCCAGGGGAGGTGAATGGGAGCAACAACCAGAGTGTGCAGGAAAGTGTTCTTTCGGCTATGAACCTGTTGTTAGAGGCGGGGTACACGGTAAGTGAGGCTAATCGAGTTGTCGTTAATCAATCGACCCCAACATCCGATCGACGCTCTGTTATGGCTTCACCCAGAGCTGCTAGTATCGGTGATAATAGAGATGTCATTGTAGATGACTTGCAATCGACTCAATGGTGCAAGCGGTGGTAGGGGCAGGCAATGGAGTTTCAAATAATGCAGGTCGTCTTTCAATACTTGAGTCGAGCAATGGAATAGATAGGGAGAAGTCGGTGAAACCAAGCACAACTTTTGTGCACACTCGGCCTATCGTAGTAGCAGCCGAGGTGGAGGGTTCCTGTTCGGGTTCTATTTCGAGCGCTCTAAGGATGGTGGTAGATGCTGCTGGCGGTCCTAACATTGGGGAAAAACCAGGATATGAAGATGTTAAAATGGGGTTGAAGGCAGAGGGCAATCCAGTTTATCCACATGAAATGAAAAACGTACTTGAGGCTGAGGTAGACGATATGGTCAGGCCCAATATGATGGAACAAGGGGGGGGAGGAGACATACTTCCAGCGAAAATGTCAAAGAGTTACCAGAATATGAAAGGACTCCAATCAAGTTGGTGGCGACTAAACAACATTATTCCTGGCCTAATGTTCGGTCTCAGTCGAAGCAGGCCATTTCGGTGACTCTGGTTCCATTAGTGGAGACATTTGGAAGTTTTGGTCGTACATGGGATTTGGTTGGTCATGCTAACAGAGAAAACAAACATGAGTTCGATAACAACAATTCGGATGAAGAAGATCTGGATGAAAACACCATCAGGCCAAGAATATTGTCAGGTTCAAAGAAATATCGCAAACGATTAATGAAAAGATTCGATAAGAGGAATATGACAACAGAAAATACGTTGGATGACGATTGCTTCAAAGACTTCAAGGTTTTTCCTCAAAGATCATCTAGAAGGAAGAAATGCAACAACAAGTACAGGCTTTGATCTAGGGTTTGGTCAGTCTAGATTTGATATATTTGTCTAGTTTATGTTTTTCCCTCCCACTTTATTTTTATATCTCGTTTTGGGACATCCCATAGCTGCCTCTCCACAGTGGAGATTAATTTAAAAAAAAGAAGTTAATTACGCACATTATTAATTGAACTATACTCTATCCAAATTTAATATTATCTTACAGATTAATTGACTTAAGCATCAAAGTGTCTTCAGCCACCAAACAGGCTGTCTTTGGCAATCTAACTAAATTTTGTAGGTCAAATCTCTAGGAGGACGGATTTGGACACATCAACATTGATCCATGTACAAACTTTTAGTTGAACACGGGTCGGTCCCTCCAAACCTAACCCAGATTTGCAGCCCATCTTCACCTCACTTAAGAGTTAAGAAAGATCGATCCATGACTATAGTAGACAAGTTTGTTGGCCTTCCCACCTTTAACGGAAATTCCAAACGCGAAACTGTGGCAGCCGAAACGATGCGCCACCAACCATCACCCCACCGACACAAATCATTGTAACTGTTAAATTTTTTTTAAAACAATAACAAAAAAACCTTTCCATCGGGAAAGTCTTTTCATTCCTTCCACCTTAAGTCACTGGCCCACACGCTTTTCCTGTACACGTGTAATCACCATATCATTCTCAACCCACCTGGCACCAAAATGAACACATCTCATCCAATACTACTGTCCATTTGCCACAACAAAACTCCCATCCAATTATAAATAAATGGCCACTCTCCACTCCACTTCAAAGTTCAAACCCAAAGCCAATTACCATCATGGCCATTTCACTACCCAATTTCTTATCATACGCCCTCTTTCTCCTTGGTTCCCTTCATCATGTTGATAGCTTAATGCTAACAATTTTCAACAATTGCCCGTTCACAATCTGGCCGGCAATCCAGCCAAACACCGGCTCTGAGCTCCTTGAACAAGGTGGATTCTGCCTCCAGACCCTCTCGTACCGCTCCTTCGACGCGCCGGCGTCCCCTTGGTCAGGCCGAATTTGGGCCCGAACCCTCTGTACCACCGCGCCAGACTCTCACTTTACCTGTGCTACAGGAGACTGTGGGACCCACCGCGTTGAGTGTTCCGGGTCAGGCGGGTCAACACCCGCAACGCTCGCCCAGTTCACACTCCAGGGGCAAAATGGTCTTTCAACCTACGGGGTCAGCCTCGTCGACGGCTACAACCTCCCCATGACCGTGACCCCCCACGAAGGCCGTGGGACCTGCCCGGTCGTTGGATGTATGGCCGATCTGCTGTCCACGTGTCCTCGAGGTTTGCAGATCCGATGTCCCGAGCCCAATGGGCCCGTTGTGGGCTGTAAGAGCGGTTGTGAAGCGTACGGTACGGATGAGTTGTGTTGTAGGGGAAAGTACAGTGGAAGTGACACGTGTAAGGCGAATGAGTACTCGAGTTGGTTTAAGGATAGGTGCCCCGCGACTTTTACTTTTGCGCATGATAGTCCGTCACTGGTGAATGATTGTTATGAGCCCCGTGAATTGAAGGTCATTTTCTGTCAATGAAAAAGAAATCGCACGTGCATTTTTTCCCTCTTCTTTGTCTCTAATTTAATAGCTTTAGATTTCTCATTGATCTAGTTAGTGTTCAATATGTGAGCGTCAACCCTATCTTCTTTTTTTTTTCCTTCGTAAAGTTAAAAAAAATGACTTTGATAGAGTTGGCCTCACAAATTAGACTCCATCCCAGGCTGCCTAGAAAGGTTCTTGAATTTGTGATCCATTAAGATTTATATTCTGACTTTACCATTAGTTTTTAAGTCATGAGATTAATTCCAAATGGAATCGTTTAATTGAATTTGTGATCCATTAAGATTTATATTCTGACTTTACCATTAGTTTTTAAGTCATGAGATTAATTCCAAATGGAATCGTTTAATTAAGACAACGGCCTATCCGGATGTTTAAAATATGTGACTTGACTTTAATTACTTTTTTTAATCAAAAAATATAAACTATATTAGGAAACCGAGGTCTACATCCAATCCAATATAGCAACTTTCCATGTTACCTTTGGTAAGTTAATAGGCTAATAAGTTGAAACGTCTATTTACAAGCATATAAAAATTGTCACATCCTGAAGTTGTACATGTGTAATGATAATTTTGAGGAATTACGATCTCAAACGTTAGTTCAACAATGATCTGGTTCAAGCGGTTCTAAGTTCGCATAACTATGGTTCGTCAGGCAGATCTGAACTCTCACAATATGTTAGATCCACACGTCTCACATTTATCCTTAATACTCACAAGTATCTCGAGAATCATCTTCGGACGAACAACTACAAATGCCTTTTGCTTCCGAGTATCTTTCACACATGAAAACTACATATGCCTTTTGGTTTCGAGTATCTTTCACACAGGAAAACTCCCTTATACGGATTGCTCTTTGATTTGAAACTATAATTAGGGAGGGATCTCCATGAAAATCTCATTTCTAAACTAGGCCTCGATGTACTGGTAGAACCTGAACTCCTTGCACTATAAATAAGACATGAGGTTTGTAAGCTAAGGTATGCTACAAATTCCTTATTACAGCATTACACCTTTATCAGAGCCCTGTCTAACTTTAGCATCGGAGTTTTATCGACCACCTCATGGTGGTCAGTGGCTCACGAGCGGAATTAGGTCAAAGTAAGAAGGGATTATATCCCTCCCCATCCCATGCCACCGGTTAAGTTCGAATCTGTGACATGTGATTTCATCCGTTACACCTCTACCAACTCAGCTAGTACACCTTTGACAACTCCTATTTACATGTGTGTGTATATATATATATATAACATACCAAAACTCAAAGATAAATTGGATACAAGCCTACTGAAAAAGAGTTCTGGTGACCAGTTGGAGTGGCCATGAAAATTGAGCTTATTGTGAATGCTCTTAGTAAGGCTACATTATTTGCTATCATTTATTTAAGTGCAAACTCTACTTGCTGATCATAGGAAAGTTGAAAATGCTTTAGATATATAGTGTGTTGACACTTTTACACCTTTAATAATGTTTAGTTGGATATGCCCTTTAAATTATTGTTGAAGCAAGTAAATAAATCAATGGGTGTTGAGCCGGACAACAAAATAATAATAATAATAATAATAATAATAAATAAATAAAGCATATATTTGATGGAATATGTAGATCCTTTCGAGCAACTTGTTATCATAAACTAATTAAAGAGTAAAACAATCTGTCATTTGCATCTTTAGCCAATTATGAGACATAAGCACCAAAACCCTTCAAGTAACTGGATTGTGCATGGAATATCAATGCTATTGAAGCTTAACCAGAGGTTTAGAACAGGAGTGAGGAGATTTGTGAGTAAAATCTTGTTTTGTTAGCACATGTTAAATTAGTAATGCTAATGTGCTCATTAATTAATTGCATTGCATTGCATGTACTAAATTTTTTTTCAATTCAAGCTATCCCCATCTCAAGTGGTTCAATTTTGAAATTTGTAGTAGTTAAATACGTTTACGTTTGGACACTGTTTCACTATGTGTATGTACCTCGGTAAGTTTACAAAATCTAAGGTTGAATAAAACTACTTTGTATTACCTAATGATTTAATATACTTTTGAAAACCCAAAGTCAACTGCTACTGCGTGGAGGAACTAAAAGAAGGCGACTTTCTCTCAAAAACATTGATTACACCTAATGATACACCAAATTGTCCAGTGATCTGTATTATACACATTTTATGATGATCTCGTCAACATAGTAAAATGAGCTTAGATAAGTGTCCAATATGGCAAAGCTCGGATAACACAAGCCCAACGAGACAGGGTCTAGGAGGTTGGACCCAAACAACAGTGCCCTATTAAGCCCATAAGTCGTACGGTCAAACTTAGTACCCATAAGACCTAATAAAGCAAGTATATAAGAAATTGACCTAAGACAAACAAACCAACATCAACACATTGACTCCTACTACGAAACAAATACCAAAGTATAAGTCTTGCATTAAAACCCTCCCGCATGACAATAGTACTACACAAGGGAATAATTCCCAACAGATATCAGAATACAAGTCGTGTACAGAAACTCTCATACATGGACGACTCCCAACAAGAAATGAACTCTCAACAAATCTCTTTCACGGTGCCCAATCAAAATTATGCAAACACCAATCACAAAAACTGCCTAACAAGCCTAGGAAGCGAAAGACCCATACAAAAGAAAAGCCAAATGCATCCACCTGCTCGACGCGCATCATCGCTCCTGCAGCGCCAACGGCACCGTGCAAACCAGAAAATAATGAATGCACTATCAGCTCCTGGCCGATCCTGCTCGACGCGCATCCTCACGCCTGCAGTGCCAAGGGCACCGTGCAAACCAGGGAAGAACCCATGATGAATGCACCTATCAGCTCCTATGTGCTCAGCGTACTTGCAGTCCAGCCAGCATAAGACCCACCAGATGGAAACTGACAGAAACCATGCTGAGTGCGAACCTCGTTCCTGCGCTCCATTGTAATCCTCACATCTGAATCGCCTACAACGCCCCTGCAGTCCAAACAGAGCAGCAAGACGCAAAACAAAGCCGTTCCAGAGCATGTTTCCGAGCAGCATGACGCAAACTGTCCGCATTCCGCAAGACCAACCTCGTCCCAGCTGAAACTCTTTTTCGAACCACAGACTGCCCCAACATGTTCCACGCATCTGGTCCAAATCCTGTCCACTATGCGCAAGATCAGGTAGAGCCGCTAAAGAGACCAGGAAAAGCTGCCTCTACTCTTCCCCATGGCGAATGTACGCCGTGTGCAATCTGTCATAGTTAAACAAGGACTCTCGCATGATAAATAAGGCACAAGGTTGAGGAAAAATGTACGAACCAAATTTACAACATTATACATTTCTAAAGCCTTGTCTGACTTCAGCATCGAAGTGTCATCGACCGCCACAACGATAGTCTTTGACTCACGTGTGTTCCCAATACAGAAATTAAGGTCAAACAACGATAGTATTTGGCTCACGTGTGTTCTCAATACAGGAGTCAAGGTCAAAGAGAACAACAACTAACACAATCAACAACTCTGTGGATTCACTTGTTCTCTTTTTTCATAGATGGTAGTAGTTCGTACATGGTTAGAAGAGAGTTATGGCGAGAGATTGATGGCTTCTCTACAGCTTATCTGTGGGCTCTATTAGGTGACTACAATGCTACTCTGCATACTCAAGAACGGGTTGGCAACTCAGATAGATATGTAGGAGGAGCAGATGAGTTTCTTCATTGTGTGACCCAGGCAGCGCTCTATGACTGCAGATACCGTGGTAATTATTTCACATGGAGTAACAAGCAAGCGGGGTGTGATAGAGTAGTGTCAAAGATTGACAGAGTCCTTGTCAATGGACTGTGGATGCAGGAGCTCCCCAATGCAGAGACTGAATTCATGAACCCAGGTGTGTCTGATCATGCTCCTATGGTTCTCTCTTTGTATGATAACAATAATAGGGGTCCAATGCCATTCAAATTCTTTAACTACTGGGTTTATGAGAAAGACTTTACCAAGATAGTGGAGGAAGCATGGAGCACACAAGTATATGGTAACCCTATGTTCAAGCTTGTTCAGAAGCTAAAGATTGTGAAGCAAGCACTCATGGCCTGGCGTAAGAACAGTTTCAATAAAGCTTGTTCAAATGTTGAGCAAGCTAGACAACGTATGTACACGGCTCAGCAGGCTGTTCTACGACCTCCGGTATCTGATATAGCAGTCCATGCTGAAAAAATTGCAGTAAAAGAATATGCGTGTGCTGCTAGGAATGAAGAGTCTGAGGCTAAGCAGCAATCTAGATCCATGTCATTTGCATTAGGCGATCAGAACACTACTTATTTTCATAGTCTTATCAAGGAGCGCAGAGCCCAAAACAGAATAATGAGCATTTTCAAACAGGATGGTACCAAGCTGGAGGAGCCTGCAGATATTGAACAAGAGTGCTTGCAATACTTTGGGGATATTTTCGCAAGTGACCATGAAACCCAGTATGACTCTAATATTATCAATTCGTTGGAGTTCCAGGGCATTCTCACTGAGGAGATGGGTCAGAATCTCATCAGACAGGTTACCAGGAAGGAAATTGTGGAGACCTTGGCTGCTATCGACTCTAACAAAGCACCAGGACCTGATGGGTACTCTTATTTCTTCTTCAAAGCTACTTGGAGGATTGTTGGGGATGATTTTGTTCGGGCTATTCTTAACTTCTTCCGAAGTTCTAAGCTTCTTGGTCAGGTAAATGCCACAGTAGTTGCTTTAGTTCCTAAAGTTACTAACGCTTCCTACTTTAGTGATTACAGATCCATAGCTTGCTGCAATGTTCTATATAAATGCATAACCAAGTTGTTGACGAATAGACTGCAAGATGCTGTTCAAAGGGTAGTCAGTAACTTTATCAAAGGAAGACACATTCAGGACAATATTATGCTGGCACATGAGCTCGTCCGTAACTACCACAGGGATCATGGCCCACCTAGATGCGCTGCTAAGATTGATCTAAGGAAGGCTTATGATATGGTGCAGTGGGAAGCTATCACTCATCTTCTAGAGAAACTGAAGTTTCCTCCTCAATTTATTATGTGGGTGAAATAATGCATCTCTACGTCCAAATTCTCTATTAATCTCAATGGGTCTCCTAGAGGTTACATACATGCTTCACGAGGTCTTCGCCAAGGATGCCCCCTATCCCCTTACTTGTTTGTGATGGTCATGGAGATCCTCCATGTGTTACTAAGGAAGAAGGTCCAGGAAGGCCATTACAAGCTCCACTATCGTTGCAAGGACCCCATTATCACACACCTTGGGTTTGCGGACGATCTAATAGCTTTCTTCCATGGAGATGGTAACTCTGCAAAGGCATTAGCTGAAGTATTGCAAGACTTCAAGGTCTGCACAAGACTGGAGGTTAATGACAATAAGAGCTCTCTATTTCTAGCTGGTGTTACTAGTGATGAGCGAATGAACATAGGTACTTATCTGCAGTTTCATATTGAAGAGCCCCCCTGTTAAGTACCTTGGATTGCCTATGATGTCCTCTACTCTCTCTCACTCCCACTGCTCCCCTCTTCTCGATAGAATTCAGAAGAGAGTTAACTCGTGGAATAACAAATTCCTATCCTATGCTGGGCGTTTGGTTTTGATCAAGTCTGTGCTCGCCAGTATGCATGTGTACTGGACATCCTGCTATGGACTGCCGAAGAAAACATTAGACTATATTAATGCTATATTACGCAATTTCTTATGGTCAGCTGGTGAGTCTCCTTTGAAAAAAGCGAAAGTTAGTTGGGATTCTATCTGTTATCCTACTCAAGAAGGCGGCCTGGGTATTCGCAACATCAGAGTAGGTTACGAAGTTGCAACCTTGAAACATAGTTGGAAGCTTATTTCCAAGCAAGACACTCTGTGGGTGCATTGGACTTGGAAGCATCTAGTCAAGCACCGTGATTTCTGGTTGATGAATCCTCCTCGAGAAGCATCATACTGTTGGCAACGCATTCTGGAATGTAGGACCAAGGCAGTCACATTACTTACTCACAGTTCACTCTATAGGTAATGGTGAGGCCACTCTTCTTTGGAAGGATCCCTGGCATCCTTTAGGTATTTTGATGGAGTTCTTCCCACAAGGTTTCCTATATGACTTCAGGCTTCATAGAAATGCAAGGGTCTCATCTATTATCAGAAATGACCAACGGTGGGCTCCTTCAAGGATTGCTCAGAGGATTCCTGAGATAGTGATAGTGAATCAACTTGGTGACATTGAATTGAGCAGCAGCAGTGATGATAAAGTAGTCTGGAAAGCTAGTACTGATGGTTCTTTCCAAACTAAAGCTACTTACGATGCAATTAGGAAGCGAAAAAAGTATGGTCCAATGGTCTTCTGTGATCTGGTTCAAGCACAATATACCACGACACAGCTTCATGACCTGGCTGCTAACAAATAAAGCTCTAAATACCCTGAGCAAGCTGAAAAAATGGGGAAAAGCTCAGCAGGACATATGTCCCCTATGTGGTTATGAAACTGAGACAGAATCCCACTTATTCTTTATATGTAGCTATTCTAGTGTTGTTTGGGGCCAAATCCTAAACTACTTGCACTACTCTAAGTCGATTCATGAATGGGAGGTGGAATTGCATGGTGCATTCAACACTTTCATGGTAATGGTGCTACTGTTACATTGAAGAAAGTTGCTCTTAATGCCACTGTGTACCATATCTGGATGGAGCGAAATAGAAGGTTGTATGAACAAAAATCCAGCACTGCGACAGAGCTTGGGCACCGCATATATATGGAAATCAGACTCAAATTTAGTGTGGGCACCTGGAAAGCAGAGGATACGGACCAAAACAGGAACTTACTGAATCGATGGCATTTGGAGTTTCAGCTGAGTCACTCTCTTCCTCGACAATGCTCATGGAAGAAACCCCCATTGGGATGGCACAAGATTAATATTGATGGTTCCTTTCGTAGTGCAAGTGCTGTGCATGAAGCCAAAGGAGGTTACAGAGCAATTCTAAGGGATGATCGAGGTGAAGCAATCGCTGCCTGTTCTGGGGACTGTCGTGGACAGTCTGTTATTAAGCATGAACTGCAGGGTATTCTTGCAGGATTGAAGCTGGCCATATTGCAAAATAAAATGCGGCTAGCGATCAGTACAGACTCCTCAACTGTGTTCTCTTATATCACGTCTCATAAACCAGTGTCTTGGGAGCTCAGACACACTGTTTGCAAAATACGAACTGAGCTTTCTAAATTAGATGAGTATTCGTGTCAACATGACCACAGAGAAACGAATAGAGCAGCGGACTTATTAGCGAGCACCTTCCCTAATGCAGAATTTATAGAGTTCACGCCTAGCTCCTTTGCTGAAGACCTGAAAAAGATCGTGTATGAAGATAGTGTAGGGAAAATATATCTTAGATTGTAATCTTCTATTTGTTCAATGGTTTGGGGTCCATTTTTACCCCCACTAAATTTCCAAAAAAAAAAAAAACAACTCTGTTTTTTTATTAGACAATATGATCATTTCTCTTTAACATCCTAAGGAAACACAAGAAAAGGTTGGGACTATAGATTTCAAGGTTAAATCCACAATATTGTGGAGCCTCAAATCTCTTCTGCCAAACATTAACATGTAATAATTAGATTATCTAATTATCTATACCTAGAAGTAACACCCTTAAAACTATATATACGGTCCTTATGAACAAAATTTTATATTTCATTAGCATAGGAGTACCCTCTTAATTTCCATTTTAAATTAAGGATCTTATTAAATTTAAACAAAATATTTTTTAATTCGTTTGAGCTAAGAGTTTCAGGAAATGACAGATTAACAGTGCAAATCTGACCTTTTTGACATTGTTCCACGATATACATGCCCATATCTCTACTCACTACCATTAAATATTGAACGGTCTTTGTGAGTGTTTAAAGACCATTCACAAGTGAATGATATCTAGGACAATGGACGCAACCAGCTTATGTGATGTCCAATGTGGGTTCTCACTCGCTTCGTGATATTAATTGAGAAATCCCTTTATCTATTTAGCGTGGATCTCGAGGCACTCATGTCGAAACGAACTGAACCTTTGATTCATTATTTATGATTTCGATCTTAGCTTTAATTTTTCTCAAAATTTCAGCTCAAATGAAGTTCAAACAAATTAATAAACAATAATCTTCATTTACTTTTTTTTTAAGTAAATAAACTTAATAGAATCCTACATGGACAATTAAACTTGAAATATGTTTTTCTAATCGAAATTTTACTTATAGTAACAGGTAACTCACTTGGAAATTTTCAACAAAATAAGTTTACACTTTCTTGGATAGATTTTAAATTTATGAAACCATATAATATAGGTCAACAACAGAAGGGAGTGAAGAAATAGTAAATGAACTTTTCACAAAATCTTCAAAACCCTAATCAATCACCCAAAACAATTGAAATAGAAAGCGAAAGTGTTAATTGAATGAAAGTTTCAGTCGATTGAATGAGAGCTAGTGCACGTCTTCCTTTGATGGATCGTGAACTTTTCTTTAGAGAATGTTCATCATTTTTGGGTCAGAATGGTTTGATACATGATTCAATCAACAAAGGAGCTGATTGCTTTGATCTTCTTTTTGGTTTTTTCCCTTAAACAAAAAAATGAAACATAAGGTGTAGCTCGCATCTCGACTCATGGAAGTAATGATGCTTAGGTCTGTTTGGTTGCACGAAAAATAAACATGAAAATTTAAATTATTTGCATGAATTCGATTTCGATGCCTACCCCTTGGACTTGGATTCTCACGAGTAGTGGAAAAAACAGTCTAATAATGAAGAATCGATTTATTGTCATTAAATAGACAGACAAACACCGAAAATCTACATAACTAAAGAAATTGATTCTATTTTCCTTAAAAAAAATGGCTAACCAAACATAGAAGCAATAATTTCTATGGTACACATTTTCATATATTTTTTTTTCAAATAAATGCTATAGTGTCTTTTGTAGAAAAATATCTTACTTGAATTGCTTTGAATCTTTGATGGCAACAAGAGAAAGTTGTTCTAAGTCCACATAAAAAGCTTTAAAAAAAGCCAGCAAAATTTCTATTATTTATTGAGAAAGAAAGAAAAACTCTTCAAAGTTTATGGAGCAAAAATGCTTTGTACAATATGGATTGTACACACCATCACTGATATTCTCTTGAACAGAAGGGCCTTACAAATATTCATAGCATTACATGCTTTGAGGAGGAATAAAGTGGTCTCCATGCTTTTAAATATTTGGACTCTTGAGCTTTAAAGATAAGGAATTGACATCAAATGGGCAATCAGATAACCTATTCATTTTTTTTCTTCTTTTTTATAATGATAACCTATTGATTTGATACCATTGGTCTATAATTGGGGAAATGACTTGAATGTTAATTTGACGAATATTGTTGAATCCATACAATGCAAACATCTCATGATGATTCGCAACTTGTGGAGTATGCTGTTACGAGCAAATAAATATCTCATTGTTATTGGGTTTTCCAATGTAACGTATATTGTTTGTCGAGTGGACAATTTCATGTTGATGGTACTATCAATTCAAAACGGCACGCCACATTTCCCCCCATTGTGAATAAATCTTGATCTTGTCCAACCACCCATCCTTCTCGAAATGTATGTCATCGTTCATCTCAAGGGCTCGCTCCTCTCCCTCGCGCATTTCCCTCGCTCCTAGAAGGGCTATATGAAATGAGTGTTTACATTTATTCTTTTATATATAATTTAGATATTTATATTAGATATTTGTTTCATGTCGTGCTAGTGTGGTGCTAGCTCAGCTAGTATGATCTAATTGACTAATTTGAGCGACAAATAATCATTGAGATCTTGAAAATTATGCAATGCGCTAATTAACATGCTTTGACGGTTACAAGTTATTTAATAATAACTTTTCTTTTTCAAAATAACGTTCAATGTATATTATTCCTCGAGTAGAACAATATCACGTTAATGATACCATCAACTCATACTGTCTATCACGTTTACCACCACAATAATTTTTTTACCCCGTGTCCTCCCCCTCCCCCCTGTTCACTAACTCTTAAAATATATGATTTGTATCATTCAGAAACATTTTATGATTTTCATTAAATAGTTAACTATTTAAATTGGGTGTTTGTTTTCATGTAAGTGAAAAAAGGATTTATTGTCGATGGTTTAGCATGGACTATGGAGTGTAAATATGTATATAGAACTCGGCTACACAAGAACTATGTTTTTTGTTCAACTTAATTAAAAAGTAAGGTTTAATACGACTTGAGTAATTAGCCTCCCGTTTCTTCACAACTTGAGCTTTTGACGAGCATTGATTTGTTTATTATACTTCTCAAAAACCTGAGTTGTTAAGGAGCGAAATAGTAATTACTTAACTAGGATCATAACACAACTCTCATTTTGTTTGTGAGGCTTGGAGGGCCTGAAGCCTATATGATAGTACAATTCTAATTTGAGTAGATAAAAACTAAATTCGTTCACTTTGCTATTCCAATCATTGTTTTTTTTTTCTTTTTTTGTTAAAAGCCTTAGGCAGTATATTAATACTAAGAGCTATTACAATCAAGTCTGTTGGCTACCGATGCTAAGTGGCAAGTCTTACTATTAAGATCTCTCGAGATATATTTACATGACCAAAAAAGAAAACATAAGAAATAGTCATCTAATATTACAAATAATAGGACGCCAGACCCACTATTCCAATTCATCGTTAGATTTTAATAATAAAAGTAGATAAATAAAAGAATAAATACAAATACATGTTAGATTTATGAACCCGTCTAATTGTCGAGGAAACCAGCGAGGGAGGGGGTGCAACCCTCCATCCCCCTTCGGGATGCGCAAAAGGATTGAAGGCGCGCATCCCAAAGGGGATGGAGGGTTGCACCCCCTCCCTCGCTGGTTTCCTCGCCAGTTAGAATTTCTGTTGATTTAGTTCACAAATATTCCTTGTGAAGGACAAACTTGGAATCTAGAAATAAATAGAAACATAAAAGTAGTACACATTCACTGAGATTAGAGTTATAACCCAAACAAAAGCCACCAAAAGCATAGAATAAAATTACCAAAAAAATATATAAATGTAACCAAAACAGAAACACTTCCAAACTAGAAATCTCTTCTCAAATATAAAATCCTTCGATTTTTTTTTTTTTTACTAATAAATCCAATTCGGCGGTCTGTCTGCTTGCTTTCGCCTTCACAAATTCCCCAAAAACTCTTCTTTATTTTCCTCCTCCTCTGTTCTGCATCCTTTGTTTTTTGCTTCTAATGGATACCCAAGCTAAACTTCTTCTTCAAAAACAACTAAGGGGTCTGTTTTGAATTCTGGGTTTTGTTTGTTGATTGATTTTGATTTGAATCTGAGAAGGGGTTATTGATTGATTTCTCGCTTGGTTTTTTTTTTTGCAGATCTTGCCAAACATCCTGTTGATGGGTTTTCTGCTGGGTTGGTGGATGACAGCAACTTATTTGAATGGAGTGTAACCATTATTGGCCCTCCTGATACTTTGTAGTAAGTTTTCTGATGTTTGAATTTTTTTGGATTTGTTTGAGGGGTTTGATTGATGGAGAGTCTAGTTTATTTGATTTGTTGTTTGATTATTGGACTTGTTATGTGAGTGTGTAGAGGGTGTAATTGGTTCTGTTTGTAGGCGGATTGTTGTTTCTAGAGGTCATTGGGTTTGATTTGATGTAAAGGTTAGAGCTTTTGTTCTAAATCATAAAGAAGAACAACAATTTTGCTTTTATGGGGGTAGGGTTTTGAGATCCTGCTTTGTTCTTTCATGTGGAGGTGCTAATCTAATGTTGATGCCCTTGTTATGAATTTTTTTTGTCTTTTGGGTTGTGTGGTGTAATTTCTATTTTATGATCTACTGAGCTATAAGTTGATAATCTAATTTGTGTTTTGTAATAAGAGGTTTATTGCTTTTATCTTGTGTGTGCGCAGATTAGAATGTTTTTAGTAATTTGGTCAATTACTTGTTCTGTTTGTAATTGCAGTGACGGAGGATTTTTCAATGCTATAATGAGCTTTCCTCATAATTATCCGAACAGCCCTCCTACAGTCAAATTTACTTCAGAGATGTGGCATCCTAATGGTGAGTTCTCATCTTCTGTTGCTTATTTTCTTCTTGTTTATGTTTTGGTGAACTGCTTAACTGATATCTGATTTTTCATTTAGTTTATCCTGATGGGAAAGTTTGCATATCTATTCTTCATCCTCCTGGGGAGGATCCAAATGGTTATGAGCTTGCGAGTGAGCGCTGGACACCAATCCATACGGTAAGTCTTCTTCTCTTGTAGGCTATGTATTTCATCTGTTTTTCGTCGCTGTCATAAAAAAATTGGTTGTGTACTTCGCATTATATTTTATTTTGCCTTTTAATGTACCTTTTGTTTCGCTTATACACCAAAAATTTTCAAGAGCATCCATACCTTATCGTACAATTTAACACGGTTTAAAATCACACAACCAGAGTCACAGAATGTTTTCGTTCTAGTCTTCAACTTAGAATGATAGGATTTACTGTTTTGGATCATGATCAAGTTTTACGTACTGTATTTGGGATGGTTTAACAGGTGGAAAGCATTGTTCTAAGCATCATCTCCATGCTTTCAAGTCCAAACGACGAATCTCCTGCTAATGTTGAAGCTGCGGTAAGTGAAAATATCTTGTGATGCTATGTGTGTTTTCGTGAACAACAGAACAAATGATTTGCTTAAATAAATACCATTTATTTAGATCTTTTTGTTTTCCTTGAACATTCTGGAATATTTATGAAACATGGAGAGTATTTATGAATCTAGCTTATTTCTTTCTCATTTTGTTCATCGTTAGCCCAAACTTCAACGAATTTTGAATTTATCTTATTGATCTTTTCAGCTAAAATGCCCAAATATTGCACTTAGAGTTGTAACATTAGGATTGATAATAATAGTATATATTCACATGCACCTAGGAGCATGATTATAGCATTTTTACATAGTTTGGCATCTAAGGCTTTGGAGCTATGATGATGAAGTGTTGAAATATTACGAGGCAACTGAAACACTGGTGAATGTGCTTGTGTATTAACAATGATGGAACCTATAAAAAAAATAGCCTAGAATATAAATGTACTAGAATGGTGTATATTCATATTACTTGATAGGAAGGTATTGGTTTAACTAAGAGCGAGGCATGTAAAACATAGTGGTTTCCATTTTGTATGTTTTCATTGAGTTCAAGGATGGAAGAATGGTGATATCATATGAAACAGGTTCATTCCTTCTCTTCTATACCCTGGCCTGAATATAAAGAGATGTTAATTTGCACTATTGTAAGTGGCAAACCACTTATAGCCATTTATAAGTGATCAACTCAACTGATATTTCTTGTAAATAAACAAATACGCATGTATTTTGTGTATTTTTAAGAGCTTATAGTTTATCACAAGGGAACTGTCACTTGTATGTTGTTTAAATTCTAGAAGTTGCTAGAAATTCCAATTTCGGCACTTCAGATTCCAAGCAACATTCAAATGACTTGTAAGCTATTCACGAGCAATTGTAAGTGGATGTATTAGTGTCATATTATTTGTTTATCTAGGGTGGGAGAATGATTAAGTTGTGCTTACCATATATCTGAGTGGTTTGCTACTTACATTAGTGCGAGCAAACAAACAACCCTTTTTTGTTTTATTTTTCTCTAGTTGTTGTGGGATATTGCTATTGCTCCACATAGTAAGATCACCGCGTCAAATTTTGTTAATTGTCATTGCTTCTACAATGTCTGAAGGTTTTGTTTGGATCCATAGATTCATTGGCATCCCACACTTGTGCACACCTCTTCTACCTTTGTTTAATGGAAGTCTCGGTAAGGAAACAAATGTCCAATCGACAGATGAGGAATGGGTACTGAGCATGTAAGTGATATATATGGTCTGATGATGTGTCTGGTTCGAGGGTTGGGCTGGGAGTGTGAGTGAATTCGTTTGCTTGTTTTTAGGCGCTAAGGTGTGATGTGAGTGATATAATTTTCGCAGATATGTAGCACCCTACCATTTGCAATGAATCATATAAGCAGATGAACCGATTTTCCATTCTCTCCACTCTTATAACTAGGTTTCAACTGGTCTTTGTTTTCTTATTATTACTCATCTTAGTTCGTAACAATTGTAAATGCACTTATTCATCTTAAAGCTATTTAGATGGCATGCGCTTTTGGTTAGCAGAATTTGTTCCTCATATTTTTGTCTTAATTTACAGAAAGAATGGAGAGACAAGAGGGATGATTTCAAGAAGAAAGTCAGCCGTTGCATTAGGCGGTCTCAAGAGATGCTATGATCTACACGTTCTGTGATCTACTGTCATCAATTAAAAAGCCAGCTTTCTCTGTGTTACTCACTTCAAGTGTTCATCTTCAATGGAGCCAGCTTTCTCTGTGTTACTCTCTTCAAGTGTTCATCTTCAATGGAGGGGAAGAGAAATGGTCGAAACCGTTCAATACGTTTTAGTCAATGTAGAATTTCCATCAAAGTTGTTAGTCATTTCCTCACTGTACTCTTGTATCCCGTCTTTATTTTACATCAAAATGAGTTTTGTTCCGGTCACTGGTCAGTTGTGTGATGGTTCCTCTTGCATACTTAGTCATCTGTGTTTTCAGACATCTGTTAAGAGTAAGTTTCCGAAAAAGAAAATTGCAACACTAATCATGCCAATAATACCATAGACTGCGAATTAATCTATTTTCACGCATTGTCAGCCGTATTGTAAGTGGTGTGAAGCTTGCTAATGTCAAATATTGGTATCTCAACTCTAGTGAGTTGCTTGAGTGTTCGAATGTACTGGAATATAGTAAGGCTAGGGATCCATGGAAAGTTCCATGCAACTTGGTTCTGCAAACAGAATAATATGATATCATCATAGAAGATTTTTTACAATCTTGAAATATACACACTTTCAAATTTTCATCATTCTTTCTATATATTCGAAATACGCAAAGACTTAGCAAAAATTTTATCATTCTTTTGAGATCACGTCACCTTGATTGAAAAAACATCTTTTCAATTGGAATGTCTTTGCATTATTTATTATCTCTTTTGATCTACAAGGACATATTCCAATTTAAAAGCATCCCCAATGCTTCACTCAATCTCGAGCCACCGATTTTGAGAATCAAAATTTGTTGAGGTCATTTATTTGCAATTTCAGTACGAACACTTGAGATTGAACCTACATTCTAAGTCATAACATACCAACACGTCTCCAGACTTCAGCAAACAACAATATCAACAAACTTGATTGACCATGGTATATGTGTACAAGTAAAACACACCTCTTTGAGCTTGATTAAACAGAGTAGCTCTCCAATCGGACATCGATATCTCTCACATAGCCAACGACTTGCCCCCACTCATTTTTCTTTGGTAGACTCACTAGGGTCACTCCATTGTCCATTGCGGTGTACCAAAGATCAACCAGACATTAATAATAACAAATCTTACCAACTAAGTTAGCAAAATTTCATGAACGCCAATGAGCAATCACATCTATATAAGAAAAGCAAACTTGGGCTGGTTGCATTTGATTGTCCGCAGATTTCGGAATTTGGACTTTGCCGATAACAACATCGGTATCAGGTTGATGAGAAATTCTAGCTGGCCTGGGAGGTGCGCCTGGGAGGCTCCTTGGCACGCGCCTGGGAGGCTGCCTGGCACGTGAATGGGTTTTTTGGAGGGAATTTCAGCAGCCAAAAATTGAAGCCCCAAATTCGATTTCGATTTTCATCAAATCCTCCCTCCCCAATTGATGAAGAAAACCGAGAAGAAATCAAAGCTTGGTTTATCCTCCCTCCATCGCATCTTCCCTCCCCATCGAAGAAGAAGCTCCATCACACCCTCCCTCCCCATCGAAGAAGAAGCTCCATACCCTCCCTCTCCATCGTCGACTCCACCGAGAGAAGAATCGAGAGAATCAGCGACCCATTCACGTGCAAACCAGAGAAGGTAAGTGCCAAACTTGATTTCTTCTTGTGGGGTTCTAGATCCTAGATCTAGGGTTCCTGACAAACTTTTTTTTTTTTTTTTCGTATGTGAGTTTTGTATGTGGGTTTCCGATGAACATTGTTGTGAACTTCTTTGTGTACAGTTGTTGAAGTAGGAACAAAAAAAAAAAAAAAAACTCTGGTTGATTTGAAGAAGAAACCGATACGTTTTCTCTGGTTTTGCATGTTGTTTGTTTGATGAAATGACAGAGTGATGAGTTTTTTTGAATAATTTGTGAAATTTGGTGGTTTTGAAGTTAGTATGAAGATTTAATGAAATTTAGTATGAAATTTGGTGGTTTTGCATGTGAAATTTGGTGGTTTTGAAGTTAGTATATATGAAGATTTAATGAGTTTGTGATTTACTTTTTTTTACAGGGTCCAACACAGATTCTAGTAGCTCAATTAGAGCAACTAAAGGCTGAAAAGGAGATCCTAAAAACCGAAACAAGGTAACATATTTGTATGCTAGAAAAAAAAGATGCCAATATTTGTTTCAACAATGAATCCATACTGACATAGAAGGAATACTAAATAGAACAGGGTGAAAAATGCATCCTTTTATAATATCCAGTGCATAAAAGAGCTACCTTTCCTATTATTGTTCATGGTAAACCTTCTAATTATGAGGTCGTTGATCATGTGGCTAGTCTTACATCGATTGCCTGCCTATGTTCATTTGCATAGTATTTACAGTTAAAAGTATTCATGTGGAGTCATGGTACAAGCATCATAGACTGTATTTTTGTAATACAGAGTTATTAATTATTTTAATCTGATTGAAATATATATCCGCATTTCAACACCCAGTTTGTTCGAACAAGCATTGTTATATGTTCTACTCCGAAAGTTCTGAATTATAAACTGAATTTGCTTTTTTAATTTCATTGTGTGGAAATTTTAGAAGAGAACTATGACCTTACACCTGACTAACTCATAAATATTTATCAACTGATATTTGCCTAATCTCTTTGAGACTGACAATTAGCCAACTGAGAGCCAAGAAATGAGAACTATCAATGTCGCCTTACCTCATGCATTTTTTTTTTCCATTGAACTTTAAAGCTATTTAAATGGTGTGATTTTGAGGTTATCATTAGTTAAGAAGTTAAGACTCTTTTGATACATTATTAATTTAATGGTCCAGGTTGCCTGTATCTCCTTCATCATGTCATTTTGAAGGTTCTATATTCGATTAATTATTTAACTTAAAATGGCATCTAACCTGTCTTATGTTGCTTTGCTATGGCGGCAATGGGAGGGTTGAAATGTTTGCATCCTTGACCCAAGGGAGCGAGCATCTTCAGTTGTTGCATGCCACTACAATTAATGTATCATTTGATGTTGAATGATGAAAATGCTGAATGATGACTTCTTGTATGGACTTCTCTTGATGCCATAAGAATAAGCCTTCTTGTATGGACTTCTCTTGATGTTGTCTTCTTTGGGAAACCTTCTGTCATCGGTGCCATTCAAGGCATGATGACTGGTCTTGCTTGCGTCACTCCTGTAGCAGGTACATAACCGTACCATGTCGTAGAAACATCTGCAAGGCACTTCTCTTGTCTTGACTGTCAATGCTCTTAGAGTATTGACATATATATTACGGTAGTTTTAACACCACTTTATATTAACCTTGGTGTTTTAATATCTCATCAGGTGGATGACACACTTAGTGTATTCCATACACATGCAATGGCAGGGTGTTTAGGGGGGCTCCTCACAGGACTTCTAGCAGAGCCAGCTCTGTGTAGGCTCATCTTACCTATCAAGAATTCAAGGGGTGCATTTTATGGTGGTGAGGGCAGGGTGCAGTTTTTGAAGCAAGTAGTTGGAGCACTATTTGTGATAGGTTGGAATTTGGTTTCAACGACAATCATCCTTCTTTTTATAAGGTTGTTCATACCCTTGAGGATGCCTGATGAGCAGCTTGTGATTGGAGATGATGCAGTGCATGGTGAAGAAGCCTACGCTCTATGGGGTGATGGAGAGAAATATGATGCCAACAGACATGATACTTTGTATTCGGAGAAGACTGCACTACCAACACATTATGGTAATGGCGCAAGAGGTGTAACCATTCAGTTATAATTTTTTTGTGAATGGTTGGATGCCTTTGGATGGCCATTTTTTATTCACAAGACCATGATCCCCAACACCTTCGCGTGACATTACAGGGCCATCCACTCCGAAGCAAACACTACTGCAGAAAACTAGCATTTAAAAATATGGATTTATTAAGTTCACAACATCTCTGTACAGAAATAGAGTCCTACCCCTGTGTCTCCCTTTAGGAGCTGCACAAAACATCACACTCTTTGGACTTAAAGCTAGTAAAAAGTGCCTAGAGTTTTGTTATTTTTCTAGATGGCGCATTCAAGCTTCCCACACGGGACTCAAATGTCTCCCACTTGCACTTGATTAAGAACAATCACAAACAAATCAACCTACTGATTAAAGTATTCCACTTAACTTCGATATCAAACAAACCAAAAACACATAAATAGACTCAATTTCACAAAATTTTCAGCAACTTCACAGAATTTTCAGCAAATTCACAGCATTTTCATCATTCAGCATCTTGACGGAATTTTAAGCAAATTCACAGAGTTTTCATCAAATTCACAGCATTTTCAGCAAATTCACAGCATTTTCATTTTCATTTTCAGCAACATCATAGCATTTTCAGCATCTTCACAGCTTAAACTCATCATTTTCAGCATCTTCACAGCATTTTCAGCATCTTCACAACATTTTCATTTTCAGCAACTCATCATTTTCAGCAACTCATCCGGAAGGTGGTGGCAGCAAAAATAAATAAATAAAATATAAATAATTGCACTGCAAAAATAACAACAGTACTAAGAAATAGTGTGAACCCTTGGTTTATATACCAATGGATTTATTACCTTATTCACCAAGAACACGAGTATGTAGAGACAATTTTTGCTTTTGACTTTTAATAAGAATCACTTTCTATCAATTTAGTCATCTTTCACCAAACATCAAAAGAGTTTAGTTAAATTTGGAGTAAATGACTTTTTGTTCCACCACCTCACCTAATACATAAGTGTATTTTATTGTGGTCATATAATTTTCTCCAAATTGTATTAAAACTCAGTAACAAACAGATTAGTGAATGTGAACGTGGGTATTCGCACTCTACCAAACTGTAAACAGGCAAAATTTAGCCATTCCTCCGTCTAATCAAAACCATTGTAAATGGATGCTCTATGGGAAATCAGGTGAGTTGAAACTTCAATCTTCCACCATTGAATTCAGCCCTATGACAGGATCTAAATAGTAAAAAATTATACCTTCTACTTAACAAAAGCTTTAAATGTGGTTAATATGAAATAAAACATTGACAAAGTGAATATAGCCAAAAATTGAGAAAGTGAATATACAAAGCATACCTTCTGTGGTAATGTAGACTTTTTGTGGAGAATCATCATGGTGAACCAAGGGATGCTACCTGAAAGTATCTCTATCACTATCGCAGCCCACGACTGCACCACCCCTGCATCAGACCAATAAAATGTCATTCACCATCAACCAATAGCTATATCCTTGTATTATTCTACTGATGTAACTCTCATTCATTTAATAAACATTATCCTAGGGTCTAATTATGTATAAGACTATTAGTCATCCTATCCATTTTGGTTTGTATTAGCCCAGTCAATCTTTGAACTGTAAGGCCATTATTGGTGTGTGTAATTGAAACCACTATTCTACGACATGGTACGGTTATGTACCTGCTCCAGGAGTGACGCAAGCAACACCAGTCATCATGCCTTGAATGGCTCCGATGACAGAAGGTTTCCCAAAGAAGACAACATCAAGAGAAGTCCATACAAGAAGGCTTATCCTTATGGCATCAAGAGAAGTCCATACAAGAAGTCATCATTCAGCATTTTCATCATTCAGCATCAAAGGATACATTAATTGTAGTGGCATGCAACAACTGAAGATGCTCGCTCCCTTGGGTCAAGGATGCAAACATTTCAACCCTCCCATTGCCGCCATAGCAAAGCAACATAAGACAGGTTAGATGCCATTTTAAGTTAAATAATTAATCGAATATAGAACCTTCAAAATGACACAATGAAGGAGATACAGGCAACCTGGACCATTAAATTAATAATGTATCAAAAGAGTCTTAACTTCTTAACTAATGATAACCTCAAAATCACACCATTTAAATAGCTTTAAAGTTTAATGGAAAAAAAAATGCATGAGGTAAGGCGACATTGATAGTTCTCATTTCTTGGCTCTCAGTTGGCTAATTGTCAGTTTCAAAGAGATTAGGCAAATATCAGTTGATAAATATTTATGAGTTAGTCAGGTATAAGGTCATAGTTCTCTTCTAAAATTTCCACACAATGAAATTAAAAAAGCAAATTCAGTTTATAATTCAGAACTTTCGGAGTAGAACATATAACAATGCTTGTTCGAACAAACTGGGTGTTGAAATGCGGATATATATTTCAATCAGATTAAAATAATTAATAACTCTGTATTACAAAAATATAGTCTATGATGCTTGTACCATGACTCCACATGAATACTTTTAACTGTAAATACTATTCAAATGAACATAGGCAGGCAATCGATGTAAGACTAGCCACATGAGCAACGACCTCATAATTAGAAGGTTTACCATGAACAATAATAGGAAAGGTAGCTCTTTTATGCACTGGATATTATAAAAGGATGCATTTTTCACCCTGTTCTATTTAGTATTCCTTCTATGTCAGTATGGATTCATTGTTGAAACAAATATTGGCATCTTTTTTTTCTAGCATACAAATATGTTACCTTGTTTCGGTTTTTAGGATCTCCTTTTCAGCCTTTAGTTGCTCTAATTGAGCTACTAGAATCTGTGTTGGACCCTGTAAAAAAAAGTAAATCACAAACTCATTAAATCTTCATACTAACTTCAAAATCACCAAATTTCACATGCAAAACCACCAAATTTCATACTAAATTTCATTAAATCTTCATACTAACTTCAAAACCACCAAATTTCACAAATTATTCAAAAAAACTCATCACTCTGTCATTTCATCAAACAAACAACATGCAAAACCAGAGAAAACGTAACGGTTTCTTCTTCAAATCAACCAGAGTTTTTTTTTTTTTTTTTTTGTTCCTACTTCAACAACTGTACACAGAGAAGTTCATAACAATGTTCATCGGAAACCCACATACAAAACTCACATACAAAAAAAAAAAAAAGTTTGTCAGGAACCCTAGATCTAGGATCTAGAACCCCACAAGAAGAAATCAAGTTTTGCACTTACCTTCTCTGGATTGCACGTGAATGGGTCGCTGGTTCTCTCGATTCTTCTCTCGGTGGAGTCGACGATGGAGAGGGAGGGTATGGAGCTTCTTCTTCGATGGGGAGGGAGGGTGTGATGGAGCTTCTTCTTCGATGGGGAGGGAAGATGCGATGGAGGGAGGATAAACCAAGCTTTGATTTCTTCTCGGTTTTCTTCTTCAATTGGGGAGGGAGGATTTGATGAAAATCGAAATCAAATTTGGGGCTTCAATTTTTGGCTGCTGAAATTCCCTCCAAAAAACCCATTCACGTGCCAGGCAGCCTCTCAGGCGCGTGCCAAGGAGCCTCCCAGGCAGCGACCCAGGCGCACCTCCCAGGCCAGCTAGAATTTCTCCAGGTTGATGCAACGAAGTGAACGCTATTTTTTGTTGTCCACTCTCCAATTCTGCCCATCTTTGACTATCCAAATCAACACAATCAATGGTTAGTGTTTAGTAGTGTTTTTTAGGGAATAAAATGGACGGATAAGATTTACACTTATTTGTGAGATTTTTTTTTTTTGTGTGAGATTGGTCTAGGCGACGGACGTTGTATCCAAAAGCGTTGGCATAAAATGCGACGGATTTTGCTACGTCACCAACGTAGATGAGAGTGTAGGGTAATAACGGGTTCGGGTTCAGAGGCATTTTTTTCCTTCAACTTTAACGGGTCGGAGAGACCAGAGAAGGTGAGGGCTTTTGGAGTTCAGGAATAAAAGTGTTCTAAAAATCGGCCTAGGTGGTGCATAGGCGCTAGAAGGTGGAAAATCGCCCAGATTAATGATTGGGTGGGTCTGGGCGGCCTAGGGGGGTCTAGGCGGTCTGGGCGATTTTTTTTATTTTTTATTTTTTAATAAGGCTGATTGTGTTCTTATTTTATTTTTCTTTCCTCTTTTTTAGAAATAAATTATTTAATTATTTTTTATTCAGTATATGTCTAAATGTAGCAAAGAATGATTACTTAATGAAATTATCAAAGGATCAGCCAGTACCAATTTTACTAATGTAGATTTTATCAAACATTACTGAGGTATTCATGCAATTTGAAGAAAAATAAAATAGTAGGTTTGGATATTTGTTCACAAATTCAATTTTATATAAAGTACCCATCATGACCAACTTCAGTCATTTGAGTTTTAATAAATTTTGTTCATGATTGTTAATTTTTTATGTTTTTAAAATTTGCATATATATATTGGCATTAAATTGGATGTAATTGATAAGGTATTATGCTTAACTTTTGTAAATTATTAAAGTTATAATACAAAACCTAAGATCGCCTATGCGCTAGGCACGTGCTCGCCGCCCGCCCAGCACTTAGCGAATTTTAGAACACTGCTTTTATGGGCCTCTTTTAGTCGGTCCATGATTGGTCATAGATGACGTGTGGGCTTTTCTAGATGACACGTGGCAATGTGCATGAGGTGGATTTAACACTCATTGAGTTTAAGCCACGTGTCAATGCAGGACCATCTTGAGCCTAATGGGCTTTTCTGATATATGGGTTTGATATATTGAAACAAACATGGGCCCAGTGAGTACACTACCTCATTTTTGCAAAAAAAAATTCTAGCCAGCCTTGTTTGCTGGCATTTTTTTTGGCTTTGTTTGGGTTTTTTTACACTTCTATCCCTTATATAGATAGTGTTTGTGATTGTGTTTTAAAGAGGATGGACAAAAAGTGTAAAAACACTAAAACATGGTCAAGAAAATGCCACCAAAAAAGGCTGGTTAAAATTAATCTTTTGCAAAATACAACTTGACAGAGCCTTGCTAGGCTGACAATGCCAGGCCCGTGCCAGGTCGGCCCATCACCATCCATCATCCTAGATGGCTCTCTAAAATTCGGAAACTTGACAAAGTGGTCAAAGGTGTGATGGCTCAGTAGTTGAGCAGTGACGGATGATATCACTAGGTCACGGGGTTAAACTCAGCCGACAACATCTGGGGTAGGAGGGGTTAAAAAAAAAAAAACCTTGACAAAGTGGAAGCAATTTTAGTAAACCTAAAATCTAAAAGTTGGATCCCATAAAAAAGCTAGTGAAAATGTATCAAGTTACATTTGGTATTAACACAGGATTAGTAGTGAACGACCTCGGGGTTGAGTAAGAATGATATAATGGCCGCGTAAGAACTCAATGGGACTGATATAATTAATCGGATTTGAATAGTAGAATTGCAAATAGACTCGTTACATTACCTTAGACTATGTCAAGTTGACATGGCTTAGAAAGGTCTTTACAAAACTCTTAGATGCCTAAAACTTCCCGATCTCAAGGACATTGCTAAAACTGAAGTGAACAAGAGAGTGACCCAGTTTTTGTCATTACAAATGATTGATTAAATTTGAACAGCTTTTCAATCTTGAGCTACTCCTGGTGCTCATTATTGGCCTTGGACTTTTAGGTGTATTTGATTTTTGGAAAATCTTTTAAAGAGTTTTTTTTTTTTGAAAAAAAAACAACCCTTCTAGCCGGTCTGATTTGCCCGCCTGGGAGGCAAATTTATATTTTTGCTCATTCTCTTTAAACACAATTAAAAAACACTTTTTGGAGGAGGGGCAAAAATGTCAATTTTCCCCCAGGTGGGCAAACCAAGCCGGTTTCCCAGGCTGGCTAGACTTTCCGGAAAATAAATAGACTCAAATTTTTTTAACTGTTTGATTTTGCACCAAAGAAAAACAAAATTAATTAGAGAGAACATTTTTATTTTATGGAGGAATTATTGTGGAGAAGAGATGAATCTGTTTAACGAGACTATGAATGTTCAGATGTTGAGTCTCTTGAGGGTTTGAGCCGAAAAGAAAGTTGTCAGTTAGTGAAAAGATCGAATAGAAAAAAGTTTTCCAAGTGAGAGACTACACAAAGTTTTAAACTTCAAGCGGGAAAACATTTCACTGACAGAAAAATTTTCTTTGTCCTAGAAAAAATCAAATCCAAAAAAAAAGTCCAATTTTCGAATAAAAGGTTTTTTTTTTCAATAAAACACCCAAAAATCAATAACACCCTGCTTTGGTTGAAATGTTAATGGGTCTAAGCAGAGCAATGATCTTGACAACAAATAATCCTCCAAACTTCCAACATGAAACCAATAATTTCAATGGCCATACCTCATGTTTAGTATTATATTCGAATGGTTATAGGGTGTTATTTCTATTATATTTTTCATGCCAAATTTTCTCCTAACAAAATCAACCTTGGTATATGTTATGTGAGGTAAAAAAGTAAGGTAATTTTGTAATGAGCTGTTCTACACAGCGAGGGAGCGGGCGAGGAAATCAGTGAGGGAGGGAGAGAGGGGACCGTTCATCCTTCTCGAGATGTGTGTATAAAAAATGATGATGCACATCCCGATAGGGATGGGCGATCCCCTCTCTCCCTCCCTCGCTGATTTCCTGGCCCGCTTCCTCGCTATCTAGAACAGCTCTTTTGTAATCAAAGAATATTAAGGTTTGATCAAGAGCATCTATAGGGGATTGGCAATGGGGCGGGTATCGGTTTACAATTTTGTTAATTTTAAACATACCTCACACGAAACGCACAAATGAAAAACCCTAATCCAACCTTTTCCCATCCCTACTGGGAATTTATATCTTTAAGGCTATTCGACTTTAAAGGGCATCGAATTTGTTAGACCATCTATAGCATTGAGACAAAAACTGTGATATTTCATATCAAATAGATGTTATTGATGCCACAAGCTACAACTTTATTATCTAGAAAAGGAGTACAACATGAGTTTTTTTATTTATTTTAATATTTTAATTGGGACGTTGATTATTTTTATTTATTTATTAATCAATGTCCGAAGGCTGCATGACTGACCCAATAGAGTTAACCAAACAAGATCTGAAGACTATAATATTGTTGTCACTTAATGTCCTCGTCGCCTCCATCTCGCATAGAGATTTGCTTTCGCTCCGGTCCATCGCCTCTACCTTGTATGAAGACTCGCTTTCGCTTCGCTTCAGTGTAGTCCATCTAAGCAGCTGCATTCAATACCCGAAGGCTTATCAACGGCAGAGCAAATGTGTTCACAATGATCGGGCGAAAACTCAAAAAATCCTAATTGGTAAGTCTTGAACCCGCGACCTCTCACAAGGAGAGTAAATGTCTAACCAACTGAGCTACAATTGATGGACACAACATGAGGTATTTACAATCGACTACTTTGTGCATTTGGATATAACACCATGTATTTACAATCACCTACTTTGTGATTTTTGATGGTAATTTACAAGAAAACTACTCAAGCTCTCCCAATGCCCTTCTTAAAGTTATCAATAACACAAAAACTACTGAACGCTAAGATGAAGTGAAATAACTCATACGGTCCACGTAACAATCCATGTTTGGATCATCTAAGATCCAAACGCCATTTCAAATGTTCCTTGCTCTCTTGGAGGGTGAGGGTGAGGGTGTGGTCAGGTGACTACAATTTCTATGCTATTGTTTGTTTGATGAACCCGTCTAATTGTCGAGGAAAGCAGCGAGGGACCCCACAGGGGGGAGGGGGAGACGTCCATCCATCCGGGATGCGCGTTTGACTTTTCAACGCACGCATCTCGGGGGTTGAAAATGCGCATCCCGGGGAGAATAGACGGCTCCCCCTCCCCCCTGTGGGGTCCCTCACTGCTTTCCTCGACAATTAGATTTTTTCTTGTTTGATATATCATACTCTATTTTAATTCTTAGGTCTAATAAAAGTCTATACTCGTGAGGAGTAAGTCTAGGCAGCCAGGGCAACCAATCATTTTTTTGTTAGGGTTGGGCTCTTTTACATTTTTACTTATTATCTTTAAAACACAATCACAAACATCAATTATAAAAGGGGTAAAAGTGTAAAGAGCCCCAACCTTTGCAAAAAAATGACTGGTAGCCCTGACTCTCTAGAATTTGGACTTTGTGAGATCAACTACAAATGCCCTTTGAGCACATGTGGATGCACATAGTGAAACCATCAATCAAAAGTAAGGGTGTTAATCGGTTTGGTCGGTTCAAAGTTGGACCAAAACCAAACCGAACCAAATCAAGAATTCAGTTCTCGGTTTGGTTTTCACATTTATCAAATAAATAACCAAACTGATCGGTTCGATTTCAGTTTTTTCCCTTTTTATTTATTTTCTGCTGCTTCATACAATCGAGTTGGCTTTAGCACAAAAGGAATAAGTCAAAGCTACAAAGAATGGAAATAATGAAATGAAGCTTGTTTGCAAATGAGGAAAACGAGACAGAGGGAGTACAAATAAAATAAAAGAGAGAGAGAAAGGGGAAACAATAAAGGGAAAGCAAATGCCATATGAACACAGAGAGTTTCAAGGTTCCGACTATTCATTTATAGAGAATTCTTTTAATTTTTTTTCTTGCATATTTTTCTTGATAATTCCATAAGATTTTTAAAAAAATTGCCTTTTCTCTCGTATACACAATATTATAACATCATACGAGAAAACTATAACTATAACTACATTGTTTGCATCTTAATCTATCTCCACTACACTCATGTGATAATCTAAATAAGACCGAAACCTTCTATGACGATTTCACATATCTCATAATTTCATCCTGCAAGAAGTTTTTTTTTTTATCAAATCAGAAGTGTCGAAGTTGTCGCCATCGCCATTGCTCATCTTTGTTGCAAGCAAGCAAGTGAAAAGTTTGGTTGTCTTCAACAAGATTGAGTCAAACTCTGTCCCTCCTCCTCAACTTGCAGGTGGTTGGGTAGAGAGAAAGAGAGGGAGTTAAAAAAGAAAAAAAATGACATTAATAAAGAAAGAGAAGTTGAATAGGTGGCGAGAAGTGGGTGGGTTTTTTTTTTTTTTTTGGAAAGATGGGTGGGGCTTAAATAAGATAAAGAATGTAGGCCTTTTCAATTCTTTATCTGAACGGGGCATTATAAAAAAATTAAAGTGAGAGTTAAGAGAGAGGGTGGGGACGTGGGGTGCATTGAAATGGGGTGAGAATTTAAATAAGAGTGGGTTGACGCGGGGGGGTGGGGGGGGGGGGGGGGTTAAATAAAATAGAGAGAGTTAGGGGATTAAAAACAAGATAAAGGGAAGAGTTTGGTTCGGTTTGGTTGTTTCGGATGTGTGAAAAACAAAAACCAAAAATGAACTAAACCAATTCGGTTCGATTCGGTTTCGATTTTTCTCGATTATATTTCAATTCGATTTGGCTGGTTCGATCAGTTTTTAGTAACCAATTATCACCCCTAATCCAAAGTAGGGGTGGGCATCCCATCCCGCAATCCCGATCCCGTCCCGTCCTGATTTTGTCGGGTCTTAATGGAATTGAATAATTCCATCCCGATCCCGTCCCGTCCCGATCTAGAATGGGATGGGATGGGATGAAGATTTTCAATCCCGCCAATCCCGTCCCGTCCCGAGCTAATTTTTTAATATTTATTATTAATTTATTTATTTTTATTCATATAAACTTACAGACGACTGACAGAAACTCATGGTGTTTGCAGTGGTAACAGAAATGTTACTTCAAGAAATAAATATTCATTAAGCAAGAAAAAGATAGCAGACTGTTGCTTGGATTCCCAATAAAATTGGCTCCAATTATTTAACTTACAAATATTGATAATACTCAGGTGAAGATGAAAAATAAAAATTAACTGAGTAATACATATTCAGAAGGGAACATTCAGGGGCGGAGCCAAGAATTTGAGATGCCCCGGGCAGTAAAAATATTTTTTTATAATTACAGTATATGTATTGATGGTAAACCATTATGAATATGTTAGATCATCACCAATAGGTCTATATTTCTTCCCTGACAAAAGATGAAATGTCATTTTGTCAAGGAACCATGAATTTTATTTTCCACAGTAATGAAATTGTAAAATCAGTTGGGAGGCCATCACAGCGACACAATACTCTTAATGGGTCTCATTTATCATGTCATTTTCTAAAAGTCAGCCCACTCGACTTCATTGTTAGGGGATTTAATGGTTACCCTTATATTTGCATGTCACATTTATATCTAATTATAAGAAAGTTATTTTTCACGCTCTTATATGATGATAATTTTTGCAGCAGTCACAGACAGCACACTGATTCGGTCCCATCCCAATCCCGTATGAACGGGATAGAATAGAAATTGGTATATCTCGTCCAATCCCGTCCCATGCCTACCCCTAATCCAAAGCATGGTTTGAGCAACTAGGTCATACCCGACCCAGAGACAAAGTCACATATCTCACACTAGTCTCTTTTATTTCCTTTGCCTTTCTTTACGCCTTTCTTTCTAGCTTTCTTTCTCTTCCTCACTCTTCCGTTCAAAACTCCCCTTTGTTTTTGTTCTCTCCTTTTCATTCTTTCCCTCCTCTCTTTCCTTTTTCACCTTCTCATGGATTCCTCGCCATCTCTCCTTCTCGTGACATCCACCCCCATAAAATAACCCCCAAACTAAATCCATTCCTTTTCCACACAAACTTAAAAAGCTAATCGAAGAGAAGCTTCACTTCACTTCACTTTCGCTTCGCTTTGATGAGTTCACACTCCTCTCGTCTCTCCTCAGAATTGTCCTCCATCGTTCAAATAACAAAATGCGATCTCCGCAATCTCTTCGAAACGGAGAAACCCCACGAACCCCGAACCACAACCACCCACTTCACCACCCTCATTTCCACTCCACAGTCTCAATTCAGAAGCTTCGTCGCTTAAACACTCTAATTCTTGTCCTTCGTTTCGCTGCCTTCTGCTTCTCCTTCGCTTCCTCCATCTTCATGGCCACGAACACTCGAAAGGGTGGCCCCAATTCCCCTAGCTGGGATGAATTTGATGCTTTAAGGTTCGGTTTGTTTGGCATCAAAATTTAATTGAATTTTTAGGGTTTTTAGTGCAATTTTCAATGGAATTTTATATTTGTTTTGACAGATTTGTTTTAGCTGCGAATGCAATTGTGGCTTTGTATTCGTTCGCAGAGATGGGGTTTTCTGTTTGGGAGATTTTGAAAGGTACCACTTTGTTGCCTGAAACCCTACAAGTCTGGTTCGATTTCGGTCATGATCAGGTAACTTCTCTTCAAGTGTTTCGTACCGTACATGTGAAATGCACGTGATTTAATCATGTATGCTTTGGCTTATGTTTAAAATCAAAACCATATTTTGCAATTAGGGTGATAATGAATTCCTCAAAAAATAAATTTATGTGTATCTCGAGGTTGTTAAAAAAATCCTCTGAAGATGTCACATCATGCTCGTCTCGTAAAACCTGGTTACCTAACCTCACTTGTTTAAATTTTGTTTTTAGTGCGAATATTTTAATGACCAATTTAAGTACTAGAAGAAAGATTAAATTTATATTGATGAAGAAGAAATTTTATGGTTTATCTATTTTTTCTCCATATTTCAAAACAATGTTTAGGGTCTAGTTGATGTTCCCAAAAATTTGTAGTGGTAGTCGTATTCAGCTAATAAATCCTAATTAATTGTTAGGGTCCAGCCGATGCTACCAAAAATTTGTAGTGGTAGTCATATTCAGCTAAAAAAGTCCTAATGGCATGTCAATTTTAAAATTTCTTGGAGAAAAACCGCATTCCTTACTTTTGGTGGAATTTTTTTTGCAGCTTGGGGTCTCCCATTAGATGCCCTTCGTAACTATCTTTATGCATGACATTGCTAGAAAACTTTCTTTTTCATTTCGTTTTCAAATCGAAGAAGAGATTGATAAGCTGACGCATTATAGACTGTCCATAATCGTAACTAAGTTTTCAGTTTCGTCAAGAGTTAATTACCAAGGGAGTGTTTTATATTTGTAGGTTTTTGCATATATGCTATTGGCAGCAGATGCTGCTGGAACAAATCTGGCTCGGACTATAACTGTGGATGACACATGTATGGCGTCAAATGCATTTTGTATACAATCAGACATTTCGATTGTTTTGGGATTTGCAGGGTTTTTGTTCTTGGGTTGTTCCACTCTGCTTTCAGGGTTCAGAGTCGTTTGTTTTATGATTAACGGCTCTCGTTTTCATGTTTAGAGTTTTGAGTGAAGTGTGGTTTCTATGTTTTAGTGTATTTGAGTGGTATGTTGTGCAGAAATTTGTGCGTCTACGTTAAAGATGGGTGAACATTGGTCACTGCTGATCGACCATTCATGTAGTTTACGGTCTGAAACACAGTGATGAAGAACATATATGAATGGCTAGTGAGTGAATAATGTTCATCCACTTTTAAAGGTGTAGGCAAAATTGTGTCTCAGAAGGGGATTTTGAGCAATGTAGAGAGCATATTGGAAGTTGCTGGGTTGCTATGGTCAGTTCGCAATATGAATCCATGTTGGATTGTATGACTAGTTCATATTGCGATATGACCGGATGTATTGTACAGTTTATCGATGGTAATTATCATCTATGATATGTAACCTCACTTGCATTGAGCTTTCCGAATGGTTAATGATGTAATTCATTTATCTTCTTCTATTTATATATTACTTTCCTTGAACTCATATTCTAAATGGATTGCAAAAAACACCCAAAAATTATTAGTCCTTGTGAAAAATTTAAAAATGACACGACAAGAAAGTAATAATGATTGTTCGAACGGGGAATTCTAATTGGCGAGGAAACCAGCGAGGGATGGAGGGTTCCACCCCCTCCCTCGCCCGTTTCCTCGCCAATTAGACAAGCCCCTGTTCGAACAGAGCAAATTGGCAGTCTATCCTTAGATGATCCTCTTAGTTTCGGCATTGGTAATTGGACTTTGACTACCATGATTGTACGTTATTGTAAAATCAGGTGAAAATCACGTTGTATATTGTATATTTCTTCAAATATTGTGAGCTAGGAAAGATCTTATATCCCCAAAGGGGGAATTCTAATTGTCGAGGAAACCAGCGAGGGAGGGAGACATCCCTCTCGCAATGCGTGCCTCCCATCCTCTGCACGCATCGCGAGGGGGAGGGACCCTTCCTCGCTATTTTCCACGCCAGTTAGCCAAGCTCATCCCTAAAATACAAAATTCTGATCTGTAATGTACTAGGTTGGTTTCCTGGCACAAACTAAAGAACAAATACTGGAAGCCACGAGCGTGAAAGGCGGGTTTGTTTTTAACAAAATATATGACATTGTTTTGCCCAAGGCAGCTGGAGTTCCTTCTTTTAATACCTAAAAATGAGGCTTCCTTCATATGTTGTCCCTTCCTCTAATTCTAGAGAGCCAGGCCCACAGAATCAGGCCGATCCATCATCCTAGGGATGTAGCCATTTTCAGCATATCTAAGATGATGGATGGTGATGCGCTGGCCAGGCGCTGTGGGCCTGGCTCTTTAGCAAAGCTAGAGAATCAATGCCAATCCATAATTTATGCACTTGACTAATGGAAACAGATCCCTTTCTCCGTGATCAAAACAGAACCTAATATTTCTTGAAACAGATGCAAATCACTTCACGCAAACAAGGACAAAAATCAATACATACTATCATGAACTATTATGAAACAGGACAAGAAACAATATGAGGTCCATCAATGGCATGACAGCTCAATGATTAGAGTTTGGCGGATGGTATCATTAAGTCATGGGTTCGAACAATCTAGATCCTGAAAATCCAGCTCACTTTCCAAAAAAATAATAAAAAAAAATGAGGTCCCTATGTCTGTGATTTAGAGAACAATATAACAAGGGTGGGTCATTCAGTTCTTTTATGCTAATTCATGAACCTCATAAAGGAAGCAATTGAAGATTATAAATCTGACAAAATATTCTCCTAAAGATTCCTGATTTCCTCGTGAACAATCTGCATCATCCATTGAAGAGCATTCACATTTGACAAAACATATCACCAAGCCACCGTTTATTTACTAACTCAAAATCATTCAACATATCTATGGTCCTAAATGCCTGGATGAACTCTGTTACAAGCTCTGTGCCACATAATAACCACGACAAAGACTTACTGTACCTAAGTGAAAAAGACCAAGACAAATAAAACAATGAAAAGAACCACTAAAGCCAGTATCATCATAATCTGCCCCTTCACCCCGGCTTTTTTCATAACAATTGCAACTTTTTTCTGCAAGAAATGCATATGTTAGATCAGAGTAGAAAATGGAGAAAAAAAATATGTTGGTAGATTACAGTTCTATTATTAAATAAAATAATAGGGGAAAGAGAACCTGAACAAAATCCAGGCGATTAGCAGTGCTCTCCATGTCCAAGCCAAGTTCGTGTATGATCTTCTCCTATTACACATGAAAATTACCGTAAGCAGTGGTGTAATCTTCAATAATCATTGATATATGAGAATTACCATAAATGTAGAAAGTCGAGCAGTCAATGAAAGACAGTTTTCATGGAATTAGCTTATCAAAGAATAATCACCTGCCCACTAAGTTCTTCGTGTATAGTAAGCCCAACACCTCCAATTCTCTGAACACTTGCACTTAGTTCATCTAGCTCCTCATCTTGTCGCCTACAAGCAAGAAGGACATGTAGCAGCAATCAGTAAGAACCGGTTTCATTTTCTTGACGATGGAATAAATATAGGAACATAAGCATACCATGACAACCATGTATTACATTTTTTTTTCCTTATTCCTTTTTACATATTGACTTATTGAGTATATTATTTTGTTGAGAAAAATGAGCCTTCAGATAGATAATCTTCTTATTTGGAAATGCAGAATAAAATATTTTCTCTGATCTATGCAAAATACTTGTAACAAATTCACAAGATCACTACAACTTATCAAAGACTAGAAAGCCTAACCTGAGACGCATTCACAAAGAAATTGCAAGCAATGTGAAAGTTTTTATTTCTGTGTCTCAATTATTACCATATAAACAGAATTCTAACTGGTGGAATGACAACTGAAAAAGAGGGTAAAATGTCGTAGTAAGAAGCAATAACAGCTTACTTTATTAGAAGCATCTGCTTATCCGATTCAGATGATATGAAATCATCATCATCATGAGCTTCGTACTGGTTGGATGACCCTGCTTGATAAGAATGACCATTTGGAAGCCTCATTAAATCTTGGCGCATGCCATTTATACTCTTGCTCTGCTCCTTTCCAGCTTCTACAGATTTCTTCACAGTCGCCACCTGATACATGTCACAACTTTTAGAAGATCCAATTCACATTTTTAATTAGAACTAAAATGGCACACTTCCAAATATATTCTGAATATTCCTCTAGTAAATTACATGAATGACTACAACCCAAAGCTTCAACTAAACATAAAGCATTTCATCCAAGGCCTTCACAAACAATACTAAATTGCTAGTCAGGGTCACATTTGTGTTTTATATTTTATGGGCAACTTATAATTTGTTGAAATAACGTAGAAATACCTGAGTACGAGCAGTGGTGGTCCAGTTTTTCCGATTTTCGAGCTCCACTTGATCAATGCCATACGAAGCAGGATCTCTAGCAGCCACAGCTATTGCCTTATCCAATTCATCCACCTACCTATCAAAAACTAGAGCATTAAGAAGCTGTGCAGATGGTTCAGTGAGATGGCCAAGATTATATTTAAGCAATGCACTCGAGGCTGGTAAGGAAATACCACCTGAACTGAAATGGTTGTTTACAGAAGGACTAGTATATTTTCTAAAGTCGTTATTACAAGCAAAAGTGCACATATTATTTATAGGTGTCTGCATGTTTACATGCCTTCTGAACTTTATATATCCGAAAATAAGTTTATCTACGCAAAATTAATAATAGCACTGCAGCAAATAAGAAATATTAAATTTTGACTTTGGCTGTATACCTGCCATTCAATGCTTTCACAGTTAGTAAGGAGATCCTTTGTGAGATAGACCCGCTCTCCAGTGTTTGGGGGAATAATTTCCCATTGTCGAAAGGTAGACTGTAGTTTATCAATCTGAGCAAGCAAGTACAAATTGTGAGTTTAGTTTACTGCAGTATGCATAAACCAAAGAGCAATTATCATCTAGATTATAACCACCAATCATCTACATTGACAAACATTGGTGGCAGAGGATCAACCTCAAAAATAAATACAAGTCCAAAATGGGAGGCTTCACATGAAATACAGCTTCCAATAATAAATCAGGTTTGGATCAGATCAAAATCCTAATAGCTTATAATTCAAGATTTTACTACAACTACAAACCTAACTCACATAGCTAGCCAAATGGGCAGGGAGCACCCTTCTTTGGACGCGCCTAACAACGAGCCTCCAGTGCTTCTACTTTGTCACCTCCATCCCATTCTGCTTCTACATTACCATCTCCGCAGGCTTCAAACTCTACCAATGTTAGTGAGATATCTCCAACGATCAGCACAACCCCCACAATTTGAACACCTACTTTGTAAGTGGGTGTTCAAATTGAAACGCAACTCTGATGAGTCTGTTGAGTGTCACAAGGCCCAACTAGTCTCGAAAGGGTATCATCAACAACATGGAATTAATTATGATGAAACATTTAGCCCCGTTGTGAAACCAGCAACAACGCAACTCTAATGAGTCTGTTGAGTGTCACTAGGCCCAACTAGTCGCGAAAGGGTATCATCAACAACATGGACTTGATTATGATGAAACACTTAGCTCTGTTGTGGAACCAACAAAAACAATCCGTACTGTTGGCCTCTTCGACAACTAGATGTGAAAAATATTTTTCTTTGTGAACATCTATCTGGAACGGTTTTCATGAGTCAACCACCTCGATTTGTTAATCCTCAATATCCACATCACATATGTCGACTCCACGAAGCTATCTATGGTCTTAAGCATGCACCACGGGCATGGTTCCAACTCTTCAGCACATTTCTCCTTCAATATGGATTTATTCAGAGTCGTGTTGATGACTCTATGTTTATTCATCGATGGGATCTGCACTTATGGTACTTCTACTCACTTTGATGATATTATCTTGAAAAGGAATGCAACTGTTCAAATCTCATTCATTTCCACTCTTGGTACAGAGATAAAATACTTGGGCACCCTTCACTATTTTTTGGGCCTTGAGGAGTTTACCTTGAATCCTGAAATTCACTTGTCTCAAATCAAATATACTTTGGATCTCCTTTGTTGTTGCAGTATGATCGATTGCAAACCTTCTAGCATTCCATTAAGTGTGAAATCTCAGCTTTCAGCTCTTGATGGTGTCCCTCTAGAAGCCGCATCTGAATACATCATTTGGTTGGTTCTTTACATTACTTAAATTTAACTAAGCCCGACATAGCATACGTTATACATCATGTTGCTTAGTTCATGACTCCACGATCTCTTCATCTTACGTTGTCAAGCGTATATTACGCTATCTCAAGGGTACGTTGGACTTTGGCTTAGTTTTTCATCCATCTCCCGACCCTCTAACGCTTCATGCATTCTTTGTTGCTGATTCGGCCGATTGTCCTAATTCGAGACGGTCCACTACTGGTCTTTGAATTTTCTTGGGACACAACCTTATCTCATGGATTGCCAAGAAACAAACGATTGTGTCTCGTTCTAGTGCTGAATTGGAGTATCGATCCCTTGCACGTGTATGTGTTGAGACCATATGGCTTACTCACGTTCTTTCTTATTTGTAGTTAGTTGGCTCTTGCCAAACCAATCACTCTTTATTGTGATAATTTGAGTGTCACTTACATGGCTTCAAACCCTATGTTTCATGCTTGCACTAAACGTATTGAGCTCCATTATCATTTCACATGTGAACGAGTGATGTCAGGAACCCATTTGGTTAGCTTTGTACCTTCTGTGGATCAAACTATCAATTTCTTCACTAAGGGACTTCACAAACATCGCTTCCAGCTTCTACAGACCAAACTCATCCATCCACGACCGCCGGGTTTGAGGGGGAGATTAAACCACCTTCTCATGTGAACTAGATCTGCCCTAATTGTTGACATTGACAATAGCTTAACTATCAGATCTTAGCTCGGCTCTTGTTCAACCGTAGCCCAACTATTAGCTCACAACTCAGCCCTCAATGCTGACACCAGATCAAATGTAAGGTTGTCTTCTTACTTTACATTTAACGTACTTTAGAAGAATAAATCAAGTTATTCAGTTGTACAAAACTTTCACCATCGACATAATTGTATTGGGAGTTACTTGACTGGTGAGCATAAGAAAGCATGCAAATATCGTTCCATATGAAAAGGGAAACATGTATTTCAAACCACAGTAGAAAAAACATAAGTATAACGGACCAGAAGGAAAAACATAAGTATAAAGGACCATGCTCTGTATATCAGAAGTAAGACGTTTTATCTTGAAGAATCCACAAGCATACACAACAGCAACTGTTACTTTTTGAGATAAGAATAAACTGCAACCACTAATTGAGAAAGTTAGAAACAGTTTAAGCAGCCAGTACTTACATAACCCTGAATTTCCTCTTTCACAATGTAAAATGGATCTTGAGCTGACGACATGTTTTCCACCTAGTGACTAGTGCATTATCCTGCACAGAGAAAAAGCTTAAGATCTCTCTTAAAAGAGAATAACGCAATACATACAAGCTAATTTTCCGACATTATTGGATCTTATTAGTGCTAGTTAGCAACCATCCAGTTAACTTGTGCATAAAAATCAAACAAAGTAGACGCGTTTCCCAAAATCTTTTAGTAGGTCTCTGTAGAATAAAGCTTGTGGAAACTCAAGCTAATATTAACAGAGGATGACACCTTCAAAAATAATAGTAAAGCTCAAATGAGAATGCAAGCGACAGTTTCAACCAAAATATGAAGCTCTTGTAATAAAAAAACACCAAGAGTTTCTCCCTCATTTTTTCATAGTTTTGTAATAAAGTTAAAGAATGTCTCGTCGTCTTTGCAAGTATATTCATACATTCACTTAACATGCTTGATCGTCGCGAAGGCTTAACAAGAGAGCATTTGATTACGGTGATTTCATGTTTGAATTGTAAACAAGATGTGTTATGTTTTTTGCTTTCATACTCAGTTTTCTTCCTAAACAGTGATGTAATTTCATCAAACATTCAAGGCACTTCCAGATCTAGATCTAGATCTAGAACTTGATTGAATTCAGTATCGCCTAACCTCTCTAATCTTGACTAACAGGGGGGTATTCAATTATGGATTTTAATAGTGTGAAAGATTTTAAACTCCATTAAAATACAAGGGTATTCAATTAAGGATTTAAAATAATACATGTAAATCTATGGGTATTCAAATACAGATTTTAAATGATTGTTTTATAATCCATTAAAATCAGGGGGTATTCAATTCATGATTTTCAAAAGTCCACCAAAATTAGGGGGTATTAAAAAAACAGTGAATTTTGATGGATTTGTTGACTTGATGGACTTTGAAGGATTTATGTATGAAAGGTATAAATATCAAAACCCTTTTCAAATCCAGCCTCTTCCCCTCGGATTTCAATTTCTCTCCATCCTCTCTCCCACCAACACTGTGCGTACCCACTACTGCTAGGGCTTGCAGGGTAATCGAATACAATCTCTGAATTCTCCCTCCTAACCTCCCTAGAAGAAGAAGACTCCTCGACCACCTCTGGTGGTTCTTTTGCCACAAGATCACTCGCCAGTTGCTCATCTATTCGATTGTCTTCACCGACCAGATTTCCATCATTTGAAGGGATCTCATTTGATGAAAAACTCGCAAGAACCTCAACTGCTTCAACTTCTTCTTCAGGTGATGGTTGCACTGGTGTGGTGTGACTCGGAAGCTCTTCTCGGATCGGGATTTGAGAATCCGAATCACCATTTTCGACCTCTTGATAAGTTTCTTGATTCAAATCATAAGTTTCTTGATTCAAACCGGCATTGTTCGATTCACCTCAGAGACAATGAATTCAACTGATCTTCTTGGACAAAGCTAGGAATTGAGGAGCCTGTAATCTTTCAGTCGTACTGAAATGCAGGGACCAGCTCCACCAAACCTCCATAAGACCTTGTATTCTCTCCTCCAACACTCTTCCACTTACGACCACCTTCGCCAAATCCACGGTCGCCTTCACTTTCTCAACCTTCACCAAGACCAGTTCCTCATCACAAACCTAACGGGGGGTATTCAATTATGAATTTTAATAGACTCTGAAAAATTTTAAATCTCATTGATTTTAAAATGTTTCAAAGGAGTTTACAGAATCCACTGAACTTTGATATATTTTAAGTGACTGAATTTTGTGGATTTTATAGAATCCACTGGATTTTAATGAATTTTTATTATTGGATTTTCTGAATTTTATAAAGGATTGTTATGAATTTTGTCAAACTTGCACGTACTGCTGTACCCAGGTTGCTATCCACCTATGCAAGAGAAACTCAATGCCTTGCTCAACTGCAGTACATAAGATCTGGTTCCATGTTCTTCATAAGCGAACATTATTGGATTTGAGTGCCTTTGGAAAACAAAACTGTTGGATGGTAATCTTCAGAGGCTAAAGGCAGGGCCCATTGCAAAAGGTTTCAACGAAATGTTAGTACATAAGTAAAGTCGATCATCAAAGTTAAAACCATGGACAACAAAGAAATTTTCGGACTTACTGTCCTTTGGTAGTGAGAGGTTTATACAAGAGTTCTCTGCCAAAATGACCAGGATTGTAACAAATAAATGAACTGTGGTTTTCCCGTTGTATAGACAAATATGAAGGGCTTGCTCAACTGCTACAAATAAATTATAAGGGAAAGTAGCAACCTTAAAATTAGCCATCTTCCCTCAAAATAATGCTCCGTTATGTAACTAAGCGAGACTTGTATCAGAAACTCCATTCACACGTAGATTGATATTCATTTGACCAAAAGAGATGCTCAAGCCCAACTCAAGCTTCAACAAAACCATGTCATACTCTACCGCAGGAGTCCAACTTTCCCATGTAATACATACTTCAAATTTTATATATCACATTTTGGATCTCCTACTCTTCAGCAAGAGTCCAAATTCCCCATATCATACATACTCCAAGGTTGATAATCACTCATTTTAGAGAAATTCATGGTCTCACCATAAATAGCTTCTTTGATCATGTCTTCAGCTCACATTCATGGCCTTTCAAATCAGGTATGTTGTTTAAGGAGCAAGAGCTATGGTATGTTTGTTAGTTACCAGTAGTCGTTGCACGAACATGTTCCTGCTGTGAAGTGGTGAAACCGATTGTTATCTCTTAGGATTATTTCTCTTCCCACAATCTGGGAAATGAGCTTTATGGTAGAATGGCAGTCATCGCAAACCCGAAGATTTTTCACGATTCTAATGAGACTTCCATCAGGGGTGTTGATCAGCCCAAAAGCAATTGCTAATTTCTCACTGTGGAAACTGAGAGACGCTTTTTTCTCTTCCTCTTCTATATCAGAAGATACAGAATTCATGTTAGGTTTATAGCCTTCCAGCTCCAAAAGCATAACCAACTCATCCATTTTTTCATAAATTTTATCATTTTGAGGATGAGATGTATCCCCTGCATAGAACTGATGGACCACATTGTTCACCTCTATCCAACTATTACCAGGCGTTTTCTTCATCCCAGACCTTTCCATCATCAGTTTCACCTTTTTCACACCATCCCAATCTCGAACTCTAGCATATGCATTTGATAGAAATACAAAAGCCCCAGAATGTTTGGGCTCTAGCTCTAGAATCTCATGTGCAGCACTGATTCCAAGTTTAAATTCCCCATGTACTCTACAAGCACCAAGAAAAGCTCCCCAGACAACAACATCTGGCTTGATAGGCATTTCCTTAATGAACTGATAAGCCCGATTCAGATGGCCAGCTCGGCCAAGGAGATCCACCATACAAGTATAATGTTGGAGCTTCGGAACTATAGAATACTCTCTAGTCATGCAATGGAAATAATATTGCCCCTTCTCCACTAAACCTGCATGACAACAAGCACACAACAAGCCAACGAAAGTAACATCATTAGGTAGCGTTCCTTGGAATCTCATATCTTCAAAAATACTAATAGCCTCCGCTGTCTTTCCGTTCATGGCAAATCCTCCAATCATCGCGCTGCAACTAACCACATTCCTACAAGCCATCTTTTCAAATACTTGCATTGCATCTCCAACCATACCACACTTCGAATACATATCAATTAAAGCACTCCCCACAAACAAATCCAATTCATACCCATTATCCACCAAATAAATATGAACCTTTCTGCCCTTCTCAAGTGCACCTAAACTAGCACAAGACGATATAACACTCGCAAGAGTAATCTCATTTGGCTTAACCCCAGCATTACCCATTTCCTCAAACATCTTCAACGACTCACAAAAATACCCATTCTGCGAATACCCCGAAATCATACATGTCCAAGACACCAAATTCCTCTCCGGCATTGTTTCAAACAACCCCCTCGCATATTCCACCTCCCCACACTTCGCCAACCCCGAAATCATCGAATTCCAAGAAACCAAATTCTTCACCGGCATTTCATCAAACACTCTCCTTGCAAACTCAATCTCCCTACACTTCGAATAAGAATCCACCAAAGTAGTCCCTACATAAACATCTGACCCAAAACCCATCTTCGTCAACTGCCCATGCAGCTCTTGTACAGGCTTAACCAGCGCAAAAGCGTAAACACACGCCTTCAGCAATGGAGGAAAGGCGTATCGGTTCGGCCGTCTCTTTGGGTCTATTTCGTTTCGCATTTGGAGAGCATAGAGAGATAATGCATTGCTTTCTAAACCAGGCGTTTCAGAGAAAACTTGGATCATGACGTTGAACAAGAAAGTGTTGGGTTCATGGGTTTGTTTGAAGATGGAAGTTGCGTACCCAATGGCTCGAAAGCGTCGAGAGAGAAGGTTTATTAGGTTTGTGACGAGGAAATGGTCTTGGTGAAGGTTGAGACAGTGAAGGCGACTATGGATTTGGCGAAGGTGGTCGTAAGTGGAAGAGCGTTGGAGGAGAGAATACAAGGTCTTATGGAGGTTTGGTGGAGCTGGTCCCTGCATTTCAGTGACTAGTGCATTATCCTGCACAGAGAAAATGCTTAAGATCTCTCTTAAAAGAGAATAATGCAATACATACAAGCTAATTTTCCGACATTATTGGATCTTATTAGTGCTAGTTAGCAACCATCCAGTTAACTTGTGCATAAAAATCAAACAAAGTAGATGCGTTTCCCAAAATCTTTTAGTAGGTCTCTGTAGAATAAAGCTTGTGGAAACTCAAGCTAATATTAACAGAGGATGACACCTTAAAAAATAATAGTAAAGCTCAAATGAGAATGCGAGCGACAGTTTCAACCAAAATATGAAGCTCTTGTAATAAAAAACACCAAGAGTTTCTCCCTCATTTTTTCATAGTTTTGTAATAAAGTTAAAGAGTGTCTCGTCGTCTTTGCAAGTATATTCATACATTCACTTAACATGCTTGATCGTCGCAAAGGCCTCACAAGAGAGCATTTGATTACGGTGATTTCATGTTTGAATTGTAAACAAGATGTGTTATGTTTTTGCTTTCAAACTCAGTTTTCTTCCTAAACAGTGATGTAATTTCATCAAACATTCAAGGCACTTCCAGATCTAGATCTAGAACTAGATTGAATTCAGTACCTCCTAACCTCTCTAATCTTGACTAATAATCACGAAAACAACTACAGAAGCTCAATTTCTTTTATTCGAACAAATGAATCGATACATCTAAGCAAACAATCTAGAAGGCAATAAACAATGAATTCAAGTCAATTAACTATCTACAAGCCAAGCCCTAGATCTAAACCGGAATCTCGAAATCTAGTTTTTCAACAACAATCGTGAGTGAGATCCAATCGAAGAGATTCAGAAATAGAAGAATCATAATTGAGTTTGAGAGAAGACTGAGAACAAATTACTTACAGGAGGAGTAAAACGAAGTTGGATCTGGAGAATTTTTTTCTTTTCTTTTCGCTCCTCTCTCTCACCAGCGAAGCGAAACAAAAACGAGACGCTTCTGCGGGAAAAGAGTGTGGAGTTGTAGCTTGTTGAAATTACTCAAAGCTCCTTCTAACAACGAAAGCAAGAAAAAAAATGCAAAATGAAATTGTGGCTGCTGGGATTCGAGCCCAGGTCTCCACGGCCACAACGTGGAATTCTTACCACTAAACTACAGCCACTATGACATTTTAAAGGATGTAATTATATTAAATCGAATAATCAAATTGCTTAAACTATGTTTGATTGGATCAGATAGGATTTGGAATTAAAATCCAACATTTTTTTTAGGGTTCAATGAGAGAAATGTAGAAAAAATTAAGGTTCCGCAAATAAAGAGGCCTTCCTACATATATGGGTGTTAAATAACACCATTACTTGGACTCCACCACTCCACTTTTTTTTATCTATTAAAATACGTCACTATCTATCCTTACTTTCTCTTTTCCCTTCACAGGAGTAACACCATGACCTGTCACTGCCGGCCGACATTGGTGGTGCTTGGGAAAATAAATAAAAAATGAGAGGAGGGGAGGGAGAGGAGGAGGAGAATAAGAAAAAAAAGAAAATTGGAGGAAAATGAGGAGGAGGAGAGGTGGCAGTGGTGATTGATGAATGAGAATAAGAAGAGCAAGAGGAGGACGAGGAGGAGAGGTGGCAGTGGCGAGGTGTTGAAGGCAGGAGAATGAGGAAGATAGGTGGCGGTAGTGGGGTTGATGAAAAAGAAAAGGGATAAAGGAGAAGAAACGTATGGTTTTTTATTTTATTTTATATTGATAGTGTTAGAAAGGTGATTGTATGGATTAATAGTGTTATTTAGCAACAACCATATATTTATGGGTGTAACTAGAGAAATGTAGCAAAAATTATGGTTTCGCAAATAAAAACGCAAAGAGGGCTGTTGAATATTGATGCAAGGGTTACAGACCAAATCACTTTAATAGAATATAAATGCAGAAATTCTAGCTGGCCTGGAAAATCGACCTAGTTTGCTGTCTGGGAGGGGTGAAAATACATTTTTGCCCCTCCTCCTTAAACACACAGCTCCAAAAAGTTTAAGGATGAGGGGCAAAAATGTATTTTCGCCCCTCCCAGGCAGCAAACCAGGTCGATTTCCCAGGCCAGCTATAATTTCTCATATAAATGATATGTCTGCCTCTGATTTTGTCAACAACCACGATTGCATGTTTGGAACATGAATATCCTCTATACGTATCAAAGAGGTTACGGGATTCTTTTTTTTATAAATGTCTTTCATGCTCGCCTATTGTTGTGGATTTTTAGGAATCGTTCCAAATGGTTTTATCTAACACGGACACTAGAATATGTTGATTCTAATACTCCTAGAGTAAATGGGTATTCATGTTAGACAAAAATGCAATTGCCTTGATTTTGGTTATTTCATATGTAAACACATGCTCAATGTACGTAAAATTAACCTAGTTCCCATAGATTTCAATTGTTTGAGCATGCAATACTGATATAGCTTCATAGTGTTACATTAACCTACAAATGCAAAAGTACTAAATATATCATGTCACATATATTTGTAGAACGAGTAAGTCTAGTTGGCTAGGAAAATCAATCATTTTTTTTTTAGGTTTGGATTTTTTTTTATACTTTCTACTTTAAAATACAATCACAAATATCATTTATAAAAGAGATTGAAGTGTAAAAAAACCACAATCTTACCAAAAAATGATTGATAATATTGGCTGCCTAAAATCGTTGTTGTAGAATACCAAGACATCATAGATAATGCAGGCGAGAGAAAGATGCCAGGAATGGGCAATGAATGAATGATAGGTGATAAAGAATAAATGGTGTTATCGTGTCGATTAACAACACTATCTACAAAAGAAGTAATTATTTCTTAATTTCCATACTTTTTTTTTTTAAGGAGAGCATGGTTTTTATTGAATTTTAGAATTATTAAATATCTTCAAGAGGATTAAACTCCGAATTTGTAACATCATCCGCAACAAATCTACCAACTGAATTAGTACCCTCAAACTCTTAATTAGGATTTAGGGGTATGGATTTTGCTTATGATACCTGTACCATTTCTCCCACTTGGTACCACGTAACTTAAAAAACTTCCTTAGATCTATAACAAAAAGTCTTTCCTAATATAGTGACACCTTATCTTCCACGCTCAGCTGACGTGTTATTTTAATCACAAAATTTTCACCTCTTCAATACAACAAAAACTTCGCTATCAACACAAACACCTCTACCTCCACCTCACGCCCTATCCACCGTCCATCTTCTCACCTCAAACCAAACATCTCCACTAAAACCTTCGACCACTCCCCGCGTGTATTCCCACATCACCTCGAAACACAGGGAAAAGTTTTCCCATATGGGTTGAAAATTATCTGCCACGCAAGACGCACGTGTCAACGATCTTCTTCAACACACACAAAACTTACGTGTATTAAAACGCTCTCATTGCGTGACTTTGGAACACAAAACCCCCCCAAATTTGGATCCCAAAAACGCTATAAAAAACCCTAAAAATCTCAACTTTGAAAGTAAAATTTTCAGATTCAGATCTGAAACTAGTGTTGTGGGTGTGGGGTCTTTGATTTCGTTACAAAGGAGCTGTCATCACGTTTAGGTTTGATTCAATTTCAAGTTTGTACCCTTTTTTATCTTTTCTAGTTTGGCACTGGTTGGTGGATAAAGTTTTGATTTTTTTGGGGGGTTTGGGTTATATATACGTTTCTGCTTGTTCATGCATATGAGAAGTAATTTGGAGTCTGGGGTGTGTTCTGTTTCTCAATTGAATCTTAAATTTTAAGAAAGGTTAGATTTTTTCAGTGTGATTATTGGGATTTGTAGTTTGGGTGTTGGAATTTTTAATCTCTTATGTTGATTGCATGCATGTAGTGATTGAGGAGTTTGGGTTTTTTGTGATTTCTGATTGAGTTAAATTTGTAATCTTTGAGAAATGGGATTTGGTGATCTGTAGATGTTAGTTGAATTGTAGTGTTTGATATATTTTTTTGTCCTGATTTTTCAATTTTTAGAATGTTTGCATTTTGGTGGTAATCAGTTGATCTTTGCAGAGAATTGTGAGTTTGTAGAATTGGGATTTTCAATCAGTATACTAATAAAGTGTAGTGTTTGATTTGTTAGGTTTGAAGATTTGAACAATGGCGTCAAATGGAGATCACAAGAAGCCTCCATCACCATCTCCTCTCCGGAACTCCAAGTTTCTACAGGTAAAGATTATTTCTTCTTCTTTGTTAAGTCTCGAGGTTGAGTCTCTTCATTTGACTCTAATCCTATTCATTATTTGGTTCTCATTATGCCTAGGTCTGTTTGAGTTTGGTATTGCCTTGTCTTGCATGTCGAAATCTTCACATGCAGAATTATTAAACAGCTAAGGTTGAGCTCCCTTTTGGGCCTTTTAAACTGTTAATGTTATTTGGACATGAAATTGATAGTTTTTCATTTGTGGCAAACAATAATAAGATTTCATAATGCATATACAGAAATTGAATTCTTGATCATCGGCTTCATCAAAGATTCTAAATTGATAAAGTTTTATCTTAGCTTATTAAAGGCTTATCTTAACTTTACTTAAAGACTAAAAAAATCTCTTATAAAAACTAGCTAAGTTAACTGAAGACTTGACTCAACTCATGGAATTTTTCTTTTCATTTTGAATGACAGTCCAACATGAGAATTTTGGTAACTGGTGGAGCTGGATTCATTGGTTCTCACTTGGTCGACAAATTGATGGAAAATGAGAAGAACGAGGTACAGTTTCCCTAGTTATTTGGCCATGGACTTTCTTCTGTTCTAAAGTTCTGACTTGCACTATGATTGAATAGGAAATTCTTGTATTAAGAGTCTTAATTATTTTTGGTAATAACCTATCACTGCATTGTGAGATTTACTCTTTATTTGTTCTTCAGGTTATTGTTGCTGACAACTTCTTCACTGGATCAAAGGACAACTTGAAGAAATGGATTGGTCATCCTAGATTTGAGCTCATTCGTCATGGTATCTCCTCGTCTCTTGATTTCAATATAACTAGATAAGCAATATGACCAAGTATGAGCTAAAATAGTTGTGTACAACTAACGAGATGGTCACTAGAGCTCCTTTGAAATGTAAGTAATCCTGTTTTGCATCTTCCACAGATGTCACTGAGACATTGAGAATTGAAGTTGATCAGATATACCATCTTGCTTGCCCCGCTTCTCCTATTTTCTACAAGCACAACCCTGTCAAGGTGGGTATGCACACATTGTTTGTGCATCTACGTCAACTATAATCGTCATCTTCAATTTTTTTCTTGGCTGTGTAATTCAACTTTAAAGCTCTAGGACATGATTCTTGGTTTGGCAGTCAGATGTCAATCAAATATAACAAACCTATGCAACTCTAACTGATGTTGGTGATTTATGACAGACTATTAAGACCAATGTTATTGGAACACTGAACATGCTCGGACTTGCTAAGCGTGTTGGAGCAAGGTATGTCTGTTTAACTATTTGGAACTTTTATTTTCAAACAAAGTTGTGCCTTCTTTATCTCATTTGTTGGACTTCCCAAGCAGGATTTTGCTGACTTCAACTTCAGAGGTGTACGGAGATCCCCTTGTTCACCCCCAGACTGAAGACTACTGGGGCAATGTTAACCCAATTGGTATGCTTAACCTTCATTTCAAGGGGCTTATTTCTGGTTAAATGGAATAAATTTACCTTTGAATTTTCAAGGACTTGTAATTCTAGGAATAGAAGAAACGGCAATTATTTATACGAAGAATAAACAATTATAATTTCACCAATACCTTTGAATTTCCAAAGGACTTGTAATTCTAGGAATAGAAGAAACAACAATTAATTATAGGAAGAAAAAAAACAATTAATTTCACCAATTCATAGTTGAGCAATTCATTTATGTTAGACTCTCTTCCCCAAGCTGAAGAACATTTAATCACACAAATGATATATTATTATGACACACATTGCAGGAGTCAGGAGTTGCTATGATGAAGGAAAGCGTGTTGCTGAGACATTGATGTTCGATTATCACAGGCAACATGGCATAGGTAGCATAAAATTGATATATGGTACCTGTTTTTTACAATATCATTCTATTTAAAGTTGTTAATATATATATTTTTTAATTATGTGAGTAGAAATCCGCATTGCAAGAATATTTAACACATATGGACCCCGTATGAACATCGATGATGGACGTGTTGTGAGCAACTTCATTGCTCAAGCTGTTCGGTAAGTATTAAAAAAAAAAAATCATGGCTTTTGAATTTTAGTTGTCATGGTTGGTTTTATTAACCTGTAAAAAGTTTTGAAGTAGGAATGAACGTGTTAATCTATTTTTCTTTGATCTTGTGAAGCATTCCATACACACACACAGAAACATTATTGTTGTTACTGATGCTTCTGTTAAATTCTTGTATAGGGATGAACCGTTGACAGTTCAGCTTCCAGGAACACAAACTAGAAGTTTCTGCTATGTTTCTGACATGGTAAGCTAGAGGTTGCCATTTTCCTTTAGAAGTTCAGGACGACGGAATTTAGCATGACTTGTATTTTTGTTCCCTAAATTTAGTCGTTTTCTATTTGAAAGGTTGATGGCCTTATTCGACTTATGGAAGGAGATAACACTGGACCAATCAACATTGGAAACCCAGGTACGAGAAGAACCATTGAGGATAACAATTATCTGATATAGTTGCAACCATGAGAATTTATCTTGGATTCTAAGCATAGAGTTATACCTTGTGCCGTTCTTGCTCTGTTCTAAGTGATGTTGCTTGTATATATTACAGGTGAATTTACTATGATGGAATTAGCCGAGACTGTGAAGGAGGTCAGTTTTTCATGCATACACTTATTTTTTTATATACTTGCATAATGGTTTTCTTTTTGCCTTGCTGAATTTTTTTATCGTGCTTTTTCAGCTGATTAACAATGAGGTGGAGATCAAGGTTGTGGAAAACACACCAGATGATCCACGACAGAGGAAGCCAAACATCGAAAAGGCCAAAGAGTTGCTAGGATGGGAACCTAAGGTCAGCCTCCGCGAGGGATTGCCCCTAATGGAAGAGGACTTCCGTCAGAGGCTTGGTGTCAAAAAATAAATAGCTCAACGGTGTCCGTGGGTACTATATCAGAAGAGGGGTACATCTACGAGATTTTCATGTTCTCGACTGTTCTTATTTTTAATGTTTATGTTAAAAATAATCAGACTTAAGGGTGGCTTTCAGTAAAGGACATTAGATCCTTCTTTGATAAGGTTCTCTCTTTATCTTTAGTCTCCAATGCTATAAAAAGGTTCTTTCTTAGTTCACTAGTCTCTATAAGATTGTTTTCCTACTACTCATGGAAATTCAAGTCCAAGGGGAGGCTTCGGATTCACGGAAACAATTTCAATTTTCATATCTATTTTTCAAATCAAAGAGACCCTAAGTGACACTCGTTTAATGCCTTATTAATGGGTTGAATTTCCTACAACTTATAGCATCTCCGATTGAGCATCGTATAATGTATAGTCCAGGCTGTATGTATGTTTGTTTACAGTTTGGGTTAAGACTACACTTGAGTTTCAGCCAATTAGCACCATAGCGTACAAGAGGGCGTCAACAGGGGGCATTGTCATTCGCAAGACCTATAAATGAATGCATATGCATATTTGAATAGATAAATGTCTGGTGGATGTCTTTCATTTGGAGCAAGCTTGATGTTGATTAGGGCTGAAAACTGAATCGACGGTTCGGTTTTAAAATTTTCAAATCGAAATCGAACCGATTTTAATTTATGTAAATCGTAACCGAACCGACTAAAATCGAACCAAAACTGAATCGACCGACTATTTTAAACATATTGTATTATTTATATATAAAATATTTATTATTTATTATATATATTCGGTCGGTTCGGTTTGGTCGGTTAAAATCACATAGAAACCGAAAATCGAATCGACCACTTCGGTTTTGAATTTTTTAAAACCGAAACCGATCCGAACCGAATTTAAACCGATCTAAATCGGTTTTTTGTTCAGCCCTAATGTTGCTCCCTTTTGGTGCCGAAGGTATGATTCCTAATTGACAACAACTATACACCACCTAAAGTATTGTCTCACATCACCAAATTAACTTTTTTTCTCCCACACCACCTACTTTATTTTTTACACCACCATTTCTCTCTCACACCAACAATATAAATTCAAATTTTAAGATTCTCTCTCATTCCCTTTCTTCATCTTCTTTTCTTCACTTTTTCTTTTCTTCCCTTCTTCTCCTCCCTCCCTTTCTTCTCCATCAGACACTGCCATCACCCCGCCATCATCACCACTACCTCGCCAACGCCGCTTATCTCCCTCCTGCCACTGCAACATTTCTCTCTTTTTTCTCCTTCAAGCACCACCACCACCCCGCCACCTTTCTCACCCTTTTTGTCTCTGAAAATAGGGTATTATTCCTTACTTTAGTTCAACTTATATGTTCGATCGAGACTGATTCTCAAATTCATCAAAACATGAAAATTGTAGTACTTTTAGTTATTTAATAAACACAACTTGAATCACTTGAAAATGTTTTAAAATGAGCAAATATGTCCTTACTTGCTCGTTTTACTAAAATCACTCAAATCTGTCTCGCAATGAAAACGAGATAGTGTCCTTGACTTTCGGCCAACTTATATGCTCGATTGAGACCAATTCTCAACCTCATCAAAACACAAAAATTGTAGTACTATGAGTTATCTAATAAATACAATTTGAATAACTTGAAAATGTTTTGAAATTAGAAAGTTATGCTCATTTTACTAAAGTCGCGCAAACCTGTCTCACAATGAAAATGGGGCAGTGTCTTTGACTTTCGGCCAACTTATGTTCTCAATCGATTCTCAAGCTCATCAAAACGAAATTGTAATATTCTGAGTTATCTAACAAACACAATTTGAATCACTTGAAATGTATTGAAATGAGAAAGTTACGGCCATTTTACTGAAGTCACGCAAATCTATTCGAAAAAAAAAATTTGTTCGATTTGCGTGACTTTAGTAAAATAGCCATAACTTTTTGATTTCAAAACATTTTCAAGTGATTTAAATTGTGTTTATTAGATAACTCAGAGTACTATAATTTTTGTGTTTTGATTAGCTTGATAATCAGTTTCGATTGAGTACATAAGTTGGCCGAAAGTCAGAGACACTACTCTATTTTCATTGCGAGACAGATTTGTGCGACTTTAGTAAAATGCGCAAAACTTGCAAATTTCAAAACATTTTCAAGTGATTCAAATTGTGTTTATAAGATAACTCATAGCACTACAATTTTAATGTTTGATAGGTTGATAATCGGTCTCAATCAAGCATATAAGTTAGCCAAAAGTCAAAGACACTATTTTATTTTCATTGCGAGACAGATTTGAGTGACTTCAGTAAAATAATCATAACTTGTTTATTTCTAAACATTTTCAAGTGATTTAAGTTATATTTATTAGATAACACAGAAACTATAATTTTCGTGTCTTGATGAGTTTGAGAATTGGTCTCAATTGAGGATTTAAATTGGTCAAAAGTTATCCAACTATTTTTCAAAAACAATTTTTTGGATAGTGTAGGTGATTAGAAAAAAAAGTACATAGTAGTGTAAGATAGTACTTTAGATGGTGTGGTAGTCGTTGCCGTCCTAATTCCCTATACTGGTGGAAGGATCCAAGCTCTCTTTCATTACTTGAGAGCCGAATCTAATGGGGGTTTGCCTGCAAATATGGGATTCCCGAGCCAGTAGGTGATGCAGACTGCTTGATGAGGAAAATTACCAAGTGTTATTGTTAAAACAAAGTTAACAAATCATCAAAATTGAATAATAGCAGGTAAGAGTTGATTATGCGGTAGGAACTTCAAGGAAACCCAAGATATGAACATTGAAAATGTTTCAAGTAACAAAAATCGTATAAGAAAAAGCTACTGTCGCTTAATACCGAAGATAATTGGCCTCCATGATTAGGAATTCGCCTCCTACTAACTTGAATAAACTCTACCTTGAATAAACAGATCCATATCAGTCGGGCCCCCTAAATCCAGAGTTCTCATTTACCTCAAAGGCACGTCTATCCTGAAGCACGAGATCACAAGATTACCTAAAACCAATGCTCTGTTACAGTGCCAAGACTCGCAATAGCATACAAATGACAAAATGCATCTGAGGCATGATAAACTAATCCATCAAACGATTACAAAAATATTAAACTCGTAAACTGCAGAACTTAGACCAAGCCATTAATATTGATCTCATTTTTCTTGAGCACAACTACAGATTTTTGTGGTACCTGCTGGAACTGCACCTAGTGGTTGAGATGTTGAGTTCTCAAATGAATCTGCCCAGCCTGTATTTCATGACACTGGTCAACACTTTTTTTTTTCAACGAAAAGGATTGTACTAGCATTTATCAGTGGAAATACACAGCAGAAACCCAATTCCAAATATCAAATAATTTTTTTTCTAGTTCATCCAAAGAAGTTCATTTAATTAAACTCAAAACAATTGAAAAGCAAAGACAGTATATTCAGTTCATCTTGTTATTTGGGAGCCTAATCCCTCCAAAAGAAAGAAACAACAGTGCTAATCTCTGGCAATTGCATGAGAAATGTGTAGTTCACCTGAAAAACACATTATATATCACGTGTCAGTGAAAATGTTGGAGAATAAAAATGACATTTTCAACAATTACTGGATTACGTAAAAAGAGATTCTTCAACTCAGCCAAGTAACAAAACAATTTCATGGATTATGAACTCTTTATTATTTAAACACGCAATAAACTCTAAGCTTCATAGCTATCTCATGGGGGCAAAGTTGTTTTGTAAGCAAGTCAGACAATACTGATACACATTTCTCAAAACTGGTGTTGGAAATCAAAACTAAACAGCGCACCAAAATATTGTTAACGAGAAGGTACTTGAATTTCAACTTCCAACATATGCAAAGATAATTCATCTTTCCAAAACCTAACAAAATTATAAAAATATTGTGTCCAGATGTTTTGGACACTAAGGACACTTCTTCAATGAAATAAAAAGGAGCTGGAGACCCATACGATCTGTAACATGTTCATCTCTTACGAGTAGATATCAAACAAATATAATCAAAGGCTTGGGTCATTACACAAAATTTCTATCCTATAGTGCTCCTTGAAAGTGAAATAGCCTTATTTTTCAAGCCATGAGGTCCAACAAGTGACATAGGGAACCATGCTCCACAGAAATGTTTTCTGTAGTTTTATGAGAAGCTCCGTCTTTCCAGCTTTTGACCATTCAAAAAAGCAACAAAAAAGAAATGGCTCGACACTCGTGATGCAAGGTCTCATTGCAAACAATGTTTAATAGATGCTCCATTTCTTATGCGGTAACCCGTAACCGAGTTTCTTTTTTGGCATCCCACGTCGGTTGGTCAAATGTAAGTTCGCTTGTCAAATAATTATTCCTGCATTCTCTTTGATAAAGTTTGGCATTCTCCCATGGCTATAAAAACCCAGTGATAAGCATTACAATAACAACAAACTCCTTTAACACTTTCTTCTCCATCAGAAAAACACGTCTCTTAGGGGTTCCAAATTATTTTTTCTAGCATCCACTGAAATGGGAAAGTGAAAATTCTTAACCATCCAACTCTTTTTTGTTTTGGGAAACCAAACCTCTCCTTTTTAGATTATATACCCTCATTTTCAACAAATCTATCATTCTTAGTTTTTTAATGGAAGCCAATGTTTGTGTCTGAAATGAAATCTATATTGTCAAGGCCCACACGCATTTATTTAAAGCATTAAATTTGATGATTTTTAGTCCCTTTGGAAAATTCATTGATATAAAAATGATAATGGGAAACAATCGAGCACCCACCTCATGGTTACCAAAAAAAATGGGGGCAGAACCTCAGAACTTGCCCTGCACTCCCATTGTCAAGCTGTCTTCTAATGTTATGGGTTATGGCAAACCCTTTCAAGTTTCAACTGGTAGTGCCTTACCTTCAAAGAATAGGAACTGAACTAAAGAATATAAAGCAGCTGAATACTGGAGAACATCTACGAAGGAGGAATTTAAATCAGCTTTTCACCGAGAAATCACTAGTCTAATCTTCACAACCCCAATCATCTTGCTCCTTTGAATTTTTTGGATTCAGGAAAGCTAACCAATTCCACGACTCTGATAGATTCTCTTTCTTCCAGAACCCTGCGTAGATTCTCCTTCAACCAACAGAATTACCAGTCTGCACCATCAATCTCGAGACTAGGCCCTCTTTTCTCCTGGAAATAAAGAAAAATATCACTGTACATCGGCTTCCAAGTCCAAGGTTGCTCAGCCATCATTCTCCCCATCCCCCAATTTCATCTCTTATATGTTTTTCAAACTCAGAATTCAGATCCATTACTAACCTGAAGGAGAAGCCCATATTTCTCTTGTTATTCTTCTCCACAAAGCTTGCTCGTTAACCCAAACCGGCATAACACCATAGCGCCTTGGCTAAGATAACCTGGTTAAACTCTTTAGGTTACTGGTGTCGAGAAACATGTCTTTAGGGCAAACAAATAACATCCCATTTTATAATGGCTCATTTTATATGATGGTGAATTGAACGAATTTCCCTAGCCTGCAATCTTGTGATGGCGAACCCCTGATATCTCATGTACATATTTTATAATTTGACTTGAGGGAAGTGGGAGGGAGCTGCTGCTAGAATCGATCCTTTCTCCATATGTGATAGAATAGGGAGGGAGTTCAATACAGTTACCTCCAACTTTTACACTTTTAGTATATAAATGTTCATTAAATACAATTTGTAAGATACAGAATCTATATGTAAAACACAGAAACCTTATTACATATACATGTTTGGATAGCTTTGGTATCATGTGAATTCAAATTGGAACTAAACAACACAGTTGTAGTCGAGAAAAAAATTCTTCCTTTTTTCTTCACTGTTATATTGACTTTAAAAAATAATAATAATAATAATAATAATTTTTTTTTTTAATTTAAAAATAAAAATAAAACTCCTATATAGTTGTAATGTTCCTTCTAGAAAAAAAAATTAACTTTTGAAGTGGTACATTGAGAGCAAAAGAAATGCATGACAATGGTCAATGGCGAACACTTGTTTGAAACTTTATATTTCATATCAAGGCACCAAAGATATCTGCAATTTATTATGTGCTGAGTAGCAAGTTGTGAATGAAATACTGACACCGTCAACAAAAATGAGCTTATGAAGACACTTGAGGGTAGTGGTTTATCATGATTTTCTTTTGACTGATACTAGTTCTGTCATTTTTGTAGAGCTTCACAGATTTTCGTGGAAAAATGAAAGCAATCACTAGTAAAAACACTACTCCACTAATCCATGCTTAGGACACATCAAAGCAATGATTGGTAAAACTCAAACGTAGTTCCAAACCAATGCGTGCAACTGATTTCAACTCATCAAACATCGTAAACATTCACCAACCCCAATTGTATCGAATTTGGTCAATCAACATAAGCCCTAATATTTTCACCTATCATGGATAAATGAAAGCAATCACTAGTAAAAACACTACGCTACTAATCCATGCTTTGGACACATTAAAGCAATGATCGGTAAAACTCAAACGTCGATCCAAACCAATGTGTGTAACTGATTTCAACTGATTAAACATGGTAAACATTCACCAACCCTAATTGTATCGATTTTGGTCAATCAACATAAGCCCTAACACTTTCACCTATACATAAATTAATCATTTATTCATAAAATCGAGCGTCCAATTCCAAGCCGTATATCATCGAGATACGAACACGCACAATAAACATCTAGGGTTTGCGTATGAAATTGGATCGGATTGAAAAAAGGATTACCTCTTGTGCCTCTGCACGAAGGGAGAGTTCTTCGCATCTTCCTCTGCAAAATAAACCAATCACAATTAGATGCTATGATTTCGATTAGGGTTTTATAGATTGAGATTGAAATCGAGAGAGAGAGATGTTACCAGTGAGATTCAAAGACATCTTGGTGATTACAGCTCCAGTGATGGCGAAGCCGACCAAGAAAGGCCAGTTTCTGCCCCACTCGCGCTTGAAGAACACGGGCCATGGATCGAATTTCGCCATCTCTTCTTCTGCTGCTACTGGTTTTGCTGTCTATGGGTGCTCTCCAGGGGGTGTTTTGATATTTATGCGTGGTGCGATAAGCGCTTGCTACGGCGTTTAATAGTTTCGGGATTCACGGATTTAAGAGTCTGTTTGGTTACACGGAAAACTAGTCTCACGAAGAATGGTTTCCCAGTGGCCCCGTTTGTTTTTCATTTCCCTTGTTATGCAGATTTTCGTTGTTTGGTTGTTTTTCTACTTACAGAAAATTGGTTCTTCGTAAAATTATTTTCCCACTGCTCATGGGAAACCAAGTCCGAGGGGAGACCTCGAAATCAAATTTGTGAAAACAATTTTAATTTCCATGTTTATTTTTTGTGCAATCAAACAAACCATTAGTAAATGGACAACCAAAAAAATAGAATATGCATAACAAGGAAAATGAATTTTATTTTCAATGAAAATGGTTTACCAAACAGACAAATGATATTGATAAAATCTGACAACGATTCAAAACGAATCCAAATAAAGCGGATATGGATTCTAACAAATATTTCGAATGAAAACCGGTTTTGATACAATTTGATTGTAAATTATGTAGAATGGATAGTGGTCGGATATATTTTTTATTAAAAATCTAACCATATCCGAATAAAACAGATTCCAAATTTATTTGTTTATGTTCCTAAGACAAGTATGGTCAAATCATTAAAGTTGTCCAAATTTTATTCGACTCGAATAACCGAATAATTACAATAACATTTTTTTATTCAATGAACCGCAATCTAATTATCGCTAAATCATTCTAATTGTTAGGGCTGAACAAATAACCGATTAAAACCGAATCGATTAAATTCGGTTCAGATCGGATCGGTTTAAAAAAATTCAAAACTGAATCGATTAAATTCAAAAAAAATTCAAAACCAAACTGATTAAATTTTAAAAAATTCAAAACCGAACCGATTAAATTCGGATCGATTTCGGTTTAAAAAAATTCAAAACCGAAGTGGTCGATTCGGTTTTCGATTTCTATGTGATTTTAACCGACCAAACCGAACCGACCGAATATATATAATAAATAATATATATTTTATATATAAATAATATAATATGTTTAAAATAGTCGGTCGGTTCGATTTTGGTTCGATTTTAGTCGGTCGATTCGATTACGGTTTGCATAAATTAGAATCGGTTCGGTTCGATTTCGGATCGGTTTTGTTAATGGTCGGTTCGGTTTCGGTTTGAAATTTTTAAAACCGACTACGGTTGAGCCGATGATTCGTTTTCAACCCTACAAATTGTTTGAATTTTATTCCATAGTCAATGTTAGTCATTGAGTTTTACATATTGCAATGTTCAAACATCACAAACCACATCTTCCTCTATTCCTTAACTTCAGACCACTGTGTTTTCAAATGGTGAGCAATTTTTAACGGATTCCATAGTCTTTTGAATGCCTTGGCAACATTCGGGATACCATCTATCACACGAGCCTTAGCGACTTAGCTAGCACATGCTCAAACCACCACTAAGGTGTTTGTGTTTTTTAAGTGTTTATAAGCTAACTTCTAATTGGAGTTATAAGTTTTGAACGAGCTTTTGAATGAACTGTTTGTTTTGCTTTTGAATGAGTGTTGATTATAAGCCGTAAAATTAAAATGTGTTTATTTTTAGGTGTTGAATGAAAATTGTTTGACAATTTTGCCCCACCAAGCTGAAAATTTTATGACATAAATATTGTGCTTAAAATCATATCAAATAATTATTAAAATCCTAAAAATGTTGCAATACATTTCATTACAAGAATATTGAAATATGACAAAATACATTTAAAAAAACTATCAAACCAAATTTCTTACTAATATTTCATTTGCAATGCAATCTCATAAATTAATCATATCGGTTTGTTCATATGATCCAAATACTTGAGACAGTTGTGGTTGTTCACTATCAGTTTGCTCAGAAGAGTTTGAGAGATGAAGACAAACTTGAAGATACAGATAATGAAACACAAAGATGAAGGAGAAAAATGAGATAATTTTCTTACCGAGTCCTTATGAAGGTAGGTAGAACCACAATACTTTGTGAAGATAATGAATGTGTTCCGTTAAAATTTAGCCCTACTTATTTTTAAGAATATGGGGGCAGCAGTTTTCGTTACAAAATTATGTTAAGGTTATTATTGGAATAATTTTTTACTCAACAATTAATGCTAAGTGATCAACACCTCTCTATTCCTTACTCAAATCAAAAGTAGAACTTCTGATTGGAACTAAAAATAAACACTCTAAATAAGGTGGTACACTTCTTATCAAGATTTCTGACTCCATTCAGAAGCAAGAACAAACATAGTATTTCATATACCTTTGTCGTTGCTCCACTTGCCATTTATCTATCTTATTTCGTCACCACAAACATCCCCCTATATGTGAATCCAAGATAAGCTCATTGTTGAACATTTGCCATGAAAATTATTTCCATTTACGACTGGGAACTCCATGGCACTGCAATAGGATGACAAATGGTGTGAAGAATTGTGGTACATATTTAATGACAAAGGTGCTAATGTTTCGAGTTTTACATTTTTTTATTTTCAAATAAATCCAGGATTTGGTTTCATTTTTAATCTAACTGGATTACCAAAGCAACTACTTATGAAAAAACTTAACTACAATGGTCAATAAGGCAACGGTTTAGCAACTTTATGGATTATTTTTCAAGGAACAAAGGAGTATAGGGGTGGGCATCCCATCCAGCAATCTCATCCTGGTCTCGTATCGGATTTTTCAGTCCTTTTGGGTTGATCAGATCCATCACAATTCCGTCCCCTCCCAATCTAAAGTGAGATGGACCAGGATAGAAATTTTTAATCCAAAACATTTGTATTTAATATTTATTATTAATAATTATAATATTTTACATTTTTAACTATTTGTCTTGCATTAACAATTTATTAGATTGACGCACATGGTGAAAACTCTAATCATAAATCCATGTTTTCTATTGTTTACAGGGTTTCGACGCAGTTGTAAACAACGTACGCTATTTCGTTCCCGCTAACTGTGACATAACTATGGTTATTCCAAAAGATAAGTCTGCACCAACCATGTTGAGATTACTGAAAGGACAACCTTTTTGTGATAAGTTAGCGAAGTTTTAAGAATTTGCAACAACAGGATTAGTCTTTTTGCAAATTTTATATAATTGGGTAACATGTGAAAACTTACATGTATCATTTTTATTTGCATCTACGAGGGATATATCCTTGAACATGGCAGCTGTTATAGTTATTCAACCTGTGTTATTGGGATTCTCATATGGTTTTGGTAGGGACAAAATTTGGAAAATGTGAACTTCTCGTAAATTGATACAATACAATGTCCTACTTAAATAACACTCAATTTTTTTTTTTTTCAGTACCCGCTTGTCCCGTCTCAAACCTGTTTTAGATTGGACGAAGTTGGGTCAAGGTCTATTCCATCTAGGGCTGGGCAATTTAGATCGAAAAATCGAACCGTTCGTTTATAATAGATTTTTAATATTCGGTTTGGTTTTTAGGCCCGCCCCAAAAATTTCGGTCTGGTCCTCGGTTACAGCAATCCTAAACAGTCGGTTAATAGGGTCCGACTCAAATGCTTAAATAGAGTACCAGTTTGTTCCAAAGTCCAACCCAAACTATCCCCACCAACATCAAAACCCAACCCAAATACCCCTCTAGTATCAAAAAACTCAACCCAAACTACACCATGTGTGATTGATTGAAATTGACCCAACTGTAGCTGTCGGGACAAGCCCGTGACGGTTGTCAGGACTAGTACCGTTGGTCAGGGAAACCAAGGTCAGAGGCCTTTCAAGACTTTCCTAATGGTCTCAAAACTCAATGTTCCATTTTGAAAAGTGCCCAAATGCTTAGCATTTATATTATAGGGGGAAGGTTTGAGCTCTTGAATGTGAGGACGTGTTGCCTCCATTGCATAGTCGGGCCAGATTGTACCGCTAGCATTTTTATTGTTTTCTTTGCATTGCTTTTCAACTTCAAACTTGTATTTCCATTGATCGATAGCATCGAGCTAGTCTTGGGCAACGTCCTTCCGAACTTTCCTCCCCATTGTAATCTATTGAATGTTAATGAGAGCTTTTACTGACTATTGTGCATTGTTATATTGTCTACAGATTGATATTGTGCATTCTCAAGTTAATATGTGTGCCCGTCAAAGTAACTACTCATAGGCTTACTAGTGAATTGGATAGCTAGTGCCACACGGATTGCTAGTTCGTGACAGTTGGTATCAGAGCCAGAGCTTGTTGAATGCAAACCAGGATGCAGGAACTAAATGAGCGCCTTAGCGCTATGGAGGAACGACAGGCTAGTCGAATACATAGACTAGAAAGCATAATGGACCAGTTGAACACTTTGGGATAACAGATTAGTCGGTTGGATGGACTCTTTTCACTGGCAGACAGAGTGGATTCGCTGGCTGAGCACGTTGATAATTTAGAGGGACGGACAATCGCTATGGAAGAGTCGCCTCACCCTACAACTCAGGTGATGAGTGACTTCCAATTACAGTTGGAGGACTTATTTGCAAGGGTTGGCTTGCTGACCAAGGCCACAGGGACGATTGATCACCCTAGGATGAAAGTGCCTGAGATAAAGTCATATGCTGGGGTACGAGATGGGAAGGAGTTAGAGAACTTCTTGTTTGATCTGGAGCAGTATTTTCGCGCGGTGAACCCTGAATCAGAAGAAGCCAAGGTCACCATGGCGACCATGTACTTAGCAGGTGATGCGAAACTATGGTGGAGAACCAAATATGCAGATATGGAAGAAGGTCGCATCCTTATTAGAACTTGGGTAGACCTCAAGAAGGAACTCAGAAATCAATTCTTGCCTGAGAACACTGATTTCTTAGCAAGGAGGAAGCTCCACACCATCAAACAGACAGGCAATATTCGAGACTATGTCCGACAATTCTCAACTTGCTTGCTAGATATTCAAGACATGTCTGAGAAGGACAATGTTTTCTGTTTCATGGAACAAGCTCAGCCGCTTCTACAAGCAGAATTGCAAAGGCAGAAGGTGACAGATATTACAAGTGCTATTGCGGCAGCAGAAAGGTTTAGCGATTATATGCCCATGGCTGGATCCACGTCGCTCAATCACTCCACAGCTAGAACTGGCAGTACCAATTCAAGCTCAGGGTCGAATGCTCGATCACCTCACCAAAACCGAGGAAACTACAATTCCCGACCGTCCAACCAGAATTGGAGTTCCAACAAAAATTGGATTGCCAGCTCTAGCAACTCAAATTACAACAACAAAGGAGGGCAAAACTACTCTGGACAGTGGAGACCATCTGCACCTGCCCCATGCATTCTTTACAATAGCAGGGATCACCCAACAGGCAAATGTCCATCCAAACCAGCTCTACACTCATTAATGTCCTTGCTTCAAGCAGAACCTTCTAACTCGACCGCATCGAGCTCGAACCCCACCAACAGTGAGACCTCCCAAATGGGAGCTCTACGCAAGCTCAATGCTGTCAAAGGAGAAATGCATGAGCACCCACACAAGAAGGCTTTGCAATACATCGACATCACTATCAATGGGTTCCCTTCCCAAGCATTGTTGGATTCTGGAGCGACAGACAATTTTATTGCCCCAGATGAAGCTAGACGTGTGGGTCTGAACTTAGAAGGAGATGTGTGTAAGTTGAAAGCTGTCAACTCTGAGACAATTTCTATTAATGGTATGGCTAGAGCTGTGCCACTACAGGTTGGTCCATGGGAAGGAAGATCAAACTTCTTGGCCGTTCCACTTGATGATTTTAAGGTGATTCTTGGCCAAGAATTCTTTCGAGGAGCTGCAGCAGGACCATTACCTTTCATGGACTCCTTGGGGTTTTTCGGACCCAGACTACGCATTGTACCAACCTCAATTCGACCAACAACTCATGATAGAATATTGTCGGCGCTCCAAGTCAAGAGAGGCTTGGCCAAAGGAGAAGATGCAATCTTAGATGTGGCAAAGCTAGAGATGGAAGATGATACTAGCAAAATCCCTGAGGAAGTTGCCCAAGTTATTGCTGACTTCAACGAAGTGATGCCGAATGAATTGCCAAAGAATCTACCTCCCAGAAGGCTCATTGATCACGAAATTGAGTTAGTCCCTGGTGCCAAGCCACCCGCACGTAGTCCATATCGCATGAGCCCTCCAGAGCTGACCGAATTGAGAACACAACTAGATGGCTTGTTGGAGTCGGGATTCATTCGGCCCTCTAAAGCACCTTATGGGGCACCTGGTTCTTTTTCAGCGGAAACATGATGGCAGTCTTCGCCTTTGTGTTGATTATAGAGCCTTGAACAAAGTCACTATAAAGAACAAATACCCGCTGCCACTCATTGCAGACTTATTCGACCAACTTGGATCCGCCAGATACTTCACAAAACTCGACTTGAGATCAGGTTACCATCAGGTCCGCATTGCTGCTGGTGACGAACCCAAAACTGCTTGTTCTACTAGATATGGGTCATATGAGTTCCTAGTAATGCCCTTCGGCTTGACCAATGCTCCAGCTACATTTTGCACCCTTATGAATGGTCTGTTCCGTCACCTTCTGGACAAGTCTGTGGTTGTCTATCTTGACGACATTGTGGTTTATAATGGGACTATAGAAGAACACCTACATCATTTGCGAGAAGTGTTCCAAAACCTTAGGGATAATCATCTATTTGTCAATAAGGAAAAGTGCTCATTCGGCCAGACCCAGATCAATTTCTTGGGTCATGTTATTGGCAATGGCAAGATTCGGATGGACATGGAGAAAGTCAAGGCAATCCATGATTGGAACTCTCCTAAGAACGTGTCTCAACTACGTTCTTTCCTTGGACTCACAAACTATTATCGTCGCTTCATAAGGGACTACTCTAAGAGAGTTGTTGGCCTGAAAAATTTGTTGAAACAAGACCGAACATGGGAATGGGATAGGCAGTGTGAAGCTTCATTCCAATACTTGAAATTGGCCGTGATGAAAGATCCAGTATTGGCCTTGCCAGACATCACCAAGCCCTTTGAAGTACAAACAGATGCATCTGATTATGCCTTAGGGGGAGTTTTACTTCAAGATGGTCACCCAGTAGCATATGAGAGTCGAAAGTTGAATGATACAGAGTCTCGTTACTCAGCTCAGGAAAATGAATTGCTAGCCATTGTACATTGTTTACGGGTGTGGAGACACTACCTCTTGGGATCTCAAGTCCTTGTTAAAATGGATAATGCTGCAGCAAGCCATTTCCTTACTCATAAGATGCTAACCTCCAAGCAATCTCGATGGCAGGAAAAATTAGCAGAATTTGACTTGGTATTGGAATACAAGCCAGGGCGCACTAACAATGTAGCTGATGCACTCAGTAGAAGGGCAGACCTTGCAGTGCTAACCCATACTGGTCTGAGTCACACCATCTTAGAGAAGATCAAAGTAGGCCTACAAACAGATCCACAAGAGAAGGCGATTACAGAGTTGATCAAGCAGGGCAAAACTCGACTGTTCTGGATAAAAGATGGAGCAATACTCACAACTGGTAATCGCCTCTATGTTCCAAGAACTTCTGGTTTGAGGAAAGAACTTTTGAAAGAATGCCATGACACCCATTGGGCGGGACATCCAGGTTGGAGACGAACACTTGCATTGCTAGAGAGGGGGTACTATTGGCCGCAGATACATGAGGATGTAATGGCCTATGTTCGAACATGTCTTATTTGCCAACAAGATAAGGTTGAAAGAGATCGACCAGTAGGCTTACTAGAGCCCCTGCCTGTTCCAACTTGTCCTTGGGAAAGTGTTTCCATGGACTTCGTTACTGGGTTACCGAAAGTGGAGGATTTCAGGAGTATCCTTGTAGTTGTTGACCGATTCTCAAAGTATGTGACCTTTGTGCCGACCGGACTGACTTGCACAGCCGAAGATACGGCGCAATTGTTCCTCAAGCATGTAGTGAAGTATTGGGGACTGCCCGAAAACATTGTTAGCGACCGTGATGCTCGCTTCACAAGAAAGTTCTGGAAGGAGTTGTTCAAGCTCTTGGGATCCAAACTTAATATGTCGACAAGCCAACATCCCCAATCTGACGGACAGACTGAGCGCTTTAACTCTATGCTTGAAGAATACCTTCGTCATTTTGTAAGTGCAAACCAGAAAAATTACGTGGGACTACTTGATGTTGCACAATTCTGTTTCAACTTACAAAAGAGCTCAGCTACTCACTCCAGCCCCTTTCAGTTGGTTACTGGTCAACAACCTTTGACACCACATACAGTACTTACCGGATACCAAGGACCCAGCCCAAGAGCTCTTGAATTTGTCAAAGCCTGGCAGAAAAACATTGAAGTTGCTATGGCTTATCTTGAGAAAGCCTCCCGTCACATGAAGAAATGGGCCGACAAGAAACGACGAATTGATCCTTTTGAAGTCGGGGACTTGGTATTGGTGAAGCTAGATATGTTCAACAAGTATAAAAGGACAGCTAGAGCACACAACAATCTGTTTCGCAAGTATGAGGGACCGGTACAGATTATTGAGAAAGTCGGCAAAGTCTCCTATCGCGTCAAGTTACCACATTGGCTCCGTTTCACCCATCCTGTCTTCCATGCAAGTAACTTGAAGTCCTACCATGCAGATGCCACTGATCCCACAAGAAATGTATCTACCCGAGCATTGCCTAAGCATCCTACTACGCCAGATCGAGAAGTGGATTAAATCTTAGCTGACCGCCTCATCAACAACACAGGCCCGGATAGAGAGTATTTGGTCAAGTGGCAGGATGAACCTCCTTCAGAGATCAGTTGGGAGCCAGTCGAGCATCTGCTGCCGTACCTCTCAATGCTGGAAGAGTACTTGGAAAAGTTCGCTGCGAGGGCGTCAGCGAATTGAGTGTGGAAGAGTGTCAGGACTAGTATCGTTGGTCAGGAAACTCAAGGTCAGAGGCCTTTCAAGACTTTCCTAATGGTCTCAAAACTCAATGTTCCCTTTTGAAAAGTGCCCAAATGCTTAGCATCTATATTATAGGGGGAAGGTTTGAGCTCTTGACTGTGAGGACGTGTTGCCTCCATTGCATAGTCGGGCCAGATTGTACCGCTAGCATTTTTATTGTTTTTTTTGCATTGCTTTTCAACTTCAAACTTGTATTTCCATCGATCGATAGCATCGAACTAGTATTGAGCAACGTCCTTCCGAACGTTCTTCCCCATTGTAATCTATTGAATGTTAATGAGAGCTTTTGCTGACTATTATGCATTGTTATATTGTCTACAGATTGATATTGTGCATTCTCAAGTTAATATTTGTGCCCGTCAAAGTAACTACTCATAGGCTTACTAGTGAATTGGATAGCTAGTGCCGCACGAATTGCTAGTTCGTGACAACGGTGACGGGCAATCCTGCCCCTGCCCGTTCCCCGTAAGAGATAAAGTCTATTTTGTTGCTGTTGTAGAATCGCTACCCTTTCCCTTTAAAAGACCAACTAATTTTTTTTTTCTTTTGAAGGCTCTATAGTATTTCTGTTTGTTGTTGAGATTGCTCAACATAAATTTATCTCTAATTCTGTTTTGAGTAGTGCGTGATTCGAAAGAGTTTATTTGGCAATTGGTGGATTGTTTTGAACTAGTGTTATTGCGATATTTGTAGGTGTATAAGTTAATTCTTGAATCGTAATGGCTGATATATGTTGCGGAGTTGTGAGCAATAGTAAAAGCTCGGTATCTTGCGAGGTGAATACCAGATCTACAAGGAGGAAGCGAATGGAGGTGAGGAGGTTAAAGTTTGTTCCGAAGGTAGAAAATGTGCCAGCTGAAACATCCAAGAGGAAGAAATTGGATAGGAGTGTGTTGTCACTTCACAAACACAGTGGTTTTGGTTTGGATCATTAATTGCAATAGAGATAAGGGTTGAGATCATTAATTCACTACACCAAATTGTCACTTTTGTAACAACTCTCAAAACAGTATCACTTTTGAGATGTTACAATCCACCAAACAATTTCAAGTCAAAACTAAATTTAGTAAAAAAAAAATGAAAAACAGTAACACAAAAAAAAAATGATACAATAAATTGGATCATCATGAATAATATCACTTTTATAACCATACTCTTCACGGTGATACAATTATTGTATCATTTTGTTTGTGAAAATGTGTAAAATTGTTAGGTGAATTGTTACACTTCAAAAGTGATACTGTTTTGGGGTTGTTACAAAAATACAAATTTGGTGTAGTGATTGCAAAGGAAAATTCTAAACAGCGAGGAAACGGGCGAGGAAAACAGCGAGGGGGGGGGTCAAAACCAAGGACTGGTTATGAAACCAACAGTGGTTTTGGTTTTGGATAAGAGTGTGTTGTCACTTCACAAACATACATCATGGTCATGATGGATGAGATTGGAGTTTGGATGGGATCAAAGAAATGGACGTTTGAGTCATTTGTCATTCTTTTTCTTCTCTTATGGTATAAACCATTGAGTTTAAAAAACTTAGCTTGAGAAAATTGGGTTGAAAAACTGATTGGACCGAGACTGACCCGGCCCTGCCCGAAAAATCGGTCAACCGAACCCTTGGTTAACCGGCTAACTCGGTCCGAGCTCAGTCCTTAAAATTTCGAACTTTCAAATGTCGTGTTGGTCCTCGGTTTGGGCTACACAGGCCGGTTAACCGGCCTTGCCCAACCCTAATTCCATCCCATATTGTCCCATGCCTATCCCCAAAGGAGCATCTCTGCTCCGTCAAGTAAGATATTCACACCTCTGCTCCTTTCCTCGCACGTCAAATTTTACAAAATTGAGATAACAATATTTTGTCTACTTGGATTAAGGTCCTATTTATTCACTTGATTTTTGGCTTATATTAAGTACAAACCATCATTGAATGGAAGCCTTTGGATTTTGTTATCGCAATTGTGAGTAATTTGCAAGACACAGTAGCCACCACGTGATCAGAACTTGTCAATATGAGATTACTTAAAAATAAAACTTTTTAATTGAGTAATGTTATAGAGTGAGGTTAGGAAATCAGTTTCTGCAATCATGACAATGTGGCATGATCAGACGAGATTTTTTACAACTTTGAGATACATATAAACACTTTGTGAATTTCATAATTATTTCAAGATCACACAACGTCGCCTTAGTTGTAAAAACCTGATTTCTTAGTATTTCGAATGTTATATGGTGTAGGCGTGTAGCTACTGGCTACCCAACTTTTCATACGTTGTTTCCATTGTGAATTCCACGTCATCACTCACCCCAAAACCACAATCACGACCGACAAACTGAACCCCAATCTCCGTCGTTCATTCCCCAACTTCAACGGCTTTCAGCCCACCACGATCCTTCACACGGATCGACCTCCAAAACCACGCCAAAATCGCAAATTTCAAAAATTTCAAACTCCACCCGCCAAAACCCAAATTTCAAAATGTCCACCTCTATAAAACCCCACTCTCTCCATCCCCAAATCTCACTCTTCAAAACCATAAAACCCTCACCTCTATCACATTCTAACACCCATACTCGATCAAAATGTCTGGCCGTGGAAAGGGAGGCAAGGGTTTGGGCAAGGGAGGCGCGAAGCGGCACAGGAAGGTATTGCGAGACAACATCCAGGGCATCACCAAGCCTGCGATCCGTCGTCTCGCTCGCAGAGGCGGAGTGAAGCGTATAAGCGGTCTGATCTATGAGGAGACCAGAGGGGTCTTGAAGATCTTCTTGGAGAATGTCATTCGTGACGCCGTTACATACACTGAACACGCCAGGAGGAAGACTGTCACTGCAATGGACGTCGTTTACGCTCTCAAGAGACAGGGACGTACCCTCTATGGCTTCGGCGGTTAGAAAGGTTTCAACTTTTCCAGTATCTATTGTGGATCCCAATTATGTTCTCTCTTTCGAAATCGCTGTTCGATATCTGTTTTCAGTTTCTGAAATGTGGTTGTAATGGGAAATTTGACAAATTTTAATGGGTAAATCTGTCTTTTTAAAGTGCAAGGGTAGATTTGTAAGTGAAAGGCCTTCAATCATTACTGTTAACATGCGCACAACTTGCTTATTTGTGGCTTATTTTAGCACATGGAAGTCTCTTTCTCAAGTGGTTAAATGTTTGTCGGTTTGCTGTCCACTTGCTGCAGCCACGTTTATTATTAAATCATGATTTGTTGCTATCGGCTATTGTTTTACAATCGTACCGTCGATTATAATTTACGTGTTTGAAGGCAAAATGTGAAAAAATTATTTATATATTTGTGAGTGAAATTGGTCAAAATGTCTTAAATTATGTCTGAAATTCAATTATCTAATGGCATTTAAGATCACCATGATAATAATATTGGAAGGTTTTTCTTAAGTGCACTGGTAAAGTGTTTGGTGGCTATCAAGTACTGTATGATTGCATCAAGATAAGTAATAACATTTATCTTAATACAATCTTACGATGCCTGTTAGTATCAGTCAATATTGGAATTGTAGTCCAATATTGTTATCAATAATGTGTTGTGGATATTAAAATTAAACATTTTTTTTGCAGAGAGTTACTAATTAATTTATTTTTAGACTCGTGATGGATAATATAATGAGTTTATGATTAAATCCCTCGATAAACTTATTTAAGAGCGGTACTACTTAATTTGGAAGCTGTTAGTATTTGATTTGTGCATCTCACCGTGACCTGGAGTTGGGAAGAATTTCGAGTTATGAGTAATTCTACAGGGCCTGGTTCCCCTGCTTGGTTTGTTGTTTGGGCCTTTTTTAAACACTTTTTTTTTAAACTGGGGTAAAAGTGTATTTTTGCCTCCAGCAGCCACCTCGCTGGTTTTCGTGTTAGTATTTGACACAGTGTTGTACTTCTGAATCTCATCTTGTCATCCACATCAGCTTTCCACAGAAATTGTCTTCAGCGAAAAGTTGGGGACAGAAAAGAGAGGAATCTGTAGTTGGTTGTCCTTTGCTGCGGTCATTGTGCGGTTCACAAGTGACCAACCCATTTAGTTTGATCGAACGGTCACCAGAACACTATCAATCTCCCCCCACACAAATGACGGTCCACATTTGATTTCAACAGTTACATGAACCTTGCCATTGATTACTGATTAAACAACACCTCAATCCGACGGTCCCACTGTTGTTTGATTTGATTAATTAAATATATATATTTTCTTAATAACTCCTTATCCCTCACACCGGGTTCGAGTCTATACTTTGCCTCAGTCTGACACGAGTATAATCCCATTTCATCGACAAGTTTGTCAGTCTGAGTTTGTAATATCATCCATCACAAGTTTAATAATTAAATTTGTATATTGTCACAAACTTGTCAGTTGAACTAATACCCTATTGGCATTGAGTTGATGAACTGATATCAGTGTTTCGCATGTGCCTCGCACATTTTCGTGTGCATGGATTTGAATATTGTGACCTTTTGGTATTGTTAATCAAATGTGACGTTGGACTGTTTGTTGGTGTTGGTGGTGTGTTACTGTCTAGAGAGAAAAACAACATTCATTGGATTCATGTGGTCAAGTTGTGATAGACTGATAGCTACCTTAACGTCAACATTTAATTATAGATCTTACAGATTATTGTTCCAAAATTAAGTATGTTGGGATCATACACACCAATAGTTCAATATTGGTCAATATGATATAATACATTTATTGTGTAGTGTTTACTGTTTATGACGTACTTGTATTTGTTCTATGGTCCCTTAGCTAGATGCCCGTATAAAATACATATGTATATTACATGTTTGTCTAAAATACATGGACGTGCATGTGTACTAATGACATACTTATATTAGCTTAAGTCATATGCTCCTTCATCAAGTAATTTGTCTAAAATACAATACATTTGTTGATAATGGTTGGAAATGCATAAATTTATTTACAAAAGAAAAAAATCTATATTGTTTATTAGTATTAATAAAGGTTGGGGATTGAGACGGTCCTGATGAGAGCAGTTAGCAAAGTCGTTTACTTGATTCTTTCGGATATACAAGTTAAGCTTTTATGTCAATCTAGCTTATTATGACCTGGTCTATCCAAAGGAGCAATCACATGTCTATATATTACATGAGCTTGGAAAATCAGGTTTTGTGATGTTTTGCAATTAGGATGATGTGACATGTCAGATGTGATTTTTTATAATCTCGAGATACACATAAATTTATTGGAGATTTTATCATTCTTTTGAAATCATGTCACGTAACTACGATTATAAGACATAATTGCAAAAACCTGATTTCCTATCATTTTTGACATAAGCTATTTCAAAATTCAAAACTACGACATCAATACATAATCATCAATTTGATCTCGTTAACCAAACATTTCACGTATAATCATTAGTTCCATGTATTCAACCTTATATTTCTTCGACACTATAGGACATTCAAATTTTCAAGTTAAGTAATAAAAACCATTACGATGTTTCTTCAACACGATCATAAACTCGTTAAGAAACAAAACTAAGCCGCTTGCACATGTGTTACACGTGATCTTAGTCAGTTGCACGTAATCTTAACACATGATTTCGCGCTCTATGAATGATTAGAGCTTAATTTTTAGATTTTTATTTAATAACTAAATCAAGAAATGCTTAAATTTATTTATTATATTGGTAGCCGCCAAGAGTTCAGGAAATCAGAAACAAGATTATATTAGCAATTAATTACACAATTACAGAATCCTAATTACATCAAACATATGATTAGTCTGGCTGTCTTACACGTATTGCCACATCGACAATATCTTCTCGACCGCCCTCCTTGCACGTGCTCCGTGCGTGGAGCGAGCCCTTCTCTCTTTATAAAAAAAAACTCACCTTTTTGTTCTTGTTCTCTCTGTGTCTCCGCTGGAAGTGAAGAAGCGGAGAAGTGAGAGACTCACGTTCAACCACGAATCTCTACAACAAATTCGATACAAAATCAGATACCCTTTTGTGCTTTGTTGAGTTTGCGAGGGTCATGGGTGTTCCTAATGACGATGTGGTTTTGATCCAGAGAGGGAAGAAACCTGGTGAGGCGTCGGTGATTACTGTCAATTGTCCTGACAAGACTGGACTTGGCTGTGATCTTTGCCGAATTATACTGGAATTTGGGCTTTGTATCACCAAAGGAGGTGAGCAAGATTAAATCTTTTTGTTCAATTGCTCTGTTTTTGGTTTTGTTAATGTGGTGTGATGAATTGATTGTTATGGTTTTGTTTGATGTTTTGAGGTGATTTTAGAGTCTGGATATTGTTTGTTTTGGTTTAATATGTGCTGTTGATTCTGTAAAAGAAATAAAAATCTGAGCTTTCTGAAAAAAGGTGGAAGCTTTAGAGTTTGGGTTGGTTTACAATTTCACATTTAATGGAGATTTGTGTATACTGTTCCATTGAGATCCGTGTTGTAATTTTTTACATTGTTTTGGCTTGCAAGTGTTTTGTGGAATTTGATGAATACTCATTGCTACCAAACTTGAAAAATTTGGTGAATTTGCAAATTTGGATCTTAAGGAGATTTGAGAAATCTGTCTCCAGTTGGATCTTCCTTTTGCAATTCTGTGTGTATTTGATGTGTTAGAGCTGAATTCCCTAGGAAAATCAGTTTGGATGTTTTAAGATCTAAAAGGGTTGAGGTGTTGTCAATGAATTGCATGTTTAGAATCTGAGTAGAATTTTTGAGAAGTGATAGATTAAGTTACTCGTTTTGTTTGATTAGTGTGAAAGATAGTGTTTTATGGGGTGCTTATGCTTCAAAAGAATATTCAACTACTGTTTTGTTGGACTAGTCTAGGCTTTGCTAAATTTGAATGTTTGTGCTTGTGGAGGGCTGCTTAAGTTATCTTGATGAACTTTTTTTTGAAAGAGCGATGCTTACGGAACCAACAAGGCTCTCTTGCTAGAGAATCACATAAATTCTGTACAACTATTAAGTGATGGATCTTGATAAATAACTTCAGTTTATGGAAATAAGTAGTTTGTGATTGTAATACATTTCGATGCATCATGAATGAGTGGGATTGAGGCGGTCGACTAGCTACCACCATGGCGGTCCCATAACCAAATTATTCACCTAGCTGATGGTGACATTTGTTTTAATTGAGAAAAGTTAGTGCTAAAGACAATCAACAAGTGTCATGGACAAAACACCAAAAGGGATTAAAAAGGATAATGAAATCATGATTAGGCGTTCTCCACATCTTTTCAGCTTGCATCAGTAACCATTTAATTGAGAAAAGTTAGTGCTAAAGACAATCGACAAGTGTCATGGACAAAACACCAAAAGGGATTAAAAAGGATAATGAAATCATGATTAGGCGTTCTCCACAACTTTTCAGCTTGCATCAGTAACCATGGCGGTGAACAATAAAGAATTTGCACACTAACTGTTAGTGTTTCTTTTTTCGTTATTGGATATTATTGTTAAGGTTTAGTGGGAAAGTTTTAATTTTGAACGCAATTTTAGGGGAAAAAAGAAGAGCAAATATTGGTAAAATAAGTGGTTTTCAAAGCTTTAGATACTCGTGATCAATTATTTTCCATGAACAGGCGGGTTTATGATACTACCTATTTGCAAGAAAAGAAAAAATAAACAAAAAAGAAAGAAAGTTCATTTATCCAAGAATTACTCGTGTTTCTGGCAATGCTGATGGGGCATTTTCTTGTATTGGTGACAGATGTTTCGACTGATGGGAGATGGTGTTATGTTGTACTGTGGGTTGTACCTCATCCTGGTTTGAATAATGTTCGATGGGGAAGTTTAAAGGAAAGGCTTTTAGCAGTATGTCCTTCATGCTTGTTTCAATTCTACTTTCCTCCACAAACAAGTTCGAGGCCTTCATTGGTTTACCTTTTGAAGTTCTGCTGTCGTGACCGAAAGGGATTATTACATGGTAGTTATGTTAATATCTCCACTTTCATTCTTTTATTTTTAAAATTTTTCCTTCTTTCTCTATTTCGCTGTTGCTAATGTTGTTTTGTGTTTTCTAAAGATGTTACGGAAGCTCTTTGGGAAAAGGAACTTATGATTCAGAAAGTGAAAGTGATGACGACTCCTGATGATAAAGTCATGGACCTCTTTTTTATCACAGATAATCTGTAAGTTTCTGTCCTTGGGATTTAAACCATCACGGATAATAGAATAATCAATGTATTTGTACACCACGCAAAATATATGTTACCCATCCACTCATTATGGTCTAATCATGATAACATGTAGGATTGAACTTACAAAGATGCATGGACATTTTCTTTTGGTATGCATTCAATGGCATCTTTATCATCTGTGACACATTAGACCAATCATCATTTGGTTTTTTAGTTGGAGCACCGCTAAAGAAACTATTTTTCAAGTGGTATCCTTACAGACTTCATTTCCTTCACCTACCTGCATCACGTTTCTTCGATTTCTCTAGGTTTGCCATGATCATTACGTCATTTTAGTTCTTTCCGATAGTGCTTCACAATGTGTTATTCATTCATCTTGATAGGGCTCTAGAACTTTTCTCTGCATAGTTTTATAAAATCTCCTGAGTTATCTCTCTGCCTAGTACTGTCTGTTCTCATGCTTAAATCTTTGGCAAAATACATTCAATTCACATTCTGGTGCAATAATCTTTGTTTCTCACGTTCAACGATCAATGCCTGATTTTTTTAGGAAAAGATGCAGTATTGTAGTAACTAACTTTCTTTTGATATATTGACATAATGGATTCATATAATGATTGGTTGTCAAGCAATAATAACTCAGAGCCTTTACCTTACCAAAACAAATAAAAATAATAAAAATTTGAGTGCCATAGAAAGATCTTTAATGATGCTTCTATGAAGCTCTCTTTTATATAAATGTTGAATTTTATGTGGCAATTAATTCGTGTTACAAGGTTATATCAAGTCAAATGGAATGAAATTGATATAAGCTTACATCTATGTCACTGAATCGTATCAGGGACCTTTTACATAAGAAAGAGAGACGTGATGAAACCTGTGAAAGCTTGCATTCAGTTTTAGGAGATTCATGCATCAGCTGTGAGATACAGTCGTTGGGGGCTGAGTATGAAACTTTCACACAAGCTATTCCCGCTATTGCACCAGCTGTGGCTGAAGAGTTATTTAGTCCTGAGCTGTCAAATCAAGAAACCCGTAAACAAGCTCTTAGCCCCGATTTATCAAAGCTAAAGAAAGCTACTATTATGGTGGATAATTGCTTGAGTCCAGCTCTTACGTTGTTTCAGATACAGTGTGTTGATCAAAAGGGCCTCCTCTATGATATCATGAGGATGTCCAAAGACAGCGATATAAGGGTAAGCACTCTCATTCCTTTCTTTTCCTACACCTGTCTCAATTGTAGCTTTTCTTCCTCATATAGCTAGTGTGCCTAAGTATATAGCTATGCATACTTGTATAATCTTGGATTTAACTCTACTAAAATGACTGTTTTCCTGCCGCTCTATGGTGTTGCTACTTGTTTAGATAGCTTATGGTCGATACTCATCGCCGGTCAGAGGTTATCGGGATGTTGACCTATTTATCCGTCAAAATGATGGGCAGAAGATTTCAGATTCTGAGAAGCAGGTTGCTCTATGTGATCGCCTAAAGTTGGATATGCTCCACCCTTTGCGGGTGGTCATTAGCAACCGGGGGCCTGATACTGAACTCGTGGTGGCTAATCCAGTTGAGTCATCTGGCGAGGGAAGACCCCGTGTATTTTACGATGTTACTTATGCTCTCAAAGTTCTCGGCATTTGCATTTTCTCGGTAACCCATTTGACACTTGAATCAACTCACCTGCCTTAAAACTTTTATTTGCTAGGATTTGAAGCAACCACTCACCACAAAGTTCTTTTGCAGGCTGAAATATGGAGGCATTCCACTGACGATCGACAATGGGAGATTTACAGATTCCTCTTGGAAGAGAGTCCCGAGTTCCCTTTGAGCAGAAGGCGAGTTCGTGACCAGGTTGTAGACAAAGTGAGGAGAATGTTGATGGGTTGGTGGGACTAGACACATTAAAGCTGTGACATGTTTTCCTCATGTTTAGTAGTTTCCGTGCAAGGATCCAATCTCATATGTACAGTGCGTCACCTTCTATATTATCTAAATTGCGTTTGGTTTCACATATCGCTTTTTTATGTAAATCTTTTTGGCATAGCAATCGCGTAAAAGTACCAGTGTTACGATTCTAGTAATGGACCTTCTCCTCCTGGACAACTCAAGTTTTTGGGAGAGTTGGTTGGTTCATGACAATTGGATCAAAGCCAAACCCTACATCCAAGGTTCAATGACAATGTTGTGATCATAATCATGAACCTTCCCCTCCTGGACAGTTGGAGTTATCATTTGGTTACAAATGACAACATAATTTTAAGAATTTTCAATAAACAACAGAGTTTCTAGAAAATTTTAATTGAAAACAACTAATCAAGACATCCCCGTTGAAGCCAATATGTAAATGATTTGTTTGCAATGTATATCACTTTCACCAACAAATTATTTATTTTCCGTAACTTGTCATACTTTTATATCAACGGTCAACTTACTGATGGTTCAAACCCGCGTGCGAGGTAAGTTTATGCTTGCAATTTAGAAAATGTAAAATACCAATTATCTTATGGTTATCTTCAACAACAGATAGATTGCGTGAAGAAAAACCAGGTAAAAGTGCATAGGGACTGAATCCACAAATTTGATTGAAGAGGAATGGAAAGGTACGATCATGTTTCTAACTTGCAACCTTCTAATTAGTACATTAAGAAAAAATCTAACTGTCCAGGGAAATGGCGAGGAAAACAGCGAGGGGGGGGGGGTCCATCCCCGGGATGTGTACGTTGACTTTTCTTGCGTGCATTCTGGAGGGGGTGGACGGCCCCCCCTCGCTGTTTTCTTCGCCATTTCCCTCGACAGTTAGCCTCTCTCGTACATTAAACATGTTATACATGGACACCTTTCTGTTTGTTTGTTTGTTTGTTTGTTTTTTTATTTTTTTATTTTTTTAATTTAGAACATATTTCAAAGTGAAAATTAAAATATCCTCGTGACTTTTATACGTGCGCTTTATTATTTATTGTATTTTGAGCATTATTCTATGACCCTAATGTATATATTTTTAACTATTTTCACTGAAAATCTGTTTTTTTTTTTGAAAAGCGAGCTGGGTTTCACTAATCACTATTTATTTTTTTTGAAAGACGAGTTGGGTTTTACTAATTTTTTTTGAACTGGGTTTCACTATTTTACTGAAATGCGAGCTGGATTTCACTATTTTTGACTATTTTTTTTTGAAAGGCGAGCTGGGTTTCACTGAAAGTCTGTTTTAACTAATTTCACTATTTTTTTTAAACTATTTTTAACTATTTATTGAAAGTCTGTTTTAACTATTTTTATTTTTATTTTTTTTAAACTATTTTCACTGAAAGTCTGTTTGGTAGCATGTATTTCAATTTCGATGAGGGACCGAAAAATTGGACTCTCATGAGTGGTACAAAAACTAATCACATGAAAAAATAATTTTTTTGCAACAATTTTAGCCAGCCATGTTTGCTAGCATTTGTTTTTGGTTTTTTTTACACTTTTACCCCTTCTTAGATAGTGTCCGTATTTTTGTTTTAAATAGAATAAGCAAAAAGTTTAAAAATACTCTAAAAATATGTCAAAAAAGACTAGCAAATATGACTGACTAGACTTACTCATTTTTTTAACAAAAAATAAATAAATTAAGGTTTGGATTGCACGAAAATAAATATGAAAATTGAAAACGTTTCTAACGCTTTCCCTCAAATTTGAATTTTTATAAGCAGTGAGAAAATAATCTTATAAAAAAAATCGATTTAATGTCAGTAAATAAAAAAAATCCTTCACTAAAAAAGAAAAAAAAAAAAAAAAAAAAAAAAATCCGAAATGTTCAATCTCCGAGTCAACTCGTTCAGATCTCATACCAAACCTCTCAGAAACAGAGCCGAAGAACAGAGAACCTTCGACATCAATCCGCCATGACTGCTCGAAAGAGAGGTCCATCAGCAGTGCAACCACAAACCCTAGCTCAAATCCAAAAACGCATCATTCCCCCAAACGCAGAAGACCCATTGATCACTCCAAAGCTTGCTCAGATCCTCTCTGTTTCGGCTCTGTTCTACAGTGGGTTCTTCTACTTGCTGTTCTTCCACTACCAAATCGAACCAGAACTCAAGCAATCGATCTTCATCAACTCTGCTTTGAGCTTTGTGGGTTTCGTGGTCACTGTTCTTATGATCCCCGTTGCGTCCAAGTATGTGTTGAGGCGTAATTTGTTTGGATATGATATCAATAAGAAGGGCACACCTCAAGGTCTCATTAAAGTGTGAGTTTTTATCACTTTGAATTTGATTTTTGATCAATTTCATGAAATGGGTATGTTTGAAATTTTGTTTTGAACCCCTTTGTTGATATGGGTGTTTCATGGAATTAGGTTTTGTTGATTAATCTTGAGCTAAATTGAATATTTTATCCATTTTCATGAATGCGGGTGTTTGGGGTCCTGTTTTTTAACCCTTCGTTTGATGAATTTTTAGCAGTTGCGATGTGTGCACATACAGAAACCAATTAGTGTAATGAAATGAAAACTTTTATTTGTGTGAAATAATTGGTAGTTGGAATGAACTGTTTGGATGAATGTTGTTAGTCTCACCATTTCTGTGGAAACTATGTTATTTTGTAGACTTGCCAATTTCAAACCTTTTCTGAATGATTTAGCAGACGATGGCTATTCTTTCTGCCGGATCTAAACTTAATTGTGTTAGTGTCGTTTTAAGTAAACTGATACAGGCTAAATGCTCTCTCCCTCAAGCCAGTGCAAGGCTTATGCCACATTACGGCATTACCAACTAGTCTTGTAAACATACTCTTGCCCACTATCCTGCGTAGTAAATTTGATATCCGCACACTTCATCAGCCAACATATTGGGCTGTGTATGACACAATATGAAGGCATGATTTATTCATGACAAATAGGAAGCCATGATGTATTCTTGACAAACATGAAGCGATGATATATTCTCGACAGTACGAAGCCATGATACATTCTTGACAACACGAAGCCATGATTTAGCCATACTTGTCACCAATCGTTGTTGTTGTTGTTATTATTATTATTTTTATTTTTATTTTTAACATTTACAATCCATTATACGAAACTATACTCATAGTTGTTCTTTATATTTGAAAATTTCAGATGCAAATGCCTTGATGCTATTTGTGTCTTGTATTTTCTTAAACGTTTTGTATCCTTGTTTCCTAAATCATGTACCATTTGAGAAGTTTTAGATTTATGTTTCTCTTTCGAGTTATTCCTATAAGAAGGCTTCTTTGCCACATTCTAAAGTCTGTCTATTCGGTGCAAACTTCAAACTCAAGTCACCATTCACATATTGGGATCATGTTTGTCTAACATTTGAATCTTGTTTTACTCTTTCACACTACTTTTACTTTCATTAAGATTGTTATCATGAACTCGGTTGTGTGTTTTGCAGGCCTGAATCATTGGGCATTGTTGTTGGGATAGTTTTCTTGGTCTTGGCAATATCATTTCAGTCTTTCAATTTCACAGCAGACTCCATGGTATGCATCTAAAACCCTTGTATGAAAAGTAGTAGCTTCAATAGTTTCCTTCTTTGTTACTTGTCATATTATCTGCAGAGGAAAAGCCATAAACATGTTCCTAAAACATGTCTGCATCTGTGTACTATCTTGACACCCCCCTATTCTCTCACTCTCTTTTCCCGTTAGAATTTTAGTTCACTTTTGTTATGCGTTTAACTTTAGCAGAGGACACTAAGCCGATGTATTTACTGTTGACTTAATGGTTTGTGGTTGTTATTCTGCTTCAGTTTAAGGTAGTAAGCAATTAGTGTTGAGGTTGGTATGGACTCTTAGTGAATGTCCCACAATACCTGTTTCGCTTTAATTTCTCATAAAGGTTTCCCGTGAGAGATAAAGAAGTGATTTTTTTTCTTTTCTTTTTCGAGGATATGTTTTATGACCTTCAGTTGACCCATACCTTACATTTTGTTTTTAAAGTGATATCTTGTTTGGTTTGAAGCATTAAGAAGAGGAGAATGAGCGGTAGACTCATCTTATTATTTTGTATTGTTCTTTGTTCTCGTACTATTTTTTTTTTTTTTTTTATCAACTGCCCAGTTTCTACAAGGGGAATAAAATTATGAGTTTTTATTATGCAGTGGCTTGTGGAGTATAATGCAGCACTAGCATGTATTTGTTTCATGATGCTACTTGGATTTGTTGATGATGTGCTCGATGTGCCTTGGAGAGTGTATGTTTTTGGATCACTGTCTGATGGTTTTCTCCTCTTAAGAAGTCCACTATTCTTTTCACAATAGTTACGTTTAGCATATGCAATACTCATTTGTTCTTGTGGCATTGAGCAGGAAATTGTTATTACCTTCTTTTGCAACACTTCCTCTTTTGATGGCATATGCTGGACATACAACTATCGTTATTCCGAAGCCTCTTATTCCATATGTTGGGCTCGAAATTTTGGATTTAGGTCAATTTCTTCTGCTTACTTTGTTACTATTATTACTGTTATCATAAAGTCCTGCTTGTAACATGTTTGCATCTTGAATATTAATAAGAAGATATGAAGTTAATGTCTCAGCCTTCCACTTCTATGAGAAACCCACTTATGATCTGTCAACAACAAGGGTGTACCATAGATATGGATAATGGGAGCTTAAATGATATGGCTGTTGTCATTCCTTCTTGAAATTTTCAGTAGGATCAGTTTTTCTTTTAGTTTAATATTTATGAATACTTGGACAAATATGAAATTTTTTATTGGTTACCCAGGGAAACATGTAGCTAGATCATGCTAACTATCTCCCAGTCAATTGTTGAACACTTACTTATGAAACATAAATTTAACAGATAAAGTAATTTGAAATGAGTCGTTTAATATTAGTAGTTGCAATGGGTGATCTATAATAACTTTTTATCATTGTGACTGTTTTGATAGAACCTTCAAGGGAAAAAAAGATGGTGACAACAAATGAATACTAATTGAAAAAGACAGGCAACATTAGGTCATCTGTCTTACAATTCTTCTTGGCATATGAGATTCTTTCATCTTTGGTGGCATCCATTGACATGCTTGAGATATACTATTAACACTTGAACACAAAACTATGCTGTTCCATTCCATGAATCTTCTTTACGATTAAGCTGTACGTGTTGCAAACTTAATTTGTTCTACAAAGTTGAATACTAATTGAAATGTATTGTCAGTTTGTCAATCTTAATTTGTAGTCTCTAATCAGTGTAATAATAATAATAATTATTATTATATATATATAATTTTTTTTTTATGCTTTACTTTTTTCGTTATAAATTTCAAATGATATTCTTTCTGACGAAGGATCCATACCATCGACAGGAAATATATACAAATTGTACATGGCCTTATTGGCGATATTCTGCACAAACTCTATCAATATTCATGCTGGTATAAATGGCCTCGAACCTGGGCAAACAGCTGTTATTGCATCTGCTGTAAGAATAATACTCAGTAGATATCTACATAGCTTTATTACTGTTGAAGTTGTATGTTACTAATGTGTTTTTGTGATTACAGATTATGATTCATAACATAATGCAAATTGGAGCTTCTAAAGACCCCGAGTATCAACAGGCTCATGCATTTTCCCTTTATCTTTCTCAACCCTTACTCACCACTACATTGGGTTTGCTTTGTTACAATTGGTATATAACTAAGACATCTTTCAAATTATATTAATGCTTATTATCAAATATAAAATTATCCAAAATACTTAATGTTGGGCATTTCTACATATTTCAGGTATCCTTCTTCGGTTTTTGTTGGTGACACATACACTTACTTTGCTGGAATGTCTATGGCTGTAGTTGGCATACTTGGCCACTTCAGGTAGGCTTTACCTCATATTGATGGACTTCTTAAATTGCAACACAACACTTCTTATTGTTAACTCTTTTATTATCTCACTGGGAAATCTGATCCCTAGATCCTATTGTTTTTATTTGTCTTATCTTATATGTACCTTTTAAAAATGAAAGAATAAATAGGTGAAAATTTTAGGATGATGAGACAATGGTTTGGTTCATATTGTAAAAGCCCACTGACAAGAAGTCCTAGGAGATAACTTTACACAAATCTGAATGGCAAATGTGATCTAATGTTTTGATGATGCTGGTGTGTTGATGTTAGTGATTCCTGATAGCATTATTTGATGGTTGAACTTTTATATGTGCGAGCTTAGTCTAACAACTGACACATGCTACAGTTCATATACGTGATTGCTAATGATTGCTTTGCTTTTACAGCGAAACACTCTTGATTTTCTTCCTCCCTCAAGTTCTAAACTTCCTCGCCTCATGCCCGCAGGTGTGCTTAATATATGAAATCATTACTCTTCCTAACCTGTGAGGCTTGCATTTATAGTAAAGTTATGCTTCTGAGAGTTCAAATTTCCCTTTTCTACAGCTTTTTGGCTTTGTTCATTGTCCACGACATCGTTTACCAAGGTAGATTTTTGTAAAATTTCGTAAACCATTATCAGAGTTTAGACTGGAAAATATGACAATCACACATGATAGAATTTCTTTTTGGGTTTGTGTAGGTTTGATCCTCAAACCGGATTATTAACCGGAACCAAAGATGGGACATTAGTGAATATCTTCTTGAGACTGTTCGGCCGCTGCTCAGAGAGAGCACTATGCATCAGACTTCTTGTATTTCAGGTTAGATGAATTATCCTTGTTGGTATATTCATTTTTCAGTTATAGGAAAGTAATATAACTCTATTGCATGTTCAACAGGCTTTGTGCTGCGCCTTCTGCTTTTACCTGAGGTATTTGCTTACTGGTTGGTACAAGTGAGGAAGCATCAAACTCCATATAACCAGCTACCTGGGTTTGTCAGACTGGTACTCATGAAATGCAGTTTTTTGAGTAGTTGAGTCGAAGACCGTTTATAGTACAAAGTGGAAAATTTTTGTGGTGTACTTTTTTAAGGAATCAGCTGTTCGCCTAATTTTATTTATAATAGCAGTGTAGCAACAACTGATCACAGAAAACCAAGTTTTTCTGAATAGAACGACACATAAATTACAGATCTTCAAGCTGTATTTTTGTTTTTCTTTTCCATTTTGGCTAAATGTAGTTCTGAGATCACTTTTGTATTTTTTCTTGTCGCGAGTTGTATCACTTTGTTTTCTCTGCCCAATGTATCTCTTTGTTTTGCCTTGGCTCAAAATTAAGCTTAGATTTGTGATAAATTTGTGTTATGTCAAATCATTCCTACAAACATGGTAATGATCATTTATTTCTAATGATCATTTATGTCAAATATTATATCTCATAAAAGTTTGAATTGCAATGATAAATGGTTGAACAACCCCCTGAATATGGCCTTAAGCAGTTTGCGCAAAATGCAATACCTAAGTTACAATTGTAAGTTTAACCTATCAAACAAATAGCCGTTCTAAAGAAAATAATTCTTTGAAAGGTTTATCATATAAAAGGATTATTAGTGAAAAAATAATTATCCAAAAGGATTACAACAAAACTAAGGAGCTCCAACCAAGGAAGCCCCTTACATGTCAACATAACTACAAAAAGTAAAGGTAATTCAGAACTTTCAGTATGAAAACGAAAATGCTTTTGGAAATACTGGAATTGCGCAACCACATCTCAGGATACAGCTCCAGTTGGTGGATATTTAAGCACCAAATTGGTTGATATCCACGATTCATGGGTGAACTAGCCTCTTTCTCGAAGACATCATATAGTAAACATTCCACCCTCACCAGAGGCTAGTTTCATTGCATGAAATGATTCCATCTGCTCAAGGAAGATGGAATATATCCACTATCTGCATTTTTTTTTCTCTTCCTAGTTACACTATCTGCCACAGAAAGAATATAGACTGGTAAAGCTACTTAACAGTCGTATATTCAGGCCAATCTGAACTTCTGGAGATACAACATTGCAGAACGCCATCGGATCAATGACAGAGGCACTTGAATCTACTGAATGGTAGAATACCACAACTTCGAGCACTTTAGTTCCTCCCCCATGCTCCCATGTATAAAATAGACCAAAACTCGAGATACATGGCTTGTAAGGACAAAATATAACTAAGCTCAACAACTGTCACTAAGCACCATCTAGATATAAAAATATGATGTAAGTAGAGTTTGTCCCAGAGGAGTTGTAGTTGCTAGAAAAACATATATAGATGAAGATGCATGGACTTCTCAGTTTGTTTGCATTGCTTCTGTGTGGTACTTGTCCAGATCTGCATCAAGTGCTTCTGCAGATATTGGTTCACTGCGGCCTCTTCCTCGCCCACGACCCCTCCCCAAACCATGGCCTCTGCCAACGCTTCCGCCTCGAGGTCGTTCTGCTGCTCCACCCCTGCCTCGTCCACTGATTTGCCTATTAGATGCAAAAGAAAATCAGATATGTTTTTAAACCTTCAGGCACTATTTCAAAACAGTTAAAAATAGCCAACGAATAAATACATAAGACAATTGTGCTGGTAGTATATCATCACTAAAGATGAGAATGAATGGCAAAATACATTTGCTGCCTTGAAAATAAATGATGTCACCCAGAGATCACAACGATGGTCTCAAAATGCCATATACAGATTCTATTTGATGACAAAGAAAAGCTAGACAACAACAACTTGCTGGCTAAAGTCATCAGCTATGATTTCTGATGAGGGAAATTAGTTTTCTGTCAGGGCAATTCACTATTTCAGAGCAGTCGCACAAAAAAGAGAAGCATATCATTGTATCAAGTTCAATAAAGAATCTCTTCGGATTACAAGAAGGAGAAACCAAATCACAGTGCCAAGACGTCCTAAAACTTGAATAATGATGTTAATTTGTTTACTTATTTCAAATGTTCAATATTTATCAATAAATACTTACAGATTGCACCCCTCGTATTAGCTTTGCCATTGCAAATGCAGAGAAGGTTTGTCCACTAAAGTCACCAAGCTCCTTCCTCATATATTTGAATATAACGGTCCAAAGAGCTTCATAAGGACTTCCATTCTACTCAAACTATTAACCAAACAGCCCTAAAAGGCCCTAAGAAACTTGGCCAAGAAGTTCATCTCCATACCATGTGCGATTCAAAAATTTATCCTATTGCAACCTCCAATGAAAATGAAAACATAGCATTTGAAGTATCTGCCATAGGCTTACTCTCATAGAGTAATTAAGGTTTATCTGATAAGCACATGCATGCAAAAGGAATTTGTTTCGCCAAGAATACATGATAAGGCTGTTTGATAGCCCAATATTTTCCATGGCCAATTTTCTCTCTAAGGAATAGAAACCCCCAATTTAGGCAATTTTCCCTTCACTTGAATTTCTCCACTCCACCAAGGAAAACCAACGAAAATAAACTCTCTTGACCTTGATTGTTGACTAGGTTTGACTGTTAACCAGAGTTTAGTCGCAGCTAGTCTTGATTGTTGACCTAAGTTGACCGGTCAGTTTTGACTGTTGTCCAAAGTTGACCATTAACCAGACCTTGAGCCTTGCCCAAATTTAAACTGCAAACCGTAACTTCAATTTTGACACGATTTTTGTCATTGTTAAATGAAATTGTTATTACACAATTTTGGTAAAATTATATTTGCACCTTACCTTTCAAAGTTAATATGCTTCGATGTGTGTTTTTGATATATGATTGTGTTTTGGAGCATGTAGATCTATGACTAAATAATGATATGTGATAGGTCAATGCAGACCTTTTGTTTATCTATGTTGATATTAACTGTTATTGGTTATTGTCTTTTTTTCTTTCTTTTTTTCTTTTATTTATGACAAATGTCTGCGCGTGAGAGTGTCTCCAAGACCAAAACAACTTTTATACACAAGACTTGAGCGTCTTTATTAAAATACAATTGATAAAATAATAAAAAGATGGAGATAAATCAGAAAACAAATGATAATATCAACAATATAGTGAAATAAACATGATACGAGGGTAAGAAAGAAAAAATACCTTTACGAGTACTTGTTTTGTTTTATCATGTTATAATAAATATATATTCATTTTTCCATGAAAATTTGCTGGCTATTCAAACAACAATTAACTATACATAACAATTTTCCATGTGCGAATCAAACAACATACTGTAGAATCCATTTTGGTGTTTTCTCTATAATGGATTCTCAAGGAAAAGAATGATTTTCCTCAGAATCCATTATGCGCTACCAAACGGACCCTTAGATGTTTAGCATCCATCTACCTTGGATTCAATGACACTCCTGGCATAGCTTTGATGTTATTTAGCGAAGACCACCTATTATCTTTTTAAGATCTAATGTCCAAATCACCCACCTAGTTGGAATCACATTGAAACCCTCTCATTCGATAACATATAATTTATCTTCATCTTCCGTTGCATCTGGCCTTATTATTTATATCAATGCCAATAAAAATGTTATGTTGTGCAATTAAATATTTTTATTTTAACTTTTTAAAGGGATACTTCTAATATGGCATTAGTTGCTAATAGTGAAAACCTCGCTATGTTACTTTGACTTTGAAAAAATCAACAGGTTCTGCACATTACAAGCAATCTTGTAAGGATTCTAGGACCAATAATCAAATGTTATGAATCAAGCACCCTCTGCATATTACAAGGAATCTTGTAAGGATTCCAGGACCAATAATCAAATGTTATGAATCAAGCACCCTCGCAATTTTCAGAATAGAGGCTGCAGAGTGCACTTACTGGAGCCTTAGAACAGAGGAAATATGATGCAAAAATACATCATCATCAATATTACCCACATCTTACACTAACATAATGTTATATGTTATTTGTTCCATCTTCGAGCAATAAATTTCTGTTATGTTTCTTGTTTTTTAATGTTTTTTATGTTTTTTAATGTACAAAATAACATTTGGCTTTACATCAGGCTCCTAGAGATAACTATTGACATCATAAACAAGAACAAAACTTACAGATTTTGTGGCGCATATGTCGTGGAAAATAAATCAAGAATACAAAATTTCCATATATTGTTCACAACCAGCTGATTACGAACTTATCATCTGTATACCCTAATGATGTCAAAATAACCCCATCAAGACTACTATTTTGCTTCATTGCTCCCAAAATCTTTAACGATGCACCGCCTTCCAATACCCTTCTTGCTCTGTTGTTTACATTCCAACACTTCCTATTTAGTTGCTATTGAAAGTAGAACGAGGTCGTAGCTAACATTGTAAATAAGAATTCATACTATTTCACTAACAAGCCAGTTTCCTTTTTAACAACAATATGAGTTTCTAAAGCAAAAAGGGCCTTTCAACCCCATCAGTCATTACCAGCAGTGACCTCCACTGTTATGCCCGCTGGCAATTGTTCCATGACTTCATTCAACTACTTATTTTTCTGATAAAAACTGCACAAGGAACCATGTTCTTTGTGCCCAAATTCATTCATTACCTCCCAATCTCTCCTCTTGTAATAATTACTCTGGGATACATCCTGAAGATTTTCTGGCACATTTTAGTGTCCTGAAATCAAGAAAAGAATAATCTCTGAACACTCCATCTTGGAGAACAAAAAGAATGGTTCATGCATGTAGAACTTCAGGCATAGAAAGACGAGCAGTCTCCAATTCTTCAAGCTTCTTCTCAAGCAAATTCAGTGGCACATCCCTTGAAGTTGGTGACGAAATTCAACAGGATACAATAAGAGGTCCACTCCTGCCACCTTTTCGCTATAAGCATGTTGTCATGTCCTTCATGGTCTCCTAAAGCACCCTTATAGGAAAGATTCCCTGCTCCGAGGTGGAACGAAAGAGAGCTCCCAATTGCTAGTATAGTTGTCCCACTAGCAACCACAACAACCTCTTAGCCATCTTTGACTATAATCATTGATCAATTATTTGCACCAATGAATATGAATTTGCGAAGGCGCATGAAATCATGAACACCTTCACCTTACTACAGTATCGCTTTCCTTCCAAGCAACTATCCAACTTCATGAGTTTTCTCCTCCTAAAACCCAGCACATAATATTTGCCTTCACATCGAAGTATGTTAACTCGCCGACATTCCCATCAATTCACTCTGGCCACATTATGCTGATTGACATCATGAATACAACCACTTCCCCAGATATTTGTTTGTCTAAAACATCTCAACTTAAGTGGAAAGAGGATGCCAATGACCACGCATTACTAACATACCCCCATAGCTTTTAGATCTCCAATTTTGGTTTTGGGAAGCTTTCGAGGTCATTATCCTGCGCGATCTTTCCTGGCCGTCTCCAGTAAGTTTTCAGCTAATTGCAGTACAACATTAGAAAAATAAATTATTGTTGAAATCTAATACAGATGTAATTTGTTGTGAAGTTAATATGATGCTTTTTTAAAATACTTTTTTTTTTTCTCAAATAGCCCATATGTAAGAGAAAACACTAGGATGCTGCATACTCTCAGTTATGGCACATGCCACACATCCTTACTGAAAATATACTGCTTAACATATCCATCTGACTACTAAACTAACTTTCTGCAGATATCAGTTGTCAACAGAAACTATTTTATTATTATTATTTTTATTTATAAATGTTTTAAATTCTTAACCACTACAATATGATTATTTAAGTAAATATCAACACTTCTCAATATGTATTGCATTCTGACAACAATTGCATATAAGAGATGCAATAAGCAAGTGCAGACTAAAATAAAATCCCAAGAGTCAACATATCAGGGGTCAAATGATAGCATACCTCCTAACAACATTTGAAATTCTAGGCATGGCACTAGGAGGCGCAGAAACAATAACTGAAGGCACCACACCAACGATCTCTATTTTCATTGGCTTCCCATCGAGCTGAACATTGTTGTATTTCTTCACAGCTAATAAAGCATCCGGCCTCCGTGAAAATACCACCTCTGCTGTTCCCTGGAAAAAGGATAGTTTCTTAACTACCATAGCATGCAAAGAATTTCTCAAAGGGCCGAGAAGGAAAGGCTTGATGACATACCTTGGACCTTCCACTCTTATCATAATTGATTGAATATTTTTTCAGGTCCCCAAACTCTGAGAACAGTTCCTGAATAGAGTTGAATTTGCATTAGAAACAAGAAATTAAAAAAGAAAAGAAAAAATGAAGACATCAACAAACCTCAATTGTCCTCTAATACTCACTCTAGACAATTCAAATTGGACGTGAACCAATAGTAATTACTCTATACACCGCTTGCATCACATAATACTAGTTTAATTTTTCTCATCGGTGAAACACACCCAGATGATTCTCTAATACCCCTCTAGACAATTGGACGTCAACCCAATAGTAATAACCATTCAAACAGCTTGCATCACAAAATACTAATTTTTTTCATCTGTAAACAATCTATCATGTATAGTTGTGTGTTTGATTGTTCTTCACCAAAATTTATCTCCCTTTCGCTGCTTAATACATATACCACCATAACTCTAACAATCCCTACTACTAAATGGTACTAAACCTTCAGATAACAGTAAACACAATCAGTGATTTCAGCTTTCTACTCTATTAATCAACAAACAAAACTTATGTGGTGCCTGCCTACACCAATTACATACAGAATTACAAACATATAGCTTGTTAACAAATCATATTTAATATGGCTTTCATGTATTCCTTATAGTGAAACTCTCACACAATCTTTACACAGATTCAACAAAACTTAAAACCATAATTAACCATTGCAAACTCTAAACCCAAAATTTAATCAAGTAAATCTCACCTTGATGTCTTCATTGGAGACTCCGTAATCCAAGTTGGAGATATAAAGCTTGGTACCCGTCTCCATCCCTGATGCTCGACCACCGCCTTTCATCTGATCCATCAACATCATCTTCGCTGCCCAAGATGGCTGTTTTCGAACCAAAACAATTAATCGAATTTCAAACCCAATTTGAAAACCTAACAATCGAAATCGAAATCGAAATCAATCGAACTTTAGGTTTTGTAAAATCACCTTTGCAGTATTCGAGTAAGGGTTGCGACGGTTCGCTGCGCGATTAGGGAATCGACGAGTGGGTCCAAGACCGGAACCTCTGGCTCGACCACGTCTCGAACCACCATCCGAAACACGGCTAGGTCGTTTGTTGGTCCTTATGAGATCTTCGAGAGTGGTGTGCATCGTGAAGAAGAGATCCAAACCCTAAGAGAGAAAAATGGTGGAAGAATAAATCGAATCCCTAGGAGAGAGAAATAGAGAGAGACACGAGAGAGGGTTTTAGAAATGCACGCATGGACTCGGTTTTGCAGATATAATGACGAGGGTGGAAACGATATGGAACTTTAATTAATTAGAGGAACGGTACACATATGGTTTCGTGGTGTAGTTGGTTATCACGTCAGTCTAACACACTGAAGGTCTCCGGTTCGAACCCGGGCGAAGCCATAATTTATTTTGATTTTTTCGTCAATAATTTCATTACATTGTTTTTTTTTTAATCAATAATTTATTCTATCAAGTTTGAAAATTTGAGGGAATGTCGATAAGGCCATACATATAAAGCCCGATAATTAATTTACTTTAACTATAGATAAAATGCATTATGGTTGTGTTTGGTTTGGGAGATTTTAGAAAATTAGCAATTTATCACATATTCCACTCATTTCGTAAACCCCAACCTTGACTTTGATACATGCTTGATCTGTGATTCTAAATGGCGAGGAAGCGTGCGAGGGAGAGGGTGTGACCCTCCACCCCCTCGAGATGCGTGCCTGTGTGAATCTCAAGGGGGATGGAGGGTCACACCCCCTCCCTCACCCTAGCTCGTTTCCTCGCCGTCTAGCATCACTCATGCTCGATAAGTGTACCCAACCTGGACATCAGGGAAAATGTTAGAAAACTTTTGAATGGCATACTATATCTTGAAAACTTTACTATTTAGGTTCAAATTAAAAACTTTATTATGAAAATACTATTTAGGTTCAAATTGAAAACTTTTGTTTTATAAATGGTATACTATATCTTGTTGATCCTGTTAGAGTCCATTTACTTAATCAAAACCTAAGCCAGCCAAATGCATTTTAATGGGGCCATTCCTTAATCCCATTTTATTCTTAATTTGTGGCAGGTGGCACGGATTCAGGGATTTTTTTTTCAGATTTTTTAAGATGTTTTTGCTGTCAAAATCTTCCAACATTTATTATTATATGCTCTCAAAAAAATAAAAAACTGAAATTTTCAAGCTATAAATCTCAACTTTCTGGCAATTCTTTGAACCACAATTGCTGATCAACAACAACAACAGCAATAGCAATGAGGATTGGGTTCAACAATGTTTCTTGCGCGATCAAATTTGGTTTGTTTGTTTTGACAATATGCATTTGTTTAGCCTCGGCACTCAGCCCAGAGAAAAGGCGCCTTCATGTGACGAACGATATGCATCCGAGTGATGGGCTAAATTTGAATTGCACTTCTCAGTTTCGAGATCTTGGCGTACATACACTTCTTGAGGGTCAAACTTATCGTTGGAGTTTCATTGTCGGTGATACATCGCTAACAAGTTACACATGTTACATGGATTGGGTAGACCACGCAATGGATAAATTTAATGAGGGAAATTTTGTGTTGTTTGATTACTCTAGAAAATTTCCACATGATTGTCAAGTATGCTATTGGTATGCTCGAGAAGATGGTGTGTATTTTAAACTTGATGATGGTTCGTATGAGAAAAACTATCAGTGGATCCAATCCAACCTTTCTCGACAAACAACCTAAATGTATTTGTTAGTTATGAGTTGAGTGGTAATTCTGGTCACATAATGGTAACTTTATATATTTAAATGATAAACATATTGTGTTCTCTTACATATTTTGCTCATGTTACTTTGAGGATCTCATATCCACAGTGGTTAGAAGTCATAATATTCATAATACAGTTGCCACTAATTTGTTTTTGTCAGGCAATTATTTGAAAAAATTTGCTACTTTTGCGAAATCTAACTCCTCTATATAGCTCCGAGCCATCTCAAGTATATCTTCTAATATTTACGCAGTGGCAGTCGGTAAACAGCGAGGGTGATGGCAAGGTGGGGGTGACAGTGATGTTGCTGCTGTTGTTCTCTGAAGAAAAATGCGATCACTTAGCTGGTGATGGTGTTGCAAAGTGGTGGATGGTAAGCGGTGATGTCAAAATGTCACTACGAATCTTAAAAAGATATTTCTTCAGCACAATGTTGAAAACCATATGATTGCCCATTTTCACCTTGTACCAACTCAGTAGAGGAAAACCATTTCAACCATTCCGAAATTCTAAATTAAAACCTCTGAAACAAGCTGTTGATAAAAATTGCAGAACCATGCCGGTATACCTAAAGACTCTCCAACAGCAGAATTCCATGGTCAAAAACTGTGGAGGTTCTAACAGAATATTATTCTGACAAACCACGACAATTTTCAAGTATCTCCAAGATTAACTACTCATAAAATGTGTAAAACCCGAAACAAACGGGTGCTACTATTGAATCTAATAGTCTGCCAAACAGTCAGTCAACCATCAGATGTGCGCACCTGATCTTTACAGTCTAATGTGATCAAAGATATACATAAGGGTCCTGTATCTCACACACAACATTTCGATCTGACACTAGAATTTTTTTGGATAAATATTGGGAGATGGATCTTCACATCCAGAAAAAAATTGGGTAATTCACAGAAAAACGAAAGTAAATTAGTACACCACGGAGATTTCTATCAACAATCATAGCATCCAAATGGTTCAAGTTATACAAGAAGACTGAACTGATTGCAAAATAATTAAACATTAAAATTGTGGCAAAAACAGAAAATTCAAACCAATTTCAATTTAAACAAACTGTAGATGTTCTATTCTATAGGGCAATTTTACCCCTCATTAACAAGTAATTATGCTTGAATGGTCTCTCCCTCCAATCTGATCATAACTAGTAAAGAAACTAGCAGAGATCTGAAAAACAAACCTTACAAGAAGCCTCCCTCTGTCCATAAACCATCTGATTTCCCATTCTGACCAGACACCTTCTTATTGGTTGAGCTGTGGTGAAAACTTTCAAAGCCATCATCTTTTCCGTCATCCCATCCTGCCCAGTTGTCCTCGTTCTTTGATTTTGTAGAATCCTCCTTCCCATTGTCTTGGCTGTCCCAGTCGTCCCATGAGTTTGATGCAGTGACAGATTTGAATTGTCCACCTGATGAAGAATGCCCTCCACCTGAAAAAGAACTGTACCCTTTGTTCTCCTGTTGAAATTCTTGGTATCCGTTTCCTTTACCATCTTGCCAGGTTCCTTCCTTGGTGTATTCCTCGACCTTTTGTGAAGCCATCGCCATGACACCTTTCATGAGCCCCCACGTCCTCTGCCCAATCTCTGTGGTTTTCGTTGTGACAACATTTACCGTCTCATTTACCTTGTAATCATAGCCGCCTTCCTTAACCTGTCAAAGGAGTTAATTAGCTTTTTGTTCCCTCTATTTAATAAAAAATGACTTCAAATTTTATGATGTGTTGCAAAACCAAATAGCAGAAAGAATTCCAAGTCTAGCAGACACACTTTCAGAAATGAGATTAAGTAGTTATGTGCTGGGGCTATTATATATGGATATCTGCCATATATGTATTCTGTTTAGAATAATATTTATTATTAAAGGTACCCTCACTGGTAAGCATGACTGAAAAAACCTTAATTTTGTTTGGCATGTTGTTTTTGCAATTTGGTCTGGGCCAAAGATAAGCTAGTTGACAACATGTCATATATATCCATTTTATTTGTTTTGCTGCTAGAACTATAGAAGAATATTTTATGATGAAGGGAAGGGAGATTCCATTAGCAAAAAAGACAAACTAGAATCGCAATTAGAACAACTAGTAATCACGTACCTTGGAAGAAATCTCTTTTGTGCCAGCTTGAACTACGCTAGCTGCAGAGGCTGCAACCAGAGATAGACGACCGAATCCCTATGTACAACAAATGAGAAGGTAAGAAAGGATAACAAACTCTGCATAGTTTTCTTCCATCTACCAATAAAAACAGAATATAATATCTTATTCGTAACCCACTCTAGATGAAAGTAATGATTCCAACACGAATAGCATATCAACTAATTGGAACAAAACATTCAGAAGGAAGTCATTTTGCATTCTGCTCTCCACAAGGCGTTTACACATTAGGTGTTTACATATTAGAGCTTTTAAAGCTTCATGGATGTATATAAGCTACTGTAAGCTTTAAATCTAAGGGTGCGTTTGATTCCAAGGAAAAATTTTCAAAAAAAATTGCCAAAAGTGAGAAGGACTGAATGAAAGAGGAAGAATGAAGAATATGGATTTTGTGAAAATCACTATCCTCCTGGTTTATTACATAGTTGTGGAAAATAGTTTCTAAGAGGGGAGCTAAGAAAGCTTTTGCCAAGCAAGATGATTTTTTTTTTTTCCGCTTCCTTTCCTATTTCTTCTTTATTTTTGAAAATTTCCCACGGCAAAATTTTCTTGAAATCAAACACACCCTAAGTTCTCTAACTAGCATTGCCCATAGCTATACTTAATTAAATACTCCAAGCTATCCCAAGCAGAATAAAGCTTAGCATTGCTATCCAATGCCGAGTTCAGTCAGACAACAAGAAGTCGAAAGTGTTTCTCTGTGAGTCGACGAGGGAAGGAAGTCTATTATGAATGGGACCCCCTACAGGATGCCTATCAGCTGATATATTCTGAAAACCAAGTGAAATGAATTGGGTCCTCGCATATCATGTTAGTAACTCACTAGTCAGTAGTCACCAAGGAAATTCTTTATTGTCAAAACATTACAGAGAGAGTAAAATAGTTTGAAAGCAAAACTTTTCATTTTGATTCTCATTATTTCTAAAATCTCCCATCTGTTAGAGAGAAAAATAAATAAATAAATCAATTGCTCCCCCTATAGTTATTAGCTGTTACTAGCCAGCCAGTCACAATTAATTAGTGCACATATGCTGCATGAACATTCCATATGTAATCATCTTTAATCCTTAATGCCTGTGAGTCAATACCCCTCTGCGTGCAAAAGACAAATGCACCCAATTCAGATCTAAAATTGTCAGTACAAAATTATTTCCTTATCAACGAAAAAAATTAATCAGCAAGAGAAATGCGTCGATAAGTAGTCAGAAATTTGTACAATAAGTCAAGGAAAAGAGAAAGAGAAGTAAGAAACACATCCAAAGTACGCGGCATGTGAAGTTGAATTGGTTTATTATTGATAACAATACTGATGGTTTCACTTTCAAATGACAAAGTCTACAAGAACTAAAATGGAAGATGCAAAGTGAAAACTAATAGCATTGGCGATTTGTTAACTATCAGCAATCAATATAAGGTATTCTATAACACTTCAGATTCATTTCGATATGTGTCAAGCTATGTTTTTTATATATCAAAAATCCAAAACAAAACACAAAACTTGCAATTCAATCTAATATCTCACCTGAGAGACCAAAGAAACAGTGTCATTAATAGGATTCCCCTGTGAATTATTCCTTTGAGCAGTCGGCACAGGAGTTGATCCAAATCCCACATATTTCCCACCTTGGGAAGGTGGCAACCCCTCCGGTTTCGACTCGTTCTCCATCATCCTCTTAGCAAAAAAGCTCTCTTTGTTCGCCGCAGACGCCTCCAATTGCGATCTAGTAAACATATCTTGAGTCGATTTCGATCTCGCTGGCATCCCACCCCCTCTCCCACCACCACCACCAAAATTCCCTGTCGATTGATTACGTCTCATATTATCATGAGAACCCGAGCTAAACCCATCATCATTATCCCAACTATCCCACCCCCCTCCACCACCACTGCCCCCACTCCCACGCAACGGTGGCTTCCTTGCCCCACCATCACCACCACTACCCATCACCTCCTTCACCACCGGTGGATCCCTCCAGGCTTTGCCCTCAGCAAGTGCCTGAATTCGATCCCGATAAACACTAGCTGCATCAGTATTATACTTGGTCACTATATCAGTCTCTTTCGCAATCCCATACTGCGAAAAGAACAAATTCATCTTCTCGTTCCCTCCTGCCTCCATCTTCTTAAGCTGTATCTCGGACCAAGAATCCATCGTCACAGATCTAACGAAGCTGATGTGAACACCCAGACCTCTATGTTTCCCAGAACACTCGAGACACATGAAGATCCCATACGACACCGAAGCCCACTGAGGGTTCTTTTGGTTACAATCAACGCAAGTCTTGTTCCCTAGTTGTGCTTGGAGGTCGCGAAGACGTCGTGATGCCGCCATGGGTCGCTCGATCGATCCGATCTGAGTCGAATTGAGTGACGAATCAGATCGATCGATCGATGGGGAGTGAGGGATCTGAAAAAAAGCGATCCCTCTTCTTCTCTCTACGTTTTTTTTTTGGGGTTGTAGTCGAATGAAAAATGAGCTGTGAAGAAGCGGAATAGACTTGAATGGCCGACACTTTAAGGGGCTGTTTGTGTGTCAATGTCCAAGTCAGTCAGATCTGAATTTGCAACAAAGTCTAGGGAGCCAACTTGGTGCGCCGGATACGGATATTCGCCCCACTCACTCCCTTTCGGGGCGGATTTGATAAAGTATCCCTGAACCTTGAGGTGGATACGGATTTGGCCATATTCGCTTCACGAATATTTGTTTATCCGATAAAATTATAAAAATACTATTTCCCTATATAAAGGGATTAAACCCTCATCTGTCATTCCATCTCACATTCTCCCCCTCCCATTGTAATACCCGCTTAATTAAATAAATATAAAAATTTATTCTGTAAACCCTAATGTTGATGGGTTGCTACTAAAATTGTATTTGGGCTTGGTTGTGGGCTTTTATTAAACTAATAAGTAGGGTTTTTATTTTGTGAAAGAGGGTGGGTGCATTCGAAAGTTTAGTAGGGGCGAATAGCCGCCCACACTATAAAAACAAAAACCATTCCTTCTTTCTTCTCTTGTGCAACAAACGAATTCTTCCCCTTTTCTTCTTTCTCCTTCCCTTCTTCGATGGCGGTGTGAGAGAGACTGCGGCCAGGGCACAGGGGGAAGAGGATGACGATGAGAGTGATGAGGATGAAGAGGTCAGGCTTGGAAGGAGGGATTTGCAAGTTACAGAGAAGTTGCAGCAACAGCAGCATCACCTACGAAGTTAACCCAAGCTTCGTCCTCATGGACATTGATGGATTGTGTGTGGTGGTGTATGTTTATGAACTTATTGATGGAGAGGTGAAAGTCGACAAGATTGATTTCAAGAAGACAGCTTCAACACACATACTACTCACTGCTGATTTGGGGTTTATTCTCTCAACTCTCAAGACTTTGTTGCTCATTGTTTCTTCAGTATCGGGCTCTGACAGTAGAAGAGGCAGAGCAGCAACAGTAGCGGTGTTTGTGTTTGATTTACGGCACCCAAAGGTGACTTCTTCTTCCTCACAGATTGGTTGTGTTCTATCACCACCACAAGGCACTTCTTGCAGAGTACATCCCAGAATCACCTCAATGTATTCCAGCAGCTGTTGATCTGGGGGAATCAAATTCTGTCTGGTTGGTAGGTGAACCACATGTTGTTGAGCTTCCAGATCCAAATGCCACAGATTCGATGTTGTTTTGCAATGAGATACTCGATTCTTATACTCCTGTTGATGACATGAGACTAAAGCATGACAACCCTTTCTTCTTGGAATTTGGTTGCGACAACAGTGATATGCCGAAAGGGGAGGACAACCCAGCTTGTGGGTTTTCTGATTTTGACAATTTGGAACTTGGAACACCACTTGATCTTGCAGATTTGCAGTTTGGTTCCCAAGCAAGTTTCATGGGTTGGTTAGATCGGTTGTAGACTGCTGAAAGGAGAAAGCAGAAACAGTTGGTGGTGGAAGGGGTTGTGATTTTTGGTGGTGATGGCTTGATGAACATTATCAGCTGTTGAAGAATGAGGCTCGTGAGCTGAACTGGACAGCAAGATACACAGATCTTCGAGAGAGTTTAGAGATTTGCATGGAGATGGCAGAATCAGTTTTTGCAAAGATAAAGGGCTAAATTGCGAGTGGCTGTGAGGTTGTGATGAGGGATGTGAATAGGATGATGGTGGTGTGGGTATGAACAAAGGCATAAATGAGATGATGGCGTTGACTATGAAGGGTTATTGCGTGGATCCGTTGCGAAATCCTTTACGGTTTGCGATATCTTCGGTGAGTTATCTTTTACCCCTTTTAGTTTGTTTTATGTGATGGTTTTGATAGTTATGTGTTGTGTGTTTAATCTACTTTGATTAAAACCTCATTTTCTTTCTTCCTGATTTTGCCCTTAACTTGGTAGATTAAATTGATGGGGTTTGATTATTTTAATTAATTGATTTGAGTGAATAAATGGATACCTATTGTAGTTCACATTGACTTTAGGCAATTGTCAAGGCATTCGGGTTTTTTTTTTTTTTTTTTTTTTTTGGTCATCGTCATCATTAGAAAAGCATGTGATCGGGTAGGGTTTGTGTAAGACTAAGGAAACCCTAATGCAGGGATGTTTAATTTAGTTACTTGTAGGAGGATTGTGTCCACGGGTTTTTCTTGTTTTTGTATCAATCCATATAGGATTAGTAGTTCACAATGAATGTGTTGGATCTGTTTCTTTGTGCATTTAGTTTCTTGAAATTTTAATGGATTCAATTAGTTAGGTGAGTTGCTTATGGTATTTGATGGATTTGGATTTTGATGTGCATTTCTGTTGTGGCATCTCTATAAACTTTACTGGAGTGATGGGTTCAAATAGTTGAGTGAAGTAGTTTGGATTTTTCACTATCTTGGACTTGCACAGAGAACCTCCTTGTTATACAACTCTAACTTCCAGTTTTAACAAATTTCTCTTTGTTGGGCTTTCTTGAACTAGTCAAAATCTCCTAAAAAGTTCCTTTACCAAGTAGATAACTGAATGTAAGTGGAACTGACAAACCAATCATATCCATTAGGAGTATCTCACTACTTGGTGTGGGGACAGTGTAAAGAGGACAAAGGTCATACAGTAAATGGGTATGGGTATGGATATGTATGTTGACAGTGTATGTTCTATATTGATTGTCACTGTCTAATCAATAGATGTGGTCATGATAGGTGGTTTTCAAAAGAAAAGGTGGATTTCCATAAGGATAGTCAGGTATAGCCAGTAATGGAACTTGTTTTCTTGTCACGCGTACGTGACTATGTTAAAAGAATGTTTGTGCTTGCGACACACTTGTTTTTCATTCTTTTCTGAAGGAGATGGCAAAATAGATTTTGTCATGTTGTGAATATCACCTTGGTAATGTTTTATGTATATATGGTTCTTGTAAAGGGAATGTGATGTGACGTTAATTGAATTGGAAAAGTAATGACTCAAATAAAATACTTGGTAAATGTTTTTTTTCCACAACTCCGAAAAAAAAAAAAGATGTGAAAAGAAATGAAAATTTTGTATACAGACTTGCTTGTATACGTGTGATATTATTATGGGTATGCAGACTTGCTTGCATATCGGTGCACCGTTCCATGTGAGTTCGGTTGTACGTGTAGAATGCTTGTCAGTGATCGAACTTCGGGTGAGATGACATGACACTCGAGGTGGCACCCCACTTGGGTCATGTACGCTCCGAGTGGCTTCGATGGCAAGGGAGACACACTTGGGTGAGGTGTGTTCGGCACAGGAGGAGAGTGCGATTGTGGAAAAAGAAGCCAAGAATTAGAAAACAAAATAAATAATTAAATTAAACCATTGAATTGAGCATGCCATGAAATTGTGTATAGATTATTTTAGCATATACTAGGTTAGCCTTGAGGGAAGAAACTAACAGCTCATTCGAACCTTGAATGAGAACTACATGTCTTCCTAAAGGTAGAAAAATGTGTTTTGTTAATATTTCAATAATAGTTTCATATGATTATGGTTTGGAGTGTTGTTGCATTTATGAGGATTGATAACTCATAAACTTTATTTATTAGTAATAAAGAATGCATATTTATTTATTAGGATGATAACACCATTGCCTCATTGAGGAACTACCTGATGGTGTGGTTATTAATTGTTTGGTTTATTTTAATATTGTCATGTGCGGATTTATTGATTTTGGGATGAAGATTTCTCACACCGGCTTTATTGCTGACCCGAGTGAGCTTTTGCTTCTTGGGTACATTCCTTTTGGGAATGTAGCCGAGTAGTCTTTCAGGTTTAGAGATTTTGAGCTGCATTACTGGAGTTCCGCTAGTGAGCTAGCCATGCCAGTCTTCTCCGGGTTAGAGTTTTATTTATTTCAGATGTTTAGTTCATGCTGCTATTTGTTTCTGTTATTATTGAATTTTCACGTCCCGAGTTTTGGGGGAAACGGATAATCCTACGTAGCTTTTTGGGATTTTCGTTTCCTTCGAAAATCGGGGCGTGACACCCATCCCCTTACCCCCACTCTCGTATCCAGTCTCTCTCAAAACAACGAAAGCTGCGACCTCGTTCGTCCCTTCGTCTCCTCCTTCGACCCTTCTTCTCATCCCTTCTTCTTTCTCAAAACAGCAAAGGGTCCCTTCTTATCTCACAAAACAGCGAAGGCTGCGAAGGGTGATGGAGGTCGACCCTCCCTTATCTCTCACAGCGAAGGGTGGCGGAGGCCGACCCTCCCTTCTTCTCTCTCAAAACAGCGAAGGCGAAGGGTGATCTCAGATCAAGATCAAGATCTGAAATCAAGATATCAGATCTGAGATTGATTTTTTTTTTTTAATTTTCAGATCAGATCTATCAGATATCGATTTTTTTTTTTTTTGTTATAATTTTCGTATGGATTATCTGTAATTTCTTTGTAATTTTTGTATGAATTTTTATATCTTTGTAATTTTTGTTATAATTTCTGTAGTTAGATGAATAACCGTAAACGGATTGGTGAGGCGGGGCAGAATTTGGCGTTTGGAAAGTTTGGAAAGCTCTTTTAAACCAGATATCGATAATTTAGTTTTTAGTAAAGTTTGCTTTGGTGTTTGAGAAAGTTTAAAAGAGCTTGGTTTTTTATGGGTTGTGTGTCTTTGGTTTTTTTTTTTTTTTTTTTTTTTTTTGCATAAGTGGAGTAAGGGAGAGCAGAAGGAGAAGGTGAACAACATGGCTTTGTTCGATCATGGGACTTATGACAAGCTTCTCACTGAAGCCCCCAAGTACAAGCTCATCACCTCTTTGGTTCTTTCGGACCGATTGAGGGTAAACTTTTATTGTAGTTTTACTTATTGGGTTCTTTCGCCCGGGAACTGTTGCTCTTCGATACTTCTTATTTGCCCTAATTACTTGATTTCTCCATCTATTTATTTATTTAATTTGGTTTTCAATTTTGTCAAACACTAACACCCCATTGTTTCTCTCAACAGTGAAATCAGGAAATTCCATAAAAGCACAGGGCTTTTGAGCTGCAAGCTGCCCTTCCAGCGTCTCATTTGTGAAATCACACAAGACTTCAAGGTAATTGTTCAAAATTCAATCTTGGGTTCCTTTTGTTTTCTAAATTTGATGTTTGGGTTTGAGCTAATTGATGATTTTGATTGAATTTGCAGACTGATCTGTGGTTCCAGAGCCATGCAGTTTTGGCACTTCAGGAGGCAGCTGAAGCCTACATACCTTGTGGGTCTATTTGAGGACGCCAATCTGTGTGCCATTCATGCCAAGAGTCACAACCATGCCCAAGGACATTCAGCTTGCAAGGAGATCCGCAGGCGAGCGAACTTGAACTTAAGGTTGCTGCATTAGTGGTGATGTTGGGTTATGAGGGGTTGATTGATGATTTCTATAGTTCTGAGTTTTGTATATACAAAATGGTAGCTGAGTATTTGCAAAATTATTAGACATTGTGTGTGTTAGCAGTTTAGCTTGAGCTTTTAAAATATATTTCAATTCGATTCTGAAATCAATAACAATTGTAATTTGTTGTGCTATTTGATTGCCTGTGATCTGATCTAATTCTATTTCAATACCCCAATAATCAAAATAGGCAGTTTGTATTGATGCAGAATCACAGTGAATAAAAGTTTTAAAAGGGAAAAAAAAAATCGTCACCTGAGAGATTCGAACTCTCGCACGAAAATCCCATGTACTTAGCAGGGAATATCATATAACATATCTACTACTATTCTACTCTCAAATTGCCAGACTTATGTGATTGCACAACTTCCCTACTTGCCAGTGTGTCAAAAGATGTTAAGAAAAAAGTGGATCAAAATTTTACAACTTATTGGGGTGATATGCTATCAATGTGATTTCTCAAAGCATCTCCAACGGTAGAAGTTAAAATGGAGGATAAATTATGTCCAATTTTAATCAAAAGCTAAATTTATGAGTCATTTTATTTCTTAATCACTCTAACTATATTTCCTATTTTAACTTTTTCATCATCATTTTAATATGTCTTCAACTTTTCTATACCAATATAATTTTAATTATATTATTACTAGTTACAATTATATTATTATAATGTTATTAAATATAATTATACTATTATTAGTTTCAGTTATATTATTATAATATTATTAAATATATAGTATTATATTAGATTTTTTAATTATACTATTATTAATTTAAACTTAATTTAAATTTGACTAATTAAAGGATTTTGGAGTTTAAAAAAATGATTTTTATGAGTTTGACACTCATTAGTTTATATTTATTAGAGTTTGACCATCGTTTTAAAAATTAATTGAGTCTAACACTTGTTTTCTGACGAAATCGTTAAATCCACGTCATTGACTAGTCAAGACTAATTTTCGGATAATTTTACCCTTACCTTGGGTTATACCATTATTAAGCTAAAGTTAATTGAAAGCAAGGAATATGTATGAGATGAAGATAGAGAGATTAGGGACATTCACTAACAAAAAAAGCTTTCACTAGCTACAACTAACCAAAAAATGTAGTTCTCCCTAACTCTAATCTATATTACAATTCAGAGTGATGTTTTACTATTTATTGCTGACTGGGACAAAGTAAAACGAAAGAATTAGAGATAAAATATGATTAAGATTAAAAGTTGGGAAATATATTGAATTTGAGGGTTGAGATTAATTTTTCATGATGTCATATTTGTAAATATAAAACATGTAGAAGGGCAAAAAATAATGAAAAACCTTTGAAAAAAAGTTGGTGAAATGTACATGTGGCGGAAAGATAAAATATTGTGTTTTGCTTTTAGCAAAATGAAAATTATTATAATTATCTACGTCGTTATTGAATTTTGGTAAAGTTAATATCGTCGAAATGCATTTTAAAGATATTTTAAACAAAATCAATGATCAACACGAGCGCTAAAAATTTTTAAATATATTCTATAATTAAAAAACATATAAAGTATTTCACGTTTTAAATATTTTTCAAAGCAATGAGACGGGTCGATCATACCAAAAAAATGAGTCAGGCATCTTAATGCATATTTAAACAAAAACTCTAAATTTCATATTTTTGTGAATTCAAAGATTGGAGGAGAACTCATTCTTGGCGTTTAAATTTTTTTCTCAACTGATTCAAATTTTACTGAGTCTAACTCTAAAATTTATAATATATATATATTTATTTATTTTACCTTAAAGTATATAGTGAAAGAGGTGTTCAATATAAGAAATTTAGCAAAAAATAAAATTATATAAAGTGCCAACGGCACAGGCCATTGTAATACTCCTAAATTTCATAAAACTAAATTATTTTATTTTAAATTAAATAAAATAGAGTTACATTTAATTGAATTTAAATTTCAAAATTTAGGGTTTTATTTATGTGTTTAGAGGGTGGGTGCCTTTGAAATTTCAGTGGGGGCAGATAACCACCCACCTTATAAAGAAAAAAACCCCATTTTCTTCCTCTTCCTTTTTCCCTTCTATGCGTTTTTTTCTTTTGTTCATTGGCGACGAGCACGCTCCCTGATCGAGCTTCGCAGCCGATCCCACCGCCCTTGACTTCTTCCTTTCTCTTTCCTCTCTCGTCACTTTCCTTCTCATTTGATTTGAACACCAAAAAATAGATAATGAAAAAAGGAAGATAAGAGAAACCGGGAGAAACGGATGGTTGCCAATGGCACCCTTGAATGGGGCTACCTTGCGGACGATTGATGGTGTGGAAAATCACAGGCGAGAAGCCGTGCTTTCTGCGCCGCGGATTGATTTGCGGTTGCGAACTTGCGTGGTGTGGGAATCAAATCGGTGAGTTTTCCTTCACAAATTTCTTTGATTCTGTTGTGTTTGTGTTTTGTTTAGATTCAGATTCGATTATCGAAATCTAAGTAATTTTGCAATCAACTGTCTATTTATTCGTGAGGTCGCGTTGTATTGATTTGGTTCAATTACATTGGAAGAAAGAAGAGAAGAGAACAAAGTGTTCTCCTTTCATATGCCCACCCAACAGATAGTTAAGAATGAAAGAAAGAGAGAGATTCTCTCTCATTCATAACATACAGTGAACTAAAAAGAAGAAGAGAGAAGGTGAGTGGAAATGAAAATAAATAAATAAATAAATAAATAATGGGAAAGAAGAGAACTTGAGGGCAGTAACCGCCCATGGGTTACACAAATTCGGGTTCGGGTTGTCGTATGTTGATTTTTGTTCTTTTATTTAGTTGGTATTTCAATTTATGCATTTTGATTAGTTTTCGAGATGGGGTATGTTGAATTTATAGTTTTTAGGTTATGGCTTATGGGTATGTTGATTCATGTTCTTGGTGAGGTTTTACAAGATGGATATGTTAAATTTTTAGGTCTTAGATTATGGGTATGTTGATTTCTGTTGTTTGATTTTGATTTCCTTAGGTTTTTATGATATGGTTGTGTTGGAAAATTTGTATAATTGCTAATCAATACAAGGTTATTCTAGCTTGTTCTGTGCCGGAACTGGTAAGTGTTTGAAGGAGTTATGTTCAAGAACCACACCATGGGTGACCTCGATATGGGTAGCAATGCATTTTACCAAACATACAACAGGTGATTCGGACATCTTCATAACGAGGAACTAATGGCTGCTTCAAACAATCTCATAAATTCATCTCCAAATGGACCAAACATACATTATACACACTTTTTTTTCTTGTGTTCACTGGAACATTTCTTGGTAAAACCTTGAAATGTTCATTTTGTATGTGTGGATTCTTTACAAACTCATTGTTGCAAGGAAATTAAATCGTCACCATTACTATGAAGTTTTATGATGTTCTCAAGGGCCTACTTTGAGGTTGACTCCCTCCGATTGCCAAGTCACAACTTTTGGGTTAGCTTGTGTAAAATTAGTGAGTCTGTTTTATGATCGATTGTTGCATTCCTAAACTAACACATTAAACCATTGATCCCACCCCACCAAACCTGTGTACTGCCACAATTTCTGCTATAAGCTCCTGTGAGCACTTTCAGTTTGTCCCAGGATAATCGTACATGGTTGGTTTGTTAGAAATTTTGTTCTGAGCTTTATTTCCTGTCTTCAACCATTTCCCTACCAGCTTATCTTCAAGTCCGAAAGTGTCATTAGCAGGTATACTTAAATCTCTGATCCACATAATGACATCCCAAGACAGCACAAACCCAATTACTGCCATGTAACCAACAAAAAGACTCTGACTTGGGCAGAATAGCAAACCTATAGTACAAATCTGTTCCTTCAATTCCCTTCAAATTTGTTCACTTTGAGCCAAACACATAGTCTGGATTTTGTATGAAATTGAGTTTATACAGAGTTAGAAAACAATTTCTAATGTCAGATCGAATTAGATCAGTATCAATGGAAGAATTGCCATCTCATTTGATTATGGAGATACTGAGTTTGAGTCGGTTGAATGCAGCTGGTCTGGCTTGTTTAGAGCAGATTTTTCAAATTTTCAAAGGCACCCATGACTTGTTTCCTCAAGATGCTTGATCACTGATTGATTTTGTTTCATATAATATTTGTGTTTCACATCCCATATATGTTCATTTGCTTGGGAATGTTCAGAAGGTACTCTACGATTGATGTGGCTGGAATTGTGCGACACCTCTACAGAAATTGTTAGACGGGGTTTTGGCTTTAGTTAGTTATTTTTACATCTTAGTTTATGAGGTATACTTGTACATTCCATGAGATTTAAATGAATATACACGGAAATAGTAAACAGTAATAGATGAAAGAAAAGATGAGTAAAAAAGGATTCATGTTATAGTTTCCCCATTTGTGAAGTCCGAAAGTAGTACAGATAAGTGTCTTTCTTGCTACTGAAGTGGTGGTGTTGTGTTTTTCGTCAGATAAGATTATGGGTAGTCTAGGCCTTATGGACTCATGGAGTCTAGTTTCCTCGCTACTTACATTTAATCATGTATAGGGTAATTGAGGTTCAGTAGAGGAGTTAAGGGATCTTTGAGTTTGTGCTTTGTGCTGGTTTATGTAATAAATGTGTGAACTTTACACCTTTGAATTATGAGGCTTGTATGGAAATGATGGGTTTCATTTCAGGTAATTCGTTATGAGATTTTAGCCATTTTTTAGAATGCGGTTGCCTTATTGGTGGTTTTTGTGTCGCAAACGCGTGATCTTGACTATTTTGACCTGTTTGATTGTGAGTTTTTCCTAGCTTGTTGGGTTCATGTTTTGGGTATTTGCACGATTTTACGAAATTGCATTTGTGTGCTTATGACTTGAATTTGATTGTTATGCAGATTGCGTTGCTGAAAATAATTTATTTCTTGTATTAAACGGGTTTTGATCTCCGCTCTATTATGAAAAGTTTGTATATGAAAATGTTAGTTGCCCAAAAATGTGGGTGGATACGGTTGTGGATTGAATTTTGAATGACAAAGTGTCATTGTGAGAGAAAATTGAAGTATCAAAAATAAATGATATTGATAAACTTTGATTCCTGAAAATTTAATCACCTAGAATTGTATCACTTAGAAATACCACACCTTTTTTTGTTTATTATTTCCCCTCTCTTATAGAGAAACTAAATAACATGCGGGTTGTCTTGCGGATGTGGGGTTCCAATTTCTTATAGATAAACTAAAATAACATTCGGGTTAGTCTTGCGAAAATGAGGTGAATTTTTATGCCTAAGATAGACTTTGATATTTATCCGTAAAAAAAATGTGACGTGACTTTATGCGCATTGATAGCCCAATAGTGGCTTTTGTTACTCATATAGTTAGGAGTATCCGGTGATGCATGCATGTATGTGATGTGTCCCCACTTGGGCATGGATGACGGAGTACTCATTCTTTATATGAGAGAGACATACAAACATGTATGTTCGGCACAGAGGTGATGCAAATGTGGTATCGCCTAAGTGATCAATCCGTTAAAAATGAATCAAATTCAAATAAAAAGGAATAATATGTGTAAGTCAAATATTGTACGAAGACAACTGTTTAATTAATAAATTACGTTTATATTGTTTTTGACCCATTTCATGCAGGATGACAAGTCTGACTTGCCATAGTCAACTTTTACAGTGTAAGTACAAATAAATGCATATTTACTTATTACGGTGATGACATGATTGCCTCGTTGAGAATCTAAATTCTTTGAACTGTGTTTTTCTTGCATGACACTTTTGCCTCATTGAGGAACTATCTGTTGGTGTGATTGTTTATTGTTTGTGCTTAGTTTGATGTTATCACGTGCGAATTTTATTGATTTTGAGATGAAGATTTACTCACACCAGCTTTATTGCTGACCCAAGTGAGCTTTTGCTTTTTGAGTACATTCCTTTGGGAATGTAGCCAATGACCCTTTCAGGTTTAGAGGCTTTTGAGCAGTGTTACTGGAATTTCGCTAGTGGGACTAGCAACGTCAGAGTCCTTCCTGGTTAGAGTTTTTTTTTCCAGTAATTAAATCATATTTAAGTTGTTGTTGCTATTAAATGTTTATATTGTTATTGAATTTCACGTCCCGAGTTTTGGGAAAATAGATAATCCTACATGAATTTTGGAATTTTTGTTTTCTTCGAAAATCGAGGCGTGACTGTTTGGTATCAAAGCATTTGGTTAGATTCGATTAGTTTTCAAAACGAAGGCCAAACTTTAATTAATAAAAATTAATGAGTGTTAAATTTTAAAAAAAAACCCAAAAAAATTAGAAATCAAATATTTAGAATATATTATTATTATTTTAGATAAAAAAATGCTAGGAAATCAGGTTTTTGCAACAATGGTGACGTGACATCATCTCAAAAGAATGATGAAATCACAAAAGATTATATGCGATTATCGAGATTGTAAAAAACTCATATGACGATGTCACATCATCCTGGTTGTAAAACATGATTGCAAACTTGGTTTTCTAACCTCAATCTTTTAGATATAGGGGATGGTTTGGTTCTTTTAAATTTAGGAAAAAATTGGATGTGGAGTTATTATAAATAGGGGTGGGCATCCCATCCCGTGATCCCGATCCCGTCCCGTCTCGATTTTTTCGGGTCTTAATGGGAATGAATAATTTCATCCCGATCCCGTCCCGTCCCGCTCTAGAATGGAATAGGATGGGATAAAGATTTTCAATCCCGCCAATTCCGTCCCGTCCCGAGCTATTTTTTAATATTTATTATTTATTTATTTATTTATATAAACTTACAAATGACTGACAGAAACTCATGGTGTTTGCAGTGGTAACAGAAATGTTACTTCAATAAATAAATATTCATTAAGCAAGAGAAATATAGCATACTGTTGCTTGGATTTCCAATAAAAGTGGCTTCAATTATTTAACTTCCAAATATTAATAATACCCAGGTGAAGATGAAAAATGACAATTAACTGAGTAATACATATTCAGAAGGGAACATTCAGGGGCGGAGCCAAGAATTTGAGATGCCCAAAACTGTAAAAATAAATTTTTTTAATTACAATATATGTATTGATGGTAAACCATTATGAATATGTTAGAGCATCACCAATAGGTCTATATTTCTTCCCTAACAAAAGATGAAATGTCATTTTGTCAAAGAACCATGAATTTTGTTTCCCACTGTAATGAAATTGTAAAATCAGTTGGGAGGCCATCACAGCGACACAATACTCTTAGTGAGTCTCATTTATCATGTAATTTTCTAAAAGTCAAACCCACTCGACTTCATTGTTAGGGGATTTAATGGCTACGCTTATATTTGCATGCCACATCTATATCTAATTATAAGAAAGTTATTTTGACGCTCTTATGTGATGATAATCTTCGCAGTAGTCACAGGAAGCACGTTGATCCCGTCCCGTCCCGTCCCGTTCCGAACCCATTTGGGATGGGACGAGATTGGGATAGGGATGGGTACATCCCGTCCCGTGCCCACCCCTAATTATAAATGATTGATTGGAGGAAATATTTTCTATATGAAACCTCTAAAATAGCTTTATAACTATTTTAAGGGACTGATTGGGGATGATGTCGTATATCTCACGACCATCAATTAAATCTCTCAAGTAGGGGTGTTAATCGAATTGGTCGGTTCAAAGTTGGACAAAAATCAAACCGAATCGGTTTCACATTTATCAAATAAATAACCAAACCGATCGGTTCAGTTTCGATTCGGTTTTTTCCCTTTTATTATTTTTTTCCGCTGCTACATACAACCGAGTTGACTCTAGCACAAAAAGAATAAGTCAAAGCTACAAATAATGAAAATAAAAAAATGAAACTTGGTTTGCAAAGGAGAAAAACCCAAAGGTAGAAAGAGTACAAATAAAATAAAAGAAAAAGAGAAGGGGAAGCAGTAAAGGAAAAACAAATGCTAGATGAACACATATAGTTTCAAAGCTCCGACTATTCATTTATAGATAATTATTTTTTCTTGCCTATTTTTCTTGATAATTCCATAAGATTAAATTTTTTTTGCCATGTCTCTCATATACATAATACTGTAACATCATACAAAAAACTATAACCATAACTATATTGTTTTCATCTTAATCTATCTCCACCACACCCATGTGATGATCTGAACAAGACTGAAACCTTCTATGACGATTCCACAAGTCTCGTAATTTCATCCTGCAAGAAGTTTTTTTTATCAAATCAGAAGTGTCGAAGTTGTCGCCATCACCATAGTTCATCTCTGTTGTAAGCAAACAAGTGAAAATTTTGGTTTTCTTCAACAAGATTGAGTCAAACTCTGTCTCTTTACCTCAACTTGCAAGTGGTTGGACAAAGAGAGAGATAAAAAAGACATTGAGGGTGGGGATGTAGAGTGCATTGGAATGGGGTGATAATTTAAATAATAGTGGATTTGTAGGGGATTAAATAAGAGAGAGGATTAGGGGATTAAAACCAAGATAAGGGAAATGGTTCGGTTCAGTTCGGTTGTTTCGGATGTGTGAAAAAAAAAAAACTGAAACCGAACCAATCAAACTCAGTTCGATTCGGTTTTCTAATGTTCGGTTTCGAGTTTTCTCGGTTCGGACTTTTACAATTATATTTCGGTTTGATTCAGTAAATTTCGTCGATTTTCAGTAACCAATTAACACCCCTACTCTCAAGTACACAAAAGTCCCTTTAGGTATACTCTAGACCCGAACAACGACGCGCCAATAATTTCCATAACGACATCCACGGTAGCTTTAGTCGCAGCACATGCTGTGAATAACAGCATCCAGTTTTTATACTGTCAAGCGCTTGCACAAATCCTCTCTGCTCTCTCTCGCTCTCATAACTTCGAAGGCAATCTCAATTCCTTCTCAGTTTCACTTCCAATCAATCAAGGTACGATCTTTACATCTTTCATCGCTAGATCTGAACATCTTTCAATCTGTGCCGTTGTTTTCCCCATCAAATATAATCCAGAATCGCTTTAGCACTGCTCGATTTTGATGATTAGGGTTTTGATCACGACTGCATGTTCGAAAAATTTCCTATAGCGCTGTTAAATGTTCTTGATCTCATGTTTTTTTACTTTCATTTTGATTGGATTTTAGGGTTTGATGGTGTTGCTGGCGTATTGTTGTTGGGGCACTTAATGTAGTTGAATTAAATTACATTTATTCTTTGATTCATTATATTACCTTCAATTTAAGCCGTAACCGAGGTAAATTAGTGAAAAATATGTGAGTTTGGTGTATTGGGCTTTTAATGAGAATAAAAATGTTGTCTTAAGAGTTAAGACAGTGAAAATTGTATAGAAATATTATGTAATTAATGAAGGGATGGCCTAGGCAATGAGGACGATGAAGTTCGTATCGGAGCCTTTTATCCTGTTATTTGGAGCTGTAATGGTCCCAAATTAGTTAAGGCTATGTCTAACCTGAATTAGTAGTGTCCTGTAATTTAGATGGTTCTAAATAGATGATCGGTTTCCTTACTGTACACTGCTAAATAGGAATTGATCTATGAATTTTCTTCTAGAAAATTGGGACTTTGTGACAGTTTTGGAGATTTGACAGTCGTGTGTCAGCCATGCGGGACCTGCTAGAGTCTTAGGTCTGATGCGAGGAGGGGCCAATTCCAATGCTACGAGAGCATCTCCAATGGAGATCTCAACTTCAAGCTCAAAGGTTGAGGGTGGGTGAACTCCAATGGACTATTCAACAAAATTTCAAAAAGGCTAAAAATGTAATTTTCAGGGTATAAATAGCCATCATTATACTATTTGGCGTTGGATATAGAATTAAAAGTCATTTGAGCTAGGCACGCAAACAGTGCGCATAACTATTTTGTGTCTAGATCGCCCAAATCATTCTGGCCCATATCCTTTTCTGGCAATGGTTTGGGATGGACTCATTCAGCTTTGGATGTTTCATTGGAGCATAAAAATTCACTTGCAAAGCTCAAACAATGGTCATATTTGATTTTTGAGCATACCCATTGGAGATGCTCTAAAAAGTTAATTAATCTAGCCAATATCTAGAGATTGGATGATAAAAAGTTAATTAATCTAGCCAACATTTAGAAGATTGGATGATAAAGAGATGCCAGTTCAACCTTTTGTTAGCACAAAAGCCATCACTTGCCTTCTTGAATTGAGTTTAATCCATTTAAACATTATTCTCAATTCATCGTGCAAGAAAGATGCATTGTTCTCGGCGATTGTGTTTCCGAATACATGTTTTTTTTTTTTTGAAAGGCATCCGAATACATGTTTTATCCGACTGTTTTGATTAGTCAATGTATTGTTGAAAAACTAGGATGAAATCTCCGGGAGTTGTTGTATAGGTTAAGATCCGTAGACAGTACATGACGAAGTTATGTTGAAGGTATTAGGAATTCCCACATGAAAATAAGTAGCAGTGGTGTGAATGCTATTCTAAATAGTTTGTTTTTTTTTGAAAATGCATATTGGAAAGGGTTTTTGTTGCTTTGCTCCTAACTAACTTGGCGGTAGCTTAAGATCAAAATTTAGGACTGGCATAGGCAGTAATCTGGTTTCTCTTCTTCCGCTGCTAGTTAGTTAACAAGCTGTCACCTTCCTCACTTTTATTTCATGAAGTTGAAAGAATATGGTAACCAGCATCTTATTTAATGTTAGCTCAAGTTATTTGCAGGGTTGCATGTTTTTTCACACCAATTCTTTCATCTCCAAGGATCAAACTTTTTTGTGATCTATTCTCTACGTAAAAGCAGAACTTTATTTCCAAACTGTAGTTTCATACTGAATCTACATTATTCTCATCTTAGGCAAGATAAAAATGCATTGTTGGTCAGGCGATGTTAAAATTTGCAGTTTAGGTAAATTATTTTATTGTTCAATTGACTAATGAGGCTTTGAATGCGAGAGTTCAAAAATTATGTTGTTGCTTATATTCCCTTTTTCAACAATGCAGGATGACGGCAGCAGAAGAACCACCGTTTAGGCCCAGGGAGAAGCTTTTTGAAAAGCAAAAGCTATTTCAGAGCATTCACAAACACACATACGTAAAAGGGCGGTTCGATAAGCTTACCTCAGTTGCTATTCCCATTGCTCTAGCAACTACTTGTGGAGCCATGATTGTGAGTTCGTTTGTTATTGTGGAGTGAATTTTTTCATTTTCTCTTATGTACTCCCTAGTTTCGTTATAATAATATTTTATTCTTTTGTCCAGCTCCGAGGAATATACAACATGTCTCACGGGATTGGGAAGAAGGAATGAACAAGCTCTCGTTTGATGTAGTAATACGCTTGGCATTTTGGATTCGAAAAATTCTATAGACTGGATTTGTTAGGAGGGAGGTTGTTGACGTTTCTTCCCTTTTAATTCTAATAAGGATTAGCCTGAAATACATTTCTGCTTTTGCATTTTGGATGTGTATACATGACTGTTTGTTGTTGAATGAATCTTAGGTCTTTTCAAAATTTCAAGGCTTTTTGTTTCCTTTTTGCCTTCACGAGTTGGATGTGAATTGCGGTGATGTTACATTTTTCTCTTTTCTGTTCAATGTTGACGCATTAGTTGTCAATTAGTTGCACTGGAGTTGTGCTTTTTCAGGTATTAGCATTTGACCTAAGAACGAGTTTTAAGGATAGAGTAATTTTCTGGCCTATAAACATTGATCATAATAAACCTTTTGTTACTCAGGCATGTTTCTTACTGTACCTAAATTCTTGACTTTGTGCATGAAAAACACTTCATTCCAAGCAACTTTTAGCTTAGACAACAACAAAGGTTAAATTTAATCCTTGATTGTTGCTCCAAATGATTGCTTTCATAGTACACTGCACATTTGAACTTGTGAGTTACTTGTGCCCAAATAGATGATATTTGGGACTAGCATGACTTGCAGAGTTTTGATGTAGAGTAAGTTCCAATTCAGCAAGTAAAAATGAGTCGTAATAATCAGATCAAATGAAGTTTTGATTTACTGAGTGCTGCTGTAATGTGGGATGCCTTTATCTTATGGTTGAAATGAATAGTGATTTTAGAGAATGCGATTTATGCTCTTCTTGCGCTAGCTAGCACCATTTCTCCGTGCATCTAGTTAGGGTCGCAGCACGATTTAGAATCATATTGCACTGTCCTATGGTTATAATTCCATACTTGAGTTATCACCATTTCTCCTATCATCTGGTTATGTTGAATTGTTGATTGCAATGGATAGACTGCTTGCATCAAAATGAGATTTGGAGATACAGGAAAAGTGAAATATGGAGTGACAGAGAAAGCTGAGTAATATTTAAATTGCAACCAATTTAAAAGCCGAGTATGGCATCACTTTGTTTTGGAAGAATCAAGGGCAAGGCCACCTAATTTTGTTGAAAGTTGGATAACAAAATATTTACACCTGAAGATGACTAAAACAGTACCAAAAACCAGTCTAGTCTTCTTCCCACAAGCTCATTGACCGAACAACAAGAGCTGATCCGGCAACAATCAGAGCAGCAAAAATGGGAGGAACAAAGAAATCCATGGTAGAATTTCTGAAGAGTTGAGCAGGCAAACACACAACCTCTCTCGGGTCCTCCGCCAAAGGAATCCTAAGGCCATACCCTTTACATGCTTGAGAGAAGGAAGAAGCAGGAGAAATAGCTGATACAAAGGCCACTTCAGGAGAGAATGACGCAATTGCTACCATTAAGGTTAAGAGTATTGTCCATGTTGAAGTGTATAGAAGTAAAGGGTGGCGACTGGTGACGCTGCGGAGGAAGGAGGAGAGAGTCATTTGGGTTTGAATTTGTAAAATGGTCTTCTGCATTGTGTTTTTAAGACTGAAAACTTCATCTAAACAACTCAAAAAGTGTTTTAGTTGAGTTGAGTTGAGTTGGTGAAGAACAACTGAAGTGGGGAGACTTGCAATCCAACTTACATTTAGGTTTGTTAAAATGGCACACTGAGCAGTTGCTTCATAGTCATGGTTTGGTGACAATAGCGACTTGCAACCTAAATCACCACAAAAATACACAAAGGGGAGACTTGCAATCCAAAACGTCACTAAACACAGACAAAGGTCAGTAATTGACTTGCAACCTAAAACACTACTAAAGTACACAAGAGGGACTTGTAACCTAAAACCCAGAACACACAAAGGGGATCCACTGCGAAAATATATAGTATAGGAGGTCAATTTCGTGTGGGGCGCATGTCACGCATCATGACTATGTACAGGTTAAGAAAACTTTATTAATCACAAAGTTCAGCATATAAAGGGCGACTCAATGTTAGCTGCATACGTACGAGTTGTAGAGCATGTACAGTTTATTTTCCGGCGAGGCAATGCATGTACCGCTGTGATGCTCTGCACAGAACACACATGATCTTCGATTCAGCAGAGCACCATATTCAGGTGAATGCTGTTGAACGGGGAGCGCTTTTTCTATTATTAGAACATGGATAACTAAACACATTCCATTCTGCAGCAAAACAGGCACAAAGACAAAATATGCACATGGGGTTTCATTTGATAAAACACTGGTCAGTGGTCATCACATGCACCAGCTTGGCATATTCAAATTACAGAATTGAACAGTGTGGGATCGTAACAAAAGCAACAGAGATACAAATGTTACTTTTACGGCACTTCCATTGCAAGTCTACCCTTTGTGTGGGATTCTATCAGGAGGCTGTCGAAGAGAAAGCTCTTTCTACGTGCAGTGCTAGAAACAGAACCCCAGCAAGCGAGATGAAAAGGGCGAAGAGCATCACAATCAACATTGTATTCAATGCTATGTGTGGACTTAGGAAGAACACAACTGCAATTGATCCGCATTGCCATACCTTCACTTGTGCAAATGCTCCTTCCTGCCCCCAAAAAGACAAAATTCAATGAGAGCTTGCCTCTAGTGATAAAAAATCTCATGGTGTGTCAATAATAACATTAAAGCGTGTTTGCAAGCAGTTCAGTCACTCAAAGGACAAAGATTTCAAGGTGTTCCAACTTGCAAGTTACAACTCCATAAAAATGATAAAACTCTTCCATTTATACAGAGTTGCAACTCCTGAAAAGTAATCAGAGCAAGTGTGATCAGAATTAGACTCAAATAAAGCTCATTGTTTCCTAACTGACAAAACTCAACAAGCAATCATGACCTCAGAAGCCCAAACATGAAAAAGGGCAAAAAATAAATAAAAATTAAAAGAATAAAAGAATACTGAAGTTAATATATCTGCCAAAGAACTAGGTGGTGCTTGTTTTCATTAAAAAGTAAGAAGGTTGTCTTCTTACTGAACTTTTTAGCAAGCACTTTGTATTTGCTTACTGGAGTCGGAAGTTAAAGCACAAAACAAACAGTCTGAACGAGTCTGAATGGGTCAAAGTTCTGATTCAGAACTATGCTTCTTATTAGAAGCAAAAACAAAGGCCCCTTAATGTCTGTGATTTAGAAGAGATGTTACATCATCAAATGAGCAAACTTAAAGCTAGTTCTAACATGACTTCATAAGTAACTAGACACTGGAATTGACAACTTAGAATTAGATTGTTACCGTGTCATGTCTAAAAAGAATTCCTATCAAAGCATTTAGTTGAGTATTGAATACGCCATCACCGATGCCCAACATGGCTGCCATGAGAAGTGGGTATATAGTGCCAAGCACTCCATTAGTCAAGCTGCATTGCAATAAAACAAAAGATGCAAAGAGGAATTAATTTCAGATTAGCATATTAACTCATAGTCATAACTTCAGTAAGATTTATAGAGTGCAATTTCCAGGAAGTTTACCTGTATTTCAGTAAAATCCATAACAGTACAATGGCCTGGATAAAACTTCCACCACAAACAATCAGGGTTACTGAAGAGAGACCTGAAGTTAATTGCCCAGCAGCCAAAGAACACTGACATGGATTTCCAACAATGAGTTCGGAAAAACAAGACAAATATGATATATGTCTAATTGTTTAACATGATATTGCATTTGAATTTTTTGAAGCTTTTAACAATACAGAATGCAAACAAATTCCCATCATAATACATATCTACTCCATTGGTTATACTTACCAATGCATCAAAAGATCCATATACTGCCATTGAACCACCGACACCTGATATGCCAAGTGCTGGTTGTACAATATACTTGGTGAATTCAGCCCTGATGTAGACAAATGCTTGCAACATTAAGTGAAGAAGAACAAAAAAAGAGGGAGAGGGGGGGCGGGGGTGTTGTGCGTGAAATAACTAACTGATTGATACAATTTGATAGTATTAACAATGGCATCAATCACATAGTACTGTTTGAGGTATTTACGCCACAAATGCATGTTGTAAGCCTGTATAGATGATAAGAGGGATGATCAACAGCAACCGTTTGTTGAACAGAGGAGCAATAACAAACTTTGAAAGAGACACCAAAGAAGAATAGAAATTGCCAGAAGGTTTTTGTTGTTCCTCTTCTTTACCATCCCTTTTGCTTAAGAAGCACATTAGAATGGTACCTAAAGTCATGCTTCCGAGGAAAACCACAAACAGTAAGGTTGTGCCGCTGGTAGTCCCTCCCTACAGTGAGGTCCAAGAATATTAAACATAGAAATTTCAAAACTAAGGCATGAAAGTGCAATAGGATTTTCAGTTTAGATACACACATAATGCTTAATCCTAAGTGTGATGATTTCATACTCTTGAAATATAAAAACAGTTTTCAGTCTATACTTTGGACCATTATCTGTTCTGCCTCCGCGCAATCAACAGAATATCCACGCATTTGGATAGTCAATTTATCTACGAGTAAGATACTGAAATAACTAGAGAGTGGATAAACTGCAATGCAAAAGCTTGAAAAAGAAATGAGAATATAGAATTTCATCAAACCTTTCTATCTTTTAAAAGGGCAAGTGAGATCAAATTCCCAACGACCTGCAAAAAATGAAAACCTGTTAGAATCTCCGTGGAAAATAAAATCATAAAGAGTGAATCTTTCTAATAATAGAATCTTATTTCTCTCACTGAATTAGGTTAAAACATGCACCTGGTGACAAGCAAAGATTCCCCAAAATTCTCCATTGAAGCTACCAATTACAGTTCCTTCATGCAATTGGAGATCTTTTGCATGGCTACGTGCAGTAGAAGTGATATATGTTCCCTGTGGAAGGAAACGGGTATACAAGAACTTTTGTTTCTTCAATTACATCAATTATTTTTTAGAAGAATGTCCGATAATTTTTTTTATTCAAAACTGTAACCATGTTGTCCTACCTGACCAACCCAGGATACAGAAGCAGCAAATCCAAGATATAAAGCAGCAGGTACCATGGTATACCTACAAGAAAATCATGTATTGTTACAGATTATGAAAGAAAAAAATGAGAAGGAGGTAAGTCTTGCTCCTATTCCGTGTTCAAAATTCTTAGGTGGATGGAACAAGCTAGACCGAAAAACAAATCATTCCATACAAGTAGCTGAATAGCTAAGGTTATTTTACCTATGGGCACAGTCACCATAATGCCCTGTAAATCTCTGTCTTGCATTACATAAGATATTAAAGACCACAACTGGTCAACACACCACAAACTGATAAAGATGCCGTCAATTGGATTTGAATCCATGACCTAGTGGTACCATTCAGCAAGCTCTAACCAATGAGATGTCATGCCATTGGCAATTTAACTGTGGAGTTCTAATGGGATCCAGTGCATTAGTGTTAGTACGATCACACCCTTCTTTATTATACTTTAAGCTCTTCCAAATGCGAAGAAAAAGCCATTCAAATTCAACAAACAAAAATTGCACAAGCATTACCATGTAGGTACCAAGTTGGCAGCTATGAACAACCAATACCCACTAGTACCAAGTATCAAAGCATTCTTCGATCCAAGCCACCGTACCATGGAAGACGCCACCAAAGAGAACCCGGTCAACGAAACATACATTATCCCCATTGACGTCGTACCCAAATTTCCCTCCTGCACACAATTCAAATCTAAGTTCAAAACTTTCAAATTACACTAAACACTCAATCATCCAATTTTTACATTACAACTACATAAAAGAAAATTGAAGAAAATCTCACTGTGTTGACTGTACTCTGCAGATTCAGAGCAGCTCCATAAGCAAGAAAGACCAACAAAAATGCGCAACTCAAAATGTGAACATCTCTACTGTGATTCTTCGGAACTTTTACTGGACAATCCTTGCAAACCAGTGGCACTTGTTCATCATCCATGGCTGCCAGTGCTCTTCCTTTCTTCGATCAATTTCAAAATTGCGAGAATGGGTTCTTAAATAAACTTCAAACTGAGACTCTCTCCACTAAAGGAAAAAATCAAAATTTAGTTTAGCGAATTAGACGGTTTAGTTCATTGAACATATCGAAAAGGTGGAATCTTGAAGAAGAAGAAGAGTGAATGATTAGAGATTTTTAAATGCAAATTGGCTCTATATTTTAATCGATATTATTTTTAAATAAATGATTAGGTTAACTCCAATTAATTTATTAACAAGTAGATTATTATCATATTAATATAATTAATTATACAAACAAAACCCAAAATTCCAACAACTAAATCAACCATTTCATTTCATTAAAACCAGTATATTACATTCATCATTAACGTCCACCAAACAAAACACAAATCTTCAACTTTCCCATACAACCTAACTACCTAACTAGAGGTAAATTTGGTGACAGCCTTAGTCCCCTCAGACACGGCGTGTTTAGCCAACTCACCGGGCAACACCAACCTGACAGCAGTTTGAATCTCCCTGGAAGTAATTGTAGGTTTCTTGTTATACCTGGCAAGCTTGGACGATTCCTGAGCGAGCTTTTCAAAGATGTCATTGATGAATGAGTTCATGATACCCATTGCCTTGCTTGAGATACCTATGTCTGGGTGAACTTGCTTCAGCACTTTGAAAATGTAAATCTTGTATGTTTCGACATTCTTCTTTGATCTCTTCTTCTTCTTGTCCCCTGTTGAAGCAGCCGAAGCGCCACCTTCCTTGGTTGGGAGCTTTTTCCCGGCTTTGGGTTTCTTCTCGGCTGCTGGGGTCTTCTCCGCCACGGTAGACTTCTTCTCCTCTGCGGGTTTCTTCTCTGCGGGCTTCTTCTCTGCTTTGGGTGCCATTGAAACGGAACGAATGGGTGAGTAACGGAGAATGGAGATGTGAGAACAGAGAAACAGGTTGAAGGAGATATGTGTTTGTTTGGATAGATTGTAGAGTTTGGTTTTATAGAGGGAAAGATGGGTTTTGATTGGAGAGTGGAGAGTCACACGGATTAGTGACGTGGATGAATATTGGCTGTTGAAGTTTGTGTTTAATCGACGGTAGTGGGTGATGGAAGTTTTACTGAAGAAAATGAGTTGAGTGTTACACGTGTTGGAGTGCTATTCGTGGTGGTTGGTTCACGAGGATCTCGATTTTGGGATGGCTATAATCGAATCCAATTCTAGTTTTTGTCTTATAAAAACTCGAATCTAAATTTGTTTAGTTATGTTCCAAATACGAACTTGAACCGAAATTAGGGGTGGGCACAGGACGTGATAGACCTCAGCCATATTTCATCCCGCTCATTCAGGATATGGACGGGATCGGGATTGGATGGACCACATCCTAAGCTCGTCCCATCCCAAACGGGTTCGGGACGAGATGAGCATATGTACTAAATAATCATCTAATAAAAAATAATAAAATAGTTTTATCTTATATTGCTTACACACCAATCATTTTTTGTTCTAAGTATCAATGCAGCATACAATGCAAAAGTACTACTTTCTTTCAAAAAGCAAGCAGAAATTCTAAATGGTGAGGAAACCAACGAGGAAAACAGCGAGGGAGGGGGGTGTGACCGCTCATCCCCCTCGAGATGCCCGCCTGCATCCTTGAGATGCGCAGAAGCACGAATCTCGAGGGAAATGAGTGGTCACACCCCTCCCTCGCTGTTTTCCTCGACAGTTAGACAGGTCTGAAATCTAATGAAGAGAGTAAAGCAAGCATTCCTAAACTAAATTTCTTTAATTACACATACTGTCAGGCTGGAGAAACCCAATGGACAGCTATTGATAATCAATCGATGTAGTGCCAAGAACCAACTACACAATGAACATACGATTTCTACTTGTAAAAGAAAATGAAAAACCCAACTTTTCTTTTAACTTGTTACAACAATATTTTTGCTTCTACCTTCTTACAATAAAAAAGACAACTAGTGCGAAACTAATTACTTTGATAGATCATAGTGTTTAATCCAATATCATAATATAAAACAGAAAAAATAAGTCTATTTAGCCTTGTTTGCTGAACTCTTTTGAGTATTTTCTTAGTTTTTGTTTACACTTTTACCATTTTTCTTTAAAACACAAGTTAAAAGAAAAATAAAAAAAGAAGTCAAGAAAAGACTCAAAAGAGGCAAGCAAATGAGTTAGAAGGGGTAAAATTATTATTAAAAAAATCCAAGAAATACTCACAAGAGAGGTAAGCCAATAAGGCTGGCTAGAATTGTTGAAAACAGAAAGCAATGAAGGATTCAACAACACGAGCAATGCAATCCAGTATATGCAAAATTAAACCACTAGTGTCTTTGAAAAGAAAGATGGTGCAAATGAATTAGTTAGGGCATGGTGTTGTTGGGATGATTTAATCTCGGTTATGGATATAATTTTAATAAAAAGAGTTTTAACTTTCATTTAGAAGAGTGTTTAGATTGAAATTTACAATAATAAATATTAAATAAATAAAATTTGGGATGGCAGGATTAAAAATCTTCATTCCGATCCCATTTCACTTTAGATCGAAACAGAACGGGATTTGAATTAGTTTGATCAATCTCAAAAGGACCTTAAAGAAATCAAGATGGGATGCCCGCCCCTAACTCAAATCACTTGATTTTGCAATTTTTATTAAAAACAAAATAAAACATATAGTAGATCTTAGGCTTTGTTTTATTACTCAAAATGATAAAATTGCATTTATATTGAATATTAGATTATTAAATTCAAAAGTAATTTAGAAAAGTTTGACAATTTAGATTTTGTCATATCATATTCAATAGAACTAGAATCTGCTCTGATTATGGGTATTAATTGGTTATTGAAAATCGACCGAACCGGCCGAATCGAACCGAAATATAACCGAAAAAGCCCAAACCAAGAAAAACTGAAACCGAACATTAGAAAACCAAACCGAGTTGGTTTGGTTCGATTTTGGTTTTTGTTTTTCACACGTCCGAAACAAACGAACCGAGCCCTTCCCCTTATATTTTTTTTAATCCCCTAACCCTCTCTCTCTTATTTAATCCTCCACTAACCCACTCTTATTTAAATTCTCACCTCATTCTAATGCGCCCCACGTCCCACCCTCTCACTTAACTCTCACTTTCTTCTTTTCTTAATGCCCCATTCAGATAAAGAGTTGAAAAAACTTACATTCTCTATCTTATTTAAGCCCCACCCACCTCTCCCCACCTACCCAATTTTTATTTATTTATTAATGTCATTTTTTCTCTTTTTTAACTCCCACTATCTTTATCCAACCACTTGCAAGTTGGGGAGGAGAGACAGAGTTTGACTCAATCTTGTAGAAGAAAATCAAACTTTTCACTTGCTTACTTGCAGCAAATATGGGCAATGGTGATGACGACAACTTCGACAATTCTGATTTGATCAAAAAAAAATTTTGCAGGATGAAATTACGAGAGTTGTAGAATCGTCATAGAATGTTTCGGTTTTGTTCAGATCATCACATGAGTGTGGTGAAAATAGATTAAGATGCAAACAATGTAGTTATGGTTATAGTTTTTTGTATGATGTTATAGTATTGTGTATATGAGAGACATGGCAAAAAAAATTATAAATTATCAAGAGTAATAGGCAAGAAAATATTGAAAGAATTTTCTATAAATGAATAATCGGAGCCATGAAACTCTCTGTGTTTATTTGACATTTGCTTTCCCTTTACTGTTTTTCTTTTTCTATCTCTTTTATTTTATTTGTACTATCTCTGTCTCTCGATTTTCCTTATTTGCAAATCCAACTTCATTTCATTCTTTCCATTATTTGTAGCTTTGACTTATTCATTTTGTACTAGAGTCAACTCGGTTGTATGTAACAACATAAAATAAATAAAAGAAATATAATAAAAAAAGGAAAAAACCGAACCGGAACCAAACCGTTCGGATTTGGTTATTTATTTGATAAATGCGAAAACTGAATTGAACCGAAAACCGAATTCTTGGTATGGTTCGATTTGGTTTTGGTCCAACTTTGAACTGACCAAACCGATTAACACCCTTAGCTCTGATAAACAATTTGAAGTCATTTTTACATTTAATAAAACTGGAAGTCTTTGCAGTTATTTACAAATTTATAATGTTTTCTCAAAAATTCGAAAATATGTAACAACAACAACAATAATAATAATACGTACAAAAACATATCGTTTAACATCATAGTTAAGGATTTTTTTCTTTGACAACCTGAGTTTTTTTATAGGAGTATTGGCTATTTCCTATCACGTAATTGGTAATATGCTCGTAGAAACATCCATGATCTCAGAAACCTAAAGAAGAAAAAAAAAAATCCATTCAATTATTTTCTGAATGGATTTTTTTTTTCTTCTTTAGGTTTCTTTGATTCTAACTCTAACAATCACCTACCAAAAAATAGGTAATTTTGCCTTTTTTTTTTTTTTTTTTTTTTTTCTAGAGTTGCAAAGTGGTGCACAACTACTAACCAGGGTGGAGCTACTAAGAGGCGAGTGGGGGCAGCCGCCCCCTCAACTTTCAAAATATTTTTAGTCCATATATATATATACACACTTAGTCTTACAAAAAAATCAATTATATAATGTATAATACAATATGTAATTGTTCATTCAAGTATTTTATATGTATTTGTTGGTGCAGCAGCTGAAGTTTATTATTTTTAGTAAATTACCTGAATTCATCTGGGTGGGAGGGGTTAAGGGATCAATTTTTTATTATTGATAATTACTATTCTTATGTGCCTAATTTTTTTTTATTTTCAATTACAAACATAAAAAAAATTGTTTAGTTTAATGAAAACTTATTTTCGATCCTCTTTGAGCGTATGTGACATGCCCCTACTTTTTTCTTTTTTAAACACAATTTTATATGTAATTGCAAACATTAAATAAATGATTTGTTTGTTCAGAAGTGGTATAAAACCTCCAACAAAAAAATATTTGAACTTAATATCTAAAATAATAACTATAGAAATTAATGAAAATATATATCATTAGTCAACTCGTACAAAATTTGAGCCTCATATAAACCATTTGTTCTATTAAATTGTATTAGAATCTTATTATGTTCGCAAATTTAAAAAAACAATAGCTTCAACTAAATATTTATCCTAATTATTTTGTGATTAATTATTTTGCTAGTGTTTTTTATTAGTTACTAGCTCAGGTAGAAATTTTTTTTTTGCTCCACTCTTGATAACTACTATTCAACTAATAATTATTTGTCATTTCGTCCCCTTAACTAAAATCTGCCCACTGGTACCAACATTATACAACAAAAAGTACATTCTATACATATAAGGTCTAAGTTGGTGGACGAAAGGCAACCATGTCTTTAGCTTTGTTACCCCAAACTTGAACAAAAATATAAATTACAAACATCATTAGAATATATTCTTTTATAGGTGGAATTTACATGTCTTTTAAAGGTAAATCGTTATTAATACAACGTGAAGCTTCTTTTTGATCCATCTTCGTTCTTTCTAATTTTTTGTTGCATTATCAAAATCGACAAAAAAAATCAAATAAAAACTTTAAGAAATATTTGACATGGATGCCTTGAAAAAATATGAAATGAAAATTAGAGGGGTAATGCTAATAGACTAGTGGTTGAAATAGATGGTTTTATGAAATATACCACAACTTCGAAGCATATCACTGAAAATTACAAAAGTAGAAGGTAACCATAAATAAAAAGCTTTTTATAAAGAAGTTTATCATGTTTTTCAAGCTATTGAAAGTAGCAGAGGATGGGAGGCACGCATTGCGAGGGGAATGTTCCTCGCTGGTTTCCTCGCCAATTAGCCAAGCTCATATAGGGGAATTTTAATTGTCGAGGAAAGCAGCGAGGGAGGGAGGGAAGACCCTCCACCCCCTCGCGATGCGTGCAGAGGATGGGAGACACGCATCGCAAAGGGAGATGGAGGGTCCTCCCTCACTGTTTTCCTCGCCAGTTAGCCAAGCTCTTAGATATATATTCTCTAATGCGAATTCACGTGTCAGACAGAAAATTATGAGAGTGCCCCCACCAAAATTCAAAATGTCGAAACTGTCCATTGAACCATTCAAATCAAAACTGGAACCCTACATTTATATGTATTATATTTAAAAAGAAGTGAAATAAATCTAACCTTCAATGAAGAAACTTTGTGTTGTTGTGTGTTTTTTTTTTTAGTTTATTAAATAAAGATTACTGAATAATTTTTGAAAATGCCCCTCCATTATAACGACACTATCCCAATCCATTTGCAAAATTTTGAATTCACCAAATCCCGAAATTACACTCCCATCCCATTCGATAAATTATGATAATGATCATTTTTTGGTAAATTACAATATTGTCTCTATCCATTCACAAAATATTGAAATTGCCCCTCCCCTAATCACCAAATCCCAAAAATGTCCCTCCCATCCCCATTTGCCAAATTACGGAATGCTCATTCTCAAGACTTTGTGTTTTTTTAAGAATGCCCAGTTTTTCTCTTGTAGAGTCGGTTCAACCTAATCTTACATATGTATGAACAAAATTCTGGACCTACGAACCTATAAATTATCAAAATTTTGAGTTTTATTATCTTATTAAATCAAAGTAAGCATTTTTTATCATTTAGAAATAACATGTTTTATTGGGTTGGGGTAATTATGATAGTCAATTTGATAAAGGCCTATTCTCCCTCTATTATTTTTCACCAAACCCTTCAATTTCTTATTTGATAAAGGCCTTCAACCTACTCTGTGATTCGTAAGGTGGGTTGGACTTCAAGAATTGTTTGGAAATGTGGGGAATTATGGCTCCGCTTGGTACACTGTAAAATAATGCATTTTGCATTAATTTGCATTGCAATGCATTACTTTACAAATGCTTGGTAGTAATTAAAGAAAATCAAAGGCAATTCGAAAAAATGATTGTGGTGATGGTGATTGCAAATGTGGGCAATGGTGGTGGTGGCAATGACGGTGATTGTTGAAATAGTGGTGGTTCGATGGATATAATGGTGGTGGTGGATGGTTGTAGTGGCTATGGTAGTTGCAGCGGTGATACTAGTGATGGTGGTGGTTGTGGTAATTATGCTATAGTGGTGGTGGTGATTATGCTATGGTAGTTATGGTGGTGACAATGGTTATGGTGGTAGTAGTGAAGTTGGTGGTGGTTGTGGTTAATAGCGTATGGTATTGTGATCGTGAAGGTGTCGGTGGTGGTGAAGGTGATTGAGGTGGTGTTGTGGCTATGGTGGTTGTGGCGGTGATGGTTGAGGTATTTTTAAGGCGTTGGGAGTATAATTCAAGTAAGAGGATGCGATGAAAGTTTTGTACAGTAATGCGAGAAATTTTGTCCTACAAAATTTTGTAGAATTTTATAACTAGAAGATGTGGAGGTCCCGAATTCACATTTCAATAACTGCTTTTCGCAAAGTCAATCATGCACCCAAGTTTATGTAATCACCGTAAATTTTTGCATATGCATTCTTTTACCGTATACCAAGCGGAGCCTATATTTATTTTGAACCACCCCCTCATTTTTAATTATATATAGATTTAAGAATTATATATTTTTTAGGTGGAAATCTTGAGTTTTAGGATTTTCTGATTATATGTGAAATTTGTGATTTTTTTTACTATATTATCAATTATGTCATGAATTTAATAGACATTTGGTATTTAGGCTTCACTTAATGTGTTTAATAGATTTATTTAATTACATCTTAATTTTTGTTTTACATATTTCATATACCTTCTAAGTTTATTACATAATTTTCATGTATCATCGAAATTTTTATGTTCTTTTTTTTTACACATCGAAATATTTCTTAAAATCAAGAAACCGAAATCAATTCGAAAAACGAAATCACAATCCTTGCATCCATAGAAGAAATGCAGGTGTCTTTTGAGGGAATGAACACAACATACTAGGATGTGTGGGTGATTTTTAGGGTTGTCAATCGACCGGGTTTATTCGAAGATCCAAAAAATTTGGACTCCGAATTCATTTTCTTGGATTCAAATTTTAAAACTCAATCCAATTTTCTTATTGAATTGGATTTGGATTTGGGTATATCTAACTCTATAATAATCCAAATTGTATAAGTACGATCCACTGATTGCTCAAAGCAAGTCCACCTTGTTGATACCGGTCAGGTTATGAAAATACTAATTACTTCTCATAAAAGAATGTGATTTTATGTCCATAGAAGTTTCATTCTCACAATTGATCATAAATATAGACGTTCACGATGATTGCAACCTCAAATTAACCTTAAAGGTAAATAGGCCCATAAATTTTGTCAAATAAGTTTCTGTTTCCATGTAATCAAACACCCCTAGAATTACTTCCCACCAAAACCTCTAAGAATAAAACACGAAAATAAAAAAAAATAAAAAAAAATTAAAGTGTAGTTTCACTGAAGCTTCCAATGTGATTATGAATAATATACAAGTTAAGCTTAAGCTTCGCATACCAGACAAGTGAGGAAGACAACTACTGAAAAAAGAGGTTTCCGAACTCTTGACATAAAGGAGGTAACTCCTATCACTTGATCCAACTGGAGATTATTGAGTAGAAGCTCAGATAATTATCAGTACTCTTCACAGATAAGTTCTTTTGGGGTTTCGGCGTCCAGAGCATGCATCATGGAATTTGACGGTCTTGAGAAATCCTAGGGATGGCAGTGGGCGAATTTTCACGGATATCTGTCCCACTTGGGCGAATTTGGTAAAGGGTTCTTGGATCTTGGGGCGGATACGGATTTCCAATCTGTATCAGTTTATTAATCGGGACGGATACAGATTTAGCCATATCAACCCCACGGATATCCGTTTAATTAATGAAATTACAAAAATACCCTTAGACTATATAAAGGGATAAACATATCATTCCCCCCCCCCCCCCCCCCCCCCCCCCCTCATCTCACATTCTCCCCTTCTTCTCTCTCACAGCGAAGGCGGAGGCCGAAGCCCGAAGGGTCGTCCCGGTCGTCTTCGTCCCTTCTTTTCCTTCTCACGGACACTCGAAGGGCCGTCTCCTTCTCTTCTCATGGACACTCGAAAGCTCTCACTCGACACCCATCCCAGTCGGCCGCCTCCCTCTCCCATCCCTTCCCTAGCTGCAAGAAATCTGAGATCTGAGATCTCTGATCAAATTTCTGAGATTCTTTAGATCAAAATTTTTTTTGTATGGATTCTTTGTAATTTTTTGTTATAATTTTGTGTTACTGATCTGATGAATGAAGTATAATTTACTGTAGTTAGATGGAAGAAGAATAACTAAATTAGGGGCGGATTGGCGTAGTTAGATGGAAGAGGAATGAAGTATAATTTACTGTAGTTTGTAGTTAGATGGAAGAAGAATAACTAAATTCAGTAACAGAATCGCAAACCGTAAACGGATTGGCGGGGCGGGGCAGATATCCACCAATTCGCACGGGGCGATTACGGTTTTTAATTAAAATTGTAAACGGATTGGCGGAACGGATTTGGGGATCCGTTATTCCTGACAGATCGGGGATAGATTTGCTCAAATCCGCCCCGTTGCCATCCCTAAGAAACCCCAGTATCATGGAAGCCTCACTGTAGGAGAAACCCCCAGCCTAGCTCTGATATTACTTGTTCATCTCATACCTGTCCCAAGCATCTAATTACAACTAATGAAACTATGAGTTAAAGACTCCAATTTATAGAAATACATGAGATTGAGAACAATCTTCTCAGCATATCAAAATAATTGTAAATTTCCATTACATTACATCAAAACACACAAACTTCACCATGACACTCATGATTCAATTCAAATTATTAAACCCGAAAACAGACCTGGGATTTCAGAACATCAACTCGATTCAATCTCCATCAAAACCCACTTATAGTGTGTAATTAACGGAACAAAACAAAACAAATCTGATATACAGCTCACATAGCTCAATCATTGAGACCCTAAACCTTATGATCTTTTCTCAAATTAATGGATTTTATACAAAACAAAACCAAAAGGGCTACTTAGGCATACTTACCACAGCTAACAATCTTTATAGGAAAAGCAATCAAAACTGATATACAGCCGGGAAATAGGAAAAGTTCAACGTGTTTGTTAATTACTTCAGCTGGTCTTGGGCTCCAAACTCTCTGAATTCATAATGCATTCAAGACATGCTGGGTAAAGAACCAAAATTTTTGGTGCTGGTGTGATCCTGACACATGAGTTTGTTCTGATTGCCCGATCTTTAGGAAATGATATAATATTTTTATTGGGATTTTCCATCTTCAAAATATCTGGAATCAGGAAGCCATGTACAATATGCCAAAACAACAGTTTCATTTGAATTTAACTGAGAATTATACTCTAGTTTCAATTAGATATTAACACGAAGAAGCTCGCAATGTGATCAAGAATTTATGCATGTAGAACAGAAAAAGAGAGGTTTCCAGTCTTTTGATACAAAAGAGCTGAAAACTCTCAACAAGGTTAAAAACCTTCTTGAATGGGAATTAAACTCTAGTTTCATTTGGATATCAACACGAAGAAGCTCCAAATTTGATCAAAATTTGCGCATAAGGTTAAGCTTCACATACCAGACAAGCGAGGAAGACAAGCTACAGAAAAAAGAGGCTTCCAGCCTTTTTATAGGATGGCAGTCTCTTATCGCTTGATTCAACAGGAGACAACCAAAAGCTCAGATGATAGTTTGAACTCCACATGTTCCAATCAAGCCAAAATGGCTAAGCAGAAGTTTCTATGCATCTTCACCAATAATTTCTTCTTGGGTCTTGGCTATCCAACAGACGGCCAAAGGTGTCCAGAGCATGCTGAAACTTACGAGTCTTGAGAAATCCCAATACCATGGAAACCTCACTATCTGAGAACTTCGCTTTCTTCATGATCATATCAACAAGCTTAATTAGTTTCTCCTCCATGGACAAAGCAAAAAGACCTTCACTGAGCATAAAGAATGTGGACGACTCTGGTAGATATCCTTTCTCTGTCATTTCAATCACAAAGTCAACAGCTTCTCCAATTGGCCCTCCACCGGAACAAAGACCACGAAATACTATCCTGTAAGTGCCAGCATCTGGAGGGTTGCCCTTCTCCTCCATCTCTCTAAAAAGCCTCAGGGCTTCTCTGGTTCTCTGTCTTCTAAAAAGTGCTTGAATTATAGGATTATAGGCTTGTGGGGTTGGAACCATACCTTTCCCTAGAATTGTCCGAAGGAGCTTATTAGCAATCCCGACTCTACCTGCCTTACACAGACCATTAATGAGAGTACCATAAGCAACCACATCTGGTTCACACCCATTAGAAGTCATGCTTTGAACAATATCTGCAGCCTTCTTTATATCTCCAATTCTACAATAGTATGTGAGCAAGGAATTGTAAGTGAACTTATTAGGATTTAGTCCTTCCGTCATCATCTGGTCCACGAGTTGAGTACCTTCATCGCCTCTTTTACTCTTACATAGACCATCAAGTAGAGCATTATAGGTCGCTACATTCCTCGAAACCCCATGCTCTTCCATTTGATCAAAGATCTCTTCCGCGTCTTCAACTCTCCGCCTCTTACAAAGCCCACCAATCAGAGTATTGTATATTTCTACATTACGTGCACAACCGGCAGCCTCCATTTCTTTTAGCATGTCCAAAGCTTCTTTGAGTCTCCCTTCGGAACAAAAATGATCAATAAACATATTGTAAGTGAATACATCCGGTGAGCATCCATTAGTCTTCATCTCCCTGAAAAGATCCATTGCCATCTTATCATCACCCGTAAGGATCAAACCATGAATCAAAGTATTGAATGTGCATACATCTGGTAAGAATCCCATCATCAAAAGCCCACGGGCAAGTTCTGTCGCTTCTTCATCATGATTCTCCTTGCACATCGTGCTGATCAAAGTGTTATATGTAATAGTATTTGGAAGAACACCCCTCATTAACATCAAATTCAGAACCTCTATCGCATCTTCAAGCTCACCCAATTTACACAATCCAGATATCAATGTACTAGAAGTGAAGTCATCAGGATCAAATCCCTCTTGAAGCATTGCTTCCACGACCTCTAAACCATGTTTAGGATGCCCAGACACACAAACCCCATGCAACAACATATTGAAGGTGATTTTATCTGGTTTAAACCCCTCAATGGTCACATCATCGATGTATCTCAAAGCCTCATCAACTCTACCTTCTTTGCAGAACCCTCCGACCACAACATTCACAGTTTGACTATTGACCACACCAAGAGACTTTACCATTCTCTTTTTTATTCTCAACGCCCCTTCGATGTTTCCTTCTTCAGTAAATCCCTGCATAAGGTTTGTAAAAGTCGTCTCATCTGGAACCAATCCATAACCACCCATCTCTTCCATCAAAGCAACTGCAGGCCTAAGTTGATGAGCCTTACACAATGCCTTAATCAAGATATTAAACGTCGAAACATCGGGTTTCACCCCTCTATTAGTCATACTAGCATGAACAGAATCAACAAGCCTCAACTTATTACAATCAACAAGAACATTCAACAAAAAGTTATAAGTAAATGTGTCTGCTTTCAATCCAAATTCTTCTTCCATATACCTAACTACACCTATAGCTTCATCATACAAACCCAAATTCGCGTAACTCTCAATAAAAATCCAAAAAATACCTTGAGTAACGTCGCACCCGCGCAGCTTCATTTCCTTGGTAATACCCTTCATCTCATCAAAAGCTCCAATCTTTCCATATTTATGCAAAACTTCCTTGTAAAGGGATGAATTGGGGGTGAAATTCGGTTGCTTTGAAGCCCATTCGAAGAGGTTGAGAGCTGATTCTGGGGTCTTTTGGCGGCGAAGGAGGCTTAGGAGGTCATTGGAGGTGAAGTTTGGGGGAAGTTGGTGAATGGGGTTGGCTAAGACTGCAAATGGACTAGTGGGGTTGTAAGTTGAAGATGTTGTGAGCTCTTCATGGTGTTGGAGAGATGAAGAGCAGAGTAAGTTGGGGTGTTTGAGTGGTAAATGGCGAAGTGGGTGTTTTGAATTTTGAGAGAGAACCCAAGGAGGGGTGGTGAATGGGGATGATAAAGCCATTGAAGATTGTAGAAATGAGAGTTTCGACTAGAAAATTGAAGAATTTGTCTGAACAAAGGAGACCGGAGACAGACTGAGGGAGGATTGAGTTGCAGAGGTTTGGGTTTGAGTGGAGATGATGGATTGATGTTTGGATGAGTGTTTGCTCCTTCCACCCTTACAAAGTTTGAGGGCACCACAACACTACAAATATTTTTTGAATTTAATTATTTTATATTTTTGTTCTTCCTTACATCATCATTATTATTATTATATTTTTCTTTTTCTTGTCTTTCATTTTTTTGGTAGGTATCTGTTTGTTGCACTAAAAATAGAAATGAAAATTGAAACGTTTTCGTGAATTCGATTCCGAAGCTTCACCCTCGAACTTGGATTTTCATGAGTAGTTGAAAAACGAATTTATGAAGAATCGATCTCCTGTAAGTAAATACACAATAATCTAGCGAAAATTTGCATAACAAGGGAAATGAATTCTATTTCTATTTTCTTGTAAACCAAACATACATTAATTTCGGTTGTTTACCCTTTCTTTAGGAGAAAGTAAAATGAAAGAGTAGTTCTACGCTGCTTTGTTTAGGTACCTATTTTATTTTGGATTATTTTTTTACCATCTACAAAGGTAGAAGTGTAAAAAAAAACTCCAAAGATACATCCAAACAAGGCAGCGTAGAAATTTTCAAAATGAAATATAACTAAAAAGTAAAAAAGAGAGAAAATACAAATTCCATTTGCAAGGAAGTAGCAACTTCAGCCAGACCCTTTTCTTGAGAGATGTTGAAAACCTTAAGTACACATTTTTCTTCATTTACCAAGTTCTTTCCTTCTCCATTTCCCCTTCAATTCCGAAAGATATAAAAAAAAAAAAATTAAAAAAAAATTGCATCAACTTGAATTAGATTGATTCGTTTCCATTTCAAGCTCGATTGTAAGTTTATTGGTCACGTTTATGTTTCATTTCACATCCTGCCATAAGTTTTTTTTTTTATCAAGGCGTTGCCGCCGACGATACCAATGATAGTGAAGACTTGCATATCCTTCCATGCAAACAGTTGCAGATTTTCTGAAAAACACATTCAAAGGACCGAATTCAACCTAGATGTTGCAAGATGAAGTCGAACATTTCAAGTCAAAACAGTTCGTGATTTTTATGTATTTGCGGCAATAAACTTTTATCCAAACAGAGACTGCTTTCGCAACTATCAAACATTCTAATGCACCCACCAAGGTTCTAACCAAAGTTCTGATCAGAGATGCATCTAAGGATGTAGCTAAAACCATTTTCAATTGGCAAACAAAGATTTTGCAGAATACCAACACGGGAAGTTACAGTTTCCAAGTTGGGGGCCGTAGCAAGCTCTTCATCTATCAAGAGGGTATATCTTCCCTCACAACAGATGATCACCTTGACGCAGAGGGATATAAACACAATACACAATGCATAGTTTGTATGTTGAGAGAACAAAGGGTATTACTAAGGTCATTCAAAGCAAGCTCCAACTTCAAGTTTCTTTTAAAGCATTAGTAGGTAGACGACTAACAATGATGCAAAAGTCTATCATCCATCATCCAAAGAACACTCACTCTCTGATCAGAAGCATCTCATAGTTTCTTCACGGGATTTGAGAAGGATATCTAATTGTCAGGTCTTGAAATTTATCGAGCTTGAAATCAGGTTGACTATGCAAAGCTCAGGTGAAAGCTCCCACTTCAGGAGAGGAAAAGCAAAATCTCTCTCACACAAATGCAAGTACTCACCTATCTACTAAAATTCATTATCATTCCTGGACTGCTTGTTCAATCATAAGACCACCCAACAACTTAAATCCCCATACTGCTAATACCAAGCTAAGAAAATATCTATAGGCAAAAGATCGTCAGTCCTAGTCATACCAAGTGGACATCAGTCTGGAGAGTCACACCACAAGTATTCCTGATAGAAATCCAAACACTTGTCTTGGCAAGAATGACCATCAAAAGAAAGCCTACTTCAGTCTTCAGTTGCATAAATTTTGCTTTTGATGTCAGTCAGTCAGTCATTACATTCAGAAGAGCTTACCACAGTGAAGACGTTCTCCAACCCAAGCATATCAGAAAGAGCGAAAAACAGGAGCCCCTGTAAAAATTGCCTATTTTTCAAACCTCCTCATCTTGGGTTACTTTTGTTCTTTGAAAGTTTCCGAATTTCTTTGATTCAATCGCTGAAAACCTCCTGACCTCAATTTTTTGCTCAGAATATCAGCAGCAGCACAAGCAGAAGTATTGCAATCACATAACAGATAAACACTGACAAATTCTTGGCTAGTCTAAATATACAGTATGCAATACTCAATACTTGCAAGGACGGAAGCGCAGAAACTCAGCAACTGGAACCAGGTGCAAAGTGAAAACCGGCAGCAAACAAATACCATCACCCTCCTCAACACTACTCCATTCCAACACAGAAAATGAAGAGAAAAAAATCTATGCAAGATAATGATCTAAAAGATATTGTGGGTACGCGTAAAAGCAAGAGAATGTATCTTCATGCCTAAAACCGAATGACTGTTTACAAGGGCAGTCGAAGGGGTCAAAAGTGGCCGCAAAAAAAAAAAGACCCAGAAAGATGGTATAACAAATAATCTGTTATGGCCAGTACAGCATTACAAGTACTAAGTGTTTAACACTACTAAATTAAATTTGGTGTAAACTAAAACTAAAAACCGTAGAAGAATTTGGTGTGAACAAATACCATCACCCTCCTCGACCCAGACCCCTCACCAGAAGAAGCCCAGAAAGATGGTATAACAAATAATTTGTTATGGCCAGTACAGCATTACAAGTAATAAGTGTTTAACACTACTAAACTAAATTTGGTGTAAACTAAAACTAAAAACCGTAGAAGAATTTCATCCTTCTACAAATGGGAAGCAACAAAGAAGGTCAAGCATCTATTTCAAAGTAATAAAAACAATCTGAAGGTGTCATCTAACCCCGCAAATTGGTACATATAGGCTTGTAGATTAGACTACAAGGTGATTTTTGTTGCATAAGTTTCACAAATAATAAATCACATGAAATTGAAATTTCACATGGTTTTCTACGACTAGACAAGGTTCTATGATCATAAAACTAGAACAACAAAACCAACATCATATCCAGCCAGATTCAATGTCGTCTCACAAACTATTAACAATTCACTTAAGTAGAATGTATGGAGGTGAGAACTCCATTCAAGCCTGCTCAGTTGGCACGGCTCCTAATAACATCAAGACCCATCTCAGTGGGATCAGTGGCTTGCAACTCTACCTGAATGCCATCCAGCTCTCTCTTGAACCTATCCTTGGAGCTTGCATAAATCATCTTGCTTCTCACCCTTGATACATCAGGAGACCTAGATTATCGGAAGAAAATATCAATATTGTCAATATAAATAAATAGTGTAGAGTGTTGAATACACTTCAAGCATTTAGAGTATCACCATGCAATGAAAAAAATCCTGCTTTTCTGGCAGTTTTCTGCAGTAACGAAATCAAAGTCATAGACAGCATAGCGGCATTCATTTTCTGGAAGGCTTGCAGCAAAATCCTCGTAGCTTTCGGAAGGTTCACCAAGCTTTTCAACAACAACCTGCTTCTGCTTCTCCTCAATCTTGAACACTATAAAACGGTAAGTTCTCTTTGCCTTCAATTCCAAAAACTTTAGTTTGCATTCATCATGCACAGCCATCCCCGACACTGCGTTTGCCTATAAATGTGATCAAATTCAATAGAACGTCACATAAATGGTATATAATTAAGCCCAGAAAAACATAAGCCTTTTCTGATCTGAAAACACATTCAAAACGAATTATCTGATAATGATTCACATCACATTGTAGAAACTCAAAAATCCAAATACAGTAGAAACTCAATTTGTCAACACTCAGAAAAAATTACATTCATCAAACTAATATAGATCTACTATCAAGAGAAAAGTGCGTCAAAAAGTTAAATAAGGCCTGCTGAGGTTGTGAAAACCTAAAATATTGCAAGACTCTCAAAACCCACTAAAACCATTGAACACTATAATACTTTTTCCACATCAAATCCAACAAAACTTGGTTCAAAGAGACTTATAAGTAAAATCCAAAAAACCGTTGCATCAGAGAATCAGTGAGACTAATGAAAATGTAATGCAACTTCGTAAACCTCAGCAAATTTTCTTAAATTTTTTGTATTCAGTTAGATAATCCACGAATCAATCCTTCTTCAACAAAACTCCAAAATCAACGAAAACTCAAATAACAGTCGGCTCGAATCAAAATCACAATAGTGAAACAAAATGAATCTGCTACGAAAACACAATCAATCTCTTTGAACGAATAAGATCAACCTCACATCTTCAAAACTCAAACTCACATTCATCCAAAATTAGGACATATATTAAGCTGTTTAGCTAGCTAATGAAAAAAAGCTGAATAAACAAACACAACCTTCATCACACCATTCAACCAAATCAAAACCAAATTACTCAATTGTAGGATAACTCATCGAAATATTTTCAATTCCACTCTAAACAAATCCATTCTGCATAAATTTCATAAAAAATCAATTCAATTATGCTGATACCTAAACCATAATCAGAACAAAGAGAGGTAAAACTGTATTAATCACATCAAATTCGTCGAAATCTTTTCAATTGACACCTAAACCAATCCATTCTGTACAAATTTCATCACATCTCATAAAACATTCGAATTCAAATACGCAAAATCATTATAAATAAACAACCCGTAAAGCAAGAAATTAACCCTAATCAAATTGCATCGAATTCATTCAAAATCGCTTCGATTCAATGCAATCAAAACTGAATACAAAAAAAAATTCGAATCAAATCCACAAAATCAGTATAACATCAATGAAAAACCTAACGAATTATAGAAAGTTTGTCAGATCGCATCAAATTCAATCAAATCGCAACTAAACTAATCAGTTGCACACATAACTCAAAACACTAATCAAATTTCACTAAAAATAGCACTATCAAAACAACAACACAACGATCATAACATGAAACTGAACCCGGAGAAAAATAAAAATAAAAATAGAAAACCTCACCATTTTTAGTTCAGAGACACGATCGCTCAAATCTACGGCTCCAAGCAAACCAAAACAACGATGAAAACCAAACACCTCTCTCTCTCTGATAACAAAGCAAAGATTGTGTGTGGAGATGAAATGAGTTTTGAGAGTTCGCTTTGGGAGATTGGTTTTCTAACACCTCTAATATCATGATGACGGTCACACGCTTATGGAATAAAGCGCGTGTGACGAATGGGAGGCTGCCACGTGTGATGAAGTCGAAAGATTTTTCACGCTAACCCCCTCGGAAAATTATTTGGGATGAGTTCATCGAAAAGATATAATAGAATGAATTAAATTTTTTGGGCCTACTTTGATTTAGATAGATGAATTAAATTTTTGACTTTGCTAATAGAATGTGATTTATTTATTTTGACAATGAGAGTGATTTTTATGCAATATGTAATTACGTGTTTCTATCGTCGGATGATTATACATGAGAGCAAGACACAAAATACCGACAGTTTATCCAACACGATATATAAAGTCTTTTGATGTCGCTATTTGACTTAGTTAGGACTTGGAATGATTTTGTAGACTTCGATTAATTTTGCTTTTTAATTGAAGGTTTTGGTTCATAGAAAAAGATATCGTTGTTTGACTATTTAGAGAATTTTCAATTAATGAACACCGTAAAACCTAAGTCTCTTTCGTGGTTACTTTTATATGTTATTGTTTTGGTGTCACAAAAAAAATCACTCTATTTCAGTGGGTAATGGTTTTATGCATGTGACAAATTTCAATTATTAAAGCAAGAAAAGTAAAGTGAGGCTAAGAAATTAGGTTTTGCAACTAGAATGATGTGACATTATTAGAAAAAAGTTTTTTACAACTTGAGATACACATAAATACTTTAAGAATTTTATCATTATTTTAAAATCACGACATATCATCCTGATTGCAAAATCTGATTCTCTAGTATTTTCGTTCACTGAACATCATGTGGTTTTTTGAGTTTTGATGGTTATAGTTAACTAATGCTCAAGAGTACCATTGGATGTATTCATTTTGGTGCTCGTAAATCCAACCTTATATTTACAATTTAAGGATTTTGCGACCATGCATTGAGATGCTTGAAAAGAAACAACACCAAATGCCAAAGTCTTCTAAGTTAGATGAACAAACAACCTACTATTGTTTTCCACATTCACAAGTTACAAACCACATTGATGATCAAGTTTCAACATAACATTTTACGTCCGAATGAAATTAATCTATGATTTTCTTACCATGATTTTCATGGTAAGAAAAACAGTTGGCAAATCATTTTATATTGATCTTCATATAGGGATTCATCGACACGTTCTTCATTAGATGTTTGACAAGGACTCTTAAGAGAATCAACAATTTTAGGTAGGGAACAATCGTTTTTTTTGTTAGGTTTTAGGTTTTTTACACTTTCACCCATTTTATAAATGATGTTTGTGATTGTATTTTAAAAAAAATTGATAAAAATGTAAAAAAAGTTTAAACCTAACTAAAAAATGACTATGTTCCCGAACTGCCTAAACTTGCTCTAAGAGAATATCATTGAGCCTTCATTGCCTTATAATTTTCAATAGAAAGAATGGATTGTTCATAACTCACAAGTCTTACCTAAAAGTTGTGGCTTCAATTGTCAATACAATTTGGTCCATTCAGATGGCCAGCTTTTGGCATTCTGTCAATGGCTCCCTTTTTTAACAATTGGAAAGATAAACAATAAGGATTCCTTGCATTTACAAATTCACTGGTAAATATAAAATTATGTATTGCAGAATGACAGTGAGTTACTTAACGCGGAAGATGTTCCTTACTAAAAATTGTGTACAAAAATGTTGTCAATTCTATGTGTGTGAGTATTTGTATATTGAAGATGGAAATTTGGATAAGAAATGTAGCAGAGGATATTGGGAGGCTGGTAGAGAAAATGAAGGGTTTGATGAGTGTGGGATTGAGGAGAATGCCTTTAGGTCCCATCGTAAATTTGCAGATTACACCGACACGGGATTACCTAACTATTTTCCAATTCTGACTCTAACGAAGGACCACCTTGCAAGGCTAAATACTCCTGAGTAACTTATAGCAAAGTAGTTTAGTTGTTGAAAGGTTGTTGGAAGATTAGCCTTGGAAGTGAAATCCAGAACTGGTTGTATGGTTTTGTGAGGAGCCTACTAGGTTGTTCTATAGAAATTTGGGATTATATAGTAGGAAGATATGGGAAGAAGCTATTTGTATCGAAAGGTCGATATCTAACGAGTTCCCATATTCGAGATGACACATTCAAAGAATTGACTGTATCATCAGAACTAAGAAATGCATACATGTACAATATTTCTATGGTAGAGCTGCAAGGGAGACTTGAAAGAGTACCCAAATTGTGATTGGATGCAGCAAAATATTGTGATGGACTCTGATTGAGGTTCTTATTTTTTTTTATCCCTTAACCCCTCTTACATCATATGCTGAAGTTGATTGTGATTGATCCCGTGATTTAGTGATATCATTCGCCACTGCTCAATCACTGAGCCATCATATTTTTAGTGAAATTTTTACTTCAATGATGAACCACAGCTGCAGTGCATTTATGAAGGAAAGGATATATTGGATGATGCAATAGAAGATGGAATAGTATCTCATGATACTGAAAAGAAGTTGTTTGAAACCCCCTATAAATACACCCGTTCTTTTACAACTACAACTACTTATGTTCCTAGTTTGGTGTCTTTAAATACATTGTAAGCTTTATTTTCATATACACCTGATGTTTGATTAGTTTGATTTGAAAACTTTGTGAAATGTTTGTTTTCTTTTGCTCGAATTCACTAAGAATGTTTAACTCTATTTTTGGAGATAATTTGATTTAGGCAATAATGTGTTTCATTCGATACAGTTTTATATTAACGTGATGCAATAATTAAGGTTGGAAATTTTGCACATTGATCCGGACTGTCCCCTGGTTGTTATTAAGAAATGGACACAATGGTGACTTCTAGTAGCGGAATCAGGATTTTTTTTTATCTAGAAGGGGTAAAGTATAGCATATCTTAAATGAGCCGTTTAAATTATATTAGAGTGTCGACGAACTCTACGTGTGTTGATATTCAGTATTTTTTTATTTTGATTACAACAATTCAATAATAACAATAAAATTATTATTGAATTTCTAAACAAAATAATTATATATAATTTTAAGGGTCTATAAATAATTTATAAATAAATAAGAAACTTCAAATAAATTATATTATGAAGTTAGATATAATTAGTCAATGTTTGAATGAGGTTGATTTTTATTGTAAAATTATAAAATATGGGAGGCAAAATGAAAAATCTTAGATCATGTTTGGTTTCTCAATGAAATGGATTTGACCATTGTAATGGTAATGACTATTAAAATGGTTGAAGTCATTCCCGTGTTTGGTATAAAAATGGCGTAATGAAGATGACCATTGCAAATTTCATTTTCATTGTAATGGGTATTCCTTCGCGAGGCCCGCCCACCTCGCTCTCTCTCCCTAGAATCAGGGGCCCAAAATACTATCACAGGATGAGCTTGTAAACTAGTTTGACTATCAACAATGACTGACGGTGAATAAAAATGAAAGAAAGCTTTAAAGCAAATGCTATTGACAATTTGAAAAGACAATAAAGGCAAACATGCCACTGCAAGAGCTGAAGAATAGACACAGGAACTATAACATGAGCTCAGGCTATATGTTCAAAACTCCTGTGTACAATTACAATCACAAGTACATAACTTCAAACAGCTATGGAGATATAAAGTCAAAGTAAAAATTCTGAGTTCTCATATCAACACAACCACAAACAAAATCTGAAAACTAGGGTGGTAAGGTAATTAAGGAAGCAAAACCGGTCTTCTACTTGATTCTTTTTTAGAGTTGCATTCCTCATTTCTTCTTCTCAGTTACTCCAGCAGACCTGCCACAAAAAACCAATCACCATCATACTTCATCCACATCGTCATAAAAAAAATATATATATCATCTACCTCATCAGAAACATGCATAAACCTCTACGAACTTAGCGACAGTCAGATTCAACTAACCAGGTTCTTTTATGTTTGATAAATTGGTAACAAGTTTGAAACAAACTATCATAGATTTTTCAGATACTCTTGGCCTTATCTATAGACTTGAGAGGAGAGTTGGGCAGGTCTTGTTCTTGGTTAAACTTGCAGTAAACTAGAAAGGCTTGGAGTAGATGCCATGCCACTCAGAGAAGGGTCCAAGCTTGGAATTTTTTTGTTATAAGACCTCTATGAGCATCTCCAAAGTTTTGGGTTGGCATACATCTCTATAGAGCCACATCGGTAAAATGACAATTTATGTATAAAAATTAAGATCGCACGGCTTCTCAGTGTGCGCTTAAAACCTCAAAATTGTGTGATCTAGTGGCGAAGTTCAACAGTTTAAGGCTTAAGAGAACCCAAAAATGGTGCCAAATGGGTTTCAAACCCATAACCATGCACTCAGAAGTCAGAACACCTTTAAGCTATTGAATTTAGCCACCCAATCACAAAAATTTTGAAGTTTTAAGTGCACAGTGAGAGATGTACAAGGGGATGGTTGAACTTAATACATTTTGGAGGATGCACAAAGGGAGGTATAAATTTTATACCAGCAGTGGAGACGATTTTGGTGGTACATATACCACAACCAATGGAGACGACTAAGGGCTTTCATATAATTTGTTTCTGACTTTCTGTTACATGTAACCTACAAGGCTACAAGTCACCCACTTTATAGGGGATTGTGTAATGCATACTCCAACAAACATTGCCTAATAAGTAAACTTGCATCGCCTAAATTTTCTTCACCAAAATATACACAAGTAATAACACAAAACACCAGGAGATATCTAAAATATACCTCAACCTTAGGCATCAATTCAATGATCATGCGCCTATTCAATGGCGCCATCATAATAAGGAAATGGGGAATAAAAGGTTAGTGGTGTATGCACAAAAATGTTTTTGAAAAAAAAAGAAACGTGTTGTGCCACCTAAATAAGTGCCACTTTACTTTTAAAATTTTGGCAAACTAAGTTTTGACCACAATGAGAATTTTATGCAACCAAAGGTAATTCTGTAAGAGCATCTACAATAAACAACTTTGATTGTCAAAAAGCACACAATCCACGATGACGTTGAAATTTTAATTGCCAAAAAATGAGCGCCACCAATTCTTTATTTTGTTATTTCTTGTGCATACATCACTTCCCCATTCTTCCCTATATAAAGATGCCACCCACAGAACAGGCGTGTTTTAGTAGATTAGAGATGTTTTTTTAAATGGTAAAATTTACATACCAATTAGACCAAGACTCAAGAGTACTACATTTACACAATGTCAGACTATCTGTTTGTCCCTTTTGATTGTACATATAGGCTACTAAATAAACAGTCAAACTTAGATCTTCACAACCAATTTCATAACTCTCAAAACCCCAAATTAGTTCATCAACACTCACAACCACATCATCCTAATGTGACATCCCACAGATTCAATGCTCATATCTCAAATACTGAAAAAAAGTAAGTAAAGCTACAAAGCACAAATGCAAATTCTGTCCTAGAGTTGTTACACATCCCAGCAATAAGTGCTAAAGACAGAAATAATACATTGCTTAAACATCATAAACAAACACCAAAAACACATAACCAATTACCAAATAAACAAACACTGAAAACACATAACCAATTACCAAATGTTTGTGAACATTTCTTCACAAAGATCAAACTAAGAGAGACTATAAAAAAAACATACCTCATCTTTCGGAGGACATTCGACATCTCCTCTCTCTTCTTCTTAGCTCTCTTGTGGGTACCCAACTTTCTCTTAGCCAACTTCAAAGCCCTCTTGTCCTTCCCTACCTTCAAAAGCTCAGTGATCCTTTTCTCATACGGTGCAAACCCTGCAACCTCCCTAATGAGGTTCTTCACAAAGTGAACCCTCTTACTGGTTTTCTGAAAAACACAAACACCCCATATCAGAATCACCAAAACAAAACATACCCATTACCAAATATCAAAATTTTCTTCAGGATTCATACCCCTTTGCGTGCAGAAGGGCGAGGTGCCAATTCCCTCTTAGTCACAATGTGTCCTTTGTTCAATCCAACAAATAGCCCACTGTTGGGCTGCTGAGGTGCCATCTGCAAAAACCCATCTTCAGATCAACCTCTAAACAAAAACCCATAATTTCTAAACCATTTTCAACATACTCAAACATGTATTTTGCATCAAAATCAAGTCATTTGAATGTAAAACACTATAAAAGCTAGATCTAATGAAACCGAATAGAGTTAGTTCTAATAACAAGATCAAAGCAAGTATGTAACTTTACAGATATTTCACTTAAGAGTGAAGAGGATGATGCCGAGTTCTTAACTCCTTTGGTCTGAAGCGACGAAGAAGAGAAGATCCAAAGAAGAAGACCTGAGCGGCGAAACTAAAAACCCTGGCTTTCGCTTTGATATATGGAACACTCTTTCTCTGCCTAAAATGAGAGTTGGGCTTGGTGGGCTTAGTTTTCAGATATTTAGCCCGTCTACAAAGCATGGGCTTGGGTATTTGAAGAAAATGCAAAATAAATACGTGTATCTATCTTCTTTCCTAAACCCAACTTTAGTGAAATTTGGGGCATGGTCCCCAATAACTTATACTCGTTTTCTCTCTTGATGACTTTGGCAAATGCGGGGGTGGTATATTGAAAGAATGGCCGACTTTGAGATTTTTGGGCCCAATACGATGTGCCAAAGTGTTGCGTGTGGCCTCCAATCTTTTCCACCGTGCAATAAAACATAAGTAAGTTGAATTATGGATAAGTTTAGCTAGAGGTGGGCATTTAGGACCGATCCGGTCGATTCGGATCTGGTCCGAGCCTCGGTTTTCATTTCTGAAGCCCGTCAGGTAACCGGCCCGGCCCGACTCCTCGACTTTGTTGATGTTGACATCAATAGAGAGGGTGTTTGGTTCCAGTTTTCATTGTAAGAACATCCAGTTTTTATTTGAATTGCAGACGAAGAGAGACCGAAAGCAGGAGAGGGTGTTTGGTTCCAGTTTTCTATTTGCTTTTGGTCTCCTCTTAGAAACATCCAGTTTTCATTGTTGATGTTGACATCAATAGAAAGGGTGTTTGGTTCAATTCAAACATGATATTGGTTTAAGTTAGGGCTGGATAGAGAGCAGGGAAAGAGCAAGGCGAGAGCTGGGAAAATGAAGAACCGGTTCGATTGTGAACCCAACAAAGGTGTCGAAGCAGATCCACCTTACAGACGAAGGGTCGAAGTCGAAAATCACGATCTCTCCCTCTCACACATAGACGAAGGGTCGAAGTCAAAGATCAAAGATCAGAGTTGAGATCAGATCCGCCTTCCTCTTCTGGATCTCAGATTGAGATCAGATCAGATATTGAGATTAGATCCGCCTTCCTCTTCCGGATCTCAGATCAGAGATTGAGATTAGATCCACCTTCCTCTTCTGGATCTCAGATCAGAGATTGAGATTAGATCCGCCTTCATCTTCCGGATCTCAGACTGAGATCAGAGATTTTTTAGACTGATTTTTTTTTTTGTAATTTGTTGTATGGTTTTTTTTTTGTAATTTTTTGATATAATTTTTGTACGTATGATGAATGAAGTATTTTTTTTACTGTAGAAGGATTTGTGGGAGGAGAACTCTTAGGACCGAGACCGGCCCGTAATTCGGTTAACCGGGACCTCGGTCTGGTTTCGAGTCTCATAAACACGGGCCCGAATTTCTCGGGCCGGTTTTCGGTTTTTAGCTTTTGGGCCGATTACCCGTACTTGCCCAGCCCTAAGTTTAGCCAGCCTAGACTGGCATCTTTTGAGCATTTTCTTGATTTTTTTTTACATTTTTACCCTTCTTCTTTAAAACACAACCACAAACACCCCTTATAGAAATGGTAGAATTATAAAAAAACCAAAAAAATACCCAAAAGAGGCCAGCAAATAAGTATGGCTAGAATTGTTGCTCTATATGAATAAAAACTTCAATGTTCATGGCTACCCCTGTAGTATATCATTGGAGAATAGACGAATTACCTACTTAGCCCTTTCCCCCTTAAGCTTTACATTTTAGGGTTTTTTTTTTTACTAAGCCCAGATCACTCCAAGCCCATTAAGGCAAGTATCTGGGAGTTGGACCCAAGCAACAAGGTTGTATCCGGCATATAAGTCAAATGATCAACCCGGTACGCATAAAATTGAATAAGACAAGTATCTAAGAGTTTGACCTAAGACGAGCATACCGGAAACACATTGACTCCTATTAAGAAACAAATATAAGAGTATAAGTCGTGCATGAAAACTACTTAGCATTTCTAACAGATATCTTTCCTTAAATCACGCCAGAAAATGCATAACTGAATAAGGACTCTCGCATGATAAGTTTCCTTCCGTGGGAGGGGCCGTAATTGCCATAATACAAAGTCAAGGTTTGGGTGGACTGTGGGCCCAATCCAGTTTCAACCCAGATGTAATTAGGAGTCATAATATTGAATAATTCTAGGGAGCCCGCGTTGGTGGCCTGGGAGTCAGTCCGGACCCTCCTGGGCATGTGCCTGGGAGGGTGTTTGGCACGTGAACCCAGGCCCAAATCTGGGTTCCTCTTTGGCGAATCAGCTTCCTCTCTTCACGCCTCCTCCTCTGCTCCAAGAAGAAAAATTCTAGGGCTTCCTCTTCACGCCTCTTCCTCTGCTCCGCTTGCTCCTCCTCACGCCTCCTCTGCTCTGCTTCCTCCTCCACCGCTCGCTCCTCTTCACGCCTCCTTCTCTGCTCCAAGAAGAAAAATTCTAGTGCTTCCTCTTCACGCCTCCTCTGCTCTGCTTCCTCTTCACGCCTCTTCCTCTGCTCCGCCGGTGAGCATAGAACCTAAGACGTGGGAGTTGAACCACCACAACCTTAACCATCTAACCAGTCTACTTTCATCTAATATGAATTTACAGATGTTTGATTTGAATATGCAAGAATTTCAGCTTTGGATTTGGGTTTGGCCAGAATCTTGAAGTATCAAATACCATGAATATGGATCATAATGAATTGGAAGGATATTGCGAAAATGTAAGATTTCACCCTTGTTGGGATAGAGTTGGCTTGAATAGTCTCACATCAATCACTATCACAAAATGGCTCAATTGTGGCGGATTATAAGTGCCACGTATAACATCAGATGTGCAGATGTTGTGGAAATGCGAAAATGTGGCAGAAAAAGAGCTTAATCCACCGGATAAACATAGCAATGGCAGATTAAAAAACCGCCTCATTTGTTGTAAGTGCCACAAAAGGGTATTTCAGACAGTAATTTGCTTAATCCGCCAGATATACTTAAAAGTAAAATCCATTGTTCTGACGGATATAATCGCCAGATTTGAATCAAATCAAATCCGGCACTTTTTATCGCCAGATTTTATAATTTTTTAAAAAAAAATTCCGACCCATCTGAATCATTTTTTTCTGTAATTTTTAATAAAAATTAATAATTATTCCACACTAATTTTTAATAAAAATTATAAATTCTGTAATTATTTGCCAGAAATGTCTATCAAAATTAATAATTATTCTGAAGCATTTCCATTGTCAGTCAGGTTCAACTTTGGCAGTTCTGACATTTTCAACAATAACTGAGATTCCATAGAGGACATTAATAGGTAAACCATTCACTGTCTGAGAAGCCCCAGTACCAGCAATACGATACAGAAAGCTATAGATAATTTCTGATCAAAACTCAAAGAGGTTTATGATAAACAAGTATCTCACCTGGGCAATGGGAGAAATGAAACAATATAAAGAAGGCATAACTAAGCAATTGTTCTTGAGCAAAACTTACTCTGCAGTTTGAATCGAAGAACACAAAATTTTTTGATTACTTGTGCTATACATTTTGATACATATCAGACAGAGTAGAATTGACATCATTAATGCTTTCTCCTAATCTTAATATTTTGATATCACTATTCATTAGCTTCCCATCCCATTAAAATGATACCCAGAACCCAAATGTTTCTCCTCCTAATTTCAGTATACAGAAGCCTGAGCTGTAATCTTTGTCTACCAATGGAAGTTATTGGTGGTGAAGCCTGTTTCACCAATTTGGGTACAAAAGTCTCTTTAATGTGTGGAATACTTATTAATTCCACAACTAAAACAATGACCGGAATCAAATTACCCGACTGCTTCGTTTCCGAAAATCCTTGGAAATGGCAGATGGGGCACCTAAAATGAAATCGGAAATCGATGATCAAACAAAAAGCAACTCAAACTATCCAATTTTGAAATCATGTAAATGGGTGATAGAAGTTGTTCTTACATCCACTTTCCAGAAGGTGATATCACTGTGACAAAGAGAAGTACATAGTATTTTCACTATTTTGATCCTCACTTCCCAAGCTTTAGTGGAGCTACTTTAATCTCCTCTATCGCTCGACTCTCCCCTGCCTTTCTGCAAATTGCACCTGTTTTTGCATTTTCATTAAAAAAAAAAAAAAAAAAAAAAAAACCAGTCAAGAACAGTACAAGATTAAAATGATCAAAAAGAGAAGTTTTAAGTAGCCTTTGCATGTAATGGGCTTTTCCTGAAGTCTTCTCCATAGTTGGTGAGACTCTGGAAACAGATGGTTCTCCAAAACAAAATAAGAGAAATCGAGAGTTGATTCTTGTTTAGTTCTATATGTATACGATTTGTGAGAATGTGGATGGATGGATGGATGGATGGTTGCATGATACCAGGAAGGTAAGACACAATAGTCAGTCTTTACTTCCAAAGATGTTGGAGACACCAATTAGGCTTCCAAGTGTAATGCTCTTCTCATGGAAGAAGGACCCAGTAGACTGAAAACCAGTCAGATACTAAATTCAGTATCACGCAATGTAATGAAAGTTGCAACATTTTACGCAAAATCATTCATTCAAGTCAAGTTTTTCCCATCAATGGGCAAGGAGATGAACTTGGGCAATCAAAAATAACAAACTCGATGAAAGAGATTCATTATGTTCAGGTGATGCAGCATTTACTATGGTAGGACATATTATTCAATACTTACTACGCAATTCAGATACTTGTACACGTTCATGCAACATATGTTAGGACATTGAATCCTTAGTGTAAAGCAAAGACCTTTTGGCAAGTAAACACATTATAAGCACTATAGAACACAATGTATCTGATGTGCATAAAGCAATGTTTTCTCTCATACATGTTTTGCATATTTTAAGTTACCTTTATACTCTGGTCTGGTCTAAAAGCAAAGACCTTTTGGCAATTAAGTTACATTGTTTATATTGATATGGCTTTTGACTGAATGATGATGATGTTATTTGACAAAGGCAAGTACAAGAAGAATCTATCTTACAAATCAGATAGGTGTTTTACTATTTATTGTTGACTGGAACAAAGTCAAATCATAAGCATGGAAGATAAAAGATGGTTAGGATTGAAAATTGAGAAATTTATTGAATTTTAGGGTTGAGATTCATTTTGTATGATGGCATATTAGTAAATGTAAAAAATGTAAAAGGGCAAAAATAATGAAAAAATATTTGAAAAAAGTTGGTGGAATGTACATGTGGAAGAGAGGGAAAAATATTGGGTTTTACTTTTACCAAAATGAAAATTATCATAACTATCTACATCATTGTCAGATTTTGGAAAACTTAGTATCTTTGAAATTCATTTTTGAAGATCTTTCCAACAAAATCAATAATCAATACAAGCACTAAAATTGTAAAAATATTTATTTTATGATTAGAAAACATCTATCTTACAAATCAGATAGGTGTTTTACTATTCACTGCTGACTGGGACAAAGTCAAATCATAAGCATTGGAGATAAAAAATGGTTATGATTGAAAATTGAGAAATTTATTGAATTTGAGGGTTGAGATTCATTTTGTATGATGGCATATTAGTAAATGTAAAACATGTAAAATGACAAAAATAATGAAAAACTTTTGAAAAAAGTTGGTGGAATGTACATGTGGAAGAGAGGGAAAAATATTGGGTTTTACTTTTACCAAAATAAAAATTATCATAACTATCTACATCATTGTCAGATTTTGGAAAACTTAGTATCTTTAAAATTCATTTTTGAAGATCTTTCCAACAAAATCAATAATCAATACAAGCACTAAAATGGTAAAAATATTTATTTTATGATTAAAAAACATCTATCTTACAAATCAGATATGTGTTTTACTATTCACTGCTGACTGAGACAAAGTCAAATCATAAGCATTGGAGATAAAAGATGGTTATGATTGAAAATTGAGAAATTTATTTAATTTGAGGGTTGAGATTCATATTGTATTATGGCATATTAGTAAATGTAAAACATGTAAAAGGGCAAAAATAATGAAAAACTTTTGAAAAAAGTTGGTGGAATGTACATGTGGAAGAGAGGAAAAAATATTGGGTTTTACTTTTACTAAAATGAAAATTATCATAACTATCTACATCATTGTCAGATTTTGGAAAACTTAGTATCTTTGAAATTCATTTTTGAAGATCTTTCCAACAAAATCAATAATCAATACAAGCACTAAAATTGTAAAAATATTTATTTTATGATTAGAAAACATATAATATATTTCACGTCTTTAATATTTTTCAAAACAATTAGACAGACCGATCATACCAGAAAAATGAGTCCGACATCTTAATGCACATTTAAACAAAAACCCTAAACTTCATGTTTTGGCAAATTCAAATATTGGGGGAGAATTCATTATCGGCGTTTAAATTTTTTCCCCAAGTATTAAAATTTAAATGAGTTTAACCCTAAAAATTTATAATATATATTTTTACCTTAGAATAGACTTACACTTCAATACTGATTGAGAGCGAAAATGGGGATAGTGACGGAGTTGTTCAGTACAAAATATTTGACAAAAATAAAATTATGTGGAGTGCCAACGGCACAGACCATACTATAGTACTTTAACAAAAACAAAAAACAGATACGTAAATGAAAGATAAACAAAGACATATTCCACTAAAAAACAAAGACATATTAATAATAACTATTAATAAAAACTACATATTATCAATTGATAAATACTACTATTATCATTACTTGAAATTCTAACATTCTAACAGATAAATACTACTATCACTATTTTAAATTCTAACATAAATCTTAAATCTTCAGCTTGAAATTCTAATAGAAATCTTAAATCTTTTCCGGTAGCAGATAATTAAAGGCGAACGGCTGTAATGACGAGAGTGGAGGACTGTTCCTACTCATATTTAAATTCATAATGCGCTCCATTATCAAACCTAAAACACTCCTTACAGTAACCAAAACCCCAAAAATGCTACATCAAATAATTTATTATTAGAATTTTTTCTACAAATTTCTCATTCAACCTGAGTATTTTTCTTCTCTTGATAATTTATTAGAGTTGTTTTAAAGTTAATAAAATATGGTTGGGTACACCAAACAATTTTTAAAAGATAAATCTACAAAATAAAGTTGGGGGCATCGAGTCAAACAATCATATACATGTAGCAACTCCCATATTAAAATATTTATTTTCAGGGGAATTCCCCTTAAATCTTTAAAAACTTTATTTATTTTCTTAAGAGAATTCCCCGTAGAAAACAAATAAAATATTCGGATTTTGAACATATTTTGATAATTCAAATTAATAAATATTTCGTTAAATTTTGAAATTTTTTGAAAAATCACATTCCTTGACGAGGACTAAAAGAAGTTTTCCACTATGATAGATAGATATAGAGATATAAGGATATGAGATGGTTCATGGTTGGATAACATCTATCTTACAATTCAGATAAGTGTTTTACTATTCACTGTCGACGGGGACAAAATCAAATCATAAGCACTGAAAATAAAAGATGGTTAGGATTGAAAGTTGGGAAATGTATTGAATTTGAGGGTTGGGATTCATTTTGTATGATGACATATCAGTAAATGTAAAACATGTAAAAGGGCAAAAATAATGAAAAACTTTTGAAAAAAGTTAGTGGAATGTACATGTGGTAGAGAGAGAAAAATATTGTGTTTTCCTTTTTGCAAAATGAAAATTATCACAACTATCTACATCGTTGTCGGATTTTGAAAAACTTAGTATCGTTGAAATGCATTTTTGAAAATCTTTCCAACAAAATCAATAATCAATACAAGCACTAAAATTTTAAATATATATATTTTATAATTAGAAAACATATAATATATTTCACGTCTTTTATATTTTTCAAAGCAATGAGACAGGTCGATCATACTAGAAAAAAATGAGTCGGACATCTTAATGCACATTTAAACAAAAACCCTAAACTTCATGTTTTGGCGAATTCAAAGATTGGGGGAGAATTCATTATCGGCGTTTAAATTTTCCCCCAAGTATTAAAATTTAAATGAGTTTAACCCTAAAAATTTATAATATAAAATTTTACCTTATAATATGCTTACACTTCAATACTGATTGAGAACGAAAATGGGGATAGTGACGGAGGTGTTCGATACAAAATATTTAGCAAAAATTAAATTATGTGGAGTGCCAACGGCACGGGCCATACTCTAGTTAATCTACAAGTTATATAGAAGAACAGAGTTCTCAGCCAATCAAAAGAAAATGACAGTTCACTTTCATTGATTTAAAAAAGTTACAAAAGTTGAGCAAACAAAACAAATAAGTAAATTCTATCACTCAGACGCGATCTGCTGTGATGACAAGGGTAGATGAATTCTACCACTCATAGTTAAACTCATAAGTTGCCCTAATTTCAAAAACAAAAAATTCCTTACAGTCATTAAAATCTAGCAATAAAAGATAATGATCGTCTTTCATAGACAGAGTGACTTGAATCACAAATCTTTCTCCAGAAGCCAAACGAAAAACAGCCGGAACTGTTACAAATGACGTGATTAAATCACGTATATTGTACTCAGGTGGGTTTGGGATGGAACCCAGGAAACTAGTGAAATTTGGCATTGTTATGTTTAATCTCTTTTCAGCAAAGTCATTTACATTTATAAATTTCACTCCAATCGGGGGGTTTGCGTTTGCCATGGATGATTTTGAAGCTTAGAAATGCGAGTCTCTATTTAAAGTGAACAAACTGATTGAAAAACACATGATATCATGCTTAAAGAACGTTGGTGGAATTTACATGATAAACAAAATCATGAAAATAAAAATGCACATCAATGAAAAACGTACCTGCCCATGGTCGTTTTGTTTCTTCAGTTGTCTTTCCCAACCCACCCTCCCAATTCGAAGTTATGTACCAACAAAATCAACATATCCCGTGAACAGTGAATAGGGATGCTATGAAAGTGAGGACTTGTACATCAGTCGCGGGTTCGAGACTCACCAATTAGGATTTTGTGAGTTTTGGTCTGATCATTGTGAGTTTTCGCCCAATTATTAAGAGCACACGTGCTTCGTCGTCAATAAGCCTTCGGATATTGAGTGTAGCTGTTTAAATGGACTGACCGGAGCGAAACGAAAACAAGTCTTTATGCGAGGTGAAGGCACAATGGATCAGAGCGAAAACAAGCCTCCATGTGAAAATGGAGGTAATTAGGATATTAAGTGGCAACAATATTATTATAACCTTCAAAATTGGGTTAATAAATAGATAAATAAGGGTCAACGACCCAATATTTTTTGTAAGTGAAGACTTAATTAACACTGTAAGTGAAGACCCAAGATTGCGGGATGGGGCATCCACCCCTACTCGAAAGTCTGAACCACTAAATCTTTTAGAGTTGCCTCGTGTATCACATATCTCTAAGATTTGGACTTTGGTGTAATCATTTATTTGTTACCATTTGAATTTTGAATGCACCACAACACATACCAAGTGCATTTTCCAAGGTTTCTCACAAGAAATCATATCAAATTTTCACACTCATAATACAATTCATCAATTTGCCAACAATTTTAGAAAGAATACCAAATTTGTTCTAATTACATTATAATGCAAAGACATTCTCAAATGCATTGTAGATTCTATAAGTAACTAGAGTATGCCCCGTGCCGTTGACACTTCACATAATTTTATTTTCTAATTATTTTGTACTGAGCATCTCCATCACTATCCTCATTTTCACTTTCAGTCAATATTGAAGTGTAAGCCGATTATAAATGTAAGCATGTTCAGTCAAATTTGAATCAGTTGGGGGAAATTATTAAACGGCGAGAATGAGCTCTCCCCCAATTTTTGAATTCGCTAAAACATTAAATTTAGGGTTTTTGTTTATGTGCATTAAGATGCCCGACTCATTTTTTCTGGTATAATCAACCCGTCTCATTGCTTTTAAAAATATTGAAAATATTAAAGACGTGTAATACATTATATTTTTTTAATTATAAAATATATATTTTTAATATTTTGGTCCTTGTATTGATAATTGATTTTGTTCAAAAGATCTTCAAAAATGCATTTCAACAATACTAAGTTTGTCAAAATCTGACAACGATGTAGATAATTATGATAATTTTGATTTTGCTAAAGGGAAAACACAATATTTTCTCTCTCCGCTATCTGTACATTCCACCAACTTTTTTAAAAGTTTTTTCATTATTTTTGCCCTTCTACATATTTTATATTTACAAGTATGTCATCATAGAAAATGAATCTCAACCTTCAAATTCAATAAATTTCCCAACTTTCAATCCTAACCATCATTTATCTTTAATGCTTTCGATTTGACTTTGTCCCAATCAACAACGAATAGTAAAACACCACACCGAATTGTAATATAGACTACAGTATGTCCCGTGCCGTTGGCACTTCACATAATTTTATTTTTCCTAATTATTTTGTAATGAGCATCTCCGTCACTATCCTCATTTTCGCTTTCAATCAATATTGAAGTGTCATGTGATTATAAATGTAAGTTTGTTCAGTCAAATTTAAATCAGTTGGGGGGGGGGGGATTTTAAACGCCGAGAATGAGCTCTCCTCCAATCTTTGAATTCGCTAAAACATTAAATTTAGGGTTTTTGTTTATGTGCATTAAGATGCCCGACTCATTTTTTCTGGTATAATCAACCCGTCTCATTGCTTTTAAAAATATTGAAAAATATTAAAGACGTGTAATACATTATATTTTTTTAATTATAAAATATACATTTTTAATATTTTTGCCCTTATATTGATAATTGATTTTGTTCGAAAGATCTTCAAAAATGCATTTCAACAATTCTTTGTCAAAATCTGACAACGATGTAGATAGTTATGATAATTTTCATTTTGCTAAAAGGAAAACACAATATTTTCTCTCTCCGCCACATGTACATTCCACTAACTTTTTTTTAAAAAAAATTCATTATTTTTGCACTTCTACATATTTTATATTTACAAATATGTCATCATAGGAAATGAATCTCAACCCTCAAATTCAATAAATTTTCCAACTTTTAATCATAACTATATTTTATTTATAATCCTTTTGATTTAACTTTGTCCTAGTAAGCAATGAATAGCAAAACACCACTATGAATTGTAATATAGACTAGACTATGTCTCGTGCCGTTGGCACTTCCCATAATTTTATTTTTGCTAATTATTTTGTACTGAGCATTTTCGTCACTATCCTCATTTTCGCTTTCAATCAATATTAAAGTGTAAGCCGATTATAAATGTAAGCTTGTTCAGTCAAATTTAAATCAGTTAGGGGAAAATTTTAAACGCCGAGAATGAGCTCTCCCCCAATCTTTGAATTCGCCAAAACATAAAATTTAGGGTTTTTGTTTATGTACATTAAGATGCCCGACTCATTTTTTCTGGTATAATCGACCCGTCTCATTGCTTTTAAAAATATTGAAAAATATTAAAGACGTGTAATACATTATACTTTTTTTAATTAAAAAATATATATTTTTAATATTTTGGCCCTTATAATGATCATTGATTTTGTTCGAAAGATCTTCAAAAATGCATTTCAACAATACTTTGTCAAAATCTGACAACGATGTAGATAGTTATGATAATTTTCATTTTGGTAAAGGGAAAACACAATATTTTCTCTCTTCGCCACATGTACATTCCACCAACTTTTTTAAAAGTTTTTTCATTATTTTTGCCCTTCTACATATTTTATATTTACAAATATGTCATCATATGAAATGAATCTCAACTCTCAAATTCAATAAATTTCCCAACTTTCAATCCTAACCATCTTTTATTTATAATCCATTCGATTTGACTTTGTCCCAGTCAGCAATGAATAGTAAAACACCACTCTGAATTGTAATATAGATTACATTCCGACTCAACTAAGCTTCTTACAAATAAATTACAAATACCTATATTTTTACTATAATTACACTTTTGGTACCTCCTACAAATCACATGCTTTTTTGCTGAGGGTATTTTAATCTTTACAGAGTATGGCATGTTTGACCTTGGTCAAAGTCATTGAACAAACGGTGAAGACTCAATTTCATACCCATTGGGTAATTATGCCAAATTTTTGTGTACCTAATGTGAAATCCCCCTAAATTATGCGTACCCATGGACAGATCTATGTGTTAGCTAAAGGGGGCATTTTTTTTTTCCTTCTTTCATAAAAACCCCAGCTTAATAAGAAAGTCGAAAACTAACTACATTTTTTGTCCTTCTTTCATAAAAACCCCTGCTTAATAAAAAAAAACAGTAACATATTACAAAATATTTACGAAGCACCCCAAGTTCAAGGGCATACATGAGCACTTATCAAAAACGTTTTTCTCTTATTGTTTATACTTTTACTTTGATTATAATGCAAATTTTTATGAGAGATTGGACACATTTCTTGCTTTTCTAATTTACCAATTTGTGGATGCAAATTTTCTCTGAATCACATGAAGCAATTTACTACTTTATTGCGCACCATCTGAATTGGTGGTTGTATTCAATCGTAAAGGAAAGAAGAATTTTTTTTATTGAAGTTGTTGGGAGTTTGGACATTTGATCGGACGGGTTTGAGTAGCTGACTGGTTGGGTTCGAGCATAGGGGAAAAAGTGACCGAGGCAGCTGTTAGAAATTATTATTTTTATCTTTTGCACAAAAAGAAACGGTAACTCTTATTCACTTTTTATTTCATAACTTTGAAAAAAAAAATTAATTATTATCATCAATTTTAGGTTTTTCTTAAAAACCAAAATAATAAGAAAAACCTTACTATTTTCATGGAATTTATAATTTGTTGTGCACGCGATCTTTTGTCCATGTTATTAGGGCTAGTTCGTATAAAGTACAAATTCAACACCAAACATCAACTTCGCCACGTCTGTAGCTTCCACATTGATCACAACATAAATATTTTAGCCCATGCAATTGCTCATAGTGCTAATTACGTGAATACTCTTGTTTCTCCCTTTAGTAATTTTGAGTTAGTTTTTGAACTCAGTTAATTACATATTTTTGACATTTAGTACTTGCTTTCATGATGTCGTTAGGGCATGGTTGTAGATAATGTTTGAGGAACAGTCACAAAATAGTAGGGATATTTAGAAATGATTGTTAGAGTTGTGTTGGGACTGTGATTGAACATGGTTGGCTTGACAGATTGAGCATGCTCTTGGGTGAGTTTGTCCATCGTTTTGATCAGACGATCCATCTAGATCATGAATTGATCCACTACTTGATGCAGATTTTAAACTACTTGATGTAGATTTTACTATCCTAAATTAATAAGCTAATAAATCCTACTTGTTATACTGCAAGTGCACGGCTGTTAACTAGTAGAGTGGCATATATGGATCGATCCCACGAGGACTGAGAAGACAACCGAATTCTAAGCGTCAATCCCACGAGGATTGACGAGACAACCGAATTCTAAAATCAAATTAATCTAAAGTGGGGGTTACAGTAGTTAGAAATTCCTAAATTAAGATAACTAAATTGAACAACTAAAAATTAAATTGATAAGATGATGAGGGAGTGGACCGAGACATTAAACACCACATGTTTTTTGAGACTTGTGTAACCTAAATTTTTGTTTTCGAAAATCACTACGACTAATCTAAGGATTAATTCACATTCATATATAGTTGATTTCAGCAAAGGCCTAAACCCCTATCATTGCATTTCTTTCTACGGCACACACAATCACATATTTAACTTAATTAATCAAAATATATTTTGAATATCAACGAAGAGAACTTCTAACTTTCGATTAGTCTTAGATTATTATATTGAATTATAATCGGTGAAAACAAATTGTTCATATTCAGAAATCAATTGTATCTAACATTTAAATATATAGAAAACAGTAATTCAAATACGACAAACTCTAGAAAATCCTGTGGTTTCATCTTCGCCTCGGTGCGGGGTCTAGAAAATCATAGTGAAGAAGGTCACAGCACTGGGTAGGTGAAATTCACCTCTGCACGTGCAACTAGACTGCGGTGGCTCAAAATACTGGCTGGGTCCAGATAAACCTGAACAAGAGTGAGGACATGGTGGCTCAGACAGGAACCTAGGGTACCAATAGCCAACTGATTCAAAAACCGGTTGCCTTTATTTTCCTTTCCCTCATTTTCTCTGGTTCTTTGTCCTCCATGAGCTTTTTCCTTGTCCTTGCTTTTGTTGCGTTCTATGTTGCGACCGTACCTGCAAGAGAAAGAAAAGGAGAGAGTGAGTAACGAGAGAAATGAGGAATAGGGAAGGAGGAGGTGAGTGACGGTTGGCAGTGCGGCCTCCTCTGTTGTTGTTGCTGTTGTTATTCTCCGTTCAAGCTCACCTGCAAGAGAGAAAGGAAAGGGTAAGGAAGACACGAGAGAGATAAGTGAGAGGGGGAGATAGAGAGAGGGTGGAGAAAGGAATAAGGGAACAGGGAGCTCGAGATGTTGTCATGTTGCGAGGACGGTGGTTTGCAGTGGTGTTAGTGTTGGAGATGTTGGCTTAACATAGTCCCACATCGAGTAGTGACCAACATCCCGTGAGGAATATTAGTGATTAGATATGTCTTAATAAGTGACGAGGCCTTTTGAGAGCATTTGAAAAGTTGAGTTCCGTTCGTAAAACCTCACACCCGAAAGGGAGACGGGTGTCTAAGTTAGGGACAATATCGTTGCTTGAGACATGTTAAGTGAATCAGCAATCTCGTGTATGTGAAGTGGTTCGGGGCCTCATCATCAACCCCAGATCCGTGAAGGTGGTTTGGGACCTCATCAATCTTGTACCCAATAAGTGGTATCAAAGCCGATGGTTTGGCCTTGGGCTTGGCGAGTTGGAATGCAGAATAACACGTTGTGGTGGAGCTTACCTTGGGCCCAGGTAGGCTCAATATGTTTCGCCAAGGTGGAGATTGTTGGAGATGTTGGCTTAACATAGTCCCACATCGAGTAATGACCAACATCCCGTGAGGAATATTAGTGATTAGATATGTCTTAATAAGTGACGAGGCATTTTGGGAGCATTTGAAAAGTTGAGCTCCGTTCGTAAAACCCCACACCCGAAAGGGAGACAGGTGTCTAAGTTGGGGACAATATCGTTGCTTGAGACATGTTAAGTGAACCAGCAATCTCATGTATGTGAAGAGGTACGGGGTCTCATCATCAACCCCGCATCCGTGAAGGTGGTTTAAGACCTCATCAATCTCGGACCCAACAGTTAGACGTTCATGATGTAGGCCGAAAGAAAGGAAGGAGATTTTGGTGATGGTGGTGGTGTTGGACGGTGTGATATGGGCTATTAGTTTGGCCGGTGTGTGGACGGTGGTGTTGTGAGGAAGAAACAGGGGATGAGGTGGTTGGTCTGTGTGTGTGTTATGATGGAAGAGGTGACAAACAGGGATAGTTGCGAGGTAGCTCTGCGTGATGAGAAAACGATGAAGACAAGGAAGGTATAGGTCTGACGGTGAGGTGAGGATGTGTTGGCGAGGTGGTTGCACTGCCGATCCTCCTATCGAGCGAGGATCGCGGACAAGATGGATGTGGTTAGGTGGCTGGAAAAAGAGATAAGGAGACAGAGTCATGGAAAAGAGGATAAGGCTTTGGAGCGAGGAAGATGTGATTCCTATTTGCCAATTATATGGGGAAGGATTAGGGTTAATTCGGGCTTCGGCTTAGGTTAAAATGAATGGATTTGGGTTTGCATCGCGGTTGTTACTGGCATTCCCTTGACTGTTAGGGTTCTACATTCGGTGATTGGTCTCCTGGTGACCAAGAATATTTGTTTCTTCTGCTCTCATGTCTGTTTTGGAAACTTAACGATGACATCAGGGGCTGGTCGAGGTTATGGTTTTATGCTTCTGTCAATTCCAACCATTTCAACTTGCAAGGTCGTCAGATTATGTTGTCATTTAGAGTTTGGGAGGGCGAAGTAAAAATTATTATTGAATTTCTAAACATTTAAGGGCCTACGTATAATTTACAAATAATTAAGGGTTTTGAATAAATTATATTAGGGTTTTAGGGGGCGGTTTTTTTTATCGTAAATAATCTGACTTTGAGAGTGTAAAATGTACATATGTGTAATTTAAAATGACAAAAATACACCTGACCACTGTTCAACTAATTATTGATTTTTTCTTGTAAATATGATAAATTTGGGAGGGCATCATTTTGGTCTCAGATCCAACTTGTTCACTCTCAGATTCAACGCTTCTGGTCTTAGATCCAATTTCTTTGATCCAACTTCTTCGATCCAACTTGTTCACTTTCAGATCCAACTTCGATTCAATTTTTTGTCTGCACAAATCTATTTTTACAGGTTAGATCTTCTCCACACATTTGTTGACTTGCAAATTTTTAGTTTATAACTGCTATGAAGAAAACTTTCAAAGTTTTAACTAAAAACAAGCAACCCAAAAGAGCAAATATAACACGCTGAGAATCTGAGGTTTGATTTCAGGTCAATTTTGTTGGTGGATCCGTGTTTTGTGCTTGATTTGGTTTTGATGGTTCATGGAAGTATAATTAGGTCTAAATTCGATTAATCTGTGTACTGAATGAGTGTGAACTGGATGAACTCTGTAAAAGGAGGAAACATGATCTTTAAAAATCAATTTTTTAACATTTGGGCTTGTTGTTGATTATGTGCTTGTTAGGGGGGTTCAGGTTGGTTTTTGTGTTGAATTGCTTGGTCTATGAAGTGGTGTTGGCTGATCTGCATGGAAACCCCTGTCAATTGTTTGTTGTTGATTATGTGCTTGTTATGGGGTTCAGATATTTCACTTAAGAGTGAAGAAGATGATGTCGAGTTCTTAACTCCTTTGGTCTGAAGCGACGAAGAAGAGAAGATCCAAAGAAGAAGACCTGAGCGACTAAACTAAAAACCCTGGCTTTTGCTTTGATATATGGAACCCCTCTCTCTGCCTAAAATGAGGGTTGGGCTTGGTGGGCTTAGTTTAATAGTTGGACTTCAGATATTAGGCCAGTCTACAAAGTATGGGCTTGGGTATTTGAAGAAAATGCAAAATAAATACGTGTATCTATGGGGACTTCCTATCTTCTTTCCTAAACCCAACTTTAGTAAAATTTCCGGCATGGTGCCCAATAATTCATCTCTTAATCACGAAAAGCACGCTCCTCTAAACGATAACTCGTTTTCTCTCTTGATGACTTTGGCAAATGCGGGGGTGGTATATTGAAAGAATGGCCGACTTTGAGATTTTTTGGCCCAATACGATGTGCCAAAGTGTCGCGTGTGGCCTCCAATCTTTTCCACCATGCAATAAAACATAAGTAAGTTGAATTATGTATAAGTCTAGCCAGCCTAGGCTGGACTCTTTTGAACATTTTTTTGGTTTTTATATATTTTTATCTTTTTTCTTTAAAACACAATCACAAACACCACTTATAGAAGGGGTAGAATTATAAAAAAAAATCAAGAAAATGCCTAAAAGAGACCAGCAAACAAGTCTGGCTAGAATTGTTGCTCCATATGAATAAAAACTTCACTGTTCATATGTACCCCTGCAGTATATCATTGGAAAATAGACGAATTACCTACTCAGCCCTTTCCTCCTTAAGCATTACATTCTAGGTTTTTTTTTACTAAGCCCAGATCACTCCAAGCCCATTAAGGCAAGTATCTGAGAGTTGGACCCAAACAACAAGGTTGTATCAGGCCTATAAGTCAAATGATCAACCCCGATATGTGTAAAAATCGAATAAGACAGGTATCTAGGAGTTTGACCTAAGATAAGCAGGCCCGCAACACATTGACTCCTACTAGAAAACAAATATAAGAGTATAAATCGTGCATGAAAACTACTCCACAAATGCATAGCTGAATAAAGACTCTCGCATGATAAGTTTCCTTCCATGGGAGGGCATGATAAGTTTCCTTCGTGGGAGGGGCCGTAATTGCCATAACACAAAGTCAAGGTCAGGGTGGACCGTGGGCCCAATCCAGTTTCAACCCAGATGTAATTAGGAGTCATAATATTACTACGAAACCTTCCCCTAAGAATAAGTTTTAATTCTATATGGGAGAGACGTAATTGTTTCCTTCTTGAAGTATGTGTGTGAGGTGTGAAAAATTAGTAGGAAGAACTGTTCCTATTTTAATTAAATTAAGGTTTGTAACCAAGTTATATATATCAACTTCACCGATATATATATATGGGTGTTACTCTTGACATCCGTGTATTACATGGGTGAATTGAGGGAAGGGATGGAAGAAGAGGAAGCTCTGCAACTATGTGGAAGAAGAGGAAGCTATGCTACTATGTACCGAGGGAACCAGTGAAATAAGGTCAGAGATGGAAGGAGAGGATGGCAAGGCAAAGGAGGCTACGCAACTATGTGGACTACCTGATGACGTGATGATATTCGAGATATTCATGAAGATTTCTGGTAAGTACATATTGGGGTTAAAGGGTGTTTGCAAAGCTTGGCATGCTTTGATCTCAGCTTCTACTTTCACCAATCGTTACCTTGACACTTTAAGAAACAGTAACAGCTCCCCTTTTTTCTTCATCGCCACTAAAGAGCATTCTACTTACCAAGTTCACCTCTCAACCTACCACCTAGACCATCAGAACCAACCCAAAACAAATCTACTCAAAACAATGAACAAGTTCGATAAAACACTTCTCCAAGTGATACCCTGCTCCGTCAACGGTTTAGTTTGCCTGTATGATGACAATAATTTCTACATTTGCAATCCCACCACTGAGCAATTCCGAACTTTTTCCATCGAACGAAAACTTATTGGCACTAAATATGGCCCAACGACATTCGGGTTTGGTTATGACAAATCAGAAAACGTGTATAAGTTAGTTCAAGTTTACTCTTATCCAATATGGCCCATGCAATGTGCAGTTTTAACTATTAATGGCACTGATACATCTCCGTCATCTTGGAGAACCATCACAGCACCCAAGTATCCACTTAAATGGTGGCCGATATTTGTTCATGGAGTGATGTATTGGTTGGTCAACAAAAAAGAGCGGATTCGCAGGCTTAAAATTGTCGAATTCAATATTCGAGATGAGACTTTCAAGGAATTGAATGTACCATCAGAAATAAGAGACGCGGACATGTACAACATTTCTATGGTAGAGCTGCATGGGAGACTCTGTATAGTGAACAAAACCTATCATGGTAAAATTTTGAAGCAGATGGATCTTTGGGTCTTGAAGTATCACGCAAATCATGATGGAATACTAGAACTAGAGGATACGGTCATTATGGATTCTATGGATTCTGACAAAAGACCTGGGTTCCATATGGATATACAACCGCGATGCATCATTCAAAATGGAAATGTCATATTGGATACAACAATGTCCGGAATAGTATCTTTTAATACTAAAACTAAGGTGTTTGAAACCCTCTACGAATACAAAAATGCTGTTACTCTTACAGCCACTTATGTTCCTTCTTTGGTCTCATTAAATATGTAGTAAGCTCTAGTTTCATCTACAACACGGTGGATTCGTGAGGGAAAGATTGTATTGGAAATTCTTAAAGAAAGAAAGTCTATTTATGTTATAGAATAGGAAAGTATTGCAGAATATGAAAGTCGATATAGAATATGTTAGAAAAGTATTGTTTATCTACAATGAATTCACATATGTTTGATTTGAATATTTTATGAATTTTAATTTTGATTTGGACTTTTGCAAGAATCTTCAAGGATAACATATTCTAACTCATGTTCTTAGTTTTTGGTGTTAATATATATATATATATATATTTTTTGAAAGGCGAGCGTGTCGTCGGTGGGTATAAAATTTAAAATGTGGGGATTGAACCATCATAGCCTTAACCATCTAACCAGTCTACCATTGGCTTTGGTGTCAATATTAGATATGTCATGAGCTTACTTTCATCTAATATGAATTTACAGATTTTTTTATTTGAATCTGCAACAAGAATTTCAGCTTTGGATTTGGGTTTGGCCAGAATCTTGAAGTATCAAATACCATGAATATGGATCACAGTGAATTGGGAGGATGCTGCGAAAATGCAAGATGTCATCCTTGTTAGGATATAGTTGATTTGAATAGTCTCACATCAATTACTACCACAAAATGGTGCGTATAACATCAGATGTGGTGGAAATGCAAAAATGTGGCGAAAAAAGAGCTTAATCCGCCACATTTGTAAGTGCCACAAAAGGGTATTTCGGGCAATAACTTGCTTAATCCGCCAGGTATACTTAAAAGTAAAATCCATTGTTCTGACGGATATAATCGCCAATAGCCAACAATCCAATTTTTATCTTTTTTAAAGTAAGGACTTAATTAAAATTTTAAGATATTAAAATTAATAAATAAAAACGCGATGACTCAAGATCGCGTGATGAAGCACCGACCCTACTCTGACCCACTAAATCTTTTGGAGTTATCACATATCTCTAAGATTTGGACTTTGGTGCAATCATTTATTTGTTACCATTTGAATTTTGAATGCACCACCACACACACCAAGTGCATTTTCCAAGGTTTCTCAGAAGAAATCATATCAAATTTTCACACTCATAGTACAATTCATCAACTTGCCAACAATTTTAAAAGGTGTACCGAATTTGTTCTAATTACATTATGGCTCGCTTTGGTACATTGTAAAATAATGCATTTTACAAATTAATACAAATGCATTACTTTACGGGCGCTTGGTATAATTAAATAAAATTTATGCAATTAGACAAGTGATTGTTGGTGGTGGTGATGATGGCAGTAGTTGTGATTGTGGCTGTGTTGATGGTAATTACGAATGTGGGTGATGATGGTGGTGGTGGTGTAAATGGCGGTGATTTTTAAATGGTGGTGGTTGTGGTGATCATGCTATAGTGGTGGTGATGGTGGTCGTGGTGATTATGCTAAAGTAGTGGTGATGGTGGTTGTGCTATGGTAATTGTGGTGGTGGTAGTGGTGGCGGAGAGGACAGTTATGGTGGTAGTTGTGGTATGTTATGGTATCGGTGATCTTAGAGGTGGTGATGATGGTCGTAGTGGCTATGGTGGTTGTGGCTATGGTGGTGGTGGGCAATGACGATGATTTAAAAATGGTGGTGGTTGTGGTGGCTAAGCTATGGTGGTTAGGTGAATATAATGTTGGCGGATGGCGGTTATGGTGGTACTAGTAAAGTTGGTGGTTGTTGTGGTATGTTATGGCATAGGTGATCTTGGAGGTAGTGATAATGGTGGTAGTGGTGGCTATGGTGATTGTGGTGGTGGCGGTGGTCATGGCAGTGGAGTGGTGGTTGCGATGGTTTTATTATAGTAGCAGCGCTGATTATGATGGTAGTAGTAAAGGTGGTGTTGGTTGTGGGTGATTATGCTATGGTAGTGGTATTGGTGAAGGTGGTGGTGATGGTGATGGTAGTAGTGGGGTTGGCGGTGGTTATGGTAGTGGCAATGGCAGTGGTTGTTATGGTTATATTATGGTGGTTGTGGCGGTGGCGCATGATGACAAAACGTGTGGAGTTGGTGGTGGTAGTTGTGAAGGTGGTGGTGGTTGGGGGTGTTTTGCAAAGTAAGATGAGATGATGAGAGTTTTGAAAGTAATGCGGGAGATTTTGTTCCACAAAGTTTTGCAGAATTTTATAACTAGGAGATGTGGAGGTTCTGAATTCAAATTCCAATAATTATTTTTCGTAAAGTCAACCAAACACCTAAGTTTATGTAACCGCCGTAAATTTTTGCATATGCATTCTTTTACCGTATACCAAGCTGAGCCTTAGTACTTGCTTTCATGATGTCATCAGGGCACGGTTGTAGATAATGTTTGAGGAACAGTCACAAAATAGTATGCATATTTAGAAATGACTGTTAGAGCGGTTAGCAAAGTTGTGTTGAGATGGTGTTTGGACATAGTTGGCTTGGCAGATTGAGCACGCTCTTGGGTGAGTTTGTCCACCGTTTTGATCAGACGATCCATCTAGATCATGAATTGATCCACTACTTGATGCAGATTTTAAACTACTTGATGCAGATTTTTAATTACTTGATGCAGTTTCACTAAAGCAAATAAACCATATTTGTCATACCGCAAGTGCATGATTATTTAATTAGTAGACAATGGCAAATACGGGTCGATCCCACGAAAATTGACTAGACAACCGAATTCTAAAATCAAACTAATCTAAAGTGGGGGTTACAGTAGTTGGAAATTCCTAAATTAAGATAACTAAATTGAACAACTAAAAATTAAATTGATAAGATGATGAGGGAGTGGACCGAGACATTGAACACCACTGGTTTTTTTAGACTTGTGTAAACTAAATTGTTGTTTTTGAAAATCACTACGACTAATCTAAGGATTAATCCACATTCACAATTGCTTTTAGTAAAGGGCGCCTAAACCCCTAGCATTGCATTTATTTCTACTACACACAATCACATGTTTAACTTAATTAATCAAAATATGCTTTGAATATCAACAAAGAGAACTTCTAACTACCGATTAGTCGTCTTAGATTATTATACTGAATATAATCGGTGAAAACAAATTGTTCATATTCAGAAATCAATTGTATCTAACATTTAAGTATATAGAAAACAGTAATTCAAATACGACAAGCTCTAGAAAATCTTGTGGTTTCATCTTCTCCTCGGTGCGGGGTCTAGAAAATCATGGTGAATGAGGTCACAACATTGGGTAGGTGAAATTCATCTCTTCACATGCAACTGGACTGTGGTGGTTCAAAATACTGGCTGGGTGCAGATAAACCTGAACAAGAGTGAGGACATGGTGGCTCAGACAGAAACCTGAGGTGCCAATAGCCAACTGATTCAAAAATCGGTTGCCTTTCTTTCTCTTTCCCTCATTTTCTCAGGTTCTTCGTCCTCCATGAGCTTCTTCCTCGTCCTTGTTTTTGTTGTGTTTTGTGTTGTGAATGTACCTGCAAGAGAGAGAAAGGAGAGAGTGAGCAACGAGAGATGAGGAACAGGGAAGGAGGAGGCGAGTGCCGGTTGGCAGTGCGACCTCCTCTGTTGTTGTTCTCCGTTCGAGCTCACCTGCAAGAGAAAAAGGAAAGGGTGAGGAAGACACGAGAGAGATAAGCGAGAGATAGAGATAGAGAGAGGGTCGAGAAAGGAATAGGGGAACAGGGAGCTCGAGATGCTGTCATGTTGCGAGGACGGTGGCTTGCAGTGGTGTTAGACGTTCGTGATGTTGACCGAGAGAAAGGAAGGAGGTTCCGGTGATGGTGGTGGTGTTGGACGGTGTGGTATGGGCTGTTAGTTTGGCCGGTGTGTGGACGGTGGTGTTGTGAGGGAAACAAGGGATGAGGCGGTTGTCTGTGTGTGCGTGATGATATATTATGTAATAATTCAGTGAATATCAAACACACTCTTGGGTGAGTTTGTCCATCGTTTTGATCAGACGATCCATCTAGATCATGAGTTGATCCATGCGAGGATCTGTGCCAGTGTCTCCAGATGTTTGAAATGATTGGGCTATCATTCCATGTTGTGGCTCTCTGTTGTCGGGCATAGTTGGCCCGAGGGCTGTCACTGGGTTTGCAGCTTCACTGATGGAAGGATTACTTTGATTATTACTGGATTGAGGATCTGTAGAGTTTTCCATTTATTCTAAAAGCTTTTTAATCGTTGATTAGAATTGACGAAGTTTGCAACTACAAACCATATTCTAGAAAGGAAACTGTCATTCCTCACGGACGACGCCAAACTGATGCGTCTAAAATCTGATCTCTTCTGAGTCTGACCTGCAAAACAAATGTTAGATTGCCAAATACCACATTTTTGGTGGTCAAAGACACTCTGATGCTTAAGTCAGTAACTCAGTACGATATAGAGATAAATCTGGACAAAACTCAATTAAAATTGAAACCTTTGTCAAATATTCCTTTTACCTTATATAGTGGTCGTTATTAATTATTTGTGTGACTTAAGCATGTGAGCCGCAACGAGAGGAAATGTTCTTTGTAACGGCCTCTTCCTAGTAAAGATACGTCCTCGGGGTCATAACTCTTTTCACGACTCTTTGTCCTTGTAACATTCCTCCTCTTTAAGGGAAAACTTTATTGGGCCTGGATATGGGTATCTGGCTATGATTTATTCCGATGGGCCTTGTTTGGGCTTTTATGATTGGATTTGCCATTTTTGGGATTTGTGAATTGACATGGTCTTGACATATTTGATTCTCATGATAGATGATTTTTGCCACATGTATGGTCGTGATGACAGTCTTATTTAATGTATCATCAGCTACTTCTCCCATTAGTTAGTGGGTATGCTAACGTGGTCACTAACTCGACAACGTTGTTAGCAACTTTTGATCAAGTTGGTATTCTCATATCTCGTTCATCCGTTCGTTTCCACGCACATTTATGAGCTATCATATCTCGTAAGTCGTCCTATGAGCAGTCACTTCGTTACTCGTCTCTATAAAAATGAGCGTGATATATTTGTTTATCTCCTTACGCTATATTTGAAATTAATGCTTTTTTTTTTTTTCGTTCTACTCGCTCCTTGATTCATTTTCAATGTCTGCAACGGTATACTAGATGGCGAGGCGCTTAGCGCTTGTAAAGCGTTCTTTTCACCCAAGAAGGTTTCGCAGGTGACGTTAAATAGTGTTCGTTCCGACTACTCTCTTATATCCGACCTCGAGATATTTCTGCCTAGGAAGAACAATAGTTCTTATCGTCCAAGGACTGATTATATTGCACTTTACCCGTATATGTTCTAGTCTGGACTTCAATTTTCAATCCGAGAGATATTTTTGAAATATTTAGATTTTTTGGGCAATCCTCCTGCTCAAATGGATTCTAACGGCTGGAGGGTGATGGTTTTTACTTACGCTAAAACCGTTGTTACTGGCATTCCCTTGACTGTTAGGGTTCTACATTCGGTGATTGGTCTCCTGGTGACCAAGAATATTTGTTTCTTCTGCTCTCATGTCTGTTTTGGAAACTTAACGATGACATCAGAGGCTGGTCGAGGTTCTGATTTTATGCTTCTGTCAATTCCAGCCATTTCAACTTGCGAGGTCGTCAGATTATGTTTTCATTTAGAGGGAGGGCGAAGTAAAAATTATTATTGAAATTCTAAACATTTAAGGGCCTACATATAATTTACAAATAATTAAAGGCTTTGAATAAATTATATTAGGGTAATAGGGGGCTGGTTTTTTTTTATTGAAAATAATCTGACTTTGGGAGTGTAAACTGTACATATGTGTAATTTAAAATGACAAAAATACCTCTGAATACTATTCAACTAATTATTGATTTTTCTTGTAAATATGATAAATTTGGGAGGGCATTTTGGTCTCAAATCCAACTTCTTCAATCCAATTTCTTTGATCCAACTTCTTCACTCTCAGATTCAACTTCGATTCAATTATCTGTCTGCACAAATCTGTTTTTATAGGTTAGATCTTCTCTACACATTTGTTGACTTGCAAATTTTTAGTTTACAACTGCTATGAAGAAAACTTTCAAAGTTTTAACTAAAAACTAGCAACCCAAAAGAGCAAATATAACACACTGAGAATCTGAGGTTGATTTCAGGTCAATTTTGTTGGTGGTTTTGTGTTTTGTGCTTGATTTGGTTTTGATGGCTCATAAAAGTATACTTAGGTCTAAATTCGATTGATGTGTGTACTTAATGAGTGTGAACTGGATGAACTCTGTAAAAGGAGGATACATGATCTGTAAAAATCAATTTTTTAACATTTGGGCTTGTCGTTGATTATGTGCTTGTTTGGGGGTTCAGGTTGGTTTTTGTGTTGAATTGCTTGGTCTATGTAGTGGTGTTGGCTGATCTGCATGGAAACTCTCGTCAATTGTTTGTGTGCTTCTAACATTATCACTTGTGACAATAATGGGTAACATGCAATGGACTAGAAAGCCGTAGCTACTGATCCATATGCAAGTTGAAAATTTTCTTTTTGATTTATTGATCTATATGCATGATGGACTGATTAGGGATTACTTGCATAATCATAATATGATTTTAAGTGTATTGGCTTTTTATGTTGTTTTTTTTTTATTTTTTTATTATAAAATCATAGGCAACGACTACCTCGCACCATCATATCCTCTCTCTTACACCACCATTGATTTTTTTTTTTTAACTTTCTCACACCACCTATATAAACAAAAACCATCCATATTTTCCATCATCATTCGAATCGAAATGCAATGGTTCCTACCTCTCCCATTTGAAATCTCTCATCACACTAAAATCTCTTGCAAATCTTCTCACTCTCCCTCGAAAACTCTCAAAATCCCCTTAAAGTTGAAATCCTTAAACCTAAACTCGATAAATATGCATATATAACTTAACATAACAACTCAAACTCAACGAAAAATTGGGAAACTTTCGAACTAATTTAAAACCTCAATTGAGACTGATTCTCAAGCTCATCAAAACTCTGAGTTATCTAATAAACACAACTTAAATGAAATAAAATAAAATAAAAACTTGAATCACTTGAAAATGTTTTGAAATGAACAAGTTATTGTCATTTTACTAAAGTCACGCAAATCTGTCCGAAAAATGAAAATGGGATAATGTTCCTTACTTTCAACCAACTTATGTGCTCGATCGAGACTGATTCTGAAGTTGGTCAAAACAAAAAAGTTATAGTACTCTCAGTTATCTAATAAACACAACTTGAATCACTTGAAAATATTTTGAAATGAGCAAGTTATTCATTATATGCAAAGGTTCAACTTAAAACTTCTCTTTTTGATCATTTTAATCTTGTATTGTTCTTGACTTTTTTTTTTATTATAATGAAAATGCAAAAACACTTGCAATCTGCAGAAAGGCAGGGGAGAGTCTAGTGATAGAGGAGATTGAAGTAGCTCCACCTAAAGCTTGGGAAGTGAGGATCAAAATACTGTACTTCTCTTTGCCACATTGATATCACCTTCTGGAAAATGAATGTAAGAACAACTTCTCTTTGGGTTTTGATCAGAAATTATCTTATAGCTTTCTGTATCGTATTGCTGGTACTGTGGCTTCTTAGATAGTGAATGGTTTACCTATTAATGTAGTTTTTGCTTTTCATGCCTTGCCTTATACTTTTAGACTGATCCACTATCCATAGTTGGAATCTCAGTTATTGTTGAAAATGTACATTGGAAATGGTTCAGAATAATTATTAATTTTGATAGACATTTCCGGCGAATAATTATAAAATTTATAATTTTTATTAAAAATTAGTGTGGAATAATTATTAAATTTTATTAAAAATTACAGAAAAAAATGATTTAGATGGGGCGGAATAAGTTTTTTTTTTTTTTTTTTTAAATTATCAAATCTGGCGGTTATATCCGTCAGAACAATGGATTTTACTTTTAAGTATATCTGGCGGATTAAGCACCAGAAATACCCTTTTGTGGCATTTACAAATGTGGCGATTTTTTAATCCACCATTACAATGTTTATCTGGCGGATTAAGCTTTGTTTCCATCACATTTTCGCATTTCCGCCACATCTGATGTTATACACGACACTTACAATCCGCCACAATTGAGCGGTAGTGATTGATGTGAGACTATTCAAGCCAACTCTATCATGCATTGTCGCAGTATCCTCACAATTCACAGTGATCCATATTCATGGTATTTGATACTTCAAGATTCTGGCCAAACCAAATTCCAAAGCTGCAATTCTTGCAGATTCAAATCAAACATCTGTAAATTCATATTAGATGAAAGTAAGCTCATGACATATCTAATATTGACACCAAAAACTAAGAACATGAGTTAGAATATCTTATCCTTCATGGTAGTCGACACTTGAAGATTCTTGCAAAAGTCCAAATCAAAATTAAAATTCAGTCAAAATCAAAATTCATAAAATATTCAAATCAAACATATGTAAACTTTCTTAACATATTCTATACTGACTTTCATATTCTACAATACTTTCCTGTTCTATAACATAGATAGACTTTCTTTCTATAAGAATTTTCAATACAATATTTCCCTCACGAATCCACCGTGTTGTAGATGAAACTACGGCTTACTACATATTTAATTATGAGCTTCGCTAGGGGTCGAGGGAGAGAGCGAGGAAAAGGGGCGAGGGATGGGTGGTAACCACTCATTCGCCTCGAGATGAGCGCATCGGATTTGAGATGCACAATGACGCTCATCTCAAGGCAAATGAGTGGCTTCCACCCATCCCTCGCTCCCTCCCTCGTTCCCTCCCTCGACCCCTAAAATTTTCGATTTAATGAGACCAAAGTAGGAACATAAGTGGTTGTAAAAGTAACAACATATTTGTATTCATAGAGGGTTTCAAACACCTTAGTTTTAGTATTAAAAGATACTATTCCAGCTATTGTTGTATCCAATATGACATTTCCATATGCATCGCGGTTGTATATCCGTATGGAACCCAGGTCTTTTATCAGAATCCATAATGACCGTATCCTCTAGTATCCAATCATGATTTGCGTGGCACATCAAGACCCAAAGATCCATCTGCTTCAAAATTTCACCATGATAGGTTTTGTTCACTATACAGAGTCTTCCATGCAGCTCTACCATAGAAATGTTGTACATGTCCGCGTTTCTTATTTCTGATGGTAGACTCAATTCCTTGAAAGTCTCATCTCGAATATTGAATTCGAGAATTGTAAGACCGCGAATCCCCTCTGATTTGTTGACCAACCAATACATCACTCCATGAACAAATATCAGCCACCATTTAAGTGGATACTTGGGTGCTGTGATGGTTCTCCAAGATGACGGAGATGTATCAGTGCCATTAATAGTTAAAACTGCATATTGCATGGAAGTATAAGGCAGAGGGGGAGTGAATCTATCAATAGAAATTGGATCAGAGTAAACTTGAACTAGCTTATACACGTTTTCTGATTTGTCATAACCAAACCCGAATGTCCTTAAGCCAAATTAAGTACCAAGTTTTTGTTCGATGGGAAAAGTTCGGAATTGCTCAGTGGTGGGATTGCAAATGTAGAAATTATTCTCATCAAACAGGCAAACTAAACCGTTGACGGAGCAGGGTATCACTTGGAGAAGTGTTTCATCGAACTTGTTCATTAATGTTTTGATTAGAAGATTTGTTTTGGGTTGATTATGATGGTCTAGGTGGTAGGTTGAAAGGTGAACTTGGCAAGTTGGAAGTGCGCATAGGCTCAAGTCTCGTCATAGTGAAGATTGTTAGAATGTTGATGAGAATTAAAGTTTAATCCCATGTCGAGTAGTGAGTCAATTAAAGTGAAGTTAATAAGTGATTGGATGTATGTCAATAAGTGACGAGGTGAGGCTTTTTGAGAGCAGGTGAATAATTGAGCCTCATTCTTAATAAAAACCCCATACTCAAGAGATGACGGATGTCTAAATTGGGGACAATGCATCTTGTAGTTGTTGTGCCGGAGCTTCCTCTTCTTCCACATAATCATCAAATTAAAAATTAATTTCTTATATAATTACAATCATTTCTAATTATGCCTACTACTTTGTGATTATTCCTCAACATTATCTATATCATGAAAGCAAGTAGGTGGGGATCCTAGAAATATCTTAAATAATTTATTAATTTAAATTCAGTTCTATCTGATATCGGTTTAGTTGGCAAGTTGTTGGGGAATATTAAATCCACAAAATATCAATTTTGGAGCATGTCAATAATTTCAATTGTTTTTTTTTCAAAAATTCTAGGGAGCGAGCTCGAGATAAGCAAAATTGTCTTGAGATGTGTGGCATCGCTTATCTCGAAGGGGATGGATGATTACAATTACCCCTCGCATTTACCCTCGGTCCCTAGAAAGGCTCATTTTTTTAGATCAATTTATATATCTGAGTATAGAAAGTATAGAAGTTTGACATGTCATATTCACATGAATAAGTCATGCAGTCAGGTTTGGTAGTTATTTTTTTTTATTTTTTATTTTTTTTTACTTTTACTCATTTTCTTTAAAATACAATCACAAACATTATTTATAAAAATGTAAAAATTCAAAATTTTAACCAAAAGATGGCTACTTACCCTGACTGCCTAAAATTATTGTATTCATATATAGATGATGCTTGCTTAGCTTGAAATGAATGTAAATGACAAAAATATCTGCTTTTGCGATATTGAACAATGTCGATATGGAACTTTGCGTTAGGTGTCGGTGTTTATCGGTAGATATTCAAATCTCTCTTTCTAAGCTCCATTTATCTCCTGATCACCTAACTCGCTTTTTAGAACATTTTCTTTCTCCATTTATTTGACTTTATAAAAAAAGAAAAGAAAACAAATAGTACTATTCAATAAAGCTTAGTTTTCCTATAATTTTGAGTCAAAAGTCAGAAGGGCTTTTTTCTTTTTCATTACTTTATTTAGTTATGGCATTCTCTATGTTCTAAAATTTTCATTTTTCTTATAAGCTTTTGTAAGGTTTTCAACCCTCAATATTTGCTACAATCATGTTATTATCTACTATTCTTTGGGTTGTTTACCAACTACCATGGGAAGTCGACATTCAACAACAAAACTAGCATACACGGTATTCTTAACTTTGTCTTTTAAACATCGATTACACGGATCCCCTAAAACATTAAACTTGAAACCATGGGCAGATCTACCCTTTGGCTAAGGGGGTCATTTGCCCCCCTTATTTTTTTGAAAAATTTCACTAAATTACTCATGTTTTTTTATATTGCCCCTCTTTAAAAGTTTAGATTGCCTCATTTTGTATATAATATTGGCTTTTGACTCAACTAAAAATTAAATTATGGATTATTTTAAAAGTTTAGGTTCTCCCATCCCCACTCTTTCTATTCAAATCTCTGCTACTGATAAATTTGCGTTTTAGGGTTTGATATAGCCAACTGCTATGAAGTTGAACGAATTGGGAGTGAAAATATAAGAGTGAGATGAGAAGCGGAGTTGAGAGATTATAGAGTGAGAAAGGGTTTCTGAGGGAGAGAAAACATAAGAGAAGGAAAATAGGAGAGAGTAAGAGGGTTGTGAGGGTGGGTTTGTTGGGAGTTAAAAAAGAAAAAAAAATTCATTTGACTCAGAAAACCACGTTCAGGGGTAAATTGGTATTTTCAAACTTTTTTTTTTGCCCCCTTTGTCAACAATTCTGGCTCCGCCCCTACTCGAAACATGGCTAAGTTTTTCAATGATGCCAAAACATAATTCATTCATTTAAACTTTGAGAAACACATAAAATCTTTGGAGATTTTATCATTATTTTCAGATCATGACACATCATCTTGGTTGCAAAACATAATTGTAAAAATTTGGTTTCCTAACATTTTTTAATTCTAATATAAACTGAACATTTGATAATAATGTAAAAAACATTTAATTAATTGAGTTAAAAAAATAAAAAAAACTGACTTGGGATCACTAAAAGGAGAACAAGAGTATTCACGTAATTAGCACTCTGAACAATTGCACGGCCTAAAAGATTTTTTTTGTGATCAATGTGGAAGCTTTTTTATTTATTATTTTTTTAATCAAATTGGGATATTGATCCATTTTATTCATTTAAAAATTTACGCCCGAAGGTTACATGACTGATTCTATAGGGTTAACCAAAAAACCGAAACAAACTCTCACAAAAGATAAGATTCACCAATACAAGCCTAGACAATAAACAAACTCAGTCTTTGTACCTTTTGTTTTCTTTCCTAGTTCTATTGGATTTTCGGGGACAAATGTTGATATATTTGGTGTGACGCCTCTTATTCATCTTTTCGTTTGACAAAGCCCCTAAATTCAAATCACTGTTTGCTGCCTGTGGACCTAGCTCAGATTCTGAGTTGATTTCATCACTATCCTCACTAGTACTTTCGAGTGTATTGATATTCAATTTCTGCCGTCGAAGTAACCTATTTTCTTTGTGCAAAGATATAGCCTTATTCAAGTTGTCCCCGACTCTTTTATACTCTGAAAAAGTTTCGATAACGTATTTGTCAAAATGTCTCTTTAACCTGAGCAAAGACTGAAACTAATCATTCGAAGAATCCTGCACTTGCTGACCCTGCATAGCATCCCCTAGTTCTGTGCTAGTAGCACCGAAAAAAAACTCTAATGTGATGCCGGGCGCTGGCTGAGGTGAAGCTGCTAACATGGCGAAGTTGATGTTTGGTGTTGAATTTGGACTTCATACCAATGTTTATTCAGATCTATGTTGCGTCCATAATAAATTACAAATTCCATCAAAATAGTAGAGTAATTCTTGTTAAACTTAAATTAATTTTAGAGTGAGAATAAGAAATTAGGTTTTGCAATCACAATGATACGACATTATTCAAGAAAGTTTTTTATAATCTCGAAATATACAAATATTTTAAAATTTTTATCATTCTTTTAATATCACACCGCATCATCCTGATTGCAAAAAAAAAAGTTGCAATAAATTTCTAATATTTTTTATAATGTTTTTTTTCAAGATTATGAAATAAAAAGTGAATAAGAGTTACTTTTTCCCCTTTACCCGACCCAACCGGTCAGTTGCCCGAACCCGTTCGGTCAGATGCCCGATCTGCCCGTGGTGTCCACACTCCAACACCTTCAATAAAAAAAAACTTTCCTCTCCTCTTATTCTCGATTTAACGCCACCACCAATTCAGGTGGCGCGATAAGCACTTCTGGTGCGCCGGGCGCTCACGATAAGAAGGTGGGGGGTGTTGATTGCGCCCACTGACTGTAATGGGGCAAGGACTGAGTTGCAGCTCGAGAGCTGAGTATGGTGGGCTGTTCAGTGCAGTTCAAGTTGGCGACTTGGACTCTGTTGAAGCTCTCCTTGAGAAAGACCCCAGTGTTCTGCATCAGAGCTCTGTGTATGATCGACTCTCTGCACTTCATATTGCAGCTGCAAATGGTCAGATCGAGGTGGGTTTTATGTTTTTTGGAGAGATTCTGAGGTTTGATCAATGGGTTTGATAGAATTTTGTTTTTTAAAAGAAAAGTTGTGGTTTTGATGAAAGGGTATCAATGTGTTTGCTGATTGATGGAAGATTTTGGTGGTTTTATGGGTAAAAGTTGAATTTTGGATGAATGGGATTTGTGTTTGGTGGTTGATTTAGCGAATTGTGTGAGATTTTGATGAATGGGTTTTGTATGGTTTGATTGTGAACAGGTACTTTGCATGATTTTGGATCGGTTTGTTGATCCAGATATCTTGAATCGACATAGACAGGTAAGAAATGATGAAGAGAATTATCATTTGGTTCCTGAAATGTTTGATCTAATGATTGTTATGTTCAATTGTTTGGATTGTTACAGACTCCACTTATGTTGGCTGCAATGCATGGGAAGCTCTCTTGTGTGTTAAGGCTTCTTCAAGCAGGGGCAAATGTATGTAAAAAAAGTAAAGATTTCTGTCAAGTTTTTATAGATATGTTGCATTTTGTTTGAAACTTTTGAGTTTATGATGGAAATGATGAATCTGATATTGGGTATTTTTGAAATTGATCAGATTTTAATGTTTGATTCAATTCATGGAAGAACTTGCCTGCATTACGCCGCGTACTATGGGCATAAAGAGTGCTTGCAGGCCATTCTTTATGCTGCCCAGTCTACACCAGTTGCAGATTCTTGGTGAATATTGTTTAATAAACTAGAATTTCACAAAATTTTGTTATTTTTAGGAATGGTTATTTGTTTTAATTATTAATTGAAGTCAAATCATTTCCAATATTTCATCCTAGAATTTCAGTATTGTTTGCTATGTTTTGACTAAAATTGAATGAGCAGGGGATTTGCTAGATTTGTGAATGTCAGAGATGCAAATGGAGCAACTCCATTGCATCTTGCAGCCCGGCAAAGACGGGCCGAATGTGTTCATGTCTTGTTAGATAATGGAGCACTTGTTTGTGCTTCTACAGGAGGATATGGGTAAAGTAATCTTCCTTGAGAGACATTATTCTTTATTAAACTTCTATGGTTGTTGTAATTTGCCAAGATAGGAACTGATGGGACTTCAGTTTCAGCTGCCCAGGGAGTACATCACTTCATTTGGCAGCTCGTGGTGGTTCTTTGGATTGCGTAAGGGAGCTTCTTGCATGGGGAGCAGATCGGCTTCAAAGAGATGCATCTGGGTAAGCCTTGGTACACAGATAGAGTACTTAAGTTTAAACTTTTTCCTAGTTATGCAGATGATAGAATTGAAGAACTATTCTCATTTGCAATTATGGCAAACTAAAAGTACAATCCAGGTTAAATCGTTTATATTTCTTGGTCCCGTTGTAGAAAAATGCATTTGAAGTAGTTCGGATTTGAAATACGAGTTGAAATCGACTAGAGACACTAACTATTCATTCTACTTTATCTTTTGACATTAATTTTCATATTATGTGATGTCTGCAGGAGAATCCCATATGTAGTTGCAGCAAAGTATCAGCACGGAGCATGTGCAGCGTTGCTGAACCCTACATCAGCAGAGCCACTAGTTTGGCCGTCACCACTGAAGTTCATTAGTGAGCTAAATCCAGAGGCGAAGGTCCTTTTAGAGAGGGCTCTCATGGAAGCTAATAGGGAGAGGGAGAAAAACATCCTTAAGGGAACAAATTTTTCGCTTCCATCACCAGCAGATTCTGATCCCGAAATCGACGACAATATGTCTGAGGTAAGCCTCCCTTACACTTAAGTTGCAACTTCCCTTTTATTGAATGTGGATACTATACGCTGTAAAGATTGGTGGGGTCTTTGGGTTATAAGAACAGAGATGGTTTGTAACCATTTCTCATTTTTTGAAGATCAAAACTCTGCTATGAAAAAGTATCCTCATATCTTTCCTCAAATATTTCAAATTTGGCTTAATAATAGATACTTCCATTCGCCGAGATGTACATCTAGGTGATATCATTTGTTTGTAAATGAAGGAAAAGTCACAAACCCACAATGATTACTTCATGCTTTCAAACAAAAACAAATTTGCGGATTAATGATAGCAGTGATATCACCCAATCAACCTTATAATAATTCAGTGTGAGAAATGATTCCTATACCCTTCACTATAATTAGATTTACGTAGTTAAATGTGTTACGCACGCGCGCCCTATCTTCTTGATATAATCTAGGAAATACAAAGTTGACCTGAGCTTAATATGGAAACTATTAGGAGAAACTATACTACTAAGGATATAACAATGTTTAACATCTAAACAACTTTGACATTCTACTGAAGTGCGTGCTCATTTTTAACAGGTGAGTGACGCCGAGCTATGTTGCATCTGCTTCGATCAAGTATGCACAATACAGGTCCAAGACTGTGGCCACCAAATGTGTGCACATTGCACACTAGCCCTGTGCTGCCACAACAAACCTAACCCTACCACAGCGTGTCTTTCCTCCCCTCTCTGCCCATTTTGTCGTAGCAGCATTGCTCAACTAGTGGTAGCTAAGGTGAAGACTGATGATGACACTGAGAGGGAGAGGGAGAGGGACGTCAGCCCTTCAAAGCTAAGGGGGTCGAGGAGGTTGAGCAACTTCAGCGAGGGCAGCAGCAGCTTCAAAGGCGTGTCAATGGGATCATTCGGGAAAATGGGTGGGCGCTCTTCAGGAAAGGTTGCAGCCGACAGCAGCGATTGGGTAGATAAGCTTTCATAAGTGGGGGGAATTCAGCATTGGGTATCAAAATCATTGCGGATGTGTATAGTGCTTCTTTTGCTATGTATGTAGATTCTGAGAAATTCTGATAGCAAAAGGAGTGGGATTCAAAATAAGGAGGTTTGGGTGGTGGTTGGTGATGAAGGGGAAAGGGGTGGATGGTTATTGGGGGTGGGGAGTTGAGAGGAGGGAAGGGGATTGGTTTTTGGTTGCGAGTGTAATGTTGTTTTCAATTTAGATTGAATGCAAAACCAACAAAAAGAAATCTCTCCTTTTTTTTTTTTCTCTTTTAATTTTTTTTTAAGATAGTATTATACTATTATAAGGGTAAAGCAAAATTTAGATATTTTTGTTCGAGTCGAGATTGCAATGGTTAGAGTATCGATTTGTTTGCCTGAAATACATGGTTGGTTAAGACCAAACCTGGATTTCTTATAGAGTTGGGAGTTTGTGTTGTTTATTTATTTATTTTTTAACTAAAAAATTGGATACCTTGTTTTTTCATGTCCCTTGAAGCATGACAAAATCCCAGTCATTTTCTTCCTCCAAAAAAATCTTGGAACTTGTATTTTACTTGATCAAAATATTAAATTGATTTTTATTTTATAAGTTAGAAATAATTTAAATGCATAAAAAATACGAAAAAAGATAAGCCTGCAAAAACTATTGAAAAATTAAGTATGGGATTTGGGAGTCATGTGGACATGTCTTCCAATTGGCTTTCACTTTTTCATGGTTAAGTGAGTAAATCTAGTCAGCCAGAGCAATCAGTCATTTTTTTTTTGTGAAATCAGGCTCTTTACATTTTTATTCATTTTTCTTTAAAACACAAATCATAAATATCAATTATATAAAGGGTAGAAATGTAAAAAGTCTCAACTTTGGCAAAAAAAATAGCTGGTAGCCCTGGCGGGATTAAAGTATTGATTGGGCCTACAAATCAGATCAAAAGTGACACGTGGCCTGTCAATGTGAGAGTCGCACATGATCTCCGTGACATCTTGTTGTATCTGATCTAACCACCAATAATATGGAGAGTGACAAGACGTTGTATTAGGGGTGGGCATCCCATCTCGCAATCCTGAATTCATTTCGATTTTTTTTGGATCATTTTGGAATTGATCAAACTCATCCCTATCCCGTCCCATTCCGATCTAGAGTGGGATGGGACCGGGATGAAGATTTTCAATCCCGCCTATCTCGTCCCAAATTTATTTATTTAATAATAATTATTATTAATTTTAATCAAAATACTCTTATAAATTAAAGTTTAGGATGTGTTGAAATTAAATCAATGTAAGATGAAATTCTATATGAAATCTAAATAAATTAAATTATTAATTCTAAATGAAATTTAATATTTATTTGCCTTTCAAAAAAAGTGTAATATTTATTTTTTTAATATTTGTTATTATTTATGATGTAAGTTATATGTATATAAATTTGACATTATTGTTGTGTGAGTATTGTGAGATAAAACTCTTTTTGTTATTTTTTATTGGGGGACTATTTAGTACGTGCTCATTCCATTCCAATTCCGTTTGAGATGAGACGAGATTGGAATAAAGTCTATTCCATTCCGTCCCGATTCCAAATAAATGGGATGAGATAGGAATGAGTCCATCTCGTTTCATGTCCACCCCTACGCTGTTTGGTGCGGATATGGTAGTTCCCCTCTGTGACGTGTATGCATGGTTGATTGATTTATTGGGCCCACACTGATTTGTTGTACGGCAGAGATTGAGTGTAAGTTGAAGTAAAGTGAGAGCCACGGTGAGGATTGGTTGAGTAGGTTTGGAGTGTTGTGTTGGATAAGGTAGAGAATGGGCAACACTTGTCATGCGATGGTACTTCCTTTGTCATGGTGGAGCACTTGCGATGCATTTGTGGCGGATGAAATTACAAGTTCAAGTTTCAAACCTGTGGCATACAGGGTAAGAGGGATTACGGGAAAAAAAAAAATGGTAGTTCTTTTGTGATTGATGATAAAGAACAATGGATATAGAGAGGAACATTTTATTAGGTGGTAGGTTAAGTATGGGGTATGGTAGAGCATGAAATAGATTGGATATGGTTTTTTAATCTTAGGATCGGTCTAATGAAAAAATTAAGCTTAATGTAGAACCAAAATCTTATGCTGTAGGAATGGGGATACATCGACTCTCTTTTAGGGTTGCATTTATCGTTCAACATTGGGATGATAGTGCCAATTAGGGGTGGGCAATGTCGGTTTGGTTCGATTTTGAGCTTCAAATCGATTTCGAACCGATTCCATTCGGTTTGCCCAAAATCGAAATTGAAATCGAATTTTGTATTTGTAAACCGATGAATTTGGTTGAACCGAATTTCGGATCGATTCGGTTCGGTTGGGCCGAAATTTTAGGCTCAAGCATTTGAAAGACTTTCATTAAAACATGTCCAATTTTTTTATAGGTCCAATTTTTTTATAGACCGAATTTTTAGCCAAAAATTGAAAACTTTGAGAGAAGCGGGTGATTTAGTGCATTAGGGTGTATTGCAGTGCATTTGTTGCACTAATCAAGTATTGACACCTACTTGTTATTTAGTTATTTATATATATCTAACTAATCGGTCGGTTCGGTTATAAATCGGTCAGTTCAAAACCGTAAACCGATTTCGAACCGTTTATAATCGGTTCGGTTCGGTTTAAATTATTTTATTTATACTCATATTTCGGTTCGGTTACCGAATCGAATTTGAAAACCGGTTCGGTCGGTTAACCGAATTTAAATCGATTTTTGCCCACCCCTAGTGCCAATGGTAGCTTGATTAGATGGTTAAGACTATGATGGTTTAATCCCCACATTTTAGATTCTATATCCACCGACAGCATGTTTGCCTTTAACATTGCGATGATACTGTATTTCAGTCTCAATGGTTTGTTTAACTAAGAGAACTCTCAAAACCTTCATTTTTTCATACCTCATGTGTATTTGTTAAGAACAACGAACTATTTTTTAGGGTTGCATTTGTCTTTCAACATTGCAAAGATACTATATTTTTATCTCAATGGTTATTTAACTAAAAGAACTCTCAAAACCTTCTTTTTTTTCATACCAAATGTATTCGTTAAAGATGGATGCTCTTAGTCTTGGCATTACAAAATTACATGCTAAGTTGAACAATCCCTTTACAAAATTCATCTACTTATCTTGATGTGTTTGCACTAATCATGATTTTCTAAAGAGGATTTGATTTAATTAAACTTTTCTATGTCATGTCATCACATCAGTACTCACTATAAGCATGCTTTGTTTTCAACCAATTGTCAAGTGCTAATAGACAAGCATTATGTAAACTCAAGTAGATAACAAAATACCTTCTTAAACATTATAGAACTTAAATATCTCTATATTTATCTTTAAAGCATCATAAGATCCATAGGTGCTTGATTAATATTGCAAAGTATAATGTTTATCTCAGTAATAATTAACTCTGAATGGCTGTCAGGCTATATGCCACAACTCTAGTAGTAGCAAGTTTTGAAAGCTTATCTTTGATCACTTTCTAAGCTTATAATGGCTTAACAAAATAATCTAATAGCTCATTATCCTAAGCAATATCTAAAATAGCAAGTGACATTGAGGCCAGACCACCATGTGAACTACACATGGGAGACAAGAAGGGTGAGAGAGAGCAATTACACCTCCCCATGAAAACTTAACTACCTTCCATGAAGCAAAGGACAAACACCAAGAATCTTTACCACCAAATTTTAAATGAGAAGGGGGTCCTTTTATATTTTTCTATTTCACCTGAAAATAGGGTCTTAATATCCAAAATTTGCAGAGGTCAGAAACCCCCCCCAGTTGAGCCTCACAAGGAATTCTTGGGGAGGTTGCCTCAAATTCTTGAATCTAATAAACAAAACCCCCTAGTAGACCTGAGCATAATAGAAAACATCAGGAACAAATTATAGAGAGTTAAGTCACAAAACTACTAAGAGCATCCACAATCATAATCCACAGTCGCCTTTTTCTCATTTTGTTTCTTAAGAAATCCTAGACCTTTTCACTTTATGGTATGGCTTTTGTCTCTACAAAATATTTCAAAAAATCGACAATTGAAATTTGTAACCGTCTCTTAGGACTTCCAAATGAATCAAATTCAAATCATTCACATATAACATACCATTTAGAAACAGAACTTACCAACTGCGCAAACTTTAATTTATATCACAAATTTCAGCTCCAAGAAAGAGTATAATGAAGTAGAGGTGATGAGAATGCACTTCTTCAATCGGTGGAGTGTCCACAGATCCAAGAGAGCAATATTTGTCCACCATTTACTGTTCCATTGGATCTCCTACCTGTATCTGAATCTAACCATGGACTTGAGTGAGGAGGTGCAACTTGACCATCGATAAATAGAGAGTTTGGTTCAGGGAGATCCTTCTGAGCTTCAGTGAATTCAAACATCACTGGGTTGTCATTCCTCCTATAGTCATTAGCAGTTTTCCTCTCCACTTCGAGAAATTGACCAAGGGATGGAGGAGTTATTGAATTCTCAGTGTCAACTCCACCCTTTGTACATAGAGAGAAAAACCGAGTTTTGGACTTAGTACTCTTCTTACACCGTAAGGATTCCGCATTTCTTCCCCTAATTGATCTTCCTGACAGCTCTAAGATGTTGGATACCCCAATTAGGCTTCCAAGTGTAATGCTCTTCTCATGGAAGAAAGACCCGGTAGACTGAAAACCAATCAAAGGATACTAAATTCAATATCACGCAATGTAAAGAAAGTTGCAACATTTTAAGCAAAATTGTTTACCGAAATCATTCATTCAAGTCAAGTTTTTCTCATCAATGGGCAAGGAGATGAACTTAGGCAATCAAAAATAACAAACTCGATGAAAGAGATTCATTATGTTCAGGTGATACAGCATTTACTATGGTAGGACATATTATTCAATACTTAATACGGAATTCAGATACTCGTACACGTTCATGCAACATATGTTAGGACATTGAATCCTTAGTGTAACTTGTGACATTGTAGTCTATTTTGACATTTAAGTAGTTCTAATAAGTTAAGAAGTGAGAGTAAGCAATAAATTCTAACACACAAAGCAAACTTGGTTGGTGTTGCCGACAGTATTATTCAATAACTACAGTATCCTAACTTCACATTAGCGAATCAATAGAGTCCATAATGAACAAGTAAACATGCATTATAAGCACCATAGAACACAATGTATCTGATGTGCATAAAGCAATGTTTTCTCTCATACATGTTTTGCATATTCTAAGTAACCTTTATACGTACTCTGGTCTGGTCTAAAAGCAAAGACCTTTTGGCAATTAAGTTACACTGTTTATATTGATGACTTTTGACTGAATGATGATGGTGTTCTTTGAAAAAAGGCAAGTAAAGAAGAATTAACCTACAAGTTATGTAGAAGAACAGAGAACCCTCTGCCAATCACAAGAAAATGACAGTTCATTTTCATTGATTTTCAAAAGTTGAGCAAACAAAACCAATAGTAAATGAGAGAATGAAATGTGGTAACAAAGTATGGTCAGTCACTATATCACACTCAACCTTGAGGGAACATGAAGAGAAGGATCTTTACTTTAGAGACCTTATAAAGATTAAATATTTTTACTACAGTATTGCTATCTCATTACACCCTAGTGGGAGATATTATGATGTTTTCACTATTTGCCATCATTGATTCTGATGAAGTCAGAGGTGGCATGGGGGTAATATTATTGAGAGTGAACATAAGTGTGAAAAATTATCTGATGTAATCACATTAAACCAACTTTTTATTTGATATGCTTTTAATTTTTATTGCATTTAGAGAGACAGTGAAGAACAAAAAAACATTAGCATGTATTTTTATATTCCATTTTCATTCTATAGACAATTGAACTGACCTCTGTATCTAAATCTGAAGAAGAATCAGAAGCAGAACTTGGAGAACCAGTGAGCAAAGTATTGAAGGATATGGATCCAGAAAATTCTCTTCTTCTCACCAATCCAACTCTCAGATTCAATGGTTGCAAACCCAGGGGCCACCCATCTTCCTGCAATCCAAACCCAACACAGATCTTTAGAAAAGAAAAATTAAGAAAAAAAAAAGAAGAGATAAATAAAGCAATAACATTTGGTAACATAACTCAAAAATCTTCACAAAAAAGCAACAAGAAGAAGAAGACAAGATGAATAGATAGAGACCCATCAATGGAATTGAAAAGGAGAACCCAACATAGGGAAGATACAAATGAGAGAAGAGAAGACAAGCACATACCCTTTGAGCCATAGCTTCCAAAATACTTCAAAGTCACTTCAGAGAAAGAAACAAAACTGTTTTAAGAGGCTGTGGGACTGATTGATTTACTAGGAGAAGAAAAGCCTCACCACCTCATTGAAAGAAAATTTAAACCAACTTGGTCACAGAAAGAAAGAAAGAGAAAGAAATATCAGTCATTTCTCATTGAAAAAGCTGCAAGTAATGGTAAGCTTGCATTGCATTAGAGGAGATGACCAATGGGTGAGACTGAATTCTTCCATTTATAAACACTTATAGGCTGATTTCATTCTCTGCTATCAGGAGGAGCACTGTTGAAACTTGGAAGTACCTGTAAGGTGAGAAAATAAGGTGATATGTAGCAGGACTGTATTCTACAAGAATTACCTACCCCCCTTCATTATTATGAATGGTGAAAACTTTCAAAGATTTTACAAAAACACCAAAAGAAGAAACAAAGGAAAGGACAACAGAGGAGTGGCTTATGTGATAACATTAACATTAACATCCCTATTTATGTTGTACTTCAAGCAGTACACTACTACTTCTTCCACATATGGTTGAGGTGCAAACAGGTCTGGTTTTAACTTTCAAGGGATGTTTTTGCACATGGTGGTCTAATAGAACCATGAACTAGGGTCCCTTGAGTAGAACATACCAACCAGTTGTCCACTCACTATTTATGTCTTTTGGATCTGAATGAAATAATGGTCATGGCCATGGCCATGGTCAAGTATGATTTACCAACCTACGTGTTAAACAAAATCATATCGATAGAGTCTCGGTCTAGCTTATTTGAAATTTACCATTCATCTGTGCCATTCAAGTTTTGCAATAGGCACTTTGTTTTTCTCACTGGCATTGTAACAAGGTAAGTTCCTGGAAATCAGTGAGCAAGGATTAACATACAATTATAACTGGCACTCTTTGTTGACTTAATAAGAAAGAATTAGTATAATATGAGACTTGTTCTGCAAGAGGCTAATAATTTACATTGACCTGTAAAACTCTGGCCCCAACTCTTGACACTCCTGAAAGCAGATTGATGACCAAAACAGTATAATTGATCACCGACAAGTTAATAATTGGACCTAATGGGTCATTTTGAACCCGAAGAAGTGAACATGCTTTACCTTCTATAATTGAAAGATCAGTAGGCCCAAGTTGTTACGGAACTTTTTTGTGTATCCATTGCATTTGTTCAGAAAACCACTGAGGACCAAGTTTATAGCCCCAAAGGCGAACTTGTTCAGAGTCTGATGAATTATACCAACCTTAAAAGTTCTGAAATCATATAGAAGGGAAGTTAAACTCACATTTGCACCCCAAGAGTTTCGTGGTTTGGGTAGAAATAGACCTTCCCTTAATTTATACATGGGTGAGATCTCAAATGTTTAGCATAGACGTTGCCACATGAGAAGTGAGATTGATGTCGTAGAAACCAATAATACTTGGACTCTACAACCCTTTTCTCCCGACAAACATTCAGTTGGTTGTAAATGGGTCTATAAGATCAAACTTAATCTACAAAGCCCATCTTGTGGCTAAAGGATACAATCAAGTTGAAGGTATTGATTACAAAGAGACATTTGCTCCTGTTGCTAAATTGACTACTATTCGTATTCTCTTTATTCTTGCAGCCACACAAGGTTGGCATTTATGTCAACTTGATGTCAACAATGTTTTTCTTTATGGTGGTCTTTTTGAGGATGTGTAGATGAGTCTTCCTCCTAGATTCGGCCGAAAGGGGGAGACTCGAGTATGCAAGTTGAACAAGTCCTTATATGGTCTCAAGCAAGCCTCGAGACGATGGTTCCTTAAGTTATCATCTGCTCTCATATTAGCCGGCTACAATCAGTTTAAGGCTGATTACTCATTATTCATCCGATCCAAGGGTAACAGCTTTACTGCAATTCTTGTATATGTTGATGATGTAATATTGGCAGGTAATGATCTCCAATACATTGAAGAAACTAAAAAAAAAATATAGCTGCAAAGTTCAAGCTCAAAGATTTAGGAAAATTGAAATATTTCCTTGGCATTGAAGTCACGAGGTCATCCAAAGGGTTGCTTTATCTCAACGAAAATATGCACTTGAAATATTGGAAGACACATGGTATCTTGGAGCATGCCTTCACGTTATCCTATGGATCAAAACTTGGTGCTCACACAAGATGATGGAGATTTACTACCAAATCTCGCAACATGCCGCAGACTTGTTGGAAGGTTGATATACTTAACGATTACGAGACCAAATTTAGTTTATTTAGTACATGTCCTAAGTCAATTTATGGACAAGCCCATAATACCACATTTTGATGCTGCACACAAGGTCTTGAGGTATATCAAGGCTTCACCGGGACAATGTATTTTTTTCTCTTCCACCAGCTCATTACAGTTGAAAGCTTATTGTGATGCAGATTGGGCTAGATGCAGAGATAGTAGATACTAGGAAATTAATTACATGTTATTGTGTCATGTTTGGCGATTCACCAATTTTTTGGAAAGCTAAGAAACAAACTACAGTGGCAAGATCTACAGCTGAAGCAGAATATAGGGCCATGACTTCTACATGCTGTGAGTCATACAAACCATGGCTTTTATGTTACATTATTCATCTACTGAAAAGAAAAAAAGAAAAAAAAGTAAAAGACATACAAAGAAAGATAAAGGATATTTAGTGAAAGAAAAAAAAAAAACACCAAAAAAAAAAATTGATTCATGATGAAAGTACAAAGAGAATCTGTTCAAGGAAAAGAAGGGAGACCATCACTTTTGCAAACATAAAAAAGTGATGTGATCGCAAGACCGTAAACTCCCAATAGCAAACAAGTACAGCATATTAAAATGAACAAGTTGGGGTAAATGCTTTGGTTTGGTAGTCATGCAAAACACATGCATAGAGGTTCTTTTACCTTAAGATAACTTTTTCTTTGTGATTTTTCAGTCCCCCACATCGATTCATTGATCCAGCCCTGCACAAGCTACATCTATCTAACCTATATTCAAAGATTAATGAACATTAAAAAGCATGCAGCAAGAAAGGGGAATAAGGCATGGTAATGCCATTGCCGTTCCCTATCATCCATGTCAAAGATCAAGAGTGGTCCACTGGTCCCTGTATAAAATGTTCTCATCATCGCAAGGTTGAAAACCAGGCAAAAATCTACATCAACATATTAATGCACCTCCTCCAAAGGACTTATAGTAGTTCCTCCATGCATCATATATTGGCAAGGTAATCTGTCAGTCAGCAGTATAGTCACTTTTTATGAGAAAATGAAAGGGGCTTCTCTAGGAAGTATTTCGAAAAAGAAGTGCTATATCCATGTAAGGGCACTTATAGCATTAAAAAGATTCATGCCATGAGAGGTGTGTTTTGTACATATGAGGGTAAAGTGTACATGATCTCCGTGACATCTTTGGACCACCAAATTGAGATCTTCATGAACATCTTTTGAAGTTTTGTGAGTGTAAAAGTCGAAGGTGGAAGCAAACAAGTATAAACACCAAAGAATAATCAAGCAACTGCAGATTCAACGAGACCGCTTCTATATATCTCCATCAAAGGAGAAAATCAATCTTTTCTCAAAAGTAGTTCAATCTTTAATGACATAATTAAGCACGGAGTTTCCTATGGTAAGAAATTCCATAGAAAATTACTGTTAATTAGATGGTAAAATTTGTTACAGAGTGTAGAGATCGTCTTACACTAAATATCAGCACTTGGCATACTACATAAGGTCCTCCATTATTTTATGGTGATTTTGTTCAAATTAAAAAACCGAGGAAATCTCCTCAAGTGCCTTATGAGCCTTAACCTGGTCATAATTCGACTTATTGATCAGTAGACCTAAAGAAGTGATCACCGACATGATAGTAATATTTTTCTAGTTCTTCACATTTGAGAACAGATTGATCACCAACATCATGTTTGTAATAATTGGACTTAAAGTTTGGCAAAGATTCAAAGATCAATACAGCCAAGCGGTGAAAGAGTTTGTGTGTACCCATGACATTTGCTCAGAAAATCATTATAAGTCTACAGACTGAGAAATCAATTGTCACTGGTTGGGCAGGACAGTAACACACCCTTACACTTGATGCAAAACATGTAGCATTAAAAAGAACAAGTTGGGGTAAATGCTTAGTTTTCAGTCATGCAAAACACATGTTTAGAGGTTCTTTTACCTTTGAGTACCTTTTCTTTGGTCCCTACAGAGTAATTCATCATCCAGGCTCTGCACAATCCTTTGTAAAAGAATGATACATGTTCAAAGAAAAACAAAGTTACAGACTATCACACAAAGCAACACCAAAGTTGCATTGCCATGTCCCACGTACCATGCATGTCAATAATCAAAGCCAGCAGTTTCTGTAAATGTTTTCAGTATCGACACATTAATGCACCTCCATAGAACCTTAGTATAGCTTCTTCACCCTATATTGGCAAGGAAATCTGTTAGAGGTATAGTTACTTTCTATGAGAAAAAAAGGATAGGAAGAGATACAGATGAAATAAGGGGTTCTAAAGGAAGTGCTTAGAGAAGAAGTGCTAACCATACAAGGACATTTGTATCATTAAGATGATACATGCCATCATTATCCGTTTTGGGCCCAAGGCCCGCATGACTTTAAAACGCATAGTACTTTGTAGATCCAACCTCGTACTTATCGCAGGGTGTGTAAATAATCTATTTTAAAGCAGACAATAATTGTTAACTTCTTTAAACTAAGATAGCTCAAATGATGCATTTTTGTATTGATCTTCCATGGCAAATTCAAATATGAAAACATAAGTAGAGCCTAAATTAAGTAAACAGAATGAGGTTAAAAACGATATATGAACACTAAGCACACCAGTGAGTAACTAAATTACCAAGTTTCTTGAAATTTTTTCTGTTTGCTCCTATATTTCTATCTATCAAGATAAATGGAGCTTACGAGAAACAATCGAATTGAATCCACAATTTTCAAAAGGAATTACAATACTTACTAAATAAGGATAATAAATCTTCACATCTTCTTAATTATTACACAAATGCGCGATAAATTACCATTTAATCTCAATACTAATCACTTAAATTGCAAGAAATTGAATCAAGTTTAAATAGATTTTGCATGGGCATATATTGGGTAATTGGGCATGTAATAAAAAAGAGTGGTTGTGTGATCAGGTTGTTTGGACTGGATTTCATTTGCAAATGATAATGGATGTATAGGGTTCACATTTCCAAAAATGCCCACCTGGTAATTGCCTTATATCGGTTTTGTGATACTTGTGGCGGATAAAATCAAAAGTCCAGGATTTAAACTCTGCCTAGCATTTGGGGTGGGATGGCTTAAGGGAACTTAATAATAAAAAAATAAAAATAAAATAAATAAATAAAATAAAACTCAATTAGCTCGTGAACTAAAATGTATAAACTTATACATCCAAATTTTGAGCAAAAATGAGGCCTAAACGTGGATATAAAAACTTATACATTTTAGAAATTTGGAGATGTTTTTACACAATAACCGGAACAATAAACACTATAAATATCCCATTTTGGGATCATGAAAAACTGGAACTCTTATTGCTATTGATTCGATGATCCCTATAGGACGAGGTCAGCGAGAATTAATTATTGGGGATAGACAAACCGAGAAGACAGCAGTAGCCACGGATACTATTCTCAATCAAAAATGACAAAATGTGCTAACTCCCCCAATCGTAATCTGGTTTTGGAACATTTATACATAAAAAATAGTGAATACATTATGCTTTTGCACCTAGAGACCATGTTGATTCCTCGTCAGGGCACCTTTCATGTTCTACTTAATCACTTAATTAAACAATAGGTTTATATTACAAAATTGTCAAACTTGCTTATAATTTGCATGAAATCATGACTGCCATATGGGTAACAGACATCATTCCACATATTTTAACATGATTACTACTCAACTTGTCCCTATAAACTAAAAGCAATGCATCAAAGCTAGCTTAAACTAATACTAATAGCATAAAAAATGAACTAAACCATATAGCTTTTCCAAATGTAGTTTTATAGTAAGCTAGCACATTCAAAATTTTCATGCAAGTTTGACAAACTTGCTGATTTGAAATCTCAGTGATCTCTGGATATATAATATAACAAATCCCCCTACAAAAGAAACAGACCCTTAATTTGTTTATATATATATATATATCCGGCCCATTCAGACTGGGGCGGGACGGATATCCGTGAAAACGAATAATTCTGCCAACCTAAGAATATATATAATCCTCTACAACTCAAGATTATCTCAAATGAGAATAAATTTGTGCTTAGGGTGTGTTGGTTGGAGTAAAAAGAAGAGGGTTTTAATTTTATTTATAATTTTTTCTAAATTTTAAATTCCAAGTGTTTGGTTGTAAAACTAGAAGTTTTTATTTATTTATTTGTTTTTATATAATCAATTAAATGATTTTGGCAGGAGTGAATCCTTGTTCTAGAATGAAATTCGAATATCGAAAAGGTTTAAAGAATGAATCAGGTTTAAATACAGACCAAATTCGAATATCGAAAAGATTTGATGCGACGGACTTCAAAGACATCAAGGTATATCCTCGTAGATCATCTAGAATGAAGAAAAGTAACAGCAAGTATAGGCATTGATCGAGGGGTTTGGTCACTATTTATTTTGGGTTTGCTATGATGTATGTCCTCTGGTTCTTTTTATCGGGTAAAGTCGTCATGTACCCCCGACTGATGTAAAAGATTTTTTCAAGTAATAAAATCCTAGTATTCATAAAAAATAAAAAATAAAAAATAAAAAATAAAAATCCTTGTTCTCGTACCATCCGCCAAAATTCTTACCAAGTGAGTTAACACCGTTTGGTATGAAACTATTGCTTAACTCACCCTTATTTAAACACAGAAAATTCGAGAAAAATCATTTTTCCAACACTACAAAGTACAGACATACTTAGAAGTTTAATTTACTCTAGAATAAGTCATTATATATGCCTATAGTGTCAATTGACTTTAGAAATTTTTTTATCAAAAAAAAAAAAAACATATTAGTTAATTGATAATGTTGTCTTCTATAGTATTGAATATCATGAGTGCCCCTAAAAAGTTGCAATAATATACAAGCACTATCAGCATTTCTTAGATTTTAGTGTCTAGCCTTTCATATCTAGCAAGAAGCTTTTGGAATTTTCCCCACTCTTTGGATCTTTTGAAAAAACCATGCATGAAGGAGATGTTTGCTTTGTTTATTTCTCTCTTAGAATTTCAGATAGATAGCTAGCAAGACAATTAGCTAGTACTTTTTCTTTTCTTTTCTTTTTCATCCCTTAATCGATCCCACCTCAGATGCCATCAGCAAGGTTCGAATCCAGTGGACCTATGATTCCATTTGCCACAGTCCTACCGCAGAGTTGGTACACCATTGGCAATTAGCTAGTACTACAAGATCTTAGAAACCTAAAATTTTCAAAAAATGCAAAAATAAACCAAAGTGAAGGATTCCTTCTTTGTTGTAGGTTTTGCAAGGGAATCCAATGTAATTGTCTAGCTATATTATAGACAAGGATAACAAAATTTAAAAAAGAGATGAACAAAAGGGGTGAAGAGAGTACATATGTGTCTATATCTAGCTCTTTTATGGTACTTTGATTCTCTTCTTCAGATCCTGATTTCCATGTAACCTTGTGTTTCACTCATTCTGTGTGTAGTGAAGATCAAGTTCTTTAAAGCATCATCTTTTCCATGATCAACTTTACAAAATCAAGTTTGGGTCTTGAGCCAATATCAAGCAATCTAATTATCTCATCCTGAAACAAAAGTATAGAAAGAGAAAAGGGCAAAATTAATTGAATTATTGAATTATAGAAAAAAAAAATAGCAGCATGAGCTTAAGAACAACATATGATCTTTTATCGATTAATATTGTATCCATGAGAGTTTGGATACCTTGATTAATTATATAACACAATAATTAAATTGATATTCTCCCTAATTATTGACCAATCAAAATACTTTATCAAAAAATTATCTTGTCAAATACTTGATTATCTCTAGGGCCATTGTGCATACTCTTGATCTCAAGGTGGCCTAATTAAGTTGGATACAAATTAGACACCCCCATTAAAGTCATTGTAGTTCGTCATAGAAAAGAAATAAAAACCATATAACATTCATCATGATCATTTCATCATTTTCTCATTCATGTACAAGAAAAAAAAAAAAAAAAAAAAAAGTAGAACATGATCTATAACCTTTATTGCAACTTAAGTGGTTTAAGTATTTGACTATTTGAATGTTTACATGTTTGAATCTTTGAATATGACGATCGAAAACCATGGAGTAAAAATGGATGTCAATATAGGATACTCTGGAAATGTGATCTGGATGAGAGGAAAACATATTCTAGACAAGAACTGATGAAGTTTTCTTTTTTCTTTTCTTTGCAAAGGAATCCAAGGAGAATGTAGGAATATTAATGATGGTCTGCAAATTAAAGAGAACACAAATATAAGAGGGATAAAAAGAAAGAATGTAGTGTTCAATAATCTCATTGACAGACTACTTGGTCATATATACGCCGCACATATTTGTGATTAATTTCTTGATCTTCATGTGGCATAATAAGTTGTAAAATCAAACACCCATGTAAGTCATTTTTTATAGCTAATATTATATAGCATTTGAATGTTAATTTCCATGTATTGATCTTTAATGAAAACTTTAATGAAAACCATGAAGGACATTCTAGCTAGATGCATGTATGGGGCAATTAATGGGAGATCTGGGAAATGTCATAGAGAACTAATGAAGGGCAAAACATAGTCTAGACAAGAACTGAAGTTTTACTATGCTTTGTAAGGGAATCCAAGGAGAGTGTGTGATGAAATGATGATGGTAGCTAGGTATACTAAGAGAACATAAAAAAGAAAGATGTGTTTAAGCTCTTTTAATCCTCACCAAAACCTTCATTTTCACTCAATTGGAGAATAAGTAGAGAGTTTTCTCTTCTTTTAAGACAACATACAACCTTGATCACAAAAGAAAATGGAGAGAAGCAGTAAAGTATATATATAAGAAGGAATAAAATTCTATCCACCTTTTCCAATATTGCTTGTACTTCAGTTTTGATCTTTTTCAACTCCTTTAACTTTACAATATCTGGTTTGTGTCTTGAGCCAAAACACACTCCCAACCAAACCAACAAACATCTCAACTAGAAAATAAAAAAAAACCAAACAAATAAAAAATAAAAAAAAAATATTAGTGGTACTAGTGATCTGGATTGATCACATGAGAATTATATAATTTACTTACCAAATTATGAACCATAATAATAATTAGGTCATGACTTTGATGTCAAATGCTTCGCGGTTTCTTGATCTTATGGCTTAGATCGGGAAACATAGCTTCAATCTCTTTAGCCAAATCATGTCTAATATGAATAGAATTGGAAGAAGAAGATTTTCTTTTCTTCATTGGACATGATTTAGGCTTCCTTGGTGCAGGTGGACATTTTTTGCTCAAAGGGATCTTGTGATCTATTGATGAAGGAGTCCGAAACCCATCGTTGTCTTCTTCGTCTACCACAGCTTCTCCTAGTGTAGGCAACTTTAGCTCTAGAATTTGAGACACCCCTTTACTCTTATCATCATGTTTTTTTCCATGTTCCGTAGATGTAGTAACTAGACCCCCATGATCATTTCTTGTTTCTACACTGGGTGTTTCAGCAGATTCCTCATTAATTGAATTCGAACCCGAAGAATCTGAATCTGACATAATACCTAAGATTGAAGAAAAACTAAAAAAAAAACAATAATTAAATAACCCTAAACAAAATAGAAAATGAAATACTCCACAAGAAGAGAGCTAGGAAGAATATCAACTAAACCAAACAAACAACAGAACAAGAAGATGGTATTGGGTTTTGATATGGACAAGAAGAAATGAATCCCAATTATAATCTACAAACTTAAACAAACATATCAAGAGAAGGAGAGAAGATCAAACAAGGAGAAGAAGAAGAAGAAGAAGAAGAAGAGAAGGTCAACACCTCAATATATAACACAAAAACAAGAAAGAAGAAGAGAAGAGAAGAGTAGAAATGAGGGGGTGTTTGTATATGTTGTAGATATCTTATAATCAATCAAATCATGACCATCTTTTCTCTCTCTAACTTCACTTTTTTTTTTTTTTTAATGAGAAGTAGAGAGAGGAGAGAAGGGGTAGTTTGTTTGGTTGCATTGGATCCTTCGCCGACCTTCATTACTTTGTTCTTCTTTGATGCAGCCATGCATGTGGTATACATAAATGAATTAATTAATTTCTCAAGATATTTTTGTTGAGATAGAAATGAATATATCTTCTACTTCTACTTCTTCTTCTTCTAGGATGCTTGGTTTAGAATGCAAGCAAAGGTGGTATGATGATTTTAACAAAGAGGTTGTGATGTCCTCCTACTTTAGTGGTTCTATAGGATCACCTGCACCACTTTGCCATTTCTAGCTATTAATTTTTTTAGTATATATAATTTACTAATTTTGGGGGTTGATGAGACATCAAAAAGTTACCCAGTCTCAGCCATACACATGGTGTGGTATAGACCGTTAGTGCGGTTTCGAATAGGCCCAAACACTATCTAGCTTAGACTTAGACTGTTCAGCTCGTAGGTCAGGTGCCTTAGCCTAGATCATGCGAACCCAATATGGTTCAAATCTTAAAGCTTGGCCTCGAACAATTAAGTCTGAACACAAATCTCTGGATTGTCACAAGCCCAAGATCTATCTTAGATAACTTTTGATCCAATCAAGTATTGAGTCCCAAACAGAAGCAAATGCCAAATGCAACATAGTCATGGACGGGTGAGATCCTCAGCGAGATCTCCGTCCTTCATCACGCATCGACGATAGAGTCAATGAATGAGTGAAATATTCACTATATAAGGTGAACAAATGGATGAGAAAGGTACGCACTATCAATCTAATTTACAGTCTACATCTATCCTTACTCAGCTACCTAATTTTAGCATCGAAGTGCCTTCAGCCACCACAATGATGGTCCTTGGTCACTGCTGCTTATTCTACATGTCAAGAATCAATCAGGACGGAATTGGACACATCAAAGGTAGAAAAAAAAATTGTTGGGCAAATATCATGTGATAAGTTCAAGGCCGAGCCAATGGCATGACAACTCAACGGTTAGAGCTTGGGGGATGGTACCACTAAGTCATGGGTTCAAACCCAGCTTGCGGCATCTTTAGTGGGTTCTGAAATCCTATAAAAACCCTGCTTACCTTTCAAAAAAAAAAGTTCAAGACCGACCCTGAGATTTTAAAGACCCAAAGCGTATTTGCACACATTTGTTAGAGATGACAGACCAATTTGATCAGTTACTCGATCAGGTTCCAATGTAAAATTTATGCACTACAAGAGGTTTACATGTCGATAGGGGTGATCTAAACAATACAAAGGAGTGTATATGATCCCTACTTCTTTATTTTTACTGATTATTTATAATGGGATACTAACTTAGGATTCCCCACCTAAACAGGGGAGAAGTTGAGATTTGGTTATCTTAGTGACAGTGAAAGATCCCTTAATTATTGTCGGTAATAACAAGAGACTTTGAGAGTGCTTGGTTTTCATATTAACAGACGATTTAGGCACTCATAATATGTAACATGATTATTGCATTTCATGTTCTTGCTTCATAATTTTGCCCCCTTGGATCTATATCCAAAGTCCAACCATATATCATTTCCCATTCTAATAATCACTCCTTCGCAAATTCAACTCCTATTTTCTTTCCCTCCATTTACGGTTGTATGCAAATTGATGATTCATCAAATAAGACTATCATCATGACCATACACGTGGCAAAGATCACTTATCACAATGACCAAGTATTTTAAGTCTGGATCGACTCGCAAAGTTTAAAAAGGCAGCCAATGGCATGACAGCTCAACGGTTAGAGCTTGGCGGATGATATCACTAGATCATGGGTTCAAACCCAGCTTGCGGCATCTTTAGTGGTTCTGGGATCCTATAAAAAACCCTACTTGCCTTTCAAAAAAAAAGTTCAAAAAGGCAGATCCAATCATTAAAGCCCTTCAGAACAAATTGTAATTAAAGGTCCAAATCCAGACCCAACAAAGCTCTCCCCTTAAAGAAGATAAACGTTACAGATAAAACGAGTCATGGCAGGAGTTGCTCCCCCTAGGACGCATCTTTATAAAAGATGAGACTGTTACAGAGAACGTCTCTTCTTGCCAAGCCTCACATACTTAAGTCACACAGAGAATTGATAACGGTCATTATATAAGATAAAGTGAATATTCGACTAAAGTATGTAATTTTAACTAAATTCTTTTCAAATTAAGTTTTATCTCCTACAGATTTACTGACTTAAACATCGGAGTGCCTTAGGCTACTAAAAATATGATCTTTGGCAATCTAACATTTGTTTTGTAAGTCAAATTTTTAGAACACAAGATTTGAACGCATCACAAATCAACAAATTTTTTTTGTAACTAATCTTTTGAGGCCCTTGTTGTATTAAGATGTAAGAACATTTCCCTATTGGCATAACTCAATAATTGAAGGCTTTTTTTACCACAATTTCATAACAATCTACTTATATCCACAAACATATATTTGCAACTCATGCTCACAGTTCATGATGTTGCCCCCACACCCACAATTTCCAATCATTATATATCCCAATTTTTTCTAACAATCATAACTTCTCAAAATCAACTCCCACTCTCCCTCCCTTTCTGGTTGTACTGAGTGTTCTAAAAATTTTACTTTTTTTTTTCTTCTCATGTTATGGGAAACATATATCATGGCAGTGCTGCCTCAGTTGTTCATTCTTTAAGGCTTTTCTAATCTAACACCACTGTACAATGCTGTTGCTATCAGGCCAGCCAAATAATAATTCTATGGATCATTCCATCTATAGGACCACCTCTTTGATGATCAGAAAGTTTTACAGAAACAAAGTTGGAAATATCGTTCTTGTTGGGAAATAATGACCATGATTTTTATTCTAAAAATCAAAATTTGTATGAGAAATTTGTCAAATGCCGCGATATGTTCAAGATATAATGCAGTGCGATAGAAAGAAATGTATCTCAAGATTAAGTTATAGTAGTTTCTACATTTGTAAATGCCAAACAGATACCAACACAAGTGGGTATGGAAATGGTTATACTTGTTCTTCCTTTTTCTTGGTCATATGGGCAGTTGAAGAATTGTTATCCTCTAATCTTGTTCTATATTAACAGTTGTTGGATGTGTTCAACTTTACTTGATCATGTTTTAGAAATCGAAAATACTAGAAAATTAAGTTTCTATAACCAGGTTTTGCAATCAGAGTGACGTGATTAATTTTGGATTCATTCACGCCCGAAAGCAAGATCATACAAAGGGATATGATTATAATTTTTTTAATGATTTGTGTGATCTTTAGTTATACAATATACAATCCTCTTCATTTATGTGTGCATTTATATTTTAGTCTTAACCCATTTATGTTAAATTGATTGGTGATTTATAAGTACTCTAAAGAAAATCACCAATTAGGTTGGGGTAAGAGTAGTTGAAACAAGATATTTCATGAGGTTGGTAAAATGAAAATAGTTCTTGATCTTCTAGAAATATACATTATCAATTAAAATTTTCATCATTAGTAAAAATAAATTTGGGGACCCCTCTAACCCGAGGGGCATGTGTGGTTGCACTGCTTGCACTTAGCCAGAGTCGCGCCTGATAATCAGGCGGCTAGGCCATATGTATAACTTCATGTTCTTGGCAGTCTCTAGCTCCTGATCGTAGGAAAGCTTCTTCTTTGTGTTTGACAATTTATCGTGTTCTACGGTGGTGGTGAAAGAGTATCCATGCACTGTTGAAGGTCTGATAGAAAGAACAATCATTAGCATAGATAGAAAGAACAATCTGGATAACATGGGGCATTGAGGTGCTTCAGTCAGGATCTTTGGGGGAAATTGAAACTAGTTGAATTGCCTGCTGGAGATACAATGGTACCATCTCCATGGACATTATCCCCAACGTATTGTTGCACAACCAAAATCGAAGCTACGACTCCAAAGTCTGAAAATGTCAATAGGTTTCCTATAGCCCCTAACTCTAGACATTCACTGGACTCAGTCAAGCCAGTTCTTAGAGGCTGATCAATGCCTTGTCCTCTCCCAACTATATACAAATCATGGCTACTATGCATTCCGCGAATGGCTGCCAGAATGTCCTCTGAACTTTCGACCACCACCTTTTTATACATAATTGTCTCAGCACCCATAGTTTTTTGTCGAAATTTGTTGACTAGCTCATCATCTTGTTGTTTCTCTCTTTCCATATCAAATATCAACTTGAGCCTTCCTTGTGTAATTGTTGGTTTCATAGTGGCATTTCCTGGAATAAATTGTAAAACTGTCAACTTCACAGTTGGATCTCCTGCCATCCTCCAACCATATGACAATGCTTCTCGATCATCTGGACCTCCTATAAAAATGATTGCTATGTCGTAAAAAGTATCTCGAGAAGATCCACCAAGTCCTTTATCAATGAGGATACCGACTGAACATGGTGCATTAGCTAAGACATTTTGATTTATATTGCGCAATGTTGGGTTGGTTGATTCCATTCCACCATCAACAGTTTGTTGCTTGTGGAAAGGAACTATTATGAAGGCAATGTGGTTATCTACCGCAAGGTTGCAAATGTCTTCATGCATTGTAGAGTGTGGGGAAATGGTAGTTACAAGTTGAACATTAGCATTTGCCACTTCTTGTGTATAGTCCTCAAAAGCATTCACAATATTCTCAGATTCAGATTGGGATTGGGATTCCCTGATTGTATTATGACGTTTTGCACTGCGCTTCCCAATATTATGGAATGTCAACATGGCAGAGGCGCGATCAGTGAGTTCCATTAGATGGAGTGCATAGACAGAAATTGGGGACCTTTTGGTAGCATGGGAAGCCTTCAGGAGGTTAATCATTGTTGGTACATTTCGAGTTGCATGAATGCATGTCAATATCCTCAGTTCTGTATCATCTCTAGAACTCTGAACTTTTCTGCGCTTATATGACATGAAACGCCGGGTAGTCATGTACAAACCTTGTATAACGGGTGTGGTAACGAGTGTTAGCATTATTACCGAGATGACCATTCCTACAAACAGTCGAGGGGAAAGAACCTGACCCAAACCATAATCCAATATACATTTTGTTATTTGTTGGTTTGGTTGGCGAATATATGTCACATTATAACATAAAAGATAGGGATTAGAGAAATACCTGATGTGCCACGCCAACATTAAGCACAACCATTTCAATAATGCCTTTTGTATTCATTAGTAGCCCTAAAGATAAAGCTTCATATATTTGCATGTCAAGATAGGGAGCGAAAAAGACCAAACCAACTACCTTTAAAAGATTGGCGAATATAATAACGAAAACGAGTATAGATGTTGACCATTCCCAGGCTGTGATTTCAAATCTTATCCCACTTACGGCGAAGAAAAGTGGGAGCATAAGCTTAGTTACGAAGTCCTCAAGTTTTTCTAGTAATGCAGTTCCAAGTGAACCATTAGGTATGGTAAGGCCAAAAATGAACGCGCCTATCACAGGATGAGTTCCAATGGTATCTGCAATGAATCCACAAATCATCACCCCTGTGAGGATGAGGCAGATGTAGAATTCACTGAAATTTTCGCCTTCTGGGGTGCGCTTAATAACCCACAAAATTGCTGGACGAATCACCATGACAGATAACAATAAAAAGCTAAGAACACAAATGAGCACAACATAAGGGTTCCTATTACTGTTGTGAGGGTTCATCCAACCTGAACCTATGGCAATTAGAAGCCATCCAAATAGATCAACTATGAGCGATGCAGACATTGCTTTTCTCCCTAGCTCTGTGTTAAATAACTTTAGTTCTACAAGGATTCGCGACATCACAGGAAATGCTGTTAAAGAAACCGAAACACATACATATACCATCTGCTTTGGGCCAATCGGTAAGATGTAGTATTTTGCTACCAATGACATGAAGGTAGATATAGCGAGCGGAAAAAGGAAACAAATTCCTGCAACGATAAGAGTTTGTTGATTGCTCCTTCGGACCAAACTAACATCTGTCTCTATTCCTACTAAGAACAAGTAGTAAAGTAGTCCAATATTTGCCATTGTGTCCAACACCATCATACTCCTCAAAGGTAATATGTTGTTTCCAATCCATTCAATAGCACCAAATCCAGAAGGACCCATTAATATACCAGCCTGCAATCATGTATGAATCCAGTAGGTTTATTAGATAACAGTTATAATGGATAGAAGTTGATTGAATATTATCAAAAAAAAAAAAAAAAAAACTTACTATAATCTCTGCAACAACTGAAGGTTGGTGTAGGCGTTTGACGATGTAAACAACAAATTCTGTTGTAATAACAATGATCATTAGTTGTAAAATGAACAGAGGGAGTGAATAATCTAAAGGATTTTGTTTCTGCCATAACCCATTCGTCGTAATCGAACTTGGTTGATAGCACACAATTTTATTTTTGTAGTTATAGATGCCATTTAGTTTCAGAATCTCAGTTTTATTGTACCCCTCCTCCATTGCCATTACAGTTTTTTTCTTCTTGAGTTTTGGTACTCTTTTTTTTTTTTTTTCTAGGAATTAGAAGAGCAAACAAACAGATAGACAATTTTAAAAATAAAATTAGAAAGAAGTATTGGTCAATCTTTTACGATTAAATATGAATTTGATTGCTTATTTTCAGCCATTAATCTAACATTAAACATGTTAATTAAGCATGGCCTAAAATGGATTGATAAAACACAAGCCACTAATCTACACCAAACCTGGTATTCATAGTCTATTGGATTTAGTCAATAGTTAAAATATAGGCATCTTAACCAAACCCGCCCGTTGCCATGCCTATTCTAGCCCTTTCCAGTGGGCCGACGGAGAAAGTTTATAAAAGTTGGATCATATACTTCTGTCATGAATCAACTAATTCTCTCAAAAGCTCGAGTTGTTCAGGAGGGGAAGGTTAATTACATGACCTAGAATCGGGCCAGTGTCGATAGAGTAGGCCGATGAGGACGTCGACTTTGAAAGCGTGATGCACGATCCTAATCATGGGTCTTCCTCTCCTGAACAACTCGAACTTTTGGAAGAATTCGTTAGTTCATGACAACTTCTTGCAATATCATATTTTCTTCAAATTTTCTAATATGAGCCATCCAAATATTGTATTTATGGAGTCAACAATTATAATTTTAAATAGACAAACTAATTAAAAGTAATGTTGTTCTAGATCACTTCTCCTTAAATCTCTCACATTGTTTTCAACTGATTTGTCTAGCAATTTCAACTTCGAATCAATGAAACATTGTCTCCACTTTCTTACTCCCACTAAATTTAATCCATTTTTTTTAGTGTAAATTATTTGATAACAATCCTTCAATGTGTTGAATGCAATATTTAGCACCGTTTGAAAATTCTAAAACTTTTTTTTTTTAATTTTATAAGTGCAAAGAGATCATTTCAAGGCACCAATCCTAATTACATGACTCCCAAGTATTTTCGAATTACATGAACAACTTAATTAATATCCTGCTATGTTTTTTTTGTTATTTATTTATTTAATTTATTCTATGTAAAACAAATAATAGATTTGTAAAGGTTTATAAAGTATATAGTTACCTAGGTATATATTGGTGTGTACATTTACGTTAATAGTAATACACCCCTACGTACGCTAATAGTAGGGGTGGGCAAGAATCCCGGTCCGACCCAGTCCAACCCATTCCGATATAGTCCTGAATCGGTTCAGATCAAGACAAATCGGTACACATTGTTTTTGTAAATTATATGTTTTTTTCTAATTGGATGACTTAATATGCAATCAAATTGATGGATTTAAAAATTTCAAAAAATTCAAAATCACACCCATCCGACTACAGTGAAAGCATACAAAAGTATAACTTTATATTAGTTAAACAAGTAATTAAACTATTACAATTTATTTTTGAGCTACTGCTACTAATTAATTACTACTAGTAACTATTGCTCATCCACTATTACATACATGATAGATATATTTATAAATGGAAACTTTGTTACACTTGTCGTTCCATTGTTATAATTAAATTTGCACCTTCCCACTTATAGCGGAAGTTGAACGTACCGAGCTTGATACGGTTCATCTCAAAGAAGTCATCATCGTCAAACTTGATTGTGAATTTGTAGTCTACATCAATTATTTTAACATGCACTTTTATATCAAATATTTCTCCTCCTTCCATGCGAAAACTTGCTTCTACTAGTTCGGAGGAGTTGAATGAATGTTGTAAGTTTAATTCCTGGATATTCAGAATGGCATTAAGAAATGTTCCGTAGTTATCAATTACAATCCCAACCTCTCCATGTTCATATTCTTTTTTGGAATTTTTTTTGTATTACCAAAGTATGCCATTATTGATACTTAAACAAACTCTACACCATTTTCAAATTTTTTTTCATGTTCAAACTTTTTGGTATTACCAAGGGATATGACTTGAAAGATATCGAGTAATTTTTCCTGCTGCCACGTCACCATGGTTACAAAACTTGGTTTTTTAGTATTTTTTAAATAGTAAAACAACCCCTCTAACATAAAATTCCATCTACCATAGGACTACCATGATTCCATCTGCCGCTGAGCTGGTACTCCATTGGCTTCATTGAACACCATCCAAATATGATAGTTAAAAGCTGGTTTTTTGCAATTTAAATACTGACTACGATACCTATCCACAGTGATCAACACCACAACGCGAGGGAATTGAAATACATGTCATGTTTTGTTGTGTATCTCAAAGAGCATTTGTTAAAACAAGTAAAACTGTAACATAACATTCGTAACGTTAATCCGCATATTTACTCAAAAAGTTTTAAGAAAAAGCATAGTTCACTCGCAAGTTTGAGCCTTTTTTTTTTTTTTTACCATTGCGTGGGATGTGATCGTAATCTAAATGAAGATTGCGTTGCGCATGGACTGGAGTGTGCGAATTTGGAATGTCTTCAACTAGATTTTAAGCAGTTGGGACTTGGGATGCAAAAGATAGAAATGTCAATCTAATAATCAAATTATAGAGGAGTGAACCAAGAACTGCCAAGCTGATATTTAAATTACTTCTACGGCGAATTAATAATGAAAGAATAAAACTTCTGCAAATCAACTCCGCGGCCAACAAGACCATTGTCCCAAATATTAGAGCAGGGGGGATAGAACCAAAACAGAAAAAAGTGGGCGACGATAAAGAAAACAGATAAATTGGCAGATAGAGACAGGGAAAGAAGAAAAAACAAAGCTGCAGTTTCTTTCCTGGAGTAAAGATTATCGAGTTTTCATCCAATTCTCCCATTTTGAGCACCTTCTGATTAAAAGCATTTCCTGTGCACAATTGATGGTCCGGACTCATCATACTCTGCCTTGGCAATCCACATCTGCAGAGAAACATATAACGCGCAAATAAGTTATTTTCCTTTAAAGACCAATAACATTTCTGTAAAACACCTAAAACACATACTCCTCAAAAAGAGTTGCAACTCTCAACATAAGCCTCTAAGGGCTCAACTAATGAGAAATGTACAACAAAGTTATATGAAAAATTGTAAAACCTACAAATTTGCGTCCTCAAAGATCATTCTAACCAACACATACAAGCTATTTCTATTCAGTCTCACATTTATCCGTTTCTGTAGAAATAAGCATAGTTACGAGATTGCTGACATTTATGGTATCACGTATATGTGTTTTATAGAATTTCATCGCAATATGATAGCGATTGCATTTCAAAATGTGAAAGGAAATAGAAAATAGTTAATGGAAGTTATATGTTAAAATATAAATTGGGTTTGTCAGGTATACAAATAATTTGAGAAATCATTTTCCTCAGTAATTTACTGTAATTTGGTTTTAGGTTAGCCGGCAGACTTCCTCTTCTCATCTTTCTTCTTCTTCTCTATTGTTTTTTCATCTTCGGCAGTCTCTTCTTCCTTTTATTTGTTCTACTGCTTATGTTCCTTTTAAATAAATGAATAAAATAAGTGCCTAAGTGGAATAAGAAATTACTAAGTAAACGAGGACAAAGTAGGAGGGTGGCGGCGTCTAGTCTATGGGAAAGTGTACTGTACTAAGGTAAAAAAAAAAAACAGTACATCTCATTCACAAGATTTAGGCGCAAGCATTGAATATGATATAATAGAGTCGTGAGAATTGAACAAACCTGTTGGAATGTGCTAAGGGATGCCAAAATAGAACCTCCAATCCAGACACTGTACTTCCTCTCTGGTGGTGCCACCACCTTGATCTTCATGCTGCTTGGTGCAAGTGCTGTAATCTCCTTGCTCATCCTGTCGGCAATACCAGGGAACATGGTCGATCCACCACTGAGAACAATGTTTCCGTACAGATCCTTCCTAATGTCGACATCACACTTCATGATGGAATTGTATGTGGTCTCATGAATACCTGCAGCTTCCATTCCAATCATAGATGGCTGGAAAAGAACCTCTGGACAACGGAAACGTTCAGCTCCAATAGTAATCACCTGTCCATCAGGCAATTCGTAGCTCTTCTCAACTGAGGAACTAGTCTTGGCAGTCTCTAGCTCCTGCTCATAGTCAAGTGCAATATATGAAAGCTTCTCCTTCATGTCCCTCACAATTTCCCGCTCAGCTGTGGTGGTGAAAGAGTATCCACGCTCAGTCAGAATCTTCATCAGGGCATCAGTAAGGTCACGACCTGCCAGGTCAAGACGGAGGATAGCATGTGGAAGGGCGTATCCTTCATAGATTGGAACTGTGTGGCTGACACCATCCCCAGAATCCAAGACAATACCTGCAGAACAAGCACACACCACTCAGTAACATGTTTTACACATCGTTGCTGCCTTGTTGGAAAGGTCATGACACAAAAGTTTATATAACCAACAGCATACAGTAACAAACATTCCAGCTAGAGAGGATTTGTCAACTCAGCTGAGTTCCTTAGGTACCATCCAACAAAAGCGTAGCCCACCATGTCAACCGATCTTTCAATTCCCGGAAAATTAAAAAGGATGGTTAAAAACGGTTTACACGAGAAATGCTTACCAGTTGTACGACCACTAGCATAGAGAGAAAGAACAGCCTGGATAGCAACATACATAGCTGGGGCATTAAAGGTCTCAAACATGATCTGGGTCATCTTCTCACGATTGGCCTTGGGGTTAAGAGGTGCTTCAGTGAGAAGAACTGGGTGCTCTTCTGGGGCAACACGAAGCTCATTGTAGAAGGTATGATGCCAGATCTTCTCCATGTCGTCCCAATTGCTGACAATTCCATGCTCAATTGGGTACTTTAAAGTCAAAATACCACGCTTGGACTGAGCCTCATCCCCAACATAAGCATCTTTCTGACCCATACCAACCATTACACCAGTGTGACGTGGGCGACCAACAATGCTGGGGAAGACTGCTCTTGGGGCATCATCTCCAGCAAATCCAGCCTAAATGTCCATATTTGTGCAAAAGACATACCAGAGTGAGCTTCCAAAATCAACAAGAAAAAAGTATTTAAAAACTCGTGCTAACAAATTCAGTACCTTGACCATTCCTGTTCCATTGTCGCAAACAAGTGGTTGAATATCCTCTCCGTCTGCCATTTATTACAACCTGATAGACACAAACACCATCTTCATATCAAACACCATATTCATATTAGAAATGATTGAAAACCCTATTAGGCCATTACATTTCCTAATATAAATTCACCACTCACAAACAACCGTTTCATGCATCAGTTGCATTTATCTATCAAACCCCTATTCGGCAATTCCCCTTTTTTTATAAAAACCTTTTTTTCTTATTCTTGATTCACACACAGAACTCGTGACACAGAACATTCACAATTCAAGCACATAGAAAATTCCTTCAGTGTGTCATTCAGTGGATTTTTCAGTTTCTATTACATAATCTCCCAACTGATGCGTTGATGCACTATTGTTCCCAGTGTCATGTCATGTTCATGCTTCCTCAATTTATTTTAACGCATCTTTTATTTCAAATACAACACCACCAAATATGATTTATTAAGACCAACTATAGCATGCTAAGGAACTGCCAAGTACAATCTTAAACAATCAAAGTTCATTGGTATACCAGAAAACCAGTCCAAACATTGCTTTGGACCAATACAACCCAACTCGTGAACGTCATTAACCCACTAAACGTTGGGTATGGCTCAGTTTCAGAAGGCAGCGAGTCAATGGTTAAACATAGTGAAACTCATCTTCGCACGACCAACTTTCTTGGATTCAATTAAAAGTGATGAAGTGCTTACAGTTCCATAGGACAAGCAACAAAACTCTGTTTGGGATTTTGAAGATGTATTGATGATCCATTTTTAAGTCGTTAATGTTCAATCTGTACTTCATATCTGGTTAAATCTCAAAAACTGGTATATATGTAAGTTTCTCATCCTCTGCAACAAGGGTCAGTACTTTAAGGTTGTTTGTACTCCTGTTGATGACCAAGTGACAGTGGCAATACTCCTGTAGCTTTAGGATGTCTATAGCCAAATTGCATTCCTACTGGTCCTTAAAAGCTCCATTATCTTTTTTCAACACACCTCACCCCTCTAGATTCAGCCCCTCTTCACCTTGTACAGCCTAGGCGTTACACCTCAACCAAGGTGTAAGGTGATTTAAGTGCCAAAAGATTCTTTCCATAGACAAAATAGGTACATAATCTGTTCATTACCACCTGCTATCTACCTAATTTTTGTGCAAGAAAGTTGCAATTATAGTATAGTTACTCCAGTTTCCTTGGTCGAAAGTGAACGTCTATCTATGGAACCAAATACAGTTGATGGAATGAGACACCTAAAATATTATTAGTCAGCTACCAGCTAGATGACACATGATACCCATGTGTGGGCGGACCTGAAGGGGAGGGTGTGGGAAAGATTCGTGATGGCGAAGCCCAATAGGCTTGTGGATCTCAAGAGGGGTTGGACGAGTTACCAAGGGGAGATTATAGTCTCACATCACCTAGGTAAGGGAAGGGGATGTGCTATATATGTACGAGATTGGATCTGTCATACATGTACGAGGTTGAATCTGCCGTGCGGGGTGATACTAAATATTGGGCGGGTTTTTGAATTTTTTTATTTCCAATTAGAAAAAAAATAAAAAAATTAAGACTTTTTTTTTATATAGCTTTTGGATATTTATCTTGGCGTTGAATTGGAAGCAATTTATATGCTATTAGCTTAATTTTTTAATTATAATACAAAAAAACCACCTAGGGCCCCGACTAGGCCTATGGGCGATAGTCCCCTGCTCGCCCGCCTGCCTACCGCATAGCGATTTTTAGAACCAAAAACCTTGGTTTTGAGCACACCTGGGTGTTCTTTTTTATCACGATTTTAACACATTTTGTATATAATCTCAACCTTTTAATCACTCTTTTCACATCCAATAATTAATTACGAAAATTCACAACTAAATTAACCAAAAATAAAATGTAATACATCAGATCCAAACCAAACCATCATTCACAAGCTAACCACCTTGAAAATCAAGAAATCAAACCAAACAACCTGAAAATGTAGAATCCGATCAAAATTACGTCCATACATTCAACATTTAGATAAACAATTTAGATAACTATCAAATCAAACAACATGCTGAAACCGATCTCACAATAATCAAAACACCGATCGATCGTCAAGAAACTATTGTAACATTACAGATCTAATTATTGAAATAAGAGATGAGTGGAAAATTTTACCTTGATTTGGCGTTCGATCTGAGCGAGCGAGCGAGAGAGAGATTGGAACAGAGAAATCTGGAGAGGTGTTTGTGTGCGTTTTCTAATCTCTCGACCAAAATGAGAGAAGAGATGCGCCTTAAATTGCTCTCTTATCTATTTATTTGGGATAATCTTATTTTCGACCCCAAAAAAGTAGGGTGGTCTGCGACTCTGGTTTCTCTGTATTTAGTACCATTGGTCATTTAATTATTTTATTTTATTTTTATCTTTAAAATATACAAAACAATTATGAAATACGTAGAAATTTGTTCTCTACTCCGGGAAAAAAATTGGTGTCGCATAAGCTTTTTATTGTTAATCGTTGTTGTTGCAAAAAAGTTTTGAAGTCATAACAAGGTAGTTGTATAGGAAGGTATGGTTGGATCAAGCCAATGGTGTTATAGCCTAGTGGTTAGGGCTATGTGGGTTTGTCCCCCATGTCCTAGCTTCGAATCTCACATGCGGCATGGTTACTTTCTAATGGGTGTTGACCTATAGGTCGTCCGCCCAATTGATAGGTTATGGGATCCTTATAAACCCAACTCGCCTTCAAAAAAAAAAAAAAGGGTATGGTTGGATCACTTTTTTTCGAGGAAAGCTAATGTTTGTTGGGTATTTTAGTTTGACACTCCTTCACACCTCAAAAGAAATGGGCTACATTTGATCTATTTTCTTCAATTTTTGCATATTTACATGAGATTCTTAATAAGTTATTTTTCCACAAAAATTTTATGTTTGCATTTCGATTATGGTCGTATCCTTGGTTACAGAATCCCTTGTATGATTAATTACAATGGCTTTTTAGCAAGCATTTGCTGCAATTGGTCGTGTGAACCAAAACCCTATTAATATAAATACGAACACATTCCAACCAATTTAAGGCACAAAATGCATGGTTAATCCACCCTGAAGTGAGTTTCTTATGAAATAGGGAGTTTGCAAGTTATAAATGGTGAAGAAATGGAGATTCAACTCCATATACTCTACACTACCTTCAAATATTCAATCCTTTCAGACTCTGGCAGTGTGTATGCATGCTTCATCGTGCTTAGTTTAATTCGGATTAATTACTGTAATTTTTAACTAAAATAATGTTTCATGTTCATGAGGATATGTTGAGCAAGATGCACATCTTGTAGTTGTAGCAAAGTGTTACCAACGTTCAGGAGTTTAGTTAGTGATTCAAAGGAGGACGATAGAAGGTAATGAACGCCCCAGTGCTCATTCACATTAAGAAGAATAACCAAACTACAAGGCTGTACTATCTATGTCATTGTACAAGTTTATGCACTGGGTGAATAGATGCAACTGTCCCATTTCGTTCTATTACAGTTAAGCTAGGATTGGAAAGTAGAAATGCACAATAGCAGCCACGACTGAAAAAATGTAAGTGAGCCTCATATACTCAGTATAGGTATGATGCCAACGCAAATATTGTATGCTACCAAAACAAGTTTCACAAGAATTGTCTAATACAAGTGTCCATGGCAGAATCACATTTTGGACTTCTAGGGCAGACTGCAAGTGCAGCATCCTAAGTTCGAGTTGCACAATAAATGCAATAGGCAAAGAGCACACCAACTCATCTTGTTACTGTTAGTAACAATGAGTACGAATCATATCCAATTGACATTGATGGAAGGTTTAATATCAATTCAATCTCATATCTGTTGTGTACATACATACTGGTCCATTCACAAATTCAAAAGGTAGTGCAGTAAATCATTTGCCTTGCCAACAATGATGCATAAGGTGGCAAATGATTTACTTTTGCACTTCAAACAAACATACATACGCAGAACCGTTTGAATTACAAGTGAAAATCTAATGCCACGTCTTGACCAGAGATCTAAGTAACTTCTACAATGAAATAATAATGAAAGAATTGAATTTCTGAGAATGAAATCCTTGGCCTAGACCACTGTCTCAAACATTGGATCAAGAGTGATAGAAACAAAACAGAGAGAGGAAAGATCAAGAAAACAGAAAAAAATAAAAGATGGAGACAGAAAGAAGAAAAACGAACAATGTTGTTGTTCCTGGACTTGAATATAGAATGTCTTGTTTTCGTCCAATTCTCTTTTCACCATCATCTGCTTAGAAGCACTTCCTGTGCACAATTGATGGTCCAGACTCATCATACTCAGCCTTTGCGATCCACATCTGCAGACAAAAAATGCCAAAAGTTGTAAGTCGGGCATTTACTAAGTTGCAACTTTCTCGAACACAAGCCTTTGGGATCACAAATATCAAGTGTAAGAAAAAAGTGTTTTAAGGATGCTTGACAGCTACAAATATACGCCCTCAAAGCATAAATTGCACCAACTCCTAAAAGTTGTAGTATTAACGTCCAGAGTAGTATGGAGTTCGTTTAAAATACCGAATCCAGCTATTTTCATCGTGAGAATTTGTCTGAATCTTACATGGTTTTCATTTAACACATAAGAGATAATACCATAATGAAGTCATACGAGTGGAATGATAGACTAAGGGGGTGTTTGTTTGAGTTAGACGTCTAACCTCTAACTAAAGGTATTAAGAGAAATAAATCTCTAATCATATGCACAGGTGAAGGTCTAGTTAGCATCTCACCAAACTTCTCATTCCGACAATGACAATAGCAGCTAATTTTTTGAACTTTTAACAAAATGTCTGAACCAGACATGTAAACAAGCAGCCCCTAATTGAGTGAACAAGTAGAAACTTGGTAAGCTGGTCTCTAGTCCATTGGAAGTGACACCAATAAACTTACGAAAACAACCCAACATTGACATTTATGCTTATAGTTGTTTCTCCTACCGGTATAAGCCCATGAATTAGACATATAAGAGTCGGGAGAATTGAAACGCACCTGTTGGAATGTGCTGAGGGAAGCCAAAATAGAACCTCCAATCCAGACACTGTACTTCCTCTCTGGTGGTGCCACCACCTTGATCTTCATGCTGCTTGGTGCAAGTGCCGTTATCTCCTTGCTCATCCTGTCAGCAATGCCAGGGAACATAGTTGATCCACCACTGAGAACAATGTTTCCGTACAAATCCTTCCTGATGTCGACATCGCACTTCATGATGGAATTATATGTAGTCTCGTGAATGCCTGCTGCTTCCATTCCAATCATAGACGGCTGGAAAAGAACCTCTGGACAACGGAAACGCTCAGCTCCAATAGTAATCACCTGTCCATCAGGCAATTCATAGCTCTTCTCCACTGAGGAACTAGTCTTGGCAGTCTCTAGCTCCTGCTCATAGTCAAGAGCAATGTATGAAAGCTTCTCCTTCATGTCCCTCACAATTTCCCGCTCAGCTGTGGTGGTGAAAGAGTATCCACGCTCAGTCAGAATCTTCATCAGGGCATCAGTGAGGTCACGACCTGCCAGGTCAAGACGGAGGATAGCATGTGGAAGGGCATATCCTTCATAGATTGGAACTGTGTGGCTGACACCATCCCCAGAATCCAAGACAATACCTGCAGAACAAGCGCACACCGCCAAGTGACATATTTTTAAATATTGTTTCCGTAAATAAAGTCATGAAACAAAATATTTATAATAACAGCATCCATTAAGAGTAAAATCAACAAATAATCCGAGAAAACAATCACGAAGAAGCCCATGTCCAACAAGGGTGGATGTCAACTCAGGTGAGTATCTTGGCTAGTGCCTCTGATCACCCGCTCAAATTAAGTTCTTGAGGTGATGAAAATTCAAAACCATTGTTAAACAGTTTCAGGGAGTTTACCTGTTGTACGGCCACTAGCATAGAGGGAAAGAACAGCCTGGATAGCAACATACATGGCAGGGGCATTAAATGTCTCAAACATTATCTGGGTCATCTTCTCACGATTGGCCTTGGGATTAAGAGGTGCTTCAGTGAGGAGAACTGGATGCTCTTCTGGGGCAACACGAAGCTCATTGTAGAAGGTATGATGCCAGATCTTCTCCATGTCATCCCAGTTGCTGACGATACCATGCTCAATTGGATACTTCAAAGTTAGAATACCACGCTTGGACTGAGCCTCATCTCCAACATATGCATCTTTCTGACCCATGCCAACCATAACACCAGTGTGTCGTGGGCGGCCGACAATACTGGGGAACACAGCTCTTGGGGCATCATCTCCAGCAAATCCAGCCTAAATTCCACAATTACAAAGAAAAATAACTTTTCAAATCTACTGGAAACAAACAGCAATTCTCGGTCAACAAATTCAGTACCTTAACCATTCCTGTTCCATTGTCGCATACGAGTGGTTGAATATCCTCGTCTGCCATTTATTACAACCTGCTAGAGAAGCACCAATTTCATATTAGAAATGGTCACAAAAATCATTAAATTTGCTAGCCTGAAACCAACAATTGCAGACAATAACTGAATGATGCAAACGTCTCATTTAAATTTGAAAGGTATAATCGCTCATTGGGGAATATTTGTTTTGTCACTGGATCTGGTGATCTGGTTACAGGTCTAATTTGGCAAAAAATCACGTGTGTGCTTCAGAATGAGGATAACATTAAGAGTTTGTCTCTCATTAAAGTTAACCCCCCACCCCCTTTCTGATTGAGATAATTTCCAGACAAGCTATTAAGATTTATGGAATATTATACATATTAGGTTGGAAAAATAAGGTCAAACAGTTAGACAGGCAGCTCTAATCTATACCCAGATACTTCATTATGCCTAATTTGTGACAGATACCATGCAACACTGCACTTATATCATAACAGGCTGCGCTTTATATGGCATGCATAATATATAACAATAGTGGTTACAATAACAAGGAGTTTTTAGTGCTACATAATGTTGTTAATCAAATTAATCATAAAACTCCATAAATCTACTATTTTCACCTAATGCTAAAAAAATGGACATAGCATCCATTCATGATGAAGTTTCTTAATTGGAAGTAACTGTTCTGAAGGATTTCTACCATTTCAAGCACACTTAACTTAGCAAAGCTGGTTAGAGTAAGGCATGTTATGGAATTTTCACATCTTTAAGATTGGGGAATAAAACTAAGGAATCCGAAATTATGTATCAAATCCTTCCAACAGCCAAAAATGACATATGCTGAATACAAAGAAAGAGACCTTCCAACAATAGTACTAGTCAATCTTATCAATGAAAAAAATACAAACTTAGCATCTCCAAACATAAATTTTAATCAATTGAAGTTGAAGGCAAAAATAAATATAAAAATTTCATAACAGAAAGAAGAACTACTCCAAACATTTCTTGGACCGAATGCATTACCATATCATGTACCCTGTTAACCGAAATTGTCAGACATTGGTTAACCAACATTACTACAAATAACTTTCACAGATCCATGACGTATCCCACACTCCCATTTCCAGGATGCTTCACTGATCAATTACCCACATCAATGATGGAAATGGAAGTCTCTTCGACATGAAAATCACACTCCTTGTTCCCCAAATCATGTGCTTCCATTTTATAGCACTTTCATTTTCAGCATTGATCACAAAATCTAAAAGTGAATCGTTAGATTGGTGAGTGAAACTCAAATTAGCTTTAGATATAGTGGTCACTAGTGGATTCCCATGGAATCATGCAACTAAACACAACTTTATGAATCCAATCCAATCCAAACATCTCAAAAATATAAACCATCCAGATCAAAAAAATATAAACATCCATCTACAAACCTACACCAACAACCGACCTAAACAAATCGAACTACAGATCTAACATAGCATGATAACATCACAGATCAATCGTCAACAAAACTACTCTACATCGAATACAGATCTAATCGATCGAAAGAAGAGATTGAAATGAAATTCACCTTAGAATCGAAGCTTTCGCGTTCGTGCGTAGCGTTCGTTCGAATGGAAACGAATGAGAGGTGTTTGAGTTAATGTGTGTGAGAGAGAGCGCGATGCATCTCTTTCAGCTACAACTACGCTCACACCTACAACTGTATCCTATTTCGAGCACATTTACCGCTCCTACTCCTAATTTTACCATAATCACCCTCCAAAATTTAATGTCATTTTTTAAAATGCCTGAAATACGTGATTGATCTTAGTGCGGAGCATCTCGGATCCTCACATTTTGAATCTATGTTAGGCTTTAGTCTGGTTAATTATGCCCCCGGATCATAGGTTCTATTATTAGTCATGTTACACTTGGCCTTAAATAGCACGTTAATGGAATGGGATTTTCGAATGAGATCTTATTAAAAGCTAATGTACTGGTTTTGAGTGAGGCTAGAAAATCAGGTTTTGCAAAATCAGGATGGCAGATGAGTTTTTTACAATCTCAAGATACACATAAACATTTTGAGGATTTCATCATTCTTTCGAAATCACGTCACGTCATCTTGATTACAAAAACCTGATTTCCTAACATTTTTTACTAATTTTTCATTCTAATTCCTTGAAAATATTAGAAAAAATAAATTCCTACATTGTGAAATATAACATAATTTTCCGAAATTTTAGATATTTTGTTGGTACACCGATAAATAATACGACTATTAATATGCCATGTGTTTTTTACAACCCACTTTATTTTCCAAACATTATATGGTTAGAGTTTTTGCAATTGCTTTTGCTTTTAATATTGCAAAGGTCATCACCTCAATATTTTAAGTCGCTATTTTATATGTAATTTGACAACATATAAGTTAGGAAATCTTATAACATCAGTTTTTTGTCCACGTTTATTTTTTATTTGAAATATTTTACATTTAAAATAAATAATAATGGTCTTGTAATTGAAGAGCAAGTATGTTTCACTGCCCTAATAAAAAGCCTTCTATCACGCAACATGGCATCAAATGATCTAATGACCAACACAGTAAGATAGCGTTTGTTTTTTAAATCAACCATTTTCAAGAGTCATGCCCTTAGCGTCAGGGGAGACTCAAGAACGTGTTGAAGAAGAAGAAAAAATATGAAGAACAAATGAATAACATAAGAAGAAGAAGAAGAAGAAGAAGAAGAAGAAGAAGAAGAACAACAACAACAACAACAACAAATGAAGAAGAACGGATGAGGATTGGAGGGTATTGAGCCTCCCTTGGCAGTTGGCACTAGGGGTTGACTCTTAAGAATTGTTCTTTTTAAATAGACTAAAAAAATCTTAATAAGAAGAGGGTGTTTGTTTTTAGTTCTAATTAGAAGTTGAAGTTTTGATTATAATAAATACCGTGGGGATGTTGATCACTTAACACTGCATGTTTAATGAAAATTTGTACAAATAATAGCCTAATAGTAAATTTGTAATGATTATTATTATCTATCTCCTCCATTGACATCCCCTCTGCCCTCCTCCTCCTCTATCTCATCCTCTTTGTTGAATATTGTATGAGGAATGGAAAATAAAATATGGTGGTTTTTAATGGTGGTGGTGAAAGGGGGTCTCAATGGTGTTTGGAGGAGAGAAAATAGGTGGCAATGGAAGATTAGCACCGGTGGTTTGTGGTGGAGAAAAATGGATTAATTTTTGTGATTTGTGAGTGGCAATGGGAGTTTCGATGGTGGGCAAAAATGTCAACCACCTTTAGGTCAGCACCTAAAACAAACAACTTTAGTTTTACAATTTCAAATCAACGACTCATTCAAACAAACAATTCATTCAAAAGTTTATTCAGAACTTCTAACTCCGGCTTCTAAGCACTTTAAAAAAAAAACACACCACTTAAGTCACATTATATGTATTTTATATGTAGTTGAAACACATATCTTAAAGAGCATGCACTATTTTGCCGAGATTATGAATTTATGACATGTTGGTCAACTACAACTCTCCCATTTTTTTAACATGCTACATGCTATCTTAGTTGTTTTACACTAGTGTAATTAGTAATTAACGTCAAGATTGTCGCTAAAAAATCTTTTGAAAGTTGGGATTGAAGTTAAAAACATGTTATTCATAACTCAATTAGTTTTTTGAAAGTTCGTATTCAAGTTCAAAACATGATACTCACGTGTATCGACTCGTGGTTAAACTACTTTGACATCCGATTTGCCGAAGTATCCCTAACAAGGAATGTGATTTCACAAAAAATGTTGAACTTTTATGATTTTTTTTAAGTTACCAAAATTTATTTCGAAATTCAAAATATATATTTCTTTCATCAGGTCAATTTCAATTTTCGTACATTTTAGCGTGTTATAACCTTAGTTTACTATTAAAGTTTTGCTATATAAATTATTTTTATGCAATATACAGTTTGTAGAACACTATAAGTCTCGTGGAACTATTTATGAAGTATATAAATGTTTAAATAACTTGTATTGATAACTTCAAAATTACAATAAAAAATTGAGTTAATTGCAATTTCCCCCCTATAATATATGTCATATTCAGCTTGATCCCCATTAACATTCATGTTACACTTTCCCCCTAAGACTAATAGTCAACGTGCTTTGACCGTTCGTTTTCAAAACAGATTATCAAATACCCCTGAGAAATCAATGGCTGGGATTTAATATTTCATATCTCATCTCGAGAAAAATTCTAAGGCGCAACTGAAGTCATAAATCATATCTCGAGAAAAATCTAACGGTTCAAATTTAATCGTACACACATCTCTAGGTAAAATCTAACGATCTAAGTTTAATTATGCACGCATCTTGAGAAAAGTCTGACGATTTTGCACACGTTTCGAGGCAAATCTGTCGATTCAACACACTTCTTGAGTAGACATGATATCCCAACACACATCTCGAGGAACAATCTGACTATCCGACGTGTATCTCGAGAAAATCTGACTATTCAGATTTATTCTCGCACACATCTCGAGAAAATCTAAAGTTTGAATAATTTTTTATTTAATTTTGCCTTATGAAATAAATTTGAATTTAAAAATCTAAAGGTCTGTTCTGTTTCAGGGGCAAAATTAAATTCAAATTTATTTTATGATGTCAAGTTATTGCCATTAATTTATTATATAGGGCAATTTATTCAAATTTCAGATTTTCTTGAGATGCGTGTACGAATAAATATGAATAAGCAAAGTTTATCGAGATGTGTATTGAATCGTCAGATTTCCTCGAGATGCGCGTTGGACAGTTAGATTCTGCTTGAGATGTGTGATGGATCGTTGTTTTTTCCCATGCATGCTAAATCGTTAGATCTTCCTCGAGATGTGTGTTGAACCGTCTGTTTCTTTTCGAGACGTGCACTGAACCGTCAGATTTTTTTGAGACGTGTGTTGGATCGTTAAATTTTTCTTGAGATGCGTACATAATTAAATTTGGACAGTTAGATTTTTCTTGAAACGAGTTCTTTAAGATGAAAATTTTTAAAAATAAACTGTTGAATTTCCTTGAGATACGATTACGATTTCAGTTGGATCTTAGAATTTTCCTCGAGATGAAATGTTCGAGATATATAAGATTCAATCTCAGTATTTGATTTCTCAGGGGTATTTTGGTAATCTGCTTTGAAAACAGACGGTCAAGACATGTTGACTGTTAATCTTAGAGGAAAAGTGCACTATGAATGTTAATTGCGGCAATGCTGAATATAACATATATTATAAAGGGAAAAACTGCAATTAAAATAAACTTACCGAAATTACCTTGGAAAATGAAATCACAATCCTTGTTCCTAACTAGTGATCATTTGTGATCCCTAATCGGACTTTAGTAATCAGGATGGCAGATGAGTTTTTTACAATCTCAAGATACACATAAACGTTTTGAGGATTTCATCATTCTTTCGAAATCATGTCACGTCATCTTGATTACAAAAACCTGATTTCCTAACATTTTTTACTAATTTTTCATTCTAATTCCTTGAAAATATTAGAAAAAATAAATTCCTACATTGTGAAATATAACATAATTTTCCGAAGTTTTAGATATTTTGTTCGTACACCGATTAATAATACGACTATTAATATGCCATGTGTTTTTTACAACCCACTTTATTTTCCAAACATTATATGGTTAGAGTTTTTGCAATTGCTTTTGCTTTTAATATTGCAAGGTCATCACCTCAATATTTTAAGTCGCTATTTTATATGTAATTTGACAACATATAAGTTAGGAAATCTTGTAACATCAGTTTTTTGTCCACGTTTATTTTTTATTTGAAATATTTTACATTTAAAATAAATAATAATGGTCTTGTAATTGAAGAGCAAGTATGTTTCACTGCCCTAATAAAAAGCCTTCTGTCACGCAACATGGCATCAAATGATCTAATGACCAACACAGTAAGATGGCGTTTGTTTCTTAAATCAACCATTCTCAAGAGTCATGCCCTTAGCGTCAGAGAGACTCAAGAACGTGTTGAAGAAGAAGATAAAATATGAAGAACATAAGAAAAAGAAGAAGAAGAGCAAATGAAGAAGAACGGATGAGGATTTGAGGGTATTGAGCCTCCTTTGGCAGTTGGCACTAGGGGTTGGCTCTTAAGAATTGTTCTTTTAAATAGACTACGAAAATCTTAATAAGAAGAGAGTGTTTGTTTCTAGTTCTAATTATAAGTTGAAGTTTTGATTATAATAAATATCGTGGGGATGTTGATCACTTAACACTGAGTGCTTAATGAAAATTCGTACAAATAATAGCCTAATAGTAAATTTGTAATGATTGTTATTATCTGTCTCCTCCATCGACATCCCTTTTGTCCTCCGCCTCCTCTTTCTCATCCTCTTTGTTGGATATTGTATGAGGAATGGAAAATAAAATATGGTGGTTTCTAATGATGGTGGTGAAAGGGGGTCTCAATGGTGTTTGGAGGAGATAAAATAGGTGGAGAAGGAAGATTAGCGCCGGTGGTTTGTGGTGGAGAAAAAGGGATTAATTTTGGTGATTTGTGAGTGGCAATGGAAGTTTCGATGGTGGGCAAAAATGTCAACCACCTTTAGGTCAGCACTTAAAACAAACCACTTTAATTTTACAATTTCAAATCAGCAACTCATTCAAACAAACAATTCATTCAAAAGTTTATTAGAACTTCTAACTCCGGCTTCTAAGCACTTTGAAAAAAAAACCACACCACTTATGTCACATTATATATATTTTATATGTAGTTGAAACACATATCTTAAAGAGCATGCACTATTTTCCCGAGATTATGAATTTATGACATGTTGGTCAACTACAACTTTCCCATTTTTTTAACATGCTACATGCTATCTTAGTTGTTTTACACTAGTGTAATTAGTACTTAACATCATGATTGTCGCTAAAAAATCATTTGAAAGTTGGGATTGAAGTTAAAAACATGTTATTCATAACTCAATTAGTTTTTGAAAGTTCGTATTCAAGTTCAAAGCATGATACTCACGTGCATCGACTCATGGTTAAACTACTTTGACATTCGATTTGCCGAAGTATCCCTAACAAGGAATGTGATTTCTTGAAAAATGTTGACATTTCATGATTTTTTTAAGTTACCAAAATTTTTTTCAAAATTCAAAATATATATTTCTTTCATCAGGTCAATCTCAATTTTCGTACATTTTAACCAGTCATAACCTTAGTTTACTATTAAAATTTTGTTATATAAGTGATTTTTATGCAATATACAGTTTGTAGAACATTATAAGTCTCGTGGAACTATTTATGAAGTATATAAAAGTTTAAATAACTTATATTGATAACTTCAAAATTACAATAAAAATTTTGGTTAATTGCAATTCCCCCTTATAATGTATGCCATATTCAGCTTGCCCCCCATTAACATTCATATTATACTTTCCCCCTAAGACTAATAGTCAACATGCTTTGACCGTTCGTTTTCAAAGCAAATTATCAAAATACCCTTGTGAAATCAGTGGCTGAGATTTAATATTTTGTATTTCATTTTGAGGAAAATTCTAAGGCGGAACTGAGGTCATAATCATATCTCGAGGAAAATCTAATGGTTCAAATTTAATCGTACACACATCTCTAGGTAAATCTAACAATTCAAATTTAATTATGAACGCATCTTGAGAAAAGTTTGATGATTTTGCACGCATTTTGAGACAAATCTGTCGATTCAACACACTTTTCGAGGAGGCATTGTAGTTCAACACACATTCCGAGGAACAATCTGACTACTCGGCGTGTATCTCGAGGAAATCTGACTATTCAGATTTATTCTTGCATGCATCTCGAGAAAATCTAAAGTTTGAATAATTTTTAATTTAATTTTGCCCTCTGAAATAAATTTGAATTTAAAAATCTAAAGGTTTGTTCTGTTTCAGGGACAAAATTAAATTCAAATTTATTTTATGATGTCAAGTTATTGCCATTAATTTATTATATGGGGCAATTTATTCAAACTTCAGATTTTCTCGAGATGCATGTACGAATAAATCTGAATAAGTAATTTTCTCGAAATGTGTAATGAATCGTCAGATTTTCTTGAGATGTGCATCGAACAGTCAGTTTATCGTCGTTTTTCCCATGCATGCTAAATCGTTAGATCTTCCTCGAGATGTGTGCTGAACCGTTAGTTTTTCTCGAGACGTGCATTGAACCGTCAGATTGTCTCGAAACGTGTGTTGGATCATTAGATTTTATTGAGATGCGTACATAATTAAATTTGGACAGTTAGATTTTCCTTGAGATGAGTTCTTTAAGATGGAAAATTTAAAAAATAAACTGTTAAATTTTTCTCGAGATACGATTACGATTTCAATTGGGTCTTAGAATTTTCTTCGAGATGAGATGTCGAAATATATAAGATCCAATATCAGCCTTTGATTTTTTAAGGGTATTTTGGTAATTTGCTTTGAAAACAGACGGTCAAGGCATATTGACTGTTAGTCTTAGAAGAAAAGTGCACTATGAATGTTAATTGCGGCAATACTGAATATAAATTATATTATAAAAGGAAAATTGCAATTAAAATAAACTTACGAAATTACCACGAAAAATGAAATCACAATCCTTGTTCCTAACTAGTGATCATTTGTGATCCCTATTTGCCAAGATTAATAAAAATTCCGTGTTTTTTTTTCCTAATAAAATAGGGTGTTGTTAAACTTAAATTCACCCCACTTTTTATTACTCGCATCCCATTCTTCTTCTCTGACCACCCACCACCCTCACCTGCCACATCCGCCCCTCTCCCTTTCTTCGATTAACAGAGCAAAATCATCAGGAAACACTAACCAAAGGTGAAATCTTTCGTCACAAAAGCAAATACCCAGATAGAATCAAAGCTAAAGGTGGGATCTTGGAAGGGTTCGAAGAGAGATGGGGAGAGTAGCAGTGGCTGTGATAGTGAGTTTATGGGCAATTCCAGTATCTCTAATGGTGAATCACATCGTCCCAGAACCTTACATGGTAATAATTTTCAACTGGGTTTTTTTTTTTTCAACTCTTTTGTTGCTAACATTGGTTTCTTTTCAACCTCATTTGTGCAGGATGAGATATTCCACATTCCTCAAGTCCAGCAATACTGCAAAGGGAATTTTAGAAGTTGGGATCCTATGATCACCACTCCTCCAGGCTTGTAAGTTGATTAACACAACACCCCATTTTTCTCTCAAAAAATCAAATTTTGTTATGAAAAATGAAGTTTTGAATTCCTGTTAAGCAATTAAGGGATTGTAGATAATTATGGTACTTGAAATAATTGGCAATGAGTCAATTTGAAGCAATTGAATTAGTTTTGTGGAAGTTTAGTAAGTTAGAATCAATGATCATAATGGTTGGTTTGTTTAGGTTCAATTGTTAGCTAGTTGAGTGGAGTCAATTGGAACTTCAAAGATAAAGATAAATTTTTTAAAGATGGTTAACAGAACTATTAGGCTTTTAGAGCTAGATGGTTGTGTGCATAGCAGTTATTAGGATTTTAGATGGATGAATTGCAAGGCTGAGTGATAAAATATTGTAAATATGCAATCTTTGAGTAGCTCGAAGAGTTAGGAAAGTATTGATTTAGATTTGTATTGGGGAGGGAAAGTTGGAATGTGAGTTACAATGTTGGTGCAACTGTGCAAGTTGAAGATAGTGAGAGGGCAAGAAGGTTACTAATGCGGGCAAAAGATCTAGATATATTGTTTGTTGCAATTATTATTAATGAGGGCAATGTATCTATGGGATTGAGAATAATAAAGCGTTTTTTATACAGTTTAGGAAATCTAGAGGTTGGAATGAAATTAATTTATCTCAAGGCCGGGTACACCTTTTAAGCCTTTTGATCTTGAACCCAAAATGCAGTTGCATACGTTGAAGTAGAAGCTGGCTGGATCTTTAGGATACAATAAACATTGTGAATTTGTGACCTCATTCATGTAATCATTGTCTCCATGCTTCTGTATGATGCATATCTAATCAATATTTACACAAAGTCATCTTCATTCTCAAGCCAGGAAGTTTTTGGTAGCCCAAAGATGTTCATTAATGTGCTGTATTATAACGTTATGCCGATTCAGTATAACGCAGATGATGCTGATGGCTATAAATCACAAAGTCTACCCAAGTACAATGTTAATGTCCATTACATATTCTGAAATACTCTATTGGGCATTGTTCACAGCTCAGTCCCATTATTTGTTATGTGCAAAGCACATCTATGCTCTGTTTTGTTTAAGGTTGGTTTGCCTTCATTGGAGCTGTACATTATGTTTCCACCAATTCTGAAGTGCATTTAAGTGGAAGCTCACATAATATCCCATTCATATCCTAAATCAGTGCCATAAAATAGTCTTAAATGCTAAGATCCTCTTTTTTTTTGTGTGTGTGTGTGTGTGTGTTTGTGTTGATTTAAGAAAATTGTAAAAATGTTGCAGGTACTATCTTTCACTTGCCCATGTTGCTTCTTTGTTTCCAGGCATGTGGTGTGCAAAGGCAATCTCTTTATTTTCCGAATTATGTTCGTCTGCAACTCTTCGCTCCCTCAATGGTGTTTTGGCTGTCATCTGTAGTCTTCTTGTCTATGATGTACTTACATACTCAAAACCAGCGCTTAGTGAGAGGAAGGCAACGCTGATTGCAGTGGTGTTGTCATTGTATCCCCTTCACTGGTTCTTCACTTTTCTATACTACACAGATGTAGCTTCCCTAACAATAGTGCTTGCTATGCACCTGGCTTGTGTGAAGCAACATTATCATTTAAGTGCTCTGGTGAGTGAATCAGCTTTTGTTTTTGCTAAAGTAAGATTTTGAATTGACTAGCTGATTTAGAAAAACATGCTCCAGGAAGACAAGTGCTTGATATGTAAATAATTTGTCGTGGATATGTTAATGCTATTGCTGTAAAGTATGTTCAAGCTAACAAACATAGTTTCCTTATATAAAGCTAACTCATGCTCCACCTGTCTTTGCAGCTCGGGGCATTGGCTATACTTATTCGACAAACAAATATTGTGTGGATGGTTCTTGTTGCTTGCACTGGAGCTATTAATCTTTTGTTGCCCCAAAACTACAAGGACGATGTTCATTCTGACGATCAGAATGTGACAGTAAAGGAAAACGACGTGGTAGCTCACAAAGATAAACTGTATGGCCAAAATTTGAGGAAGCGAAAGACTAATAAACCTTCAAATGCTAGCAACCATTATGCCTCTGAAATGGATGCTTCTTCACAGTGTCATGCTTCAGGTTCTAGTTCCCATCTTTGGCCTAATTGTGATTACTTCCACTGTAGAATTTTAGATGCACCTTCTTTGAAGTCAATATGAATTTTCACCTATATGCATCTAGTCTTTATGTAAGGTATACCTCGATGATATAATATTGGACGTTCTCTCTGAGTTTGATTATTCTCTTGTGTTCACGTCAGTTTGGAGTTGTTGATCTTCCATTTGAAATACCCAAATATGTTTTCTGATCAAATGTAGCTAAGATGTCCAAACTGAAATTCCACATCTCCGACTTGATTAATGACACTGGCTATGGATTCCACGTCTACTATTTCATTGATCTCATGAACGAGTCTTTTGTGCTAAGTGATCAGGGACACTGACACATGACATGGGTATTAGACTTCAACTGATGTATTACCACATTTCATGATTCTCTGTTGGAAGTTTCTAAATAAGGATTACTCCACCTTAAGTAGTATTTTGAGTCTATCAGTGTCATGGCGCATCTGTAGCGACTTAAGATGGAGTCTTCTCATGACATAGATTATGCATATTGAGTTCACATAATATGCATCCTTTCCACCATTTTTGCTTGAAGCATTGGTAGACTAACCACCTTAATCGTAGTCCGTAGATCATGCTTTCCCAATCTGCTGATTTAGTTGATCTGCAATGTAGTCAATAAGATTGTACTGAAGGCTAAGTTGTGTTTTATCTAGCAAGTTTGCTCGAGGAGGTTCAGCAAATTCTTTCAAGGCTGTGGCATCTGAAGAGGGAGGTTTTGGTGTCATTTGGCCCATTCTTCCTGGTTTTGGTGGGCTTTATCACTTTTGTTCTTTGGAATGGAAGCATAGTTCTCGGTATTACCCACCCCCTTCTCTCCTTGTTATGTTTTTATAATAATTTTTTTCTTCTGACAGTGTCAATCGTCACATTGCAGGGGCCAAAGAAGCTCATACAGTCTCTCCACACTTTGCGCAACTCATGTATTTTGCCCTCGTTTCTGCTTCGGCTATGGGTCCTTTCCACTTCAGCTTTCGTCAAGCTTCACTTCTCTGTCAGTCATTCCAAAAGAACAAAGTATTGAGTTTCATACTAGTGTTTATCGCTCTTACTGCTGGGTTCTTCTTTGTGCATTTTTTCAGGTATGATGAGTTCACATTAACATACCCAGCAACTCTTTAAACAAGTTATTCCTAAGACTCTTATTTAATTAACTGAAGGGAACACTTGCAACCTCTGGCTGTGTTAAATTTATGATACTTGGCGGGAATAATTATCTGGAAACTTCATGTTTATAATACTCACCAGTTTGTGTGTCTTAACTTAGACGAGTACTTGCACCACCCTAAGATTATAATCAATACTCGTTTCTTTAGTTGCACACACTAGTTTGGACTTTGGTTAAACAGACCCAGAGATGCATCATGGATCAGTCACACTGTCAGTAGGCTTTTATGAGGTCCCAACCCTTTAACATGCTTCTTTAAGTTTCTGATTTACAATGAGTACCATCGTTTGTGGTATGCACTATGCTTAAAATCTCAGTTCATTGGTCCATGCAGCATAGCACACCCGTATCTTCTTGCAGACAACCGGCATTATACATTTTACATTTGGCGCAAAGTAATCAAATCTCATTGGTTAACGAAGTACCTCCTGGTCCCACTATATGTTTACTCATGGCTTTCCATCTTCAGTTTGTTAGGTGAAGTAATAAAACTCACTCATTCAGTTTGTTATCTGGTTGGCTCATCTCAACTGAAAAGCTTTCTTTTGGCATCTCCGACAGGGAAAGCTCAAAGGAAAATCTGGGTGTTAGTATTTTTCCTCGCTTGTGCAGCAGTACTTGTCCCAGCACCATTGATTGAGTTCAGATATTACACTATCCCCTTCTATTTCTTGGTTTTACATTCTCATGTTGATGATGACAGAAGTTGGATTTTTATGGGGATTCTTTATTGTGCTGTTAACATATTCACAATTATGATGTTCTTGTTTCGACCTTTCCATTGGAATCATGAACCTGGGACACAAAGATTCATATGGTAGATTTTTCTAGAAAGAAAGTTGCTGAGCACCATCATCCATTCAGGAGATTAAATGTGCATCCATTTTGTGCTGTCCGCGCGAATGGTGGACTACCAATCTTCACCAATTGAAGAGAAGAGGATTTGGTAGAAAGCTCATGTGCACAGCAAGCCTTCATTTCTTTGGTATCTTTGCTCTTTTATTTATTTTATTGTCCCCAAAGAAAGTTATAAATTCCTAGTAGGAAGTAGATCAGTGATTTTGGAAGAGAACGCTGTACTGCTGCCGAATACTCTCATGTCCTCCAACAATTTTTACAAAATACACATGTTACATAGAAGTACATTTTTCAGAACCTTCAATCTGAAATTGAAGTGATTATTCATTGTTATAGCTAAACACCGTGTCTATTTATTTGAATTGGTTTTGCTTTTGTTCTTTCTTTTCATTGTACTTCAATTTATGGTTTTTGGTTTCAACTAAACTGAAAGTCTTATAGAGCTTGAAGAGATGATGAACACGCTTCATAGTTCTAGTACACACGAAAATATTGTAGAATTTCATTGACCCAGTTTTCTAACTTATGACAACTCTGACAATGCGAATCACAACATTTTTCTCAACAATCCACTCACTAAATCTGCCTAGTTATTTGCAGGCGAGGTGTCTGCTGCTTCACTGGCCATTCTAATTAGCACAAAGAAGGGATGTGGTAGTCAGATGCTCATCATTTGCAAATGGATGATCTTCTTCAATCAAATTTGCGGACTTTCCCGCATCCTTGTTACTACTGAGTAAGGGATTTGATTCTACCATGCCTTCAGTTTCATCTTCACGTGGGAAAAATTCCTCTGCAGGCATCCTATTCTCTTTGGAACCTGATGAGTCTACATTTTCTGTTACCTTGTCAAGAACTGTATTGTGGTCCTCTGTGGAACAATCCTTTGTGAATACAAACTGATCTTCCTGTTCCTCCTGAGGATTATAGTAAGAATTAGACCTCCCAAAAGCCCCAAAAGATGATGCTTGGAGGCCTCCGCTTGTCGTAGAAGAGCGGTTGGCAAAGCTGCCAAACCCTTCAATTCCCCGAGAGAGCTTGCGAGCTTTATCCCTCTCTTCTTTCAGAAGCGGTCCTTTTTCTAGCAATTTCAGTACCCTTTCAGATTTCTTTCTTACTTTAAGCCCCCAGTTGAATCTGTTTTACATAACAACAGTCAATCACTAATAACACATAAATTAGTTAAGAAAATCAGTAAAAAAAAAAAACTCGATAACTAACCCTCTCTCATCAATATACTGAAAGCTTTGCATCTCTTGTATAACTTCTCTGTCACTCTGAAAATCCTCTGCGAGACTTTCCGGTCCATGAGTCAGAAGATGTTCCAGTAAGATTAGAACTTTGTAAGAGACTCTCCAGTTATTCCTGTCAAATCGTAACAACCTGAAAATAGTGAAGTAGGAAATCAGAAAACAAAACAAATCGATCACTGATCAAAACATGCACATAAGCTAACTCAGATCAGAAAATCAGAAAAGAAGTAACCTCTTATGCAGAATCTCTACAATTCTCCAGTAATCATCTACTTCGAATGCTGCCCGTGATATCAAACTCATTGTTCTTGTGTCTGGGTTTCCATTTATAGCTTCTTCTGTCAGTCTTCAAAGACAAACAACATCCCATATCAAAAGCTGAACTAATTAAAGGAATCCCCCAATGATCACACACAAACTAAGAAAAGTAAACAGGTTCAACCCATATACATTCACTTTGTATAAAAAAAACATCACAGAAGATTTACTTTGTTCTTTCAGATTGAGATTGAGACTGAACTATGCCTATTCTATATATGCTATGAGTTGAAAAATTATAGACAAGGCAAAAAAAAAGTCTTACAGTTCTGCAGGTGTAACGTCGGTGAGAGCTAACCGGGCAGTCTTGATCTTCTCTTTGAGGTAGAAAGAAGCTTGCTTCTTGAACTCATGAAAATAAGGTGTACCCATGTTTTTGTTTCCAATGATCGACGACATGTTTGTGATGATCAAAGAAGAATAACAAAAGATCAGGGCTAGGCCGGTTCAAAGACACCACCAAAAAACCAATACGTAAGCAAGGGCTCTACACCTACTCCATTGATGAACAAAAGATGTTCACCTACTATCTCAAAAAGTGGATCTGTAGATGTAATAGGAGGAAGAAGAGGATCCCATTATAGTCATGCAAGATACACTTTTAGTATTTTGGGTGACAGTTTCAACAAGAATTTGTGTGGAAGGTTTCAAAGGTGGTGTTGGATTTGGATGGTTGCTCTCTGTCTTTAGGAGCAAAGCCTGTTTTGAGGAGCTGAAGTCATATCTGTCGTCTATATTTGGATTTGAATTTGAAAACTTTGAGAGCTAAAAGTAAACGCTGTAGGTTTCAAGATGGCGTTACACCCCACCGATGTTTTTGACCGTTATATCTAGAGAAACAGGTTGATATTTAGCCAGCATCCTTAAATTTTTTTGATAAATATATGAAAAGGATCAATCATGGATGATTACAATGAGAAATGTCATTTTCCGTGTTAGGGGAAAACAATGAAGAAAAAGAAATGGAAAACGGAGTATTCTAAGTATAACATGATCGCCGGTGTTTGTTTTTAAGGAAAAAAAATTTATCGTTTGCCTCCAAATATGAGATAAAATTTTTAGTTTGCGTTTGCTTCATAAGACTGTTTTCTCACTACTCATGTGAATCTAAGTTTGAGGGAGAGACTTCGGAATCGAATTCACATAAACAACTTCTATTTCTATATATGTTTTTCGTGTAACCAAACAGACGATCCCAAAAATATATGGTCATTTTCAACTTTAGTTAGCTTGATAACGTACACTTGTTAAATGTCAAAATAATTAATGGTATTTTATGATGGTGAGATCCACCAAACTGATTTTTAAAGAAATTTTATGCGGTATAGTGTAGCCATTGAAAAAATGATTTGATATTAAATATGTATTATTATATGAGTTAAATATGGTGGTATGATGCAAGGAATGACGATTTATTTATTTATTCCTTTTAAAGTCGTTTAATCGGGTTCTTTAGTCCACCACCTATTAATAATCCATTTTTTATTTATTTTTAGAAGCATTAAAAAGGGATCCCCATTTAAAACTCTATAAGCGGTATACACGTCTAAACAAGCTATTATGATTACTTTAGATATTTTATTATACCTTAATGGCGATCGCAAAATTAATTAAGGATCTAAAAAAATGTAAATAGATATCCATTTAATTGATCCAACAAAAAATAAATAATAGTGACTATTGTAATTGCGCGATTTTGTAGATGGAATATTGATATTAAAATCGGAGCTTATAAATGGTTTTTTGTTCAAATATATAAATATGTTCCGGGCGGAGGGATGATCCTCCATTTTCGGTTCACAGATAAACGCTTCTAAACATTATCTCGTAAGCTATACTGTTTCATTCTCAAAATCTAACGAGACATGTATACATAATTGGGTAGCAATTAAAAACATGTCATGCCTGATCTGACGCATACAAAAACTACTAAAAAAAAAAATATTTATTATTTTACATGAAAAAAAAAAAACAAATAGAAATAGACAACCTAACTCTCTGACAAGTGTAAAAAACAAGCAATACCATCAGAGCCTGAAATTTCTAGGGTTTCGAAATCACTCACTTAAATTCTCCCAAATGTGCTTCAAGTGACACCACATTTGCTCTCGAATTCATCCTTGTCAATGGCGAGTTACAGATTTCGAGAAGTGATTTGGTGGAAGAAATGGGCGAAGAAGGAGTGGACGATCCCAGCTGCCGGCCTAGCCTTGATGGCCTTCATTCTCATCATCACATTGGATGATTCTTCTGAATCCTCTTCGTCTTCTTGGACAGAAGAGAGCGATTCGACAATGCAGCCGGCCGCTGTCACTGGGACCAATCTTGTGGGCTTGACATTGTTGAAGAATGCAAAGGATAAAGGCGCTGGTAATCTATGTTCTTGAATCGTTGTTGATTTATAATTGGTTTTGATCTAATAGCTGCATTTTATGTTAACTTTGGTTTTTAGATGATTTTAAGTGCGTAAAGTTGAAATCTTGATGATGCAAAGATTTTAAATGCAAGTGAGTTGATTAGTGAAGAGATTCTGAGAGACTTATTTCTGAAACATCTGTGAAATTATGATCCGAAATCACATATTAGCTTTTGAATTGAAAACCCATTTTTCTTGAATGATTGATTGACCAACAACTCAATAGCCTAATTTATGCAATTTTTGTGATTGGTATTGGCTAAGCATTTGAAGATGATATTTAAGTCTGACCCAACAACGATCTCTGATTGAAAGAAACATTAGGATTTTCGTATTTCATTTTGGTGCACATAAATTTATAATGCAATTCCATTAGTTGGTTTGGGTTGTTGATCACATTGTGTTGAGTAGATTACATTTTTTCAGTAAATATGTTTGATATATTTGGTGGAGATTTTGTTTATTATAACTCACTAACACAAAAATATCTTGCGATGTAGTTTGTTTAGATGGAAGTGCCCCCGGATATCATTTCCAGAGAGGTTTTGGGTCCGGATCTGAAAATTGGGTGCTCCACATTGAGGTAAATCCTTATATTTGATTCTGTGGTTACTATTTTCTTCGTACATGTTATCATAAGAATGGACTATAAATTTTGTACGATTATCAGTGTTTTGTTATATCTATACGTTTCTTTGACACATATGTGAGACCTTAGTCACAGATGTGACGCTCACGCTCTCAAACCTCGCTTTGGCGCTTTGAGGCGAATTCTTCTCAAACACCTGCTCTATAGTTTATCAAACCCCTCTCTCAAAATCTTAGATCCCCGCTCTGACGATTTTGAGTCGATTGTTCTCAAATCTCTGCTTTTATGGTTATGAAAATTTAACTTCCAATATTTGAATAATGGTTTAAATATTTTTGGTTCATCAATCTTTTGGAGTTTTTATTTATTTATAATAGTTATTATGTTTGATGTATATTACTAAAAAAAATCATGTGCATAATAGTTTTCAAGTTTCCATCTATATATTATTCCAATTATGATTATTCATATATGTAACTATCCATCTTATGCATGTTATTAATCTTAGATAACTACTATTTAATAATTAGTTTTGTTACTTGATTTTAATAAAATAAAACTGATGAAACTCAAGATAATATTTTAAAACATATAAAATTATAAAAGTACATTGCATATGCAAACGCTTTCCTGCTCCCATACCCACTCGCGCTTCACGCTTTGGTGACTAAGTGTGGGACATACTAATGAACCCACAAAAAGATATGTGAAAGTATAACTTTTAGAAAGAATGAGTTCTTCAAAGGGATAGGGATAAATTTGAGGGTGGGATAACCAAGAGTTAGGATTCATGGGTTTGGTTTTTTATTCACCTTGAAATGCACAAAATGGCGAAATTGAGAAACCAGAGTACTCTACGTTTAATTAAGTTTGATAAATGACTTCCTTTGAGTCATTTCTTGTTTGGGTATACATTTTCTTTGATAAGGAAGAACCCCATAGGCCTCCTGCAGAATTCTGGTAGACACGTGCATGAACACACTGAAGACCATGGTAAACTTTCCAGGCACCATTGAAAGACCCCTGGTGTCAAGATTTATTCCTGCAAAATCAATCTGATCCAGTGTCTTTCTATTGGAAAGAGCTGGTTCTAAATATGTGTGGCTAGGTGGGAGATGATTGAAGTGTTCACTGAGTGTTTCCCAAATCCCTTGTCGACACTTGACACAATGTAAAAGTTGGATTTCTGATGCTTTTGACAAAGGAAGGATGAACATCCCTTGGTCAGTAGCTACTTACGCTATCATTTGGAGCATTCTGGTCTTTGATGGCGAGTCTTCAAGATTGAAGTGCATTGTTTAGCACCGTCTTCTATTTTCGAAAGGGATTCAGTTTGAGCAATTGTTAGTGAACTGTGGTTCATGCGTAAAGGAGCAGTAATCCCTTGTTACGTGATATTAATACTACTTATTTTGTTTATAATAAAATTTTGAACCTTCCCTAAAATAACAAAATATATTGAGTGGTTGTTACTTGTTAGTTTCTTACAAGAAATGGTGGATATGGTAAGCCAAGTGGCGGAAGAAGCTGAAGTGTTGGAGATTAGCATGATGGATGTTGAGGTCCATGAGATTCATCTAATGACTATTGAAAATAACATGAGCTATATGGATGTGTAAAATGGTGAGACAAAAAAAGCTAACTGCATGTTTAGTTATAGTCAACCAAAGGAAATGGCAAACAGTGCACCCCACTTACCTTTGTTTGGCCTTGCATGGAGTGTCTGTGAACCTAAGGTGGAATGTTTACAAATATAGGCAATCAGAGTTGGGTGTGGTTGTAAAATCTCTCTCCCACCTAATGTCAGATTTGCATTCATTTCCTTCTTCCTTTTTTTTTCCTTAAAAAAAAAAACTTCTTTTCTTGATGCTTCTTGCCTCTGTTCACTTTGATAGCTTGAAATATTTTGACGCATAATTTTTGTCTTCTTTATGTAGGGTGGAGGTTGGTGTGATACAATAGAGTCATGCTCTTTGCGCAAATCAACTGCATTAGGATCTTCTGATTTCATGGATATTCAAGTTCCCTTTGCTGGCATATTGAGCCAGGAGGCCTCAGAGAATCCTGGTACACAATAATTATTATAACTTGACATTAGTTTGCTTCAAGTACTTCCTTAGCCTTATATTTGAGAATGCTCTTTCTTACAAGTCTGGCATTGTGATCTGAGTGAAATGTATTTCTTGAACGTCCATGATTTAGTTGACAATCTGTCGCCATGTTAATCAAGTTATGAATATTTAATAACAATAATCGGCTTAGATTATGTTGGAAAAAAGCTATTGTGTCAACAAGAGAAATCTATTCAGTTTATTTTAACATTAAATGAAAGAAATGAGAAACGGAATTGGATGTGGTTTAAGATTTTTCTTTTTTCCTGTTTTTATTTTTTATTTATGGAAATGGAACTTTAAGGGAAGACGTAAATGCACTCTTTTCCTGAAAACATCTTTATATAAAATGGTTTATACAAAATTAGGATTTATGCTGGAAACTCCATATTAATGAGTAGCATAGAAATCAATGTTCCCATGTATGATGTCCATGTTTCTCCTCATGATTATCGACCAAGATTAAGGAGGATCTGCATTGTCTAATTCCAAATGCATTTCTTGAATAAAATGTTCTTCCTACTTTGCCCTCATATTCATCCAATGAGAATTTACCTGAATTTGAACTTTGCACCATGCTCAGATTTCTTCAACTGGAATAAAGTCAAGATAAGGTACTGTGATGGTGCATCTTTATCTGGAAATCAAGAAAGTGAATTTCAGGTTGGTTAAATGGAGGTTCTTCAGATCACTTGCTTGAAGTTAAGGTTATTTATTCAGGAAAATTATGTGATCATAATGAGAAGAAGTTACGATAGCTGAACTTCGTATTCATGTAAAGTTACCATAGCTTATCTATATTCATGTACTGTTTATGCCATAGAATGGAACAAAACTCTTCTTCCGAGGGAAACTCATATGGGAAACAATTATGGATGAACTCAAGTCAATGGGATTGGCTAATGCTAACCAGGTATGTCCCTATGACTTCTTGCTCTACCTGTTAGAGAGTAAAAATTGCTTTGTAAGACACTTCAGTTTACTGTTAAAAAACAAGGCACCAAGAAAGAATTTGGATATACTGCTACTAATAAAATTGCATAAAAATGACTGAAATTTTGTTAACAAAAGATAGGAATGTTCAGTCAGGAACGTTAATGGAAATTAGGATAAATTTGATTATTTATTTATGTATTTATTTGTTTATTTTATCTTTCCCTAGTAGTTTTATTTGTTGTAAACAATTATTCTGAGAACATGTTCTAAATTGGTAGGAAAGTACAGAAAATAGAGAAAAAATAAAAGTAAAAAGAAAGAAAGAAATAAAGAAAAGACCCTGACCAATTGAATCAGCCTAGAAATGCAATATAAATTATGAGTACATTTCTATTTTATTTCTTTTTGACAGGCTTGCGTTCACTTTGTGCATTTCATGTCTGCAAAATGAAGTCTACATCATTAGGAATATCATGTCTGTATTATAATGAAGTGACATACGAAATTCAAGTCTGTATTATATCATCTAACTCTATCTTTATCAAGGTGTGAGGAGATATATTCTTTGCCTGTACTTATTTTCAACCGGAGATGAACTTATATCTTCATTTCATTTCAACAGTTTATAACTATGAGATCTGAGGTTTTTATTTTGATTTTATTTTATCCGGAAGCTGATCTAAATGAGAATTTAAAGGTTTTACAAAGAAACATTTAACCACTTTGTAGGCTCTTCTTTCTGGATGTTCCGCTGGTGGGTTGGCGACTCTGATACACTGTGATGATTTCCGAGAAGTTCTACCCAATGTTTCTCGTGTCAAGTGTGTTGCAGATGCTGGCTTTTTCCTTGATGCGTATGTTTCTTATAGTTATTTTTACTTTCTATTTTTTTTAAGGGGAGGGGTAAGAAAGATAGCTTGATCTAATATATATATATCTGTAGCTTTAGCTTCTTGTTCTCTACTTGTAGTTGTTTTATTTCTGTAAGAACAGTAATTTTTTTCATAATATTTAAACATTGCTCAGTATCTGACATCACTTTACTTTCAATTTTAATGACCCCAGGAAGGATATTTCTGGGAACAACACCTTACGATCCTTCTATCAAGATGTTGTCCATCTACAGGTGTGCTCTATCTAATGTTTTATAGCTGTTTCTTGTATTATTTAAATATTGGACATTCATTTTTTCATTTGTTGGATTAGATGTTCTAGGTTATTTATTTATTTTATGACAGTGAATGATTTTTGAGGTGAGCTTGTTTTTAATGAGATAAATAATCCACTGCCAATAGGAAACTTGAACAAGTGACGTAAGGAAACTTTGAAAGAGGAAGAAAAAAAAGTAAATACAGGTTCCTAAAGGAACTCTAAAGTGCAATCAAACATACAGATATTAAAAAAAATCACAAAGCAAGTTTAAGCTTGACTCAAGGCGAATCCTGTTGGTGAGCTCTTCCTTGAGCAATGGTCTTCTACAGCAGCACCATCATTCCCAAAAGTGTTCTGACAAAAAATGGCCAACACAAAATAGGAGCTTCACTACTGAGCTAGTTCTCTCATTCAAGTTTGTCACCTTATTTTTTTTTTTTTTGAAAAGGCGAGCTGGGTTTTTAAGGATCCCATAACCTATCAACTAGGCGACCTATAGGTCAACACCCATTAGAAAGTAACCATGCCGCAGGTGGGATTCGAAGCTAGGACGTGGGGGACAAACCCACACACCCCTAACCACTAGGCCATAACACCATTGGCATGTTCCCAACCGATGTTATCATTGTTTAAGAAGGTTGTTATAGAACCTCTCATTGGATGTCCTTTTGTTATAAAATAATAAATAAACATCAATTTTTCTTAGCATTAAAAGTCCCTTTGTTGAAAAAGTGAGACATTGTGCTTACCTTTTGTCTAGATATTCTTATATTTTGATGTAACAATATAAAGCTACTTGTGTCTTCCCCCCATAGATCTCAAACCCTACTGCAAGTGCATGGTTGTTTATTGAATTTAATGGCAAGTACAACTCGAATCCCACAAAGAAGGCTAAAGTTTGAAAACTAATTTTGCAAATCAACTCAAGAAACTTAACCTAGTTAGAAGAGAGGCTTTGAATAATACTTCTAAGGAACAAGAGCAAATGTAAATCTAGCTTAAGATGAAACTTTGAAGAAGAAAATCTTAGAGCCTTAGGGATCAACATCATGGATTGATAGCTCCTTTAGGCCACACTTTTAGTTGATAGTCAAACACACTCATGAGCACACCCTAAGATAGATTTCTCATCTCACTCTAGGGTGGAAAATACAACTTTTAAGTACTTAAACATCAAGCCAAATGGATCTTCTAACTAAGCATCCAAATGATCAATATTAAAGTGAAATACTAAAGATCTTATTACCATATTTTGACATTCACACATCATGCTAGACTTGCAAGTCAATAACCCCAAAACCCATAGGAGTAGAGGTTAAGTGGCTTGGGAGTCTTAGATCAAGAAAATCATAATCACTTGATAAAAGGCTTGGCTTGTTGGAATAATATGTAACGAGTTACTATAATTTAGGCTTGTTAATGATGAAAATAAAAGCAATTGATGTATCCATACAAATTAAAGACAAAACTTATATTTTCATGAATTGGATTAAACCAAAGTCACCAAACAAGGCTAATCTAAGTACATGAGATGTGAATACAACCAACCTAAATGAACCTAATTGGAGTCATCCTCTCATGGGGCTTAGTCACTCACGGTAGGCCCTAGGTCATTCATGGTGTTGAAATAAACACGAAGGAAAAAACTAAACCTTACAACTACAAAGTTTTCAATCTCCAACTTCAACTTTTTCTCTCTTCCAAAGTGTGTTCTCATGAATTCCAAACATGTGGGTATTTATAGGTGAAGATGAGTAAGTAAAATGTATGGATAAAGTGAGAGTGTGTATATATAATGTGGTAGTTTATATTTTGAGCAAGCACACATCTTGAGGGGATTACGAGGACATGCTTATATTGAGGATGGTAACATATGCATGTGAGAGGTGAGGAAAATTTTTTATGGAAGGAGGGTATAAAATGAAAAATAGAATGGAGAGTGAATTTGACTTAACACTTTGGGGATTTCTAGAGATTCTTTGGCTTAGCCACATGGAAGTTGAAATCTTCATGTTGATTTTCTCGAAATTTGTAAGTAGTGATTCATGTGGGCTTGACTTCATGGATCTTGGGCTTGAAAATCATTGGATTTTCTAGTGCTTGACCTTAATCTTATTTTGCTACTTTTGTGTCAGATTTGATGATTAACAGTTGAATTCCTACAAAAAACACAAAATGCACATAATGAAGAACTTTTATTAAATACTTGAATATAGCATTGTATGTTTAGGGGCAAAAAGTATTAAAATGTTTCATTATGTGCCTATCACCTCTCCATCCCCTCCAATCCCCCACCCCCACAAAAAAAATAATAATAATAAAAAAAAAGTAAAAAAAAACCTTTTGATTAGCGGGTGGACTCAAAATGGATTGAACCTTTCTTTTTCTTTTTCTTTTTTTTGTCCTACCTTTGCTGGAGCAGTTGACATGACATTCTGTAGATGTCTTCATTAAAATAAGCTGCTCAATGGATATTAACCTTAAAATGACTTATTGATTATATTTTATATTCACCACAGTAACATCTAGATTTTTCACCATGCTAACTATTTTCTTTTTTATTTATATTTTTCATTACATTTCCTCCATTTTTTAGAGTTTGTTTTCGATAGTAAAGTTGAGTTTCTGGGTGTATCATATTGGCAGGGTGTTGCAAAAAGTTTGCAAAAAGACTGCCTTTCAAGATTGGAACCACATCAGGCAGGTCTCATTTTAACTATTTTGTTCTCCTCGCCTCCTCTCTTGGCACTGACTTTGTGTAACATTTTTTCGCTTGCATTAATGTTGAAGACTGCCGAATATTTAGCTGTTTGTGTTTTGTATTGTGATTGCAGTGTTTCTTTCCTCAAGAAATAATCAAGTACATCAAGACCCCAGTTTTCCTTGTCAATCCCACTTATGATTTCTGGCAGGTAAAAATAAAAATTACCTACTATTATGATTCGTTTGTTTTTCACTTGAAATGTCATTTATAAATAAGTTTTATAATACTTGATGGATAATTGCCAGATACAACATGTTTTGGCTCCGGATGCATCAGATTTTCAGCACACCTGGAAAACTTGCAAACTGAACATCAAGGAATGTGATCCCGATCAAATGAAAATACTGCAAGGTACTACAAACGTGCCCACATCTATATCAATGTTGTTAAAGAGTAAAGTAACTGCCTTGATTAACAGAATGTTTGCCACAAGCATATGCAGCGTCTTAAAGTCCAATTTGATGATTTTATTGTTATTGACGTACATATCAAAACAGGAATTGTGTAATAAATAATAATTTAGTTCATGCTCACATTTTCTATTTTCTACACAAGTGTTCTTTCAAGATCCATTCGGTGGTGGTCCAGTCCCTCCCTTAAATCCTCATTTTGTTCCTTATTCAGCTTTAATCATCAAAGTTGAGATAACAGTCTCCATTTTTGTATTGGGCCACAAATGTGGCTAACTTTGTCCCAAGTGCTGCCAAACTTTATTTTTAAGGTCTGATTTTAGTTCCATCTTATTTTGATATAGTACAGGCAATCTATATTCCATAGGATAGGATGTAGAGCCAAATATCTGTATCACTTTGGACAACTGTTGTATAATACATAGGATTAGGATGCATTCAAAGTCTACAGTTTCAAAATGTTTCATTCTGAATTCAAAATTTCTAGTACTTCATTGATTTCCTTAGGTGTGTTGTGTGTATTGATTGTCAATGAGAATGGTCACTTATTGCATGAAATTAATGACATGTTTTCATGACACATATTTTGCAAAACTTTGTTGATTTATTCACATATTTAGGTTTGTATCTATATAACAAGGAAGCGAGGACTTAAACTTATCTTTTTTATGTTTGTGGTGTCAACATTTTTGAGTTCAACGAACGACTTAATTGAATCTAATGGATATGACTTAGCACCTGTAAATGTATGATACATATACGATGTAATAGTTGGTGATCAATACACGATATGATACAAGACTTGACAACCTTAGACTCATATTCTCATGCACAGGGTTCCGTGATGATATGCTAGAGGCACTGAGTGAATTCCAACGATACAAGGACGGTGGCATGTTTATAAATTCTTGTTTCGTTCACTGTCAGACATGGACCACTGGCACATGGCACTCACCAAGTTCACCGAGAATCAACAATAAGGTAAGGAGTATATATTCATTGTAGATTGCATTTATCGATTTCATGTCTGAACTTATGTTGATTTATATCAAAATAAGTCAACCGAGGCTGAAAATGGAGTGGATTGGATCGGCATTGGATATTTACTGATTTGGTGCCAACCAAATGAAGTCCTTATCTGATTGGATCATCTGTATGTGAATTTGAATCCAACTGGGTGGAAATTTTGAAGTCCTAAACTGATCTGATCCACGTCAATATGCATTAATCCTATTTTTAGTACTTCATGTTTTATTTATTTGTTTCTATGTATTTGCTTATCTGATGGCAATCCAAGGCTGATTGAATAATGTGTTTAGTTTACCATATCTAGAATTTATGGTTTGGTTTCTAATAACCAATATTTTGCCACCCCTAATGTCAATTGATGAACTGCCTGTCAAAAAGAAAAGGGAAAAAAATCTAGTAGAGATGCACTCGGCTTCGTCATTCCTGAAGAGAACAGTCAATAGCTCACTAGAGAAAACTCTCTTACCATCTAGAACGATTATATGACTTATAGTAAGCTGATGTTAAAATAGGTTACACTATTGGATGTTAGACATATAAACATTCATCTAAGTGTAGACAAACATTGACTACACAAAAACGTTAATGTTATTTTGATGCTGTTATGCCTCAAACCCCATAATTTATCATCTGTAACAGAGTTTTGGAATATTTATTTCTCTTCATGGTTAGTTTTAGTTAGACCTCTAACAAAAAGGAATCGCATTTCTTTGGAGCAGACTATTGCTGAAGCTGTAGGAGATTGGTACTTCGACCGAGAATCAGTGAAGGCGATTGATTGTGCATATCCATGCAATCCCAGTTGTTATAATATGGACTTCACCAGAGTTTGGTACTGACATGGGGCTATTTTAATGTTGCTGCACTTTTAGCTCTCAAGTTGGATTCCCCAGTTTTTCCACGCCCTGATTCAAGTGCACTTCATTTTTCCATCAGGTACAAGGCATGAGCCTGGAAGATAGATAATGAATGGAAACTATTGCTTCAGCTGATTCTCTCTCATGAAAGTTAGCATTATGAAATGCTAACTACACTGGCAAAATGTTAGGTGGCTTATTGGCGGTGTCAGTGTCTCTGCATTCTACCAGGCCCAAAAACTTGACCGTTTCTTAACAAATCTCTTGAAGGTGGCTGTATGGATTGAGGCTACGTTTCAATCTTGTACGTGAGACTTCATCATTATCTACGTACGGTTCTTACTGTTTCCATCTGTTACCTGTTGTTTGGATAAATTAGGTGTAGTTTTAAACAATACCTGTAATTCATCTGCAGTGTCCATTTATTCTAATTTAGATTCAGATAAACAATACCTGTAATTCATCTGCAGTGTTCATTTATTCTAATTTAGATTCAACAATGGTTGAACTTTATCATGACCTTATGGCACACTGGAAGAATATTTGTTATGCAAGTTTTTGTTATTAGTTTCTCCGGATTTTCACAAGTAATCAAAGAATACATGCCCTGGACTTGTGATATCATCCACAAGTCTTTGTTTTCACCTACTTTGATAAATGAAAACTGACAAGTTTACATAGACGTCTTCATTTTCTCTGCTTCATTTCTCTTTTTACGACAAGTCACCAACTTTGATAAATGAAAATTGACAAGTTTACATAGACGATGCCCAAAAAAAAAGAATACAAAAGTAGCTCATGCTCTTGAGCCCTTTTTTGTGATCCCTGAACCATAAATATGACATTCCATAATAAGTCATAGTTGTATGTTATAAAATATTGAGATGTTACTATCAAATAATACAATTAATTAATAGTTTCTGTAATATTTTCTGTACGTAAGATCCAGTTAATAATGCTTCTGTTGATTTAAATCCGGAAAGATCATAAACTCCAATGCATTGTGAAAGTCTTAAAACCGAAAAATATTTTTTTTGTTTGTCATTGTCATTGTGGGGGGATAGGGTTGAGCTGATGAAAACTTGAAACATAATTGATAACAAACTATAATCTTTGACGATAAACTAATCACAGAATCAAACTCAGAGGATGATTTAGGTCCACATTACTCACTGTAAAATATAAATGTCCCAAAACCAACCAAACAAGTCACGAGATCACAAAGAACTTTCTCATCAACCACCTCAGACAAATTAATTTACATGCATATAGTGACTGCACAACTACTTATATTTATTGCATAACAACCAAAACGTTCAGTACTGGTCCTTTTCAGCTCAGTTCAAACTCCGCAGGGTCGACTCCGTCGCAGTCAGGTACTCTCTTCTTCCTCCAAGTGCATTTTATACAAATATCTCTATAATATAAGTTACTATTTCCTCACTTATTAGTTAATTACTTTGTTTGGTTGTTTTGTTTGAGTTTGAGTTTGTCAATTCATTAGGTGAATAGGTGAAGTAATTGATTTAATGGATTCTTCTAAGTATTCAACAGTGCATGTGCAGTGCAAGTCAAGAATATTTCGTGTTTTAATGCCTAAATCTAGCTGTGACAGATGATTTGCTTTGACTTTATATTATTTCTTCAATTGCAATAAAATTTTACTGCCATTTTAAGTAGTTAGGTAGGTTCTATTCAGTCTGCAGGTAGACTTTTAAGCTTTCTTTAGCATCTCCATAAACTGCCAATGTGATGCATGTGTTAGGAGGAGACTTTTTATTTGTTTATTTAGTTCTGATATAGTAATCAACTGAGAGAGACTGAATACCTCCGGCAATTAGTTTAATGTTCCTTATAGTTTCATGGTGAAAGAACCAAGCTATTTTTAAGCTTCTAGTTATTTTTCCCCACTCCACCGCAATATCTGGTTAAGGTTGATTGCATGCGAAAAGCTATTGCTGATTCGACTGAATCAAGAATTGATTTTTTTCCCAAGCGGAAGGACAGATAAATGGTTTTTCCCATTCGATGGACGATACTCATTTTGAAGAAAATTATCCTCTGCTAGATTTGCATATGAAATCAATGAAATTTTGTTTGGGGGGAAACAGATGAATGGACAGTTACTCTCATTCATTGATCCATTAACCTACGATCCTTTTTTTTTTTAACTGCAATAGAAAGCTGAACAGTGAAGGGTATACTGTTAAACAGAATGCTCTGAAGATAAGATAAGGTGACTAGTTGCACTTTTTTTAGTAACTTTGGATCAGCTAGTGATCAAAGAGCTTGATAGTATGTTTGATGAAGAGGGTTGGTTTCTAGGTATGTCTTCTTCATTAAAAAGCTCGGGAGACAAATCAAAATCGATATCCCAGAGATGAGCGGTCGAGACCTATGATGCTACTCTTTTAAGTATCAACTTATACTATAAGCCTCTGTTAAGGAGTACCATTTATTCTAAAATTACAGCCTTCTCTATTACAGTTCAAAATCGACATGAAGGAGTTTTTACATCTTTACAGTCCATCACCTTGTACAAGGCACAATTGAGTCTCCTCTTCTTGCTTCCCCTGAAGAACTTAATCGAATACGATACAATGCTCATGGTGAAAAAATACATGTTAAGGGGCAAAATTTAGGGGGAAAACTTTGGGATTTACATGTTGTCTCTGTATTATTTACACACATGATCTCCATATTCTCCCTTCCAATGAGATAATAATAATGGAGACATCATCATGGTATCTACGTCGGTCTCCTTGTGGTATTTCAAGCAACTCATGAAAGTCCATACCTGTGAAAAACAAAACCAACTCTGTTAGACATTGTCAAAATTTTCTTCTCCTGCATTTTGTTTTGGTTATGGTTCGGATTTTACCAGCTTTCTTCGCTGCGCGAAACAGAACTTCTTCAACGAGATGTTGTGCAGGATCTCCATCAGGCGAGGAAGCAATAAAGAGTTCAACTTCGGAGACAGCTTCTTCGTTGGTGAAGTATTGATAGAGTCCATCGGATGACAACACCAAGAATCTGTCCTTTGGTCCTAATCTGTGGTGATAGAGAGACGGGGTACAAGTAATGTAGGGTGATGTTCCTACATAGTCGATTCTGAACATTTCTAGAAGTGCATCATTCCACTTAGGCTGCAAAATAGGATAGGATTCATGTGTTAGATATGGTAAACATCTCCGTCCAAAAGAGTTCATCAGATCGAAATTGTAATACTTCTCATACGTAAACCGATCCTTTTGTATGAAAACTCCAACAACGAAACAAGATTATTAAGTGGTTCAAATAATTTGAAGGATACGAAAACTATCAATAAGATTGTCGTCACAAAATTTAGAGAAAACTATACCAATACCATTACCAATGGTCATGTTTTCGTAGGAAGTTGTGTCTACACATAAGATGAGCTTAGGACATATTGTTTAGACAGGAGAATCCAATTTATAGCAGTAATCAGTGACATGTAAATTGTGATGATGCTAGAAGAAACACACATTTCAGCAAAGGATGTGAGGGATACCTGTTTGAGAAACCCTGCACCGAAAGCTCGGGTAACTTTCAAAGAACCTTTCACGCGGTCATTTACCACTGCAGAAGGATCATCCAAGTGTTCTTTCTTTATTCTGTTTACTTCCTGAAATACAATAGAAGTTTAGTCATCCAATGCTATATCTATACAAGTAGAATTATCTAATTTTCCTGCATAATGAAGAACTCTGAAATTAATAGATTGAGGAGAGGAAATTCACCTCTTCAATATTTGTACTATGATCCAAGGTGAGCTGAAGAGCAGCCAAACTTGGCAATTTATTGGATTCTTCGTCATCACACGCTTCAAGATCATACAAAGTTTCCTCCTTGATTTTTTCCAAATCCTGGCTAGTGTCTAGCCAAAGATCAGGCTCTGCCTTCTGTGCCAAAACCGCACGACTATCCCCAACATTCATCACATATACATCATCTCCCTTCATCAACATTACTAATACACATGAACCCATCAAAGCTAGTTCAGGGTTCTCACTTACCGTTTTATCTGCTATATCCAAATAAGCCTCCTCCGTCGCCTTCAATGCTTGTGAGAGTGCTTTCAGTACATCAGAATGATTAATCGAATTCGCTCCATCTGAACTAGATCGACTCAAGTGTTCCTTTAACCTCCGTTCAAGCTCTAATCTCTCCCTATCCCATTCACATTTCCACCTCCTATGGTTCTCTTCCCATTTTTTCGCTGCCCCTTTCAACCTATTCTTCGATTTCTTCCTACTTTGTGTATTCGAATTTGAATTGACATCCTCATTTCCAAATGGGTAATTCTCTTTATCAACACACTGAGAACAACTTGCCGTATTCCGAGAATGATCAGAAACATCTGCATGAAATGTCTCATTCTCAAAATTACCATCTATATTGCAGGAGGTGGCAGTGGAAGGTTCATACTTGTCTTCCCACAACAACCCTTTGAGCTCCTTATGAACAGATGAATACAGATTAGATAACAAATAATCTGGGGCATCAGGACCACTGAATCCATCATAAATTCCAACAAAAACCCATCCGAATTCTTCCGAAATCACGACATGAACTCGATCCTCCCCTGCTTTCCCCTGTGCCCATTGAAGATTCTGACTTCCCAAACACTCGTCATCTTCTTCTAAACTCACTTGACTGCTCAAATTAGTGCTACTAATTGCAGTACCATTCTCACCATTCTTCTCAGACCCAATCACCCAATCAGATTCCTTACCCAAAACCGAAACCACCCCTTTGATTGGAGTAACAATAGAATTCTGCCCAACAGTCTTTGCAATCGCTCTGCGAATAACCCGAATCAAATTCCCCTTTTTGGATCTAGATTTCAATCCAATACCAGAATGAGAAAAACTTCTCTGAAATTCACCAGACCCCTTCTCTATAGGACCTGAAAACATGTACCCTCTCTCAATTGGTCCTGATAAAAAACCGCGATCAATCGATCCCGAACCTGCAATTCCACCCAAATTCCCAGACAAAGGACCTGAATTCATCAAACTTCTTGGTACTGGTTGTAGGGGTATTGAGGCAAAAGATGTAGAGCTTTCAAAAGCAGCTGCTCTGTCAAGACTATTGTAAGAGTAGAGATCAACAAAGGCTGTAGTTAAAGGGGTTGATGTGTTTGCACTTACAGAGGCACCAGAGATGGATTTGAAGGTGGTAGTCTCCTCTGAGTGAACTTTTGAGAGAGAAACTCTACATGGGTCTGGTCTAACATAGTAGAAAGAGTGACCCAATCCTTCATCAGATGGTTCTGATGTCACCATGGATGAATCTCTAGTCTTGTAGTAATCTCCATTGAAGCACAAGCTCAGCTTACAAAAACCATTACCCATTGATCCAAAACTGTTTAAAACACAGAATTCTTGATTGGGTTCAGCTAAACCACACTTATCATCTCTGATTTGATTGATTTTTAAAAGATTTTTGAGGGATTTTTAAAAAGTTTTTGAGAGAAACAGAGGAAGATAAAAGAGAGAATAGAGGAGGGTAGAAGCAGAAACAGAGGAGGTGAAGAGCAGAACAAGCAGAAATAGAGGAGAGAGAGTTGACTTTTGTCCATGTATTTTTAATGTTTCGGTGGGCACTTTTTAAGTGGTGGAGGGAGTTGACTTAAAAAAATGAGTTTTTAGGATTTGAGGGGCAAAATGGGAAGAAAAAATGATGAAAAAAAATGAAGTCAAAAGTAACTTAAAAAAGTGTGTATATCCCGAACAAGTTTGGAACGAAAACTTGAATCAAGATTGCAGGATGAAATGTCCACTCCTAAGTTACTTCAGTACCAATTTAGTGGTATATTTGTGGTGAATGGAATCATAAATCATGATTTCAAATCCCGTCGATGACATTTGGAGTGTTAGAGGTTAATGAATTTTTTTTTTTTTAAATAGAAGTGTGCCATGGTGGCCGTTGGATCTGGAAGTAAGAGATGATTGGATTGTGTAGTTGAAGGGAAAATTCTAAATGCACTGGTGGTGTGTCTGGTGGCCACCAAACACCGTACGATTGTATCGAGATAGATGTTAACTCCTATCTCAATGCAATCGTATGGTGTCTGGTGGCCACCAGGCGCAACACCAAGCACACCACCAGCCACCGTATCATTACACGTAGTTGAGTGACTCATGGCAGGTGGTGGAGGGGATTGGAAGGGCTGAGTTTATGGTTGGCAGTTTGTTTTGGTTTGAATATAAAATTTAATTTGAAACTGGTGGGGTGGTTTGTGGTTGTATTTATTTATTTTCTTGATGATTTTCCTTCCTTCCCAACTTAAATTTTTTGGGTGAGTTTTTACATAATTAGGTCTAACTGTATTGATATGAAATGTTTGAATGTCATGTCTGAACATATTTGAATGTCCCATTTATTCTTTTTGTTTTCAATAAGCTATGGGTAACATTCATAAATAAGATTTTCGATCGTAAATGACTCCTATATCTACCTATGGATTATAGGCCTCAACATGTTGTATATTAGAGGTACATGAAGAGTCGAGTAATTCTACGTTGCCTTGTTTCGATGTTTTTTTTGTGTCTTTTTTTAAAACACAATCACAAAAATCATTTACAGAAGGGGTAGAAGTGCAAAAAATACACAAAAGATGCACCAAAATAAGACAACTTAGAAATTTTTTTTTTTTGAAAAATCACACAACTTTGAGCGCTTCTCTGTTGAGCAAGCGCGTATTAGTAGAAACTAAACTATATCTTTTATCGGTCTTGTGCAACCATAAAAACAACGACAAGTCCATATTCCATGGATAAAGCTCACCATTGATTATATGGGTAAACCTCCCATTCGTATATAATTCATATGAAATAAATATAGAGGTCTAGATGCGTGCTACTATATCTTTTATCGGTCTTGTGCAACCATAAAAACAACGACAAGTCCATATTCCATGGACTCACCATTGATTATATGGGTAAACCTCCCATTCGTATATAATTCATATGAAATAAATATAGAGGTCTAGATACGTGCTACTATATCTTTTATCGGTCTTGTGCAACCATAAAAACAACGACAAGTCCATATTCCATGGATAAAGCTCACCATTGATTATATGGGTAATCCTCCCATTCGTATATAATTCATACAAAATACATATAGAGGTTTAGATACGTGCTAATTCATGGTAAACTGTCGTAAACCAAGACGTGTAAACACAACAACAACAACAACAACAACAAAAAAAAACTTGATGTTGACGATACCATGACATGGAAAAAAAATACGATTTCGTATCAAGTACTTTACAAAGAAAATGATCTTGCATGTATTTCTTGTCTTTGTATACTATAGGATTGAGTTATATGCTCTTTGAAGCATCAAAACTTTCTTTTTCTTCAATTGGGTACTAAAAGAAGAAGTGAGAAAATGACATTAATATTCTTTATTTCTAATAAAAGTCAAAATAATATTTGGCTTATATACATATTGGTTTCATTGTTCGATTCCTTTTCTTTATTTTCTTTTTTATTTAATTACCTAATCTAATCAATGTAATTACAAATTTAAAAGATTCTAATTCTCATCATTTGCACATATTGACTTCCAATTAGTTGCCTTCTTCCTTCAAAATGAAAAACATGTACCTTGAACAAAGTACAAGAATCTTTTATTATTGAGTGAGGCTTAGGGAATCGGATTTTGCAATCAGGTTTTATAATCAGGATAATGTGACATTGTTAAAGGAGATTTTTTACAACCTTGAGATTCACATAAATACTTTGAGGATTTCATAATTCTTTTGAGATCACGTCACGTCACCATGATTACAAAACCTAGTTTTCTAGCATTTTTGTTTATTATTATTTATTTTATCTCTTAACCCCTCTTACCCCAAAAGTCGCTGGAAGGGTTTAAATCATGAACTTGTGAGTCCTCGAACAAATTACACTGATTGATGTAGTACAAAATGTTAACTATCATTCTTAGGATGGAAATCCATTCAATGGGCGTCGAGATGCGTGTAGGATCAAACATCAATTTCTAGAACTATAATTTTCTAGGAACTTTTCTAGAGAGCTAAGTCAGGTCCAATACCATTCATCATCTTCTAAAAGTTTATAATGACCCAATCGAACACAATCACACAAACAAAAATCCCTTGTCGTTGTCCTAGCTCTAAGCAAGCTGATCCAATATCATTCATCATGCTAGAAATATTGAAAATGACCCAATCTCTAGGATGATAGATGATATCATACTAGCTTGACATAGGCTTGACTCTCTAGAAAAACCCTAAAATGATTGCATCAATAAAGTTGATGGGACATTGTCATACATCATCAAGAAAAAAAAAAAGTAAATAAAATAGGCCCATAATAACCTTGGTTATGATTTAAACCAATAAAAAGCTAAATTTCCACTTACATAATAACGAGCTCATTTGATTTGAGAATTCAAAGCTATCATCATTCAATATAGCAAGTGGAGGAAACCTCTAAACCACCACCATCACAATTCACAACCATCTCCACAAATACATTTGCTTTGAGCCACCAACCCTATATTTCATCCTTGGTCAATATTGTATTATGTATCCATTTAAAATATTATGTAGATTTATTATAATGAAAGAAAAAAAAAAAAAAGTCATACTTCCACTTTCATATAGAATAGCCCTATAATTATAGTTATAATAAATTTGGGTGATCAAATCTCTTGTGCATGTTCAAATAAATCAGATCAAATCTCATATCTACAATCAACATAATTTTATCTTAATTGTTTTGATTGGATGTCATTGAACAATTCAAATACACATGAAGAAAAATTGATATTTCACTAATGCCGCATTTTATTAATCCATAAGATGTATGTTTCTCACTGAATCACAAAATATTTTGTTCTTGTTATTTGCGTATGTCAACTAATTTGGGTGGTAAGACTTTTGAAAGATGGTATACAACTATACATATATAGATTCATAGTTGAAAGTGACGCGACAATTCACAATTGTGGTTCTCAATCAATTAAAATCCATTATGTTAATTTTTTATAAATATTATTCCATAAAAAAATAAATTGAGAAAATTATTCAAGTATTTGCACCACCAACCAAACAAACATCTATGCATTATTATAAATAATGTCCACTTGATGTATTGAAATAATATCTAAAGACATCCATTAGAGATTTCCCAATCTTGGACTCAACCCTAAAAGAAGCTTCTATAGTTTCCTTTTAATTACTAATCTTCCATCCTTATCAAGCCTTGGCCTTAGTCACCTAAACACCTCTAGAATATAATTTAATTATATTTAGCTCTTGTTTTGGGCCATTGACCTTGAGTTATAAAGACATCTTTGTTTCTTTGTTTATTCATCCTTAATCTTGACTTTACTTATGTGATTAAAATAATTTAATCAATCTGATGATCTCCCTCCCTCCATCCATAATGTTTTTTTTTTTTTTAGACCATTATTTGCTGATGTGGAGATCGAAAATGGCAGACATGATTGCGTAATGGTAGGCGTGGCTCGCCACATACATCGAATCCCATTTGTCCAATTTTATTTGAACTGAAATGTGATTATGATATAGTCAATCCTCCCAGGATCATCGCGTAAAACCCTAATCTTAGGTTATGATTCGCTATCTTATGTTTATGTTTCTTGGTGATAAATTTTGAGAATAAAAATAGATTGCTCTATAAAGTTAAATGTTGAACAAGGTTTGTAAAAAAAACAATATTTCTGAATTTGATGGTATAGGGGAGTGAACACTTCAACCTAACACCTTATATCTTCAAAAAGGAACATTTCTTCTCCTCAACCATTTCGGATTAAGTTAAGAAGATGTGAAAGCAAGTTTATTACCTAATTTTTATGGTTTAATTAGTATGTAGTATATGATATAAAGATGAGGAAAATGCCGCTTACGTCTGTCTGATAGGGACATAGATGTTTTACGACCCCTAAAGTTCATCATGTCATTAGACGAAATAATTTGCCCTATCTAAAGCCTAAACCATGGTCCTATTAGGCATAAATACATTGATATCAAATCAAGAAAACCCTTGGCTAACTATTTATGTTGTTGTAGGTGCCAGCCATTGAGTAAGCAAAAGTTAATATGGATTGACCTAAATGAATTAGGTTATCACCATTTAAGGTCATCAACAGCTCCACCACCAACACCCCATTATTCAGTTCCATCCACATCTAGGTGTTGATCACCACATTGACTGACACTAAATGAGACTTGTGGACATTTTCTCTTTACCATTTTGTTTGGTCATTTTCTAGGTTTCAATAAGGAATTAATGGGGTTTGAGAGTGAATTAATGAGGAAATTTTGTAGTTCTAGGAATTAATGGGGTTTAAGAGCAGAAAATGCAACGGTCTCTCCAGTGCTCGCAGTTAGTAATTCTAGGCCGAATGGAGAACATCATATTGAATCTGGTGATGTTGGTATTCAGTCGGAACAATTGGTTTCAGTTACTCATCTGGGGGGGGGGGAGCACCACGGTGCTACTAGCTTAGAGCTAGGGGATGCTATGCAGGGTCAGCAAGTGTAGGAACCCTCTGATGATGAGTTTCAGTCTTTACTCAGGGTAAAGAGACAGTTTGACAAATACGCTATCAAAACTTTCCCGGAGTATAAAAGAGTAGGTGACAACTTGAACAAGGCTATATCATTGATCAAAGAAAATAAGCGGCTTCGACAGAAAAAATTGAATATCAATACACCCGAAAGTACTAGTGAGGATAGTGATGAAGTCAACTCAGAATCTGAGATTGGTCCACAGTCAGCGAGCAGTGATTTGGATTTAGGGGCTACGTCAGACAGAGAGATGAATACGAGGAGGCACACCAAAAATGTTAGCCTTTGTCCCCGAAAATTCAATAAAACTAAGAAAGCAAACAAAAGGTACAAAGACTGAGTTTGTTTCGGTGTATTGGTGTATCCTCTCTCTTGTGAGAGTTTGTTTCGGTTTTTTAGTTAACCCTATAGGGTCAGTCATGTAGCCTTCGGGCTTGGATTATTAAATGAATAAAATGGGACAACAACCCAATTTTTTAAAAAAAAATGAGAAAATTTTGTTGTACTTTGATAGATATGGATGTGTAATTAGGGAGATGTAAGCCTGATTTCGAGTAAGTCCCGCATATCATTGAGACTACTTGATGAGTGATATGTGAAAAAAATGGAGAATTTATCCGCGTAAATACATTTTTAGGTAAATGAGAAATTGGAGTGTAAAGTCGGAAAAAAAAAAACTTGACCTTAGCCATTCATCTACAGTGCATGTAGTTAACATTTTGAACTACATCAATCAGTGCAATTTGTTCGGAGAATCATTTGAACTCTGCCAACGGCATTTGGAGTGGAAGTGGTTAAGGGATAAAATTAATAATAAAATTAAAACTAATCAGTGTAATTTGTTCGAGGTACACCTCTTTCATTTTGAAGGCAAAAGCCCACAAAATTTGATCAAAACTCCTAAGATTTTTTGTGGGTTTGAGTTTTCGGCATACAGTAAAAAGTCCATTGGGTCTGCCTTATTGCTTGAGTTCAGCCCAACAATAACACAAAAATGTCCATAGAACAAATTGAGATTGCAACCTCCAAATGCAACCATGCATTGCCATTTTTCTTGCAGCCGCGCGAGTTTTGAAAGACGCAACTCTTCTATTTTTACTAGGGTGTTGATGTTATCACGTGCGTGGATATTCAGTACTTTTTTTTTATTTATTACAACAATTCAATAATAAGAAAAAGTATAATTGAATTTCTAAACAAAATAATTATATATAATTTTACAGTATCTAAAATATAATCCCCGATGCCCTCTCAGAGGACAGAGGTATTTGGCCTCTGGGGAGACGCCGGAGAACCCTATGTTTTAAAGCTTTCGCCTTTGGATGCCGTTGTGAGTGGCATGTTGCCCACACATTGGGAAGGCGTCACATGAGACCATGAACATTTAGAGCACTCGCAAATTTAGAAGAGCTGTATTAGTTTCTTACAAATTTCGTAAGCTTGGTCAGCAAATAAATTGTTTATATGAATTATTGTTTTTATATATGGTAAAGAGATTTATAAAACATAACATAAAATGCTTCCATCCAGCCCGTCTAGCTCAGTTGGTAGAGCGCAAGGCTCTTAACCTTGTGGTCGTGGGTTCGAGCCCCACGGTGGGCGTTTCTTCTTTTTATTTTTATTTTTATTTTTTTGCATTTCAGACCGAATCGGTTCGGATTGGTTTTTTTTTATTTATTATTAAATTTTCGGTCTTAAACTCGGCCCGTTGAGTAATAGGCCCGGCCCGAATATGAATAAAAAGTTAAAAACCCTCTGGCCCGTGAGCCTCGTAACAACACAGGAATAAAATCTGCCCCAAATTCAGATTTGTCCTTTCTTCTGCGATCAACGGATGAGCCACTTATCTCTGCTCCATTACTATCTACGGTGGCAGTCAGCTACAGTAACAATACAATGATGCAAGGTGGTCTCCCAACATCACAATTCCATCTAAGCTTCTCCATATCGATCACCAAACAAATTTTCTGTCCCCCTTCACCAACGGTGAATGCTATCCTTGATTTTGTCATTACTAACCCTCCATCTTTGGGGCGCTACGAGGCGAGCAGAGATACAAATGAGATAGTTCGGGGTTCATCGTCTCGAACACAAATTCCTGTTGCTCATGGTGTTCAACCAATTCTAGAGGTCGAATGATCTATGTCATTCCCCACAGCTGGAAATACAAATCTTCAACAAGTTGATCTGGCATCCTAACTCAAAGCCAACAGCCGAAGGATGATTCTAAAGATGAGAGCAAGGTGTTTGAACATGATTGATTTGGGACAAGTTTCGTACTGAATCATCGATTACACCGCTCAGTGCTCCTTGCAAACAGGCTTCTACAAAGAATGAACAGAATATCATTTGGGAATTGGGTTTTTTTTACCGAGATCGACTCAAAATTCAGTTAACTGGCCCAACTCGATCCCGTCTCGGGCCTCAAAATTGTGGGCTTAAAAATATCGGACCGATTTTCGATTTTTAATTTTTGGGCCGTTTACCAGGACCTGCCCAGCCCTAAACCAAACAGGCCATAAGAGATAGACATACTTTCCTATCATACATTGCTTTGCGTGCAAGCTCCCTATATTTTTTCTTTGTGCCTTGACCACCATGTTGGCATTTTACATTATGATTTCGAACGATTCACCTGCGTTTCTTCGCCAAAACTCCTCATTTCTTCCCCATTCTTCTTTGATTTCCTACTCAAAACAGATAAAATAAAACTCGACGGAACTGGTTATGACTGATCAGAAAGCACGGCTCCAATCAGCCCTTTCGATTGGAGAGCATAAACCCCACATGCAGAAGGTGTTGCGTGGTTGGCTGGAAAAAAAAGAAGGACATGGAGGGTAAAGTTTTCCATGTTTTTCCCTGTTTCGTCTCTGTAATACCCGCCTAATTAAATAAATATAAAACAAAATTCTTATTTATTAATTATGGCATATATTGTAATCTCAATTATTTGGAAAAAGATTTTTGTTTGCCATGGTTAAATAGGATAAAGTGTGTGTGTGTATTTAGCAAAAAATTTGTAAACCCTAATGTTGATGGATTGTTACTCAATTGTATTTGGGTTTTTTATTTAACTAATGATTAGGATTTTATTTGGTGAGTTTAGAAGGTGGGTGCTTTCAGAATTTTAGTGGGGGCGAATAACCACCCATAGTATAAAACCAAAACCTTTTGTTTTCTTTGTTATCTGGTTCTTCACATAGAGTTAGGGTTTCAGATCCTCGCTAGACAATCGACTATCATCCATCAACAATGGCAGCCCATTCGAAGACCGAGACGTACGTCGACAATAAGCGCAAAGACGACATCCGCAAAGCCAACATCGTCGCATCTCGCGTTGTCGCCGATGCCGTCCGTACGAGCTTGGGACCCAAGGGCATGGACAAGATGGAGGTCCTCCAACCCTCGGTGAAGATGCTCGTGGAGATTTCCAAAGCTCAGGACGTGGTTGGTGGAGACTGTGCTACTAACTGGTGAGTTTTCTTCATTTCTTTTGAGTTTTCTTCTTTCTTTCTTTCCTTCTTCGTCTTCCTCACTTGCTGCTCCAATTTATCGCATCACGGTCTGCGATTTGTATCATGAATCGAAGAGTCCAAAATCATGAATCCAGCAATTTGAGTGCTTCACGATTCAATAAACCAATTTGAATCGCCCAGTGGCCGATTTGATTTTACTTGAATTCGACTCATGCGATTCGAACGATTTTCACAACACTGGCCGCAAAGGCTTAGATCAAATACTTACACTTGGAGACTGGAACCACATACCTCATCTGTCTGGAGGCTTATGCCTTAATTGCATCCTGCCTTAGTCTCAACTGCTTAAGTTATAATATATTATGTATTAATGTATTTTTCTGAATAAAATTTTGATTTATATAAATTTATTATGGCCTTAAATTGTGTGCTATCTTCTTTGCCACCAATTTTTTTCCCTAATTTCTTTAAACTATATGCTTTTTATGGTGGATGTCGCTAATATGAAATTAGGGCTATTGGGAGTAGTTTGTATAATGTTTTCTAAACCAATGTGTTACTTGCCTTATGCACATAAGTGCATGTGGATTTGTCACAGTGGGGACCTTAGTTTGTAAATGGCAAACATGCAATTTTGGTGAATGGTATTGGAAATCCCATATCTCTTTATTGTATGGAAATACTCAAAGGAGTTATTTGGTGCTAACTAGGATTTTGTGAATGTTTTCAAACAACTTAAGTTATGTGTGCTGTACTGGAATTTGGATGGTTGCTTTGGTGCAAGTTAGTGTTCACTCATGATTGGCATGCACTTTCATGTTTATGTGTTGAAATTGTCTTTTCGGAGATTGCATGTAGTGGCTTTGTTGGATTCAGCATTTGAGATACTTTCTGCCAAACTAGGATGTATGTGTTTATCCCTAAAATCACATTCATATGGAGAGTACTATGTGTAGTAGTGTTTGATTTTGCACTATGGTTTGTTTCATTTTGATGTCTCGTTGATTCTATTGATATAGGGCCATTTAAGATTAATGGTGTTCTTCTGTATGTATGCATCTTGAAATGGTTATGTTCTTCCAAAGGAAGGGGTGGATTTCATTATGAATGACAATATGTCACTTGATCACCGTGTTATTATAAAGCATGATTTATGAATATGCTATGCTTCCCCGAAAAAACGATGGATACTGTGGTTGATTTACTTATGGTTGACAAAGTGTCACCATAAAAGAGTTTTGAGTTTTAGTTGATATTTTTTTATGCTCTTTTCCACAACTCCGAAGAAAAAAAAATGTGAAAAGAAAAGAAATTTTTGTATACAGACTTGCTTGTATACGTGTGATATTATTATGGGTATGCAGACTTGCTTGCATATCGGTGCATCGTTCCATGTGAGTTCGGTTGTACGTGTAGATTTAGAAAATACTTGCCAGTGATCTAACTTCGGGTGAGATGACATGACACTCGAGGTGGCACCCCACTTGGGTCATGTACGCTCCGAGTGGCTTCGATGGCAAGGGAGACACACTTGGGTGAGGTGTGTTCGGCACATGGAGGATAGTGCGATTGTGGAAAAGAAGCGATATTTCTTTTTGTGTATGTGCATGATTACCTTAAAGGAAGAAACTAAATGCTCATTCAACCATTGAATGAGAACTACATGTCTTCCTAAAGGTAGAAAATGTGTTTTGTTAATATTTCAATAATAGTCTAATATGACTATGAATTGTATCATTGTTTGAAAATAAATCACATTTGTGAGGACTGATAATATTATCCGGTTGCTTCTAACATTTTCATGCAGGATGAAATAGTCAATTTATATAGTTAAGATGATAACACCTTTGCCTCATTGAGGAACTACCTGATGATGTGGTTGTTTATTGTTTTGCTTATTTTGATGTTGTCATGTGCAGATTTATTGATTTTGGGATGAATATTTCTCATACCAGCTTTATTGCTGACCCAAGTGAGCTTTTGCTTATTGGGTACATTTCTTTTGGAATGTAGCCGATTAGCCTTTCAGGTTTAGAGACTTTTGAACAGTGTTATTGGAGTTTCGCTAATGAGCTAGCCACGCCAGTCCTTTCCGGGTTAGAGCTTTATTTGTTTCAGTAATTTAATTATGTTTTAGTTGTTGCTGCTATTTGCTTATGTTGTTATTGAATTTTCACGTCCCGAGTTTTGGGGAAACGGATAATCCTACGTGGATTTTGGGATTTTCATTTTCTTCAAAAATCGGGGCGTGACAGTCTCTCTCTCTCCCTCGTTCTCTCTGTATCTCGATCTATTCTCGAGCACAAAGTTTTTTTTTTGTGTGTATATATTATTTTTTTTCAAAAAAATTCATTAGGGACGGCTTATACCGTAGCTACCAATTTTTATTTGAAAAACTTAGTGACAACTAATATACCGTGGCTAAATATTTTTTGTATATATATATTTTTTTTCAAAAAAATCCATTAGGAACGGCTTATACCGTAGCTACAAATTTTTATTTGTAAAACTTAGCGACAACTAATATACCGTGGCTAAATGTTTTTTATATATATACATTTTTTAATTCAAAAAAATCCATTATGGACGGCTTATACCGTAGCTACCAATTTTTTTTTGTAAAACTTAGCGACAGCTAATATACCGTAGCTAAATGTTTTTTGTGTATATATATATATATATATTTCAAAAAAATCCATTAGGGACGGCTTATACCGTAGCTACCAATTTTTATTTGTAAAACTTAGCGACAGCTAATATACCGTCCCAAATGTTTGAATTAGCTACGGTTTTTTTTCTGAATTTAGCCACGGTTTTCCCGTCACAAGCACAATTTTTATGTAGTGGGGACGACTTATACCGTAGCAACCAGGTTTTATTTGTAAAACTTAGCGACAACTAATATGTCGTCGCAAGCTTTAATTAGCTACGGTTTGTTCTGAATTTAGCCATGGTTTTCCCGTCACAAGCACAGTTTTTATGATTATGTTCTCGGTTAGCTACCAAAAGCATTAGTGACAGCATTTTGCCGTTGCAAATCTTTTAATTAGAGACAAAATCAGACTAATGTCTCTAATATTTGTAGCTATTAAGCATTTTTTTGTAGTGTGTGAATTAAATCATAAGGGTGATTAAATGACTGATTGATGCTTATGAGAGAGTAAAATTATGGTAGATACACCAAGCAAGCACTTTGCAAGATTTCTCCCCAACCTAGAGATCGTTGAATTAGAACTAATTAAGTTCTTCATAGGAATTTTGAAGCAATTCTATGTTGCTATTGATGATGTAACGAGTGAATATTTGAATGATTGTAATCTTCATTGTTCTTTATTATTATTATTATTAATATGAGGTTTTGGGATCTTCAATACCCCTATTCCCTATTCGTTTTTTTAAGGTACTCCGTAGTCCCTATTCCTACCATCCCTTTGTACATTATTGGAAAAGCCAAAGTAAAGCACCCAAAACCCATGTTACCTTAGGATATCCTATTGCCATTTTTCTCGTAGTCGCGCGAGTTTTGAAAAATGCGACTCTTCCATTTTTACTAGGGTGTCGACGCTCTCACGTGCACGGATATTTAATATTTTTTATTTATTGCAACAATTAATAATAATAAAATTATTATTGAATTTATAAACAAAATAATTATATATAATTTTACAACATCTAAAACATAATCCCTGATACCCTCTCAGAGGATAGAGGGATTTGGCCTCTGGGGAGGCGCCGGAGAATCCTATGTTTTAAAGCTTCCGGCTTTGGATGCCTTTGTGTGTGGCATGCTGCCCACACATTGGGAAGGCGTCCACATGAGACCATAAACGTTTAAAGCACTCGCAAATTTAGAAGGCTTGTATTAGTTTCTTACAAATTTCGTAAGTTTGGTCAGCAAATAATTGCTTGTATGGTCGTTTGTGGTTTCTCTTCTGAATTATTGTTTTTCTATTTGTTACTTTTTCAAAATTTGATTTAGAGACAGTTATTATAAATAAGATTAACTTTTGGGGTCGTGGGTTTGAGCCCCACGGTGGGCGTTTCAATTTTTTTTTATTTCACATCGTTTCATTTTTTATTTTTTTATTTTACACTAGAGATCGGCATACTTTCCTATCATACCTTGTTTCACATTTTAAATTTAGAGATCAATATATTTTATGATTAGACATCAATCAGTCATATGATCACAGTCGTACATGTGGCATGGGCAACCCTAACACAAGAAATACTCTAACACGGTCCCAAGCATATACATTCATAAACTATTGTTCATCCCATAAGTCAGGTGCCCAAGCCCAAATCACATCAGCCAAAGAGGCACGGGTTTTGGGGCTTGACCCAGGACAATAAGGTACGAACATGAATCTCAGAGTTGTCATAGTTCCTAGATCCACTCGCACGAATTAGCTCTTAGCCCAATCAAGCATTGGATCCTTAACAGAGCCAAGTCTAAAGAGCCTCAGTCATGCACATGTAAGATCTTGGGCGCAATCTCCCCCCATCACGCCCTCGATAGCAAGGACAATTGAGATGAGAACACTCATTTTTTTTAATTTTTTTTTTAATTAAACCTCCAGTGGGGAGGGGCACCTCTGGAATGTCAGACCTTTATTAATTATCAAAAAATTGATTTACAATCAATACGGGGGTACATGACGACTTTACCCGTGAAATAACCAAAACAAAATTTTAGCCGCAGCCGTAAAACAAAAATACCTAAAAGCAAATCCTCGCAGCCATAGAACAATCAGATAACTACTCATCCCCATGGCGAATGTACGCCGTATGTAATCTGTCTAGCACAATCAAGCCTGCAATTTTCCTAAGCAAATCAGTCCCATTGAAAGAAACAGTCCTATGATCTTTTTGTGCTCTATCCGCCAATGAATCTGCCACCGCATTAGCCTCTCTATAGATATGTTGAGAATCTAACGTCATTGTCGCTGCCAATAACTTAATTTCTTTTAAAATATTCTCCAAATGCCAAGGTATTTTTAAATATTCCAAAAACCAACCGCAAACAAGAGCCGAATCCGTTTGGTAATGATGAGAACACTCATTATAAAAGATGCTAATGATGAAGAAGAAATGTACGCATACACTTTGCAATTTACATCTAGTCCTCACTATGATCCATTAATATTTGACTTAAGCATCGAAGTGCCTTAGACCACCATAACGATAATCCCTGGCTAACTACTGCTCATATTTGAAGGCTCGAGATCAGCAAGATCAATAAGGATGGATTTGGACACATCACTTTCCTATCACACCTTGCTTCGCGAAAGCTCACTATGAAAATGAAGACGTAAAAATGGGGATGCTCTGATGTATTTTGTTGTGGGCATAGCAAAATTGAAATCTCAATAAAATGTTAAAAAGAAATAGGTGCCTTTTTGCAAAGCAAATTCCATGACAAGAGGAACAAAGAAATTGAGGGGCCAATCACCCTAAAAAACAAAAGAACCGAATCAAAGAAAGGGTACTTCCTCCTTCTGCCATCCCTTTGTACATCATTGGAAAGCCAAAGTAAAGGAGGGCCCAGAAACCCATGTTACCATCCTTTTTCAAGTTCCTTAGGAATCACTATTATCTTGGATCAATATCTAAGAATTTGTAAGTTAAAATAGCAACAAACAAATTTACAATAATAACAATAAAAAAAAAACAAAAATAATAAGTTTGTCCCTAATTATATTTCTCTTCTCATCATTTTTCAAGTGCACCCTAATAAGTTTCCTACCAGGTCACTTTTGATGTAAATTCGAATTAGGTTTACTTTTTGCATGGATGATTTGTATATGAGGTTCGTTTTGATGAATGTACATTATGGTGAAGCCTTGTAAATGAAAGAATGAAAACTTTATCGTTTAAAATCTACACTTATTTTGACATTTATTGATGTGACATATTTTTATTAGAGGATAAAAGGTTTTTTCATTGCACAATTTTTTTAAAATTTTATAATATACAATTGAACAAATATATCCACATCGATGTTTTCAATACTGTATATATAATATAATTCTTGTATGAATTAAGAACCCTCATTAGTAGAATCAGATATGTATCTTGTATCAATTAAGGACTCTATTCATCTATTGTGGTCGGGGGGACAAATTAAACTGATTGGAATCTTCTTCCTATCTTGTGTCCATTAAGTATTCGATTTATCTATCAAGCCAAAAGATTATGCCATGTTCCGTGTTTTCCAAAGTTTGATTGAGATGTTAATTTAGAAAATCACCAAGAGATCATGTTAATTTGTGTAACTCTACATATACAAAGCAAGGTATTTTGTTAAGGTTGATTAAGATGAAAATTTAGAAAATCACCAATGGATATTGCTATTTTGTATAACTCTATCAATCCAAACGACTTTTGTTTCCTAATGTTTGGAATTGATAAGATTTATATGCAATCTAAAATTATATTAGAAGACACCAACAAGACATGAAATTTTTAGATTTTTTATAGGAAAATGATTGACAAACAATGCATGTTTATATATTGAGCCCTTCTAGCCGTCGAGGAAAAGACGAGGAAATGGGTGAGGGGGTGGGTATTATCACTCACCCCCCTCAAGATTCGCGAGGTTATGCATATCGAGAGCATAGGCGTGCATCTCGAGGGGGATGAGCGGTCACACTCATCCCCTCGCCCATTTCCTCGTCATTTAGAATTTTTCTTATATATTCATGCATATGCATCATATATATAAAGTGGCAGAAAAAAAATTTAATGTGAAAAATGGTGTGTTGTCATCAATGGGTTGATCGCGAGAATTCCTAATAGACCAATGCTAGCTCTCTATTTGCTAAAAGACTCAAAGAAAATGACATCCATTGCTCAATCTTGAGGTGATTTTTTATTGTATCTATAAAATATGATGATTAATGTACTATGATGATTAATATACTCAAAGAAGAATGCATATCAATATTATTGATTATTGATAGATATTTGACTATTTATATTAAGGGCTTGTCTAACGGTCGAGGGAGGGGGTGGAGGCAATTAGAATTCCACCCCTTCCCTCGCTTGTTTCCTCGCCAATTAGAATTCCACCCTCCTCCCTCGCCGTTTCCTCGCCAATTAGAATTCCCCTTATATTAATGAAAAAGGAATATTTGATTGTTGGTAGGCATGAAGAGGCAAGATTGAATGGCGTATAGGAAATCACATTCATGAGGTGCACTCCTTACCTCATTCTATTTATTTATTTGCAATATACAAATGTTAGATCGAATCAAATACCACTTTTCTGTGATATATGGAATTGTCAATAATAATACCTAAACTTTAAAAAAAAAATGTTTTCTTGAATATGAGATTTCTCACAAAGAGAGTAGATGCACCAACTGAGCTACAATTAATGAACCAATAATAATACCTAAACTTACAACATATATGCTAATCATGTTAAGCAATCGTTTACTTCACTCGTTGATTCATTATTTGATTTATAAGACTTGACATTTAGCGGAGCATTTGAAGTTATAATTGTTTGACGAAAACATCTCTCATCTATTTGCATTTTCATACAAAATTGATAAATTAAAAATAAAAATTGTAGGGTCAATGATGTATTAACGATGACTTCTAATTTATAACGTGTAACTAATGGTATCACAACTCCAGAATTCACCCTAACGTGTCACTCCGGTTGTCACTCATTATTATCAAATCCAAAACGCACCGATTAAACCGCCAAAGCCTTAATCAACCAACCAACCAGGGTTGACAGCTTCTCCTCACTTTCCCAAAAGTCTTCCCAATCAATTTCCAACTCAAATCAAACCTTAAACTTACCATATCTCAGGAATTTATATCAAAATGACCATTTCACCTTTCCAAACTTTACCCAACATCTGAACCCCCTATGAACAAAAAATGGAATTTTTGCGCAAAAAGTGGGAACAGATGTCATGATGTTGATAGATGCGTATGGAAATCAAACACTATTTAAGTAGACCCCTCCCTCGACCCCTAGAATTTCTGATTTAAGTAGGAATAGGATAGACTCAAATAGATTTCAAGTCTAAGATTGTGACACATGGATGGCCAGTATTCACTGAGCTATGTCTATAAATTAGTGGCATGGTCTCCTATTGAATTCATCCAGATCTTTTGAAGAAAAAATTTCAATACTTTGATCTTTATCTTTTTCTTCATCATCTTCTTTGATCAATCCATCAATCATGTCTTGCGGTAATGGAAACTGTGGCTGTGGCTCTGACTGCAAGTGTGGCAGTGGATGCGGGTAAAGACTCAACTCATTTTCAATCCACTATATTTTTTCTCCAAATATTTTAGATTTTTTTTTATATTTTTTTCATCCTAGTTTTGGGAAAGTTATGTTTAGGGTTTGTCTCTGTTTTTCATGTTTATGTTCAGATGAAGAGTCGTGCTATGTTACCCTGATTGCGAAAACTTGGTTCCCTAGTATTATTATCAGATCAGATGAAAACCATGTTTCTTTTATCTGTTGATCTATGGTGTTTCTTCATACTTCAATTTATATCATATCTAACATTTTGATTTGATTTTTTTTATATTTTATTTAATTTTGGATATTTTGGGGTACTGATTCACCATTCATGTCTTTGTTTTTCTTGTCCTTATTTTTATAATCAATATTTTAATTTCATTTATTTACAAGGAATTTCTTTTTTATTTTTGGATATTTCATTTTTTTCAAGATGTTTTAAGTCAATAATTTCTAAATATATATTTGTTTGGTTGTAGATGCAAGATGTTCCCTGACTTCTCTGAGGGAAACACCGCCACTGAAACCCTCATTGTTGGTGTTGCCCCAAAGGCCTCGTAAGTCTCTCTCACAATTCATCCACAAATTTCTTAAATTTAAAAAAAATTTAATTAATATTTACTTTTTTTGTATATTTTAATTACAGATTCTTTGATGGGGAGATGGAAGTAGGAGCAGAGAATGGATGCAAGTGTGGAGACAACTGCAGCTGCAACCCATGCAAATGTGGCAAATGAGAGATCACCACACCTCTGAGAAGCCCTAGTACATAAGAGAGAAAAAGAGAAATATTAAGGAATCTCTGTAGTAATTTATGTTATGTTATGTTTGTATGGTTGTGTCTTGGTACTTGGAAGTTTCTTGGTTGAAGCTTTTGAGGAAAAATAAGGGTTTGTTGTAGGTTTCCATGGCTGCTTGACTAGTATAAACTTTGTGTTTTCCATTGTATAAATCCGTTCTTACTACTACTTTGTGTTCTTTCTTGTTTAATATCTGTTTTCATGGTTTCAATGGTGGATGATTGTTTGTGTTGAACTTGATTGATCATGGTGGAATTTTGTAGAATTTTAGAGGAGAGTGGTTTGGTTTTAGTCAATGAGGGTGGTGGTTGCATTTGCACATCAAACAGGTTCATATCCTTATCTTTAAGGGTGACTTGTTGGAATGGGTTATTTATGAGAGTGAAAAATGTGACAGGTTACCTATCATATGCTATAGACATATGATCATCTAAAGTGAATTTAATACTGGCATATTTTGGTAAGATCAAGCTTTGGCTTGTGAGATTGGCATAGCTTGATTGACTAAGCATATCAAGTTACATGAGTCCACAAAGCTTTACCAAAAACAGTAAAATGCAAGTTTTTAGAGGTTATTTTTTGGTTGGTATTTGTGTATTGTTGTATTGTTAATTCACTGATTCAATTGGTTTATTAAATAATAAGTTACAGTGTGAGAGTTGGGTACATCTGAATGGTTATCTGTAGGCAATCTTGCTATGGTTTTTACATTAAATATGTAGCAATAAAAACATGATAATGGAATATCTTTAGTATGTGCAATTTAATCCATTTGGTAATGATGGTGGTTTAATGTGATGTTAAATATGGTGAAATTATAAATGTGAAATGATATTTCTATGAAGATCGCACGAAATTGAAATCTCAATAAAATGTTCAAGAAATAGGTGCCCTTTTTGCAAAGCAACTAAAAAAATTGAGGGGCCAACCACCCTCAAAAACAAAAGAATTGAATCAAAGAAAGGGTACTTTGTCGGTGTTTAGAGCTAGCACTACATCAAATTGACGTTTTTGTAACAATCCTAACAAAATATTAATTTTAAGCTATAACAATTCATCAAACTATTTCATACATTTTCACAAATAAATTGATATAATGATTATATCACCATAAAGAGTATAGTGCTACAAGTGATACATTCACAGTGATCCAATTTATTGCATTATTTTTTTTGTGAAATTGTTTTTCATTTTTTTGATTGAATTTAGTTTTTACTTGAATTTAGTGATATTATTCATAGTGATACTATTTTGGGGATTGTTACAAAAATGTCAATTTGGTGTAGTATAGCTAGTTAGTTTAGAGCTAGCATTCAATGGTTTTTCTGTTAGGGTTTATTGCTTTCATGTTCTATACGTTGATTTCTCTTACATCTTGAACTCCACATTATGTATGAATTAAATCATAAGGGTGATTAAATGATTGATTGGTGCTTATGAGAGAGTAAAGTTATGGCAGATACATCAAGCAACCACTTCTGTAGCAATTCACTTTGCAAGATTACTCCCCAACCTAGAAATCGTTGAATTAGAACTAATTAAGTTCTTCATATGGATTTTGAAGAAATTCTATGTTGTTGTTGATGATGTAACGAGTGAATATTTAAGCGATTGTAATTTTCATCGTTATTTATTATTGTTAATATAAGGTTTGGGGATCTTCAGTACCCCTATTCCCTTTGTAATTTTCATCGTTATTTATTTAAGCAATTCATTTTTTTTAAGGTACTCTGTAGTCTCTCTTCCAACCATCCCTTTGTACATCATTCGAAAAGCCAAAGTAAAGCACCCAAAATCCATGTTACCTTGGGATATCCTATTGCCATTTTTCTTGTAGTCGCGCGAGTTATGAATAACGCAACTCTTCTATTTTTACTAGGGTGTCGACGCTCTCATGGGTGTGAATATTCAGTACTTTTTATTTATTTATTGCAATAATTCAATAATAATAAAATTATTATTAAATTTCTTAGGGCTGAAAACTGAATTGTGAACCGAACCGACTTAGGTCGGTTTTAAAATTTTCAAACCGAAACCGAACAGACCATTAATAAAACAGATCCGAAACCGAACCGATTCTAATTTATGCAAACCGTAACCGAACCGAATTGACTAAAATCGAACCAAAACCGAAGCGACCGACTATTTTAAACATATTGTATTATTTATATATAAAATATATATTATTTATTATATATATTCGATCGATTCGGTTTGGTCGGTTAAAATCATATAAAAACCGAAAACCGAACCGACCACTTCGGTTTTGAATTTTTTAAAACCGATCCGAACCGAACCGTTTGTTCAATTTAATTGGTTTGATCGATTTTTTGTTCAGCCCTAGATTTTCTAAACAAAATAATTATATATAATTTTACAACATCTAAAACATAATCCCCCGATACCCTCTCAGAGGACATAGGGATTTGGCTTCTGGGGAGGCACCGAAGAACCCTATGTTTTAAAGTTTATGGCTTTGGATGCCTTTATGTGTGGCATGCTATCCACACATTGGGAAGGCGTCCACATGAGACCATGACCATTTAGAGCACTCGCAAATTTAGAAGGCCTGTATCAGCTTCTTACAAATTTTGTGAGTTTGGTCAATAAATAAATTACTTGTATGGTCCTCTGTGGTTTCTCTTATGGATTATTATTTTTTTCTATTTGTTACTTTATCAATATTTGATTTAGAGACATTTATTATAAATAAGATTAACTTTTGAGGCCGTGGGTTCGAGCCCCACAGTGAGCGTTTCAAATTTTTTTATTTCACATCGTTTCATTTTTTTAATTTTTATTTAACACTAGAGATCGACATAATTTCCTGTCATACCTTGTTTCACATTTTAAATTTAGAGATCGATATATTTTCTGATTAGACATCAATCAGTCATATAATCACAGTTGTACATGTGGCACGGGCAACCCTGACACAAGAAATACTCCAACACGACCCCAAGCATACCCATTCATAAACTATTATTCAGCCCGTAAGTCAGGTGCCCAAGCCCAAGTCACGAGTTTTGGGGCTGGCTCAGGACAATAAGGTACGAACATGAATCTCAGAGTTGTCATAGACCCGAGATCCACTCGCACGAATTAGCTCTTATCCCAATCAAACATTGGATCCTAAATAAAGCCAAGTGCTAAAGAGCCTCAATCATGCACATGTAAGATATTGGGCGCAATCTCTCCCCATCACGCCCTCGATAACAAAGACAATTGAGATGAGAACACTCATTATAAAATGTGATAATGATGAAGAAGAAATGTACGCATACACTTTGAAAATTACATCTAGTATTCATTATTCCTTGCATTGATATTTAACTTAAGGATCAGATTGTCTTTGGCCACCACAACAGTAGTCCCTTACTAACCACTGTTTTGGAGGCTCGAGATCTACAAGATCAATAAGGATTGATTTGGATCACTTTCCTATCATACCTTGCTTCGTGGAAGCTCACTATGAAAATGAAGATGTAAAAATGGGGATGATCTGATGTATTTTGTTGTGGGCATAGCAAAATTGAAATCTCAATAAAATGTTCAAGAAGGAAAATTCTAAGGTGCACTGGTACCTTGTCTGGTGTTGTGCCTGATGGTACTAGGGCACCGTAGATGTATCTCGAGATAGGAGTTAACTCAACATTAACTCCTATCTCGAGGTACATCTACGATGCCTGGTACCACCAGGCACAACACCAGACAAGGTACCAGTGCACCATAGCATCACTCGTTCAAGAAATAGGTGCCCTTTTTGCAAAGCAAACTCCATAACAAGAAGAACAAAGAAATTGAGGGGCCAACCACCCTAAAATACAAAAGAACTGAATAAAGAAAGAGAAATTCTAAATGGCGAGGAAACGAGTGAGGGGAGGGAGGTGGCGGGGTGGGGACCGTTCACTTCCCTCGGGATGCGTGTCGTCATTTTTTGTGCGCACATCCCAAGGGAGATGAACAGTCCCCTCGCTCGTTTCCTCGCCATGTAGAATGACTCATAAAGAAAGGGTACTTCCTCCTTCTACCATTCCGTTGTACATAGTTGGAAAAGCCTAAGTAAAGGAAGACCCAAAACCCATGTTACCATCCTTTTTCAAGTGCATTAGGAACCACTATTATCTAGGATCAATAACTAAGAATTCATAAGTTAAAGTACACTACATCAAATTATCATTTTTGTAACAACCTCTAAAACAGTATTATTTTTGAAGTATAATAATTCACCTAACAATTTTACACATTTTCACAAATAAAATGATACAATAATTGTATCACCATAAATAGTATGGTTATAAAACTGATGCTATTCATGGTGATCCAACTTATTGTATCATTTTGTTTGTGTTATTGTTTTTCATTTTTTTTTTTGACTAAATTTAGTTTTGATTTGAAATTGTTTGGTGAATTGTAACATTTCAAAAGTGATATTGTTTTTAGAGTTGTTACAAAAGTGTCAATTTGGTGTAGTATTAGCAGTACATTTTTTTTACAATAATAACAATACAAAAAACAAAAATAATAAGTTTGTCCCTAATTATATTTCTCTTCTCATAATTTTTCAAGCGCGCTCTAATAAGTTTCCTACTAGGTCACTTTTGATGTAAATTCGAAACATGTTTACTTTTTGCAAGGATGATTTGTATATGAGGTTCGTTTTGATGAATGTACACTACGGTGAAGCCTTGTAAATGAAAGAACGGAAATTCATACATCCAAAATCTACACTTATTTTGACATTTATTGATGTGACATATTTTCATTAAACGATGAAAATTCTTTTCATTACACAATTTTTTGAAAATTTTACAGTAATATCCGATTGGACAAATATATCCATGATGTTTTCAATACTGTATATAGAATCAGATATGTATCTTGTATCAATTAAGGACTCTATTCATCTATTGTGTTCGGGGACAAATTAAGCCGATTGGAATCTTCTTCATATCTTGTATCCATCAAGGATTCGATTTATCTATCGTGTATATATATATATATATATATTTTTTTTTTTTTCTCGTTCAAACATGAAGATTTTTATTAATGAAAGAAAGGGAAACAAGTTACAACAAGAAACATTCCTATATCAAGGAATGCCAAGACACTATGAAAGTGTCAAAACTCAAAACCGTAAATAAATTACATGCCGTACCCATTTTCCACAACAATTCTCTAATCTCGATAAAGATAGAGTGTTCTGATCTGTTTAGTCCTTCAAAAACCCTTTTATTTCTTTCTTTCCACACACACCACATGAGAACGTGAGGGACCCTACGCCATAACCATTCCCCCCGACGGGAAGGATTAGCTTTAGACCACCAACTTAGCCAATTGAGGATGGAACCTTCAAATATCAAACTCAAACCGAATTCCACCAAGAAATTGCGCCAAATGGATTTGGAGAAACTGCAATGAAGCATCAAATGGTCCAGTGTCTCTTCAGATTCGTTGCAAAGCACACAGAGACTCCCAGTGAGGATTCCCATTTTTCTTAACCTATCCTTAGTCAAGATCTTCTCATGCAAAACTGACCAAGAAAAGAAATTAATCCGAGGAAGAAGGTTTTTCACCCATACCAGATTTTTGTGGGAGGAAATGAATGGGTTAGAGTAGGTCTCATAATGAGATGCAGCCAACATATCCGAAAATTCATTCACCGAGAAGCCTACACCTTTACCCTTCCACACCAAACTATCTGGTCCCTCTGAGAGCATTTGTCTATCCAACAGGAGAATAAGATTTGCTAACTCATCTAGTTCCCCAGTGTTGAGGTGTCTGCGAAATGAGAGATCCCAAGAGTTGCTGCTAGACCAAAAACTGCTCACATTCCCGTATTGATCCTTGTTAATGAGAAATAACATTGGAAAAAGATCTTTCAAAGATTGGTTGCTACACCAGACATCATGCCAGAAAGAGATGAGATCACCATTTCCACATTTGAGAGAGGTGTGTGGGTAGAAGCCACTGGCGCACCGGGAGATAGATTTCCACAAAGAGCATCCGTAGGAAGTGTACTTAGTTCTCTTTTCCCAAACCCATCTATTGCGCCCATATTTGTCCAAAATGAGAGATCTCCATAAATTATCATTCTCTTCTGCAAATCGCCAAAGCCACTTAGAAAGTAATGCAGTATTGAAAGTGAGCACCTGTCGAATGCCTAAACCACCTCGAGATTTAGGGCAACAAATTTTCTCCCAGCCCACTAAATGCATCTTTCTAGAGTTTTGAGTAGAACCCCAAAGGAAATCGCGCATGATCCTTTCCATCTTGGCTGCTATTGAACAGGGAACCTTGATAAGAGACAGCATGAATACTGGGATAGAAGCTAATGTGGATTGTACAAGTGCTAGTCTCCCAGCTTTAGATAGAAATTTGCGTTTCCAAGTCGCTAGTTTCGATTCCATCCTTTCGAGCGTCTCGTCCCAAACAACTTTACTTTTGAAACTAGCCCCCAAAGGCATGCCCAAGTACTTAACTGGGAGGTGACCTGCTGAACAACCCAATAAATCCGCCAACTGGTGCAGGTGAGGGACATCTCCAATAGGCAAAACCCTTGATTTGTGAAAGTTGATTTTCAGCCCTGAAATAACTTCGAACCAAAGCATAATTCTTTTAAGAGCAAGAACCTGAGAAGCGGAAGCATCACAAAAAAGGATAGTATCATCCGCATACTGGAGAATAGAGACAGGCGGACTACCCTTCGCGACAGAAAACCCTCTCACTAGGCCAGCATCAACTGCTTTCAGGATCATTTGAGTTAAACCTTCTGCTGCTATAGAAAAAAGAAGAGGAGACAGGGGATCGCCTTGTCGTGTATATATACAAGCCAAAAGATTATGCCATGTTCCATATTTTCCAAAGCTTGATTGAGATGTTAATTTAGAAAATCATTAAGAGATAATGTTAGTTTTTGTCTAACTCTACAAATACAAAGCAAGGTATTTTGTTTTTGTAATGTTCGGATTTGACTAATTGTACAATTAAATAATATTAGTACAATCCTATCCCCTAAAGTTATATTAGTGATCCATACAACAAACAAGAAATGACGATACCTTAAGTAGATATATACCTAGCTTATATAACAAGCTTTGCAAGGTTGATTAAGATGAAAATTTAGAAAATCACCAACGAATAATGCTATTTTGTATAACTATATCAACAGAGCTTTTACGGAGTCTGGTCCAAGAGTATTGATTTGTGCCTGGTCGGGTGGTTCACACATGATTGGACCACTCTACCCTTCTCTCCATAAGTTTGGAAAAGTTGAGGAGGGATAGAGTTGGTATGATTACGTGCAAACCAACGATGACTTTTGATTTATAACATGTAGCTAACTAATGGTATCACGACTCCATAATTCACCCTAACGTGTCACTCGGGTTCTCACTCATTATTATCAAATCCAAAACGCACAGATTAAACCGCCAAAGTCTTAATCAAACCAACAAGGGGGTTGACAGCTTTTCCTCACTTTCCCAAAAGTCTTCCCAATCAATTTCCAACTCAAATCCAACCTTAAACTTACCATATCTCAGCAATTTATATCAAAATGACCATTTCACCTTTCCAAACTTTACCCCACATTTGAACCGCCTATGAACAAAAGTGGAATTTTGTGCAAAAAGTGGGAACAGATGTCATGATTAAACACTATTTAAGTAGGACCAGGATAGATACTCAATTAGATTTCAGGTCTAAGATTATGACACATGGATGGCCAGTATTCACTGAGCTATGTCTATAAATTAGTGGCATGGTCTCCTATTAAGTTCATCCTGATCTTTTGAAGAAAATTTTTTAATACTTTGATCTTATCTTCTTCTTCATCATCTTCTGCGATCAATCCATCAATCATGTCTTGCGGTAATCCAAACTGTGGCTGTGGCGATGCCTGCAACTGTGGCAGTGGATGCGGGTAAAGACTCAACTCATTTTCAATCCACTATATTTTTTCTCCAAATATTTTAGATTTTTTTTTATATTTTTTCATCCTAGTTTTGGGAAAGTTATGTTTAGGGTTTGTCTCTGTTTTTCATGTTTATGTTCAGATGAAGAGTCATGCTATGTTACCCTGATTGCGAAAACTTGGTTCCCTAGTATTATTATCAGATGAAAACCATGTTTCTTTTATCTGTTGATCTATGGTGTTTCTTCATACTTCAATTTATATCATATCTAACATTTTGATTTTATTTTTTTATATTTTATTTAATTTTGGATGGTTTGGGGTACTGATTCACCATTCATGTCTTTGTTTTTCTTGTCCTTATTTTTATAATCAATATTTTAATATCATTTATTTACAAGGAATTTCTTTTTTATTTTTGGATATTTCATTTTTTTCAAGATGTTTTAAGTCAATAATTTCTAAATATATATTTGTTTGGTTGTAGATGCAAGATGTTCCCTGACTTCTCTGAGGGAAACACTGCAACTGAAACCCTCATTGTTGGTGTTGCCCCAAAGGCCTCGTAAGTCTCACAATTCATCCACAAATTTCTTAAATTTATTTTTAAAAAAATTTAATTAATATTTACTTTTTTTGTATATTTTAATTACAGATTCTTTGATGGGGAGATGGAAGTAGGAGCAGAGAATGGATGCAAGTGTGGAGACAACTGCAGCTGCAACCCATGCAAATGTGGCAAATGAGAGATCACCACACCTCTGAGAAGCCCTAGTACATAAGAGAGAAAAAGAGAAATATTAAGGAATCTCTGTAGTAATTTATGTTATGTTATGTTTGTATGGTTGTGTCTTGGTACTTGGAAGTTTTTTGGTTGAAGCTTTTGAGGAAAAATAAGGGTTTGTTGTAGGTTTCAATGGCTGCTTGACTAGTATAAACTGTGTTTTCCATTGTATAAATCCGTTGTTACAATATTCTTACTACTACTTTGTGTTCTTTCTTGTTTAATATCTGTTTTCATGGTTTCAATGGTGGATGGTTGTGTGTGTTGAACTTGATTGATCATGGTGGAATTTTGTAGAATTTTAGCGAAGAGAGTGGTTTGGTTTTAGTCAATGAGGGTGGTGATTGCATTTGCACATCAAACAGGTTCATATCCTCATCTTTAAGGGTGACTTGTTGGAATGGGTTATTTATGAGAGTGAAAAATGTGACAGGTTACCTATCATATGCTATAGACGTACATATGATCATCTAAAATGAATTTAATACTGGCATATTTTGGTAAGATCAAGCTTGGCTTGTGAGATTGGCATAGCTTGATTGACTAAGCAGATCAAGTTACATGAGTCTATCAAGCTTTACCAAAAACAGTAAAATGCAAGTTTTTAGGGGTTATCTTTTGGTTGGTATTTGTGTATTGTTGTATTCTTAATTCTCTGATTCAATTGGTTTATTAAATAATGAGTTCTAGTGTGAGAGTTAGGTACATCTGAATGGTTATCTGTTGGCAATCTTGCTATGGTTTTTACATTAAATATGTATTAATAAAAACATGATAATGGAATATCTTTAGTATGTGCAATTTAATCCATTTGGTAATGATGGTGGCTTAATGTGATGTTAAATATGGTGAAATTATAAATGTGATATGATATTTCTATGAAGATCGCACGAAATTGAAATCTCAATAAAATGTTCAAGAAATAGGTGCCCTTTTTGCAAAGCAACTAAAGAAAATTGAGGGGCCAACCACCCTCAAAAACAAAAGAATTGAATAAAAGAAAGGGTACTTTGTCGGTGTTTAGAGCTAGCACTACATCAAATTGATGTTTTTGTAATAATCCTAATAAAATATTATTTTATAACAATTCACCAAACTATTTCGTACATTTTCACAAACAAATTGATACAATGATTATATCACCATAAAGAGTATGGTGTTACAAGTGATACATTCACGGTGATCCAATTTATTGTATTATTTTTTTTGTGAAATTGTTTTTCAATTTTTTGACTGAATTTAGTTTTTACTTGAATTTAGTGATATTATTCACAGTGATATTATTTTGGGGGTTGTTAAAAAAATGTCAATTTGGTGTAGTATAGCTAGCTAGTTTAGAGCTAGCATTCAATGATTTTTCTGTTAGGGTTCATTGCTCTCGTGTTCTATACGTTGACTTCTCTTACATCTTGAACTCCACGTTATGTATGAATTAAATCATAAAGGTGATTAAATGATTGATTGGTGCTTATGAGAGAGTAAAATTATGGCAGATACATCAAGCAACCACTTCTGTAGAAGATAGGGATTTTGAAGCAATTCTATGTTGTTGTTGATGATGTAATGAGTGAATATTTAAGCGATTGTAATCTTCATCGTTCTTTATTATTGTTAATATAAGGTTTGGGGATCTTCAATACCCCTATTCTCAATTCATTTTTTTAAGGTACTCTGTAGTCTCTCTTCCTACCATCCCTTTGTGCATCGTTCGAAAAGCCAAAGTAAAGCACCCAAAACCCATGTTACCTTGGGATATCTATTGCCATTTTTCTTGTAGTTGCGCGAGTTATGAATAACGCAACTCTTCTATTTTTCTAGGGTGTCGACGCTCTCACAGGTGTGAATATTCAATACTTTTTATTTATTTATTGCAATAATTCAATAATAATAAATTTCTTAGGGCTGAAAACCGAACTGACTTAGGTCGGTTTTAAAAATTTCAAACAAAAACCGAACCGACCATTAACAAAACCGATCCGAATCTAATTTAACAAAATCGAACCAAAATCGAAACGACCGACTATTTTAAACATATTGTATTATTAATATATATTATTTATTATATATATTCGATCGGTTCGGTTTGGTCAGTTTATCACATAGAAACTGAAAATCGAACCGACCACTTCGGTTTTGAATTTTTTAAAACCGATCTGAACCGAATTTAAACCGAACCAATCGGTTCGATTTAGATCGGTTCGATCGATTTAATCGGTTTGATCGGTTTTTTGTTCATCCATAGAATTTCTAAACAAAATAATTATATATAATTTTACAACATCTAAAACATAATCCCCTGATACCCTCTCAGAGGACAGAGGGATTTGGCTTCTGAGGAGGCACCGAAGAACCCTATGTTTTAAAGTTTATGGCTTTGGATGCCTTTATGTGTGGCATGCTACCCACACATTGGGAAGGCGTCCACATGAGACCATGAACATTTAGGGCACTCACAAATTTAGAAGGCCTGTATTAGCTTCTTACAAATTTCGTAAGTTTGGTCAACAAATAAATTGCTTGTATGGTCGTTTGTGGTTTCTCTTATGGATTATTGTTTTTCTATTTGTTACTTCATCAAAATTTGATTTAGAGACATTTATTATAAATAAGATTAACTTTTGAGGCCGTGGGTACGATGGGCGTTTCAATTTTTTTATTTCACTTCGTTTCATTTTTTTAATTTTTATTTTACACTAGAGATCGACATACTTTCCTGTCATACCTTGTTTCACATTTTAAATTTAGAGATCGATATATTTTCTGATTAGACATCAATCAGTCACATAATCACAGTCGTACATGTGGCATGGGCAACTCTGACACAAGAAATACTCCAACACGGCCCCAAGCATACCCATTCATAAACTATTGTTCAGCCCGTAAGTCAGGTGCCCAAGCCCAAGTCACGCTAGCCAAAGAGGCACGAGTTTTGGGACTTGGCTAAGGACAATAAGGTACGAACATGAATCTCAGATTTGTCATAGACCCGAGATCCACTCGCACGAATTAGCTCTTAGCCCAATCAAACATTGGATCCTAAATAAAGCCAAGTGCTAAAAAGCCCCAGTCATGCACAGGTAAGATCTTGGGCGCGATCTCCCCCCATCACGCCCTCGATAACAAGGACAATTGAAATGAAAACACTCATTATAAAATGTAATAATGATGAAGAAGAAATGTACGCATACACTTTGCAAATTACATCTAGTATTCACTATTCCTTGCATTGATATTTGACTTAAGGATTGGATTGTCTTTGGCCACCACAACGGTAGTCCCTGACTAACCACTGTTATATTTGGAGGCTCGAGATCTGCAAGATCAATAAGGATTGATTTGGATACATCACTTTCCTATCATACCTTGCTACGTGGAAGCTCACTATGAAAATGAAGATGTAAAAATGGGGATGATTTGATGTATTTTGTTGTGGGCATAGCAAAATTGAAATCTCAATAAAATGTTCAAGAAGGAAAATTCTAAGGTGCACTGGTACCTTGCCTTGTGTTGTGTCTGATGGTACCAGGACATCGTAGATGTACCTCGAGATAGGAGTTAACTCAACATTAACTCCTATCTCGAGGTACATCTACGGTGCCTGATACCACCAAGCACAACACCAGGCAAGGTACCAGTGCACAATAGCATCACTCGTTCAAGAAATAGGTGCCCTTTTTGCAAAGCAAACTCCATGACAAGAAGAACAAAGAAATTGAAGGGCCAACCACCCTAAAAAACAAAAGAACTGAAAAAAGAAATGGTACTTCCTCCTTCTACCATTCCGTTGTTTTTTTTTTTTTTTTACCATTCCGTTGTACATCGTTGGAAAAGCCAAAGTAAAGGAATACCCAAAACCCATGTAACCATCCTTTTTCAAGTGCATTAGGAACCACTATTATCTAGGATCAATAACTAAGAATTCACAAGTTAAAGTACACTACATCAAATTATCATTTTTGTAACAACCTCCAAAACAGTATCATTTTTGAAGTGTAATAATTCATCTAACAATTTTACACATTTTTACAAATAAAATGATACAATAATTGTATCACCATGAAGAGTATGGTTATAAAAGTGATACAATTCATGGTGATCCAACTTATTGTATCATTTTGTTTGTGTTACTGTTTTTCATTTTTTTTTACTAAATTTAGTTTTGACTTGAAATTGTTTGGTGAATTGTAACATCTCAAAAGTGATACTGTTTTGAGAGTTGTTACAAAAGTGACAATTTGGTATAGTGGTAGCAATACATTTTTTTTTTTACAATAATAACAATACAAAAAACAAAAATAATAAGTTTGTCCCTAATTATATTTCTCTTCTCATAATTTTTCAAGCGCTTTCTAATAAGTTTCCTAGTTCCTACTAGGTTACTTTTGATGTAAATTCGAAACATGTTTACTTATTGCAAGGATGATTTGTATATGAGGTTCGTTTTGATGAATGTACATTACGGTGAAACCTTGTAAATGAAAGAATGAAAATTCATACATCCAAAATTTACACTTATTTTGACATTTATTGATGTGATATATTTTCATTAAACGATGAAAATTCTTTTCATTACACAATTTTTTGAAAATTTTACGGTAATATACGATTGAACAAATATATCCACGATGTTTTCAATACTGTTTATAGAATCAGATATGTATCTTGTATCAATTAAGGACTCTATTCATCTATTGTGTTCGGGGACAAATTAAGCCGATTGGAATCTTCTTCATATCTTGTATCCATCAAGGATTCGATTTATCTATCGTTTATATAAACAAGCCAAAAGATTATGCCATGTTCCATATTTTCCAAAGCTTGATTGAGATGTTAATTTAGAAAATCATTAAGAGATAATGTTAGTTTGTCTAACTCTACAAATACAAAGCAAGGTATTTTTTTTTTTGTAATGTTTGGATTTGACTAATTGTACAATTAAATAATATTAGTACAATCCTATCCCCTAAAGTTATATTAGTGATCCATACAACAAACAAGCAATGACGATACCTTAAGTAGATATATACCTAGCTTATATAACAAGCTTTGCAAGGTTGATTAAGATGAAAATTTAGAAAATCACCAACGAATAATGCTATTATGTATAACTATATCCACAGAGCTTTTACGGAGCCTGGTCAAAGAGTATTGATTTGTGTCTGGACGGGTGGTTCACACATGATTGAACCACTCTACCCTTCTCTCCATAAGTTTGGAAAAGTTGAGGAGGGATAGAGTTGGTATGATCACGTGCAAACCACCCTTCCAAGCACAAATCAGCGCTTCTGAATCAGACTCTCTAGAATTTTTACTCTATCAATCCAAACGACTTTTGTTTCCTAATGTTTGAAATTGATTAATTTTATATGAAATGAATAATACGACAATTTTATCCCCCAAAATTATATGAAGGCAAGGAAGAAACCAACAAAGACATGGAATTTTTTTATTGGAGAAAGTTATAGATTTTTTATAGGAAAAGGATTGACAAGCAATACATGTTTATATATTTCAAGTGGCAGAAAAAAAAAAGTATAATGTGAAAATGGCGTGTTGTTGATCGTGAGTGCCTAATATTTGCTAAAAGACTCGAGGAAAATGACATCCATTGCCTCGGCAATCTTGATGTGATTTCTTATTGTATCTACAAAATGTACTAAAAATGTATATATATATTTCTTTAAACAGTAGGACTTTAAGGTTAAGTTCCTGAAGTTTTAATATTTTCACAATTTGTTGGAAGCAGTATATATATAACTTGAAAATACATAGATGACTAATTCGATGATGATCTCCATTGGTTCATGCCACTAGATCAACATTATTTTTAATGGTACATTAAACAAAATATGATGATTAATGTACTCAAAGAAGTATGCATACAAAATTATTGAATATTGATAGATATTTGACTATTTATATTATATTGATGAAAAAGGAATAATTGATTGTTGGTAGGCATGAAGAGGCTAGATTTCAGGCCTAAGATTGTGACACATGGATGGCCAGTATTCACTGAGCTATGTCTATTTTTTTTTTCTTTGTTTTTTAATCGTTGATAAACTTACGAAACTGAGCTATGTCTATAAATTAGTAGCATGGTCTCCAATTGAACTCATCCAGATTTTTTGAAGAAAATATTTCATTACTTTGATCTTATCTTCTTCTTTGATCAATCCATCAATCATGTCTTCCTGTAATGGAAACTGTGGCTGTGTTTCTGCCTGCAGTTGTGCCGATGGGTGCTCTGGGTAAAAACTCAAGTCATTTTTTTTTTTTTTTTTTTTTTTGTTCAAACAAGAAGATTTTTATTAATGCACTCAAGTCATTTTCAATCCACTCTATTTTTCTCCAAATATTATAGAAAATTTTATTTTCATCCTAGTTTTCGGAAAATTATGTTTAAGGTTTGTCTTTGTTTTTCATGTTTATCTTTAGATGAAGACTTATGATAGGGAATCAGGTTTTGCGGTTCTATAATCAGAATGATGTGGCATAATTATAGAATTTTTTATAAATATCGAGAGACACGTAAAAAAAATTTCAAAATTTTTTGGAAGATCATGCTATGTTACCCTAATTGCGAAAACTTGGTTCCCTAGTATTATTGTCCAGAAATTTTAGCCGGCCTAGTTTGCCCGCTTGAGGGGGGGGGGGGGGGGGGGGGGGGGGTAAATTTACATTTTTGCTCCTCCTCCAAAAAGTGTTTTGTGATTGTGTGTTTAAAGATGATGAGTAAAAATGTAAATTTGTCCCCTCAGGCGGGTTTCCCAAACCGACTAGAAGGGTTTAGTATTGTCAGATAAAAACCATGTTTCTTTTATCTTGATCTACGGAGTGTCTTCATACTTCAATTTATCATATCTAACATTTTGATTTTTTTTTTCATATTTTATTTAATTTTGGATTTTTTGTGTACTGATTCACCACTCATGTCTTTGTTTTCTTGTCCTTATTTTTACAATCAATATTGTAATTTCATTTATTTACAAGGAATTTCTTTTTAATTTTTGGATATTTCATTTTTTCAAGATGTTTAAGTCAATAATTTCTAAATATATATTTGTTTGGTTGCAGATGCAATATGTTCCCTGACTTCTCTGAGGGAAACACCACCACTGAAACCCTCATTGTTGGTGTTGCCCCAAAGGCCTCGTAAGCCCCACAACTCATCCCCAAATTTCTTAAATTTATTTTTGAAAAAATAAATTAATATTTACTTTTTTTGTATATTTTAATTACAGATTCTTTGATAGGGAGATGGAAGTTGGAGCAGAGAATGGATGCAAGTGTGGAGACAGCTGCAGCTGCAACCCATGCAAATGTGGCAAATGAGAGATCACCACACCTCTGAGAAGCCCTAAAACATAGAAATATTAAGGAATCTCTGTAGTAATTTATGTTATGTTATGTTTGTATGGTTGTGTCTTTGTACTTGGAAGTTTCTTGGTTGAAGCTTTTGTGGAAAAATAAGGGTTTGTTGTAGGTTTCCATGGCTGCTTGACTAGAATAAACTGTGTTTTCCATTGTATAAATCCGTTGTTACAATATTCTTACTACTACTTTGTGTTCTTTCTTGTTTAATATCTTTTTTTATGGTTTCAATGGTGGATGATTGTGTGTGTTAAACTTGATTGATTATGGTGGAATTTTGTAGAATTTTAGAGAAGAGGGTGGTTTGGTTTTAGTCAATGAGGGTGGTGGTTGCATTTGCACATCAAACAGGTTCATATCCTGATCTTTAAGGGTGACTTGTTGGAATGAGTTATTGAAAAATGAGACAGGTTACCTATCATCTTGATATTGATATTCATAAATTGGATGCTTAAGTTAGATAATTGAGTAAGGGTGGATGTAGATTATAAATTAAAATTTGATTGCAATTGCGTATATTTCTCAACATTTTGTTTGTCTTTTATAGCGAGTATTTCACTATTTTATTGACTATCATTGAGGCGTGATGGAGGAAGGAGATATCGCACAGGATCTTACCTGTCCATTACTAATTTTTCTTTTATCGAGATTAGAGAATTATTGTGGATCGAGGATGGGTTCAGCTTGTAATCTGTTTAGGGATTTGGTTTTTGACATTTTCATGGTGTCTTGGCATTCCATGATATAAGAATGATTTCCTTTGTAATTTGTCTCCATTTCTTTCTTTAATAAACATCTTCGTGTTTAAACCAAAAAAAAAAAAAAAAACAATTGGCTCTGTTTGGGATCCAATACTTGATTGGATCAAGAGTTGAGCAAATGGACCTTGAACTTGTGACATCATAGATATGTGTTCTAGGCCCGGATCAAGCTCCAAGATCTACATCACGTTGTGCTAGCGAAATCTGGGCTTGAGCGTTTGAATTACTGGTTGAATGGTGATTATGTTGAGCCTGGGCTGGATTGTGCTTGGGCCTGCTTGAGATCGCGCGGAGGCCCTTTCGTATTAGGGTTGACTTGTGTTGTGTCACGTGTACGATTGTGGTTGGTGACTGTTTGATGTATCGTCAGTGGGTTTTCAGAATAATTTGGCAATATAGAATTCAATTAGGAAAAGGTTTTTAAACACGCGAAATTCATGTTGCTTGGAGAAAAAAAAAAAAAAAAAAAAAAAAAAAAAAAAAGAGAGCAATTGAAGGCCATTTTACGAGTTTTACCTTTTCAGTCTCTTGCGTTTTATTTTCCTCTAAATTAAACAAGCCAATATATCTTCTATAACTGTTTAGAGTTCAGTCTTTCAAACCGTTTTGAGTTCTTACACTTTCCTCGATCTCAATCGTTAGATTAATTTTTAGTTAAATAAATTTCACTAAAACAAGCAACTAATATTTCCAATTAATGGTTTGATTTTTCTCCAATTCATTTTCTCTCTCTTTCAACCTTTTGTTCTTCTTCAATTAATTTTCAGTTTCTCATCAATTTTTTTGCTATTGCACCCATGCCTCTAGATGCAAGTTCACTGGTGGACATTATATGAATCTCATCTCTTATACGAAGTTTTTGACTGTTAACGTTGTATCAATTATAGTACAAAAATGGTGTAAAATTAAGATATCCTACTTCCATTGCATCGATCGATATAAAAATGAACCAGTTGCCTACTTTTTAGAAAAAAAAGGTAAGAAAATCAAGAAAGACTAATAAAAGGAGTGTGAAAAAAGAGGGTTGTCACGACACTAAGAATAAGCAAGTCAGGTTTCATTTTTATTTCTTTATTTCTTTTTGCAATAACAAGGCATTTGTACAATTGGATCAATTTGAGAAGCTATAACCCACGAATTTGGACGATTTCAACTTTTTTGTTTTGTTTTTGAGATACCCATTGATTTTTTTCTCCTCTTTCAATATCCCACGTCAGTCTAAACATAGTTGCATACATCTTTGTCTAGGGCTTCAAATTTTTGTAACTTTTAAAAAATCTAAAATTTGACTTGATTTCAAAGGCTAAAATCCATAATTTGGGACGATTTTCAATAATTTTTCGTTTTTGAGATAAGAACTGAATTTTCGCTCCAATTTCAGTACTTAGCATCACTATAAATATAATCGCTTAGATCCCAGTCAAGAGCTTTAAATTTGAGTAGCTTTTTAAAAAGAAATAAAATTGTTAATTTTAAAGGCTTTTAACCCACGATTTTAGTCGATTTTGAAATTTCGTTTTTGTTTCCAAGATATCCATTGAAAAATTTCTCCCATTTCAATACCTCATGTCACAATTAACACAGTCACATAGATCCTAGTTTAGAACGTTTAATTTACTTAATTTTTTTAAATAAAAAATTAGGCTTGACATCAAAGCCTAACCCGCGATTTTTTTATGATTTCGAAAAAATATTTATTTCTAAGATTTGCACTCATTTCAATACATCACGTGACATTTAACATAGGTGTATAGATCTTAGTTTAGATAATTAAATTTTCTTAACATTTTTAAAATTCCAAAGTTCAGTTCAATTTCCAAGGCTTTCGCCCATGATTTTGGACTATTTTGTAAGTTTCTTTTGTTGGGGAGATAAACACTCCTACTTTAATACTTTACATCAATATAAACATTGACGCATAAATCTCAGTCTAGAGCTTTGGATTTTCTTATTTTTTTAAAAGAATTTTTTTATCTATTTCAAAGGCTTTATTCCATGATTTTGGACGATTTTGGAATTTTTTTTTAAATTTCCAAATAACCACTGAATTTTTCTCTCATTTCAATACATCACATCACTATATACATAATTGCATGGATATTAGTTTAGAGCTTTAACTTTTCATAGTCACATTTTTAATGAAAATTTTGTCTCAATTCAAAGGCTAAATTTAACTATGATTTTGGACGATTTTAGAAGCATATCTGTTACCAAGATAAGCACTGAATTTTGCTCTCATTTCAATACATCACGTCATTATAAACATAGTCATATAGATCATTGTCTTGAGCATTAAATTTTATTTTTTAAATAAAAAATTATGCTCGATATCAAAAGCTACAACCCATGATTTTGGTCGATTTTGAAAAAAAAATTATAAGATAACAACTGAATTTTTTTCCTAGTTCACATTACAATAAGCATAGTCGCATACCTCCTATTCTAGAGCTTTAAATTTGCATCATTTTCAAAATTTTTAAATTGATTCACTTCAAAAGCATTAACGCATAGATCCTAGTCTTGGGCATTAATTTTTATTGTTTTTTGTTTTTCAAATAAAAATTATGATCGATTTTAATGACTATAACCCACGACTTTTTACGATTTCGAAAGTTTTTTTGTTTCTAAGATAACCACTGAATCGTTGCTCCCATTTTAATACCTCACGCACACCTAACATTGTGCCTACATCCTAGTTTAGGGCTTTATATTTTTGTAGCATTTCAAAATTATAAATTTGGTCAATTTCAAATGCTTTAACCCACGATTTTGGTTTATTTCGAAAAATTTATATTCGTTTCTATGATAACTATTGAATTTTTGCTCCTATTTCTATGAAGATGTCTAGAGAGCCAGGCCAAGCCCAATACCATTCATCATCCTAGAGATGCCCAATACCCCCTATTCGAACACAATCACACGTACAGGGCGCCACCCTGGCGCTAGCACTACAAGAAAACAGGCATTTAGCGACATTGGTGGAAGGCATTTCACGGCGATTACAACCGTCGCTACATAATACAACTAATAAAGTCGTCTCTGGGGTATCCAGCGACGGTTTTTAGCAAGCGCTGGTATAACCATCGTTAAATAAATTTAGCATTTGAAGTTTCAATTGTTTAATGAAAGCATATCTCATTTAAAATGTGAAAAAATAAAGAAAAATAAACCCATAATTAGATCAAATATATGACATTGAATAAGGTAATTTTGTAAGAAAACTTTCACTCATCACCATGTCGCAACTATACACCTCTCCATTCAAATTATACGCCGTGATTTTTTTTTATGGGGAGTTGCTACATCTACTTGACTGTTTGACTCGGTTGCACCAACTTTAGTTTACATATTTAAATTACAAAAGTTACTTAGTATACCCAACCACTAGTTGTTTACCCTAAAATAATAATACTTAGTTACTAGGAGTAAGAGAAACGATTCCTAACCTCCTCCCAATCTTCTATGTTCATCGGCTTGATAGTTATTATTTCAAGCAACCATACAACGGATTCGCAACTCCAATTATTGAATTAAAAAAATGTCATTGAAGTAAAAAATTAGATGTAGTTGTGAATAAAAAAAAATTCACCAAATCTAGCACATATTCAATTTACATGTATGGACTCAATTTCAAATGTCATTGATTTTTTATTTTTATTTTTTGACTCAAATTAATAAATAAGGGCACCCAATAAAATCTTTTTTTTAATCCCTTAACCCTTTCCACCCTAGATGCCGTCAGCTGGTTTCGATGTGACCTAGTGATACCATTCGCCACTGCTCAACCACTGAGCCATCACACCTTTGGCACCCACCCAATAAAATCGTTTTCAAAAAAAATGTAAGTTGATGCAACAAAGTGAAACATCTAAAAAAATCAGTATATCACTACAAAAAAAAAAAGCAAAATTAGCTGCGGAAATCGTCGCTATTTAAACGGTTTGCGACGAAAATTAGCGACGGTTTTAAAAAACCGTCGCTATTTAAACGGTTTGCGACGGCATTAAACCGTCGCTATAGTTTCTGCCACGGTTTCGATACATAAATTAAAATAACTGTCGCTAACCGTTTTGCGACGGTTTAAAACCGTCGCTAATACGAGGATTAGCGACGGCATTCGGACCATAGCTAATGTTTAGAAATTTTTTTGTTAGCTACGGTCAAAATACCGTAGCTAATGTGATTTTTTTTAAAAAAAATATAACAAAACAACTTAGCGACGACACTTTGGCCGTAGCTAAGGTTTAGAAAAAAATTTTGTTAGCTACGGTCCACATACCGTCGCTAATGTGATTTTTTTTTATAAAAAAATAACAAAACAACTTAGCGACGGCAATACAGCCGTAGCTAATGTTTAGAAATGTTTTTGTGATTTTAAAAAAAAAAAATTATAAAAAAACACCTTAGCGACGGCAGAAGGGCCGTAGCTAATGTGATTTTTATTTAAAAAAAAATAACAAAACAACTTAGCGACGGCAATACAACCGTAGCTAATGTTTATGTGATTTTTAAAAAAAATTTTATAGGAAAACACCTTAGCGACGGCACGCGGGCCGTAGCTAATGTGATTTTTTTTTTTTAAATATAACAAAACAACTTAGCGACGGCACTGGGGCCGTAGCTAAGGTTTAGAAAAAAAATTTGTTAGCTACGGTCCACATACCGTCGCTAATGTGATTTTTTTTTAAAAAAAATATAACAAAACAACTTAGCGACGACAATACAATCGTAGCTAATGTCATTTAAAAAAAAAAATTAAGAAAACAATATAGCGACGGCACTAGGGCCGTAGCTAATGTTTACAAAAAAAAAATTTGTTAGCTACGGTTTAATGTGAATTTTTTTTTTAAATTATATAAAGCAAATTTGCTATATATTTAGAAACTGGATAAAATCACCAATAACACATTTTCGTCCAGCCTGGTAGGAGACCTAGTTTTCACCTAGGCGACCTGGGTTCGAATCTCGCCAATGCAACTTTTTTTTTATATTAGCGATTACAAATTTTTTTTTTGTTAGCTACGGTCAAAATACCGTAGCTAAATGTGAATTTTTTTTAAAAAAATTATATAAAGCAAAATCGCGATATATTTATAAATTGGATAAAATCATCAATTACACATTTTCGTCCAGCCCGGTTAGGAGACCTAGTTTTCACGTAGACGACCCGGGTTCGAATCCCGCCAATGAAATTTTTTTTTATATTAAAATTTTTATATTAGCGACGGCACTAAAGCCGTAGCTAATGTTTACAAATTTTTTTTTTTGTTAGCCACGGTCCAAATATCATAGCTAATGTCATTTTTAAAATAAAATTTTTTTTTAAGAAAACAATATACATCACGTGACATTTAACATAGTCGTATAGATCTTAGTTTAGATAATTAAATTTTCTTAACATTTTTAAAATTCCAAAGTTCAGTTCAATTTCCAAGGCTTTCGCCCACGATTTTGGACTATTTTGTAAGTTTCTTTTGTTGGGGAGATAAACACTCCTACTTTAATACTTCACATCAATATAAACATTGTCGCATAAATCCCATTCTAGAGCTTTGGATTTTCTTATTTTTTTTAAAGAATTTTTTTTATCGATTTCAAAGGCTTTATTCCATGATTTTGGAAGATTATGGATTTTTTTTTTTTAATTTCCAAATAACCACTGAATTTTTCTCTCATTTCAATACATCACATCACTATATACATAATTGCATGGATATTAGTTTAGAGCTTTAACTTTTCATAGTCACATTTGTAATGAAAATTTTGTCTCAATTCAAAGGCTAAATTTAACTATGATTTTGGACGATTTTAGAAGCATATCTGTTACTGAGATAAGCACTGAATTTTGCTCTCATTTCAATACATCACGTCATTATAAACATAGTCGTATAGATCCTTGTCTTGAGCATTAAATTTTCTTTTTTAAATAAAAAATAATGCTCGATATCAAAAGCTACAACCCATGATTTTGGTCGATTTTGAAAAAAAAATTATAAGACAACAATTGAATTTTTTTTCCTAGTTCACATTACAATAAGCATAGTCGCATACCTCCTATTCTAGAGCTTTAAATTTGCATCATTTTCAAAATTTTTAAATTGATTGACTTCAAAAGCATTAACGCATAGATCCTAGTCTTGAGCATTAATTTTTTTTTTGTTTTTTGTTTTTCAAATAAAAAATTATGATCGATTTTAAAGACTATAACCCAAGATTTTTTACGATTTCGAAAGTTTTTTTGTTTCTAAGATAACCACTGAATCGTTGCTCCCATTTCAATACCTCTCGCACACCTAACCTAGTTTAGAGCTTTATATTTTTGTAGCATTTTAAAATAATAAATTTGGTCAATTTCAAAGGCTTTAACCCACGATTTTGGTTTATTTCGAAAGTTTATATTCGTTTTTATGATAACTATTGAATTTTTGCTCCTATTTCTATGAAGATGTCTAGAGAGCCAGGCCAAGCCCAACACCCTTTATCATCCTAGAGATGCCCAATACCCTCCATTTGAACACAATCACATGTATAGGGCGCCACCCTGGCGCTAGCACTACAAGAAAATAGGCATTTAGCGACATTGGTCGAAGGCATTTCGCGACGATTACAACCGTCGCTACATAATACAACTAATAAAGGTGTCATTGGGGTCTCCAGTGACGATTTTTAGCAACTGGTGGTATAACCGTCGTTAAATAAATTTAGCGACGGTTGTAAACAACTGTCGGTATAACAGTCACTAAATATAATATAGCGACGGTTTGTAAACGTCGCTAAATATGGGCAAAAACTGTTGTTGGTAGCAAACAATCCATTTTTTTGTTTTTAGTAGGCACTCTAGCAGGGCGGGTTCTAAACTCCCTTTGATTGTCTTTCATTAAAACTGACGCTAATAACAGTCTATCAATATCATGCCTCTTCTGATATGCATATATGACCACATTTTTCAACCAGTAATCATATTTTTACATCCAACAACTCAGTTTTATACAAAAACCATTCAAAAAACAACATACAACACTACAGTGACATGAATTGAATTTTGAACGACACAATATACAACCACTAATTTGCCAATTGATTCCATCTTCTAGAGTGCATATATATTTTCAAAAAATTGCTTGTCATATATACATGGCAACTAACCTGAAACTATACAAAATCGTGACCTGTACAACAAAATTTTTTCTACTGTTTTCCTCTTTGACCCTAGCTAAAAAAAACTAAAACATCCAGCTCCGGTGGAAAAAAAGATCAACCTTGGGGTTTCACATCCATCTTTCGGGCCTGAAGCTGAAACATGTCGGCTAAATCCGCAACTGTGCTATATCTTCTAGATAAAGAACGAATAAATCTTGGATATCTCATTGAGTCGCCACGAGAGGGATGAACTAATCCAATAGTAGCATGTTGGACAGGTTAAACTGTCAAATCTGAAACAAAGAATCGCTAACATGAACTCTTTAAATAGATTGCAAACTTTAAAAATAAGAAAACCAAGAAATCTCTTATTTACCTGCAACTTTTATCTCCCAAACTTATAGGGAAAACCAAAAATATGGTTCCTCAGCCGTTTGGTAATATGGGGGTTTCCTCGGCAAGATCCTTTCACCAGAAAAAAAAGCTCTTTCATCTGCAATTTAGATGAGAACACTCTTACAATTTTCTCAAATGCATAAAAAAAATCATGCCCAATCCTTGTAGAAATTGGATTTCTTTCTGCTCTCATTCACCCCCCCCCCCCCCCCCCCCCCACCCCCACCCCCCCCTTTTAATTAAATCCATAAGAAACTTTCATCAATAAATTTATTGTATTTACCTCGACATAAAAAGAATCAGAGAATCCAGACATTACTCGGCAAACACTTTGAAATTCTTCAGTATCAGAGTTGTAGCATGCCATAAGAAATGGAGTATACTTGAATAGAAAAGGAAACAGAACCTAATTTCTGTTTTGACTCTAATGACTAAATTCAAAGTATATTCTTTATAGAACTATCAATTAGAAAGGGAAACAGAAGATTACTAACCGTAATTTCCTTTGCATATTCAAAATAGCCCAACTTCTCATTTTGGAACAAGTTCTTCAAATTTGTAATATTTTGACCAGATTGAGATCTTTGTAGGATAATCCCTTAGAATAAAAGACCAAACATACAAACATTACTTAACATAGTTGGAAATAGAATTTACATGTAGAGTGAACCATACATTCATCAGATATCAATTACTTAGCATGTGAACCATTTACTTACATGTAAGAGTGGCCAGCTTGAGAGTGCAACAACATATATCATAAAGAGCTTCATTATCCAGGACCATACATTTATCAACATTTTCAACAAGTAGATGAACTGAAAGGGTGGCATCATATGGTTCGACATCAGTGTCTGAGACCTTGGGAAAGGGGAAGAAAGAGAACGTCCCCCCTTGCCAGAGCCAACACCTACCCCCAAAGAATGACATACCTGAAAATCTGTTTAAAATTGAAATGAAATCAATCAAGGTTAAAATCGCCCGTGAACTTTAGAATTTCAAACATTCATGGAGAAACAAAGTCTAACATGGTTGTGCTGATCTTACACTTCAAATGGATCTATCAACAAACAATTCAAATGTTGATGTTGTTGTCACATAACACATGCATGTTATCCAACTACCTATACAACACTACTTTTGAAAGAACCCTTGTAACATACCTGATTCACAGTGGTTTCAACAACCAGCTTCTTCATCTCTTTGTCCAAAGCCAACCACTGACCAATCATAATAACAAAGGAAAAAAATCAGAAAAATGACATATAAGACTTAACATATTCACTCAATCAAAGATATACCATTCAAATAGTATGTAGACTACTTGCAGACTTGCAATAAAGTAATTATGGCATTCAATAATTTTACAAGATAAATGTTTTTCTTTTCCTACAAAGTAATACCTCCAGAAAAAGCGATGTAGCTGCAGAAGCATTTTTTCTTTACTTATAAACTAGTTAAACAGAGTAAAATACATAACTGTGACAATCTCCCGCAGCATGACTAATTTATACTTCACCGTTTTCATGGTTTTGATCCAATAAGTTATTTTAAACTCCTTAATGAATCCATTCCAGCTTGTATAGTCAACAAGGACACATGATTAAAAAAAATTAAGGAAAAAAGAGAGAGAATTTTTGGAAAGATAAGTGCCTACTTGATTAGTCTCCCTATAGAGATGTAGAATCAAGTGTTTCCGCCAAATCCATTAACCTTCTTGCTAATGCTTTCTTAGAAGTTAGAACCCAACATTTTCACAATAATGGAGTTATTTAGGATTAATGGCCATCTTAGAATCTGTGTGGATCCAAATTCTAGAAACCAAACTTCAAGTGAGCATAAGGCCTCTAGCTCATGAAAAATGACATTAATACATACTATTTGAAAAATCTCGCACAGGAAAGACATCAAAAATTGCCTCCCTCATCCTTATTTCCCCTGAACTGAGATTCGAAATGAGATCTTACCATCCAATAGAGATTTGCAGGCATGGTATGACTTACTGGGCGGATTCTTCTAATTATTTTCTCTTAAAACCACCAATATTATCAATGTTTAGAATAACAATCTACAGAAGATGGAAAACAATAAGGGTCTTTGCAACATCTCCTCCAAAAGGAGAATACTGACATCTTTGCAACATCTCCTCCATAAGAAGACTTTCATAACCTAAAAAGTGAAGTTCGTTATGTCTCCATTTGGTTTACAATGTGTCAACCACTTTATAGACTACACCAGGGCTGAGTTTCCTTGCTACTGGCATTGGAAACTTGGTTTGAGATTCTTATTGAACCTTGCTTCTATGTCATCCATCTCCATCTTGCAGACAGGTAATAATGAGAAAAGCCCCAAACTTTATCACTTGTGCAACAAAATTCGTTGAAGCAAACCTCAATCTCGAATCGAAATACAGACAACGCTCATATCAAATACTAATGAAAACTCCTCTAGATCTATCTAAAACAAATGAAACAAACACCACAAATGAGCAGATCTATAGTACCGAACCAACAAAGATTCATCAAAATCAACAAAAATGAATGCAACTTTGATAGAAACCCCATTAAACCCAAAATATGCAAGAGAGTTAAAGAAAGAGAGATTTCAAACTTACATTGTGAATTAAGAGCAGTAATCAATGATCCCAATTCGCTAGCGCCTTGACCTCTCAAACCTCTTTTTCCCTAAACGCACGCGAGCGTGTTGTTCTTCTTCTGACAAGAGATAAAAAAGTTCAGCTTTGAAATCTGGGTGAAATCTGTAGCGAAGTTGTAGAGACCCATAATACCTTCGATTGAAAGTTCCAAAAGAGGATGCAAACGAGGCACTTTTGCGATGCGATGCGATACGATACTCGAAGTGCTCTCTCTGGCTCTGCGAGGATGACGAATTGAGATGAAAGCAAGGGTTTGTTGCGTGCGGATGAATTTGACAAAATAGGGTTGGCTGGATGAAACAGAGAGAGTAATGAAAATTGAAGAATTTATAACGACGGTTAAAACCGTCACAATTAAGTATTCTGCGACGTTTGAATAATCGTCGTTGAATACAGTATTTAGCGGCGTTGTTTTCAAACCATCGCTACATAACCGCCGCTAAATTGCTAATTTTTTTGTAGTGTAAGGACTTGGCTCTCTAGTTTTTTGGTATTTCTATACTTCATGTCACTATACACATAGTTGCATAGATCCTAATCTAGAGCTTTAAATTTTCATATATTTTTTCAAAATAATTGGTTCGATTTATTTGGATGATTTCTATTATTTTTTTTGTGAGATAACCACTGAATGTTTGCTCTGATTTGAATACCTCACATCACTATAGAAATAGTCGCATAGATCCCCGTCTAGAGCTTTAAATTTTCTTAATGTAAAAAAAATGGTCGATTTTTAAGGCTAAAACCGACATTTTGGATGATTTCATAAATTTCTTTTGTTTCTAAGATAAACACTAAAGTTTTGCTCATATTTCAATACCTCACATCACTATAAATGATGTCCATAGACCCAATATAGAGCTTTAAATTTTCTTAGTTTTTAAAAGTAAAAATTTTTGGTCGATTTCTAAGGCTTTAAACCACGATATCAAAAACTTTTTTGTTTTTGAGATAAGTGCAAATTTTTTGCTCAAATTTCAAACGTCAATATAAGCATATTCATATAGATCCTAGTTTAATTGATAAAAATTTATGTATTTTATAAAATAAAAAATTAGGCCCGATTTCAAAGGCTATTATAACTTACGATTTTTTACGATTTCAGAAGCTTATTTGTTTCTTAGATGTCCACTAAAGTTTTGCTCCCATTGTAACACCTCATGTCACAATTAACACAGTCGCATAAATCCCAATTAAGAGCATTAAATTTTCGTAGTTTTTTAATAATAAAAAATTTTGGTTGTTTTCAAAGGCTTTTACCCTCGATTTTGAACGATTTCAGAAGTTTATTTTATTTCTAAGATACCACATAAGTTTTGCTCCAATTTCAATACCTCACGTCACTATAGACATAGTCGCCTAGATCTTGGACGACATTGAAAAAAAAATTTGTGAGATAAGCAATGCGTTTTTGCTCCCATTTCAATATTCACTATAAACATAGTCGCATATATCCCACTCTGGAGTAATAAATTTTCTTAGCTTTTTAAAAAGAAAAATTTTAGCTTGATTTCTAAGACTTTAACCCACAAATTTTTATGATATCGTAAGATTTTTTTGTTTTTGAGATAACTACTGGATTTTTTTGTTCCCATTTCAGCACTTCACGTCACAATTAACATAGTCGCATAGTCCTAGTTTAAAGCATTAAATTTTCTTATTTTTTTATATTCCAAAGTTTGGTTTGATTTTTAAGGCTAAAATCCAAGATTTTGAACGATTTCATAAGTTTCTTCATTTACTGAGAGAACCACTAAAATTTTGCTCCTATTTCAATATCTCAAATCACAATTAACACAGTCACATAAATATCAGCCTAGAGCTTTAGATTTTCTTAGTTTCTTAAAAATATATTTTTTTGTCGATTTCAAAGGCTTTAACCCTTTTTTTTTTTTTTTTTTTTTAAATTAACCTCCAGTGGGGAGGGGCAATTATGGAATGTCAGACCTTTATTACTTATCAAAAAATGACTTACAAATGCTACGGGGGTACATTACGACGTTACCCGTATTAAGACCAAACCAAGATAAATAGCCTATCTTAAAACATATGCCCAGAAAGAAAAGACAAAAACTTAAAACATCCAAGGACTTGAATCAACACTAAGTGTCAAACACATAGTGCGCAACAAAACTGCGCAAGCGTCCAGCGTACGAATACTGAAAAAATCACGCTGAAACCAAAAAAACAGCTGAGTCGCTGTTTCGCAGCAGCGTGCAGTAGCTTCCCTGTCCTCCTTATCACGACAGGCCGCACCATCGCAACAGTCCGAGGCTCGCAGCGACAGTCCGCAGCATCGCAGACAGCAGCTCGCACAACACCTCGCACAGCAGCAGCATCTCGCACAGCAGCAGCTCGCAAACAGACAGCAGCATCTCGCAGCAACAGCAACATCTCGCGCCCCGCAGAACAGGATACACTCTGTTTTGCAACAGAGTGCCCCAGCCCAGTTCCAACGTCAAACCAGATCAGCTCCAGCGTACTGCACTGGCCCAAAGCTCTTCCACTCCCCTGTTCCAGCACTTGCCCAACCTGCTTCTACTCATTCCCATGGCGTATATACGCCGTATTCCAGCGATCAAGCACAGTCAAGCCTGCCACTCGCCAAGGAAGATCATTCGCATCAAAAACGACAGTCCGATGGTCTCGTTGTGCTCTATCTGCTAAAGCATCCGCCACTGCGTTGGCTTCTCTATAGATGTGATTGCAAACTAACGTCATTTGTTCCGCCAACATCTTAATTTCTTTCATAATATTCTCCAAATGCCAAGGTATTTAAAACGTGTCCTTAAACCACCCACAAACAATTTGTGAGTCCGTCTGAACAAACACCTGTTTAAAACCCAATGATAGGCAAAGGCGAAGGCCCTCAGCTAGAGCCAGAATTTCCGCTTTATTATTGGAGCCTTCACCAAAGAACATTTGCTTTCCCACAACGCAAAAACCCCTAGAGTTTCTAATGATCACACCTCCAGAAGCCTTGTTCTTACGGGAGGATCCATCCACATTGAGAGCAACAAAATCTGGCGGAGGGGGATGCCAGAAAACGATTCTACTCGGCTTTCGCAGAACTGGAAGCTCTTGTAACCCCAAAGCCCGAAATGGAGCCTTATGCCAGCTGACTTGCTTAGGAGTTATAAAATTGTTTGCTAATTGTAAATTGCGCCGAATATTCAAAATCACAAAAGCCGGATTTGAAGAAACATTTTCATAAACACATTTGCACCTTTGTTTCCATATTTCCCATAAGATGAATATGGGAGTGAGAAGAGATAACACACCTGTTTGTGTATTCATTTTTGCTCTCTTGAACCAAATGACCAGGACCGTGGAGATTTCAGTTGGTTTTCTGATGTGTACATCAAAGATCAGTTCAAAATGACGCCACACCTGCATCGCCAGTTCTCCATCCAAAAACAAATGATTCAGAGATTCTCGCTGTGGCGAGATGCAGCATCGACATCTAGAGGCCAGGCTAAATCCACATCTGTACAACTCCCCATCCACTGGTACCCCTCTACGGAGTAATTTCCACACAAAAACTGAAATTCTGGAAGGAAGGATGTCATGCCAAATCATTTTATATAGGCTATTTACCGTCCCATGTCTCCGTAGCATGTCATATGCCGATTTAAGGGAGAAAAATCCATCCGTGTTCGGTAACCATACACATTCATCATCTCCAGTTGGCTCGCGGCGTAGTCTATCGGCAAAGAGAATACACGCCAAATGTCTGAGTTCAGGGTTAACCAATTCTGAGTTCAGGGTTAACCAATTCAAAATTAGTTGAAATCACCTCTTTTACCGAAGGCCAACAACCTTGACTAACCAAAACCTCCGATCTTCTGAAAGAAACGACCGTGTTCCAATTCTCTTAAAAAAAACTGATATTTCCCTTGCCAATGCGCCAAAGCGAGTTGCTCAGAATAAGGGATTTGCCAAGCATGATCTCTTTGAAAAAAGGCGAAGACCCACTTTTCCCAAACTGACCACTCAAAGCAACCCCTTGTAGCCAGTATTTGCTTCTCATGAAGGTAGCCCAAAGCGAATCTGAAGTAAGTAGTCTCCAAAGAGCCTTGAGGCGAAAAGCCCTCATCACCACCATCAAGTCCCTCACACCCAAACCTTCTTCTTCCTGTGGGAGACAAATATTAGTCCATGACACCCATTTTTTCTTCAGTCTTCCTTCACAATCCCCCCAAAAGAAGTCCGCCAACAAACTATTAATCCGAGATAAAACATTCTTAGGAACACACATGGTACTGAGAATATAAATTGGCATCGAGCTAAGGACATGTTTGATCAAAATTAAACGGCTTCCCGGGGATAACAATTTTGCCTTCCATCCTTGAATGCGCGTTTGAATTTTAGCAATCAGATCTTCAAAATATGAAATTTTAGCTCTACCTTGGAATACTGGCCCGCCCAAATATTTCAAAGGGGCATCTCGGAACTGGAATCCTATGCTGGTTTTTAAACCCACAATTTTCTCCGCAACTGCCTTGTCATCCAAAATAAAAGAGCTTTTGCCTTCGTTTATTTTCTGTCCCGAAGTCTTACAATAACGGTTCAAAAACTCCATGCAACCCATAATTGAAGACTTTCTTCCATTTAAGAAAATGAGAGTGTCATCTGCATAGAGAAGATGAGAAATAGGATTGCATGCCCTGGGAGTATAAAAATATCCAACTTTTCCTCTATCAAAAGCCTCTTTTAGTCCCCTACTCAGCACTTCGGAGGCAATAATAAATAAGAAAGGAGACAAAGGGTCGCCTTGCCTCAACCCCCTGGTAGATCTAAAAAATCCTTTGTATGCTCCTTGGAGTAAAATCGAAAAACCACAAGAAGCAATACAGTTGGAGATGATATGACAAAATCTACCATTAAAGCCAAATGTTTTAAGCACCGCGAACAAAAAGTTCCATTCCATTCTATCATAGGCTTTCTCCATATCAATTTTCAAAATCACATTGCCGCCAAACACCTTCCGGTTAATGTCCCTAATCAATTCCTGCGCCAGGCCAATATTTTCACCAATGAACCTTCCTTGAACGAAAGCCCCCTGCTCCGGCGAAATAATCACAGGCAACAGATCTGCCAGTCTATTGCAAAGGATTTTACTGAAAATCTTATAAATCACGTTGCACAAACTGATAGGGTGAAATTCAGAAAAGGAAACTGGATTCTCATTTTTAGGGATCAAAGCCATGAAATTAGCTGAGAAAGAAGCCGACATCGCCTCCCCTTCAAAAAACTGAATAGCGGCCTCCCAAATATCCATACTCAAGATCTCCCAACAGGATTGAAAAAAACCCGCAGTAAATCCATCCGGTCCCGGTGCACTATTTTTGGGGATGTCAAAAACAACATTTTTCACTTCCTCCAAAGAAGGACGTTTGACCAAAGTGTCACATTGACCAGAGCTCATCAATTTTGGAATACAATTCAACAGATCTTCATCCACCGTACATGCTCCTTGGGAGGACAACAAAGTAGCAAAGAAATCAGTGGCATTGTTAAAAATCTCACCAGGTTCTGAAATAGTCCTACCGCACGGTAATGTAATCTGATTTATAGCTCTTCGTTTTTGTTTAGACTTGGTGGAGGCAAAAAAATATTTGGTGCAAGCATCCCCCTCCTTAAACTCTTTTTCACCTGATTTTTGAATCCAATAGAGTTCCTCCTGTTTGAGGGCTAATCTGTACTCCGCCTGACAGCGATTTAAATTGCAGCAAGCATTAGTATCCCAGTTGGCATCAACATTGAGACATGTTGCTTCCATTATCAAAACCCGCCAAAAGAGAAGTTTCTCATTGTTGCATTTCGTCTTCCAAAGCGCGGATTCTGTTAAACACGTTCCCAAACACCGTTCGGTTCCACTGTATAAGAGCTCGACGGGTAGACTTGAGCTTAGCATCCAATCTATGTATGGGTCTAGAGATAGCCATATCAGACAACCAAATTCCCTTAATAAGATCAAGAAACTCCGGGTGAGTAGTCCACATGTCGAGGAATCTAAAAGGTGCAAAACCAACCCTCGGTTGAGTGGGCATGGATGCCAGCAGTGGTGAATGATCTGAAAATGTACGACTAAGGTGTTCAACTTTAGGACTAGCCAAAACTGTCAACCAGGCCGAGTTAACAAAAATTCGATCAAGTCTGGCCCAAATACGTTCGCTTCCTCGCCTATTATTACACCAGGTGAGACGAGGACCCGAATACCCACAATCAATCAAACCACAGTTTTCAATACAATCGGAGAAGTGTGCCATGCTTGCCAAGGATGGAGCAACCCCCCCTACTTTTTCGCCCGAATGTAAATATGTATTGAAGTCACCACCGACCATCCATGGAGTATCGTGATTAACAGCAAAATTTACCATATTTAACCAGAGATCCCTTCTTTCGTCCACAAAGCATTTAGCATAAACAAAAGAAATTAAAAAAACTCGTGAAGAAGAATCCGTTACCTGGCAATGAATGATCTGGTCCGACATGTCCACCACCGAGAGAACAAGAGAAGTATCCCACATAATCCAAATCTTGCCGCCAACCATATCATTAGAAGCAAATCCGCCAAGTTTGAGTTTGTTACCAATCTCCATGTACCTGCTAGCATCAATCATAGGCTCCGCAATCATAAGGATTCTGACATTGTGTTCCACAACCATGTTTTTTAACCTCCTTCTCGTGGCCCTATTACCAACTCCACGAGCATTCCAAAACATAAAATGTTCCATCATCTTAAACGCGGGAGGTAGACACACCCCTCTTAGTCTTGCGACGATTGCCCGAAGGTACCGCCAATCCGACTGTTTGCTTAATGTTTTCATCTGAATGCGCCCCCAGTTCTAAATCCTTAATAGCTTGGGAATCCGGTCCTATCGCCGAGTCCGACTCCGCATCATGAATATCTTCAGTGTCACTTACAAGAGTGTTAGGGGTCAACAACGTTTTCTGATTCTGTGAAGCACGCCCCTTTTCCAACTTTATAGCTTTATCTAGCACAATCCTTACCTCCTGTGTAGTGCTGGTCGCCACGGGAACTGAATGTATGTAGATGTCCTCGGTTTGTACCGGCAAAGCAAGGACATTCGACACCGGCTTATGTGCTGTCTGGGTCGAAACAGCCCTTGCAACCTGAGGCTGGACTGGTATCACTGTCTTCAAAGCAGCCGGAAATGAGCTAGGGAGGGCCACAGTTGAGTCCATTCCCATTAACTGGGAAGGAACGCTGACTGGTGGCGGAGCCAGCGCTGTCGGGGGCGGAACCAACGCTGTCGGGGGAGCCAGCGTTGTCTGGGACGGGAAGACCGCGTCCCCTGTTTTGGAGCAGACTGATGCGCATGGAGCAGAAGTCTGCAGTTGTGCCCCTGCTGTGGCTTCAGTGTGCAATCCTGGATCATCTCGCAATCCTGGATCATCTCGCTGCGATCCTGAATTCAACCAAGGATCAACAACCGCAATCGCAACCACCCCAGTTGAATCCAATGTCGCATCTCGCGGCCCCGCTGACCGCTGAGCCATAGGAGGACAGTTATTAACATGATTGTCCAGAACGTCTACAAGACTTGAATTCGGCCCTGAATTAACATCCTCTTCCTGTTGTAACGACTGAGTTTGATGCCCCACAGCATCCGCAATCTCCGAGAGAGTATACCCCGCCTCTTGGAGGCATTCCTTCGTAGATTCTGGAATTACCTCGTAATTATTCGGATCTATTGTCTGATCCACTAGTGTCGTATCCGCTCGTTGTTTGTCCGCAAGTTGCTGATCCATTAGTTGCTGAGCTGCTGGGCCACTTTCATAACCCTCCATGTTTTCGGTAAGGGATGCAAACTTGTTTGATAACACCATCGGGGTCGGAACAATGGCCTCCGGCCTCTTACCCCCAACTTCGTCATTAATCTCCTCTCCCTGACTATTTTTTACTCCACTCGGACCCACTGCTGGATTGGGCAACTTGTCCTTTTGAATCACTGGAACGTAATGTTGCTTTACTTTGTTATTGCCGCCCGTTGGCTTAACCGACTGCATTACATTGCCTAAGGCAGAAGCTCGGCCACCACCCTTTAGACCTAACTTTTTTCTGCAAGACTCCTCCTGATGTCCTATCAAAGAGCAGAAATCACAGTATTTGAAGCCCGGATATTCAATCTTCTGCCAGAAACCCCGATTATTAGCCCTGTCTATCCAAATTCGGTTTGGTAATTTTTCCGCCAAGGACATTTCCACGCAGACACGGGCAAAACCCGGACGCGATAGACATCTAGTATGATCATCCATTCGAAGAAATCCACCAAAAGAATTCACAATTGCTTTTAAAATAGGAGGGTGAAATAAATGTAAAGGTAAGTTAGGTAACTCTACCCACAAAGGTACCGAGATCGGGTCCTCTTTCAAACTGAAACCATCATGCCAACGGAAAGCTTTGAAACGAACGCCGCGGATAAAAAAGGAGTCTCTCGACAAAACTTTCTTAGCCTCCATCTCGGATTGAAGTCGAACTAACACATGTCGTTGATTCAGCAAACCAAGCGAAAAATCCCCTAGAATTCCCCATGTTCGGTGAATCGAATCCCGAATATCAGCCAATGTAGGGCGGTAACTAGAGAACTTAAGCACGATCACATGCTTTTCCATGAATGCGTCGCCGCGGATTTCATCCGTGGCCGTAAGTCCGATTGCTGGTGCTCCATCTTTGCGAAAACGGGTACCTTCTACCTGTGTATCTGCAATGTCATCAACCAAAATTTTGCCCAAAATCTGGGCAAAAGAAGGCTTTGCCGATCCTTCGACGGAACCCCCGTTGCCGTGTTGCCACGCCGTGGAGGGAGGGATGTCGGCTGGAGGCCCCGACATCACATCCAGATTAGTAAAAACTCGGATCCAGCGTGACACCCAAATCTGTTACGCCCTGGAGAGGACAGTTACACCCGGTACTGGATTGTAGCGGTGAACTGTAGTCGGTGGAATCCCCACAGAGCGAGACTGCCAGACGATGAAACCCCACAGATCGACACAAAACACCAAAAACACCAAGCAGTCGGTGTATCAGCGACTTGCATCGGCTGTATCGGCCGGTATGGCGTCTCGGCGGCGGAAAAACGGCTCTAGGGTTGAGGAAAACCACAGCCGCCACTTGATTCAATGCCTAGGATCAGTTCCAACAATCTTGGAATGGCCAAGATTGAAGGATGAGAAAAAAGACCGATATGCCCCTCGAATCGCCTCAGAGCCTCAGAGCGAAAGTTTTCTCCCTCCCTTAGAGTGAAAGTTTCCTTTAACCCATGACTTTAGATGATTTTGGAATTTTTTTTTGCTTTTCAGATAACCACTAAAATTTTGCTCTCAGTTCAATGCATCACATTGCCATAAACACAATCGCATAGATATTAGTATAGAGCTTTGCATTTTCATAGTTTTGTAAAATAAAAAAATTTGACTCGATTTTAAAGGCTTTTTAACCCATAACTCTGGATGATTTCAGAAGCTTTTATGTTACTCAGATAAGCACTAAACTTTTCCTCCCATTTCAATACATCACGTCACTATAAACATAATCGGATATATACTATTTCAGAGCTATAAGTTTTCAATTTTTTTTTTTTTTTTTATCAATTTCAAAGACTTTAACCCATGATTTTTGTCAATTTCAGAAGTTCATTTTTGTTTTTAAGATAACCATTGAATTTTTTCTCCTATTTCAATACCTCCCATCATGGTAAACATAGCTAGTGCTTTAAATTTTCAAAGTTTTTTTTTTAAAATAATTGGTTCGACATGAAAGGCATCCACGATTTTGGATGATTTCGAAAGTTTTTTTGTTTTTTTTTATGAGATGACCACTAAATTTTTGCTGTCATTTCAATACATCACATCACAATTAACATAGTCGCATAAATCCTAGTTAAAAACATTAACTTTTTGTATTTTTATAGAAATAAAATTTTTTGGTCGATTTTAAAGGCTACCCATGATTTGGGACAATTTCAGAAGTTTTATTTTGTTTTTAAGATACCACAGAAGTTTTTCTCCAATTTCAATACCTCGCGTCACTATAAACATAGTCGCATATATCCCAGTCAAAGAGCTTTAAATTTTCGTATTTTTTAAAAAATAAAAAAATTTGGTTGATTTCAAAGGCTTTAACCCACGATTTGAAGCGATTTGGGAAGTTTTATTTAGTTTTTGAGATACCGCAAAAGTTTTGCTCCTATTTTAATACCTCACGTCACAATAAGCATAACAACATAGATACTTAGGCTTGAGTATTAACTTTTTTTTTTTTAAATATAAAATTTTGATCCATTTCAAAAGCTTCTAACCCACAATTTGGGACGATTTCAGAAATTGTATTTTGTTTATGACATACCACAAAAGTTTTGCTCCCATTTCAATATCTTACATCACAGTAAACATCATTGCATAGATCTTAGCCAAGAGCTTTAAATTTTCTTATTTTTGAAAAAGTAAAAAGATTTTGTTACGATTTGGGAAGATTTTAAAAGTTTTATTTTGTTTTCGAGATACCACATAAATTTTGCTTCCATTTTAATATCTCATGTCACAATAAACATAATAGCATAGATCCTAGTGTTGAACATTAAATTTTCTTACTTTTAAAATATAAATTTTTTTCGTCCATTTCAATAGTTTTTAATCCATGATTTTGGAAGTTTATTTTGTTTTTGACATACCACATAAGTTTTGCTCCCATTTCAATACGTCACTTCACTATAGGCATAGTCACATAGATCCCAATCAAGAGCTTTAAATTTTTTGTATTGTTTTTAAATAAAAATATTTTTGTCGATTTCAAATGCAAACCCATGATTTGGGACGATTTTGGAAGTTGTATCTTGTTTCCGACATACCACATAAGTTTTGTTCTCATTTCAATACCTTACTTCACAATAAACATAGTCGTATAGATCTTAGTCTTGAGCATTAAATTTTCTTCGTCTAAAAAATAAAAAATAAGCTCGATTTCAAAGGCTCACGATTTTTAATATTTCGAAAGCATTTTTTGTTTCTAGGATAGTCACTTAATTTTTGTTCCCATTTCAATACCTCAAGTCACAAATAACATTGTTGCATACATCCTAGTTAGCTTTAAATTTCGTATTTTTTTTAACATAAAAAACATTTGGTCAATTTCAAAGGTTTTTAACTCAAGATTTTTGTTGATTTCAGGAGTTTATTTTTGTTTTTAAGATAACCATTGAATTCTTGCTCTTATTTCAGTACCTCACGTCACTACAAGCATAGTCGCATAAATCTCATTCAAGACCTTAAAAAAAAATTAAATTTTTTTTTTTTTGGTCGATTTCAAAGGCTACCCACGATTTTGGACAATTTTGTACATTTCTTTTGTTTCTGAGATAAACAATGAACCTTTGCTCCCATTTCAATAACTCACGTTGTTTATAGTTGCGATCCCAGTCGAGAGCTTTAAATTTTCTTAGTTATTAAAAAAATTGGATGATTTCAAAGGCTCCACAATTTTAGATATATGTTTTCGAAAGGGTTTTTGTTTCTCAAATAAGCATTGAATTTTTCACTCTTATTTTAGTAGTTTACATTAGTGTAAACATAATATGAGTCTAAGGATTTAAAATTTTTGAGTTTTGTAAAAGTAAAAAATTTTGGTCGTTTTTAAAGGTTTTATAATCCATGATTTTGGACGATTTTGGAAGTTTTTTTTTTGTATTTCTAAGATATATATAATGTATTACAATTTCAATTTATACAATCTAAGAAGTTACAAATCCCAAGAATCTTCAAAAACATTGTTCGCTTGGAGCTTCGTCAGTGAAAAACTCAATTTCAAACTCACAAGCTCGCTGCTGTGCTGTGTAGGCAGAGCACCCTGTCGCAAAACAGAGTGCAACTGTGGCGGTTTCATACGGAGTCTGGCAGCGCTGTGTCGGTCGCATGCGTTGGGGCGGACTGGCGTAATTGCTGCTGTTTCTGCGGATATATCTTGTGGCAGGGCTGTTTCGGATGCAGGTCAAGGGGCGGACTTTCGGAGAAGCATCGCAGGAACTCCGAAAGCGCTTGGAGCTGAGCCTGCTGGGGATGCTGCGGGTGAGAAGGAAGAATGGGTGCTGTGGTTGCAGTGCAGTGGTTGCAAGGATGGCAGGTGGGTGCGTTCTTGCGGCTTTGTTTGCGAGGAAATGGTACAACTTGATTGCCATCACAGGGACGATCAGGAGCGCGGCGCTCGTTGTGATGCTGCGTCCACGCATTTGGAGTTGATGCGGCTCGTCATGGAGGGCAGCAACATTGTTGATTCGTCGGGTGTTGCGGAGTGTTGCAATCAGCTGCACTGTGGGTGCGCTGTGGAACAGAGATGGATGTGGAGCCTTTGTAGAGCTTGGCGCTGCACCTGCTGTGCTGTGGTGGTGCTGTGGCTGCAATACTGGCAGGGGACAGGAATTGCTCTAGCTGGGTACTCTGTTTGCATAACAGAGTGCGCTCTGTTTCGTTGGATTTTGGATTGATGCTTATGCGGTTTGTGTGCCAAGTGGCGATTCCATTTCGGATCTTCTCTTTCTGTTTTTGATTTCAGTCCTTATAGGTTTTATTTTTTCTACTGTTTGTTATTTCCTTTCGGAAATTGTTTGCAAGATGTTTCGTTTATTTTTGTTTGTTGACTAAATGCGGGTAACGTCGTAATGTACCCCCGCATCGTATGTAAGGTTTTTTTTTGGATAATTAATAAAGGTCTGGCATCCCATAGCTGCCCCTCCCTTCTCGAGGTTAACTTTAAAAAAAAAAAAAAAAAAAAAAAAAAAAAAAACTCACAAGCTCATATACAACTTAGGTTTCACTTGGTATACGGTAAAAAAATGCCTATGCAAAAGTTTACGGCAGTTATATAAAATTGGGTGTTTAGTTGACTTTGCGAAAAGCAATTATTGAAATTTGAATTCAGGACCTCCACATCTTCTAGCTATAAAATTCTGCAAAACTTTGCGAGACAAAATCTCTTGCATTAATTTGCAAAACTCTCATTGTCTCTTCTTACTTGAATTCTACTACCAACTCCTTAAACACATCCCAACCATCAACACCACAACCACAACCATTGCCACCACCTCAACCACTATAACCTAATCACCTTCACCACCACTGCCACCTCCATGATCACACTACCATATGTAATCAACAACAACCACCACCAACTTCACTACTATCACCATAACCAATTGTCACTACCACCACCACCACTATAGCATAATCACCACAAATACCACCATCACTAATATCACCGCTGCGACCATCATAGCCACCACAACCATCCACCACCACCGTGACTGCCGCTACTACCACCCCCACCATTATATCCACCGAACCACCACAACCATCACTATTTCAACAATTACCGTTAATGCCCCCACCACCATCGCCCACATTTGCAATTACCATCACCACAATCACTTTTTCGAATTGCTATCAAGCGCTTGTAAAGTAATACATTGCAAATCAATGCAATACAAATTAATGAATTTACATTAATTTATAAAATACATTATTTTACTGTATTAAGCGAAACCTTTTCAAACTCAAATTTTGATCTATTTGAGGTTGAGGGTGGGTGTACTTCTCTGAGCTGCTTAAAATTTGGATTAGTTTTAGCCTTTACCATGTCTCTTTTAAATAAATAAATAAATACATAAAATGTCTCTTTTAAATATATGCACCCTTAAGAACTCAGTCAAAATCCAAATTACAATTTTTCTAGAGAGCAAGGCACACAGAGCCAGGCCAGTCCAATACCATTTATCATCCTAGAGATTGGACCATTCCAAAATCTCTAGGATGATGGATGGTATTGGGCTGGCCTGGCGCGGACATGGCTCTGTGGGCCTGGCTATCTAGATATTTTTGTTTTCCTTTTGATCTGGCCGATTAGATGCTCTTATCTCAAACTTTGGATGACATGACCCAAACCGACTTAAAAAAGTTCTTAATCAAACCGCCGTTATAACGTCCTTGATATAACATTAGCTCCCTCTCTATAACACACCGACAGTATCTGTTGATCCAGAAACCCATTAGCAGAGAAAGAGAAAAATAGTAAAGCTGAACAACATGGGATCAAGAGGAAGCAAACAACCCAGTCGATTCATCGACACTGGAAATCATCTATTGAATACGATCATAGACTCCGTCTTCGTCATTTCAATTGTAAGGATTTTTTTTCTTTTTCTCTTTTTGATCATTTCTATCTTTGAATCAATCAGTTTTTGACTGTTTTTATTGGTTTTGAAGGTTGCTATGTTGAGAGTTCTTGCTTTGGAAATTTATCTCTGCTTCCGAACAGGTACGTTTTAACTTTGATAGCTAACATATTCTATAATAGTTATCACTTAAATGAAATAATTATTATTTTACTTCATATATTTTCAATTATGTCAGATATATATATATTTTTCGAACTAATAGCATGGGTAGAATAGCTGCAATCACTTAAAATAAAAATAAAATATATATATTATCATCGTCAAAGCCCATTCCGATATTTTAGTGGTCGACTGGCTAAATGTATTTTGGTTCTACAGTTTATAGTTTCATCTAAGCATTTGCAAGCATGATTTATTTGTATAAATTTTCATCTTAATTCATTGATTATATATGATGCATGTTAACTTTCATTTGTTGCAGGGAGTGTTTCAAAACTCAAAAACAAGCAATTGGTAAGACAGTTATAGTTCATCCCAGTTGATTAATTTTTATAGGTGTCACAGTCCGTTGATCGAATCGGCAAGGCAGCTAAAACATTCCCTGAAGGACTTATTAACAGAGTTTATTCTTATTGCAGTTCAACAGAATCTTTAAGGAAGGTGTTTATTGGGGTGAGTCTTAAGCAAACATGTAGATGTTTTTCGCTCTAAGCGTTTGATTAAAATCACCCGGCATTTAGAAATATTAAACTTGTTTCGGGTTTATAGGAACCATAGCTGGAGCATATATTGGATTCGAGTATTTGACAATGTTTATCTGCGGCAGCGGGAATTGGGTAATGTTTATACTTTGATTGTGCGCGTTTCTGTAGAGTATTTTTCAGAGTAATTGATGTTGTTTGCTTATGAAAAGTATCAAAGGGAATGTCAAATGTGTTGTTTGCCGTATCAGAATTATAGCTTACACTTCCGATGTTTGGTTTGGATGTTTTATTGGATTCTTCTGTTTCTGACTCTGCAGAAGAATGCATTGCTTGCGGGTGCATTAACGGGGGCTGTAGTGTCTGCAGTAGCGAGTAATAGTAAAGATAAAATGGCGGCAGATACCATTACAGGAGGCGCCATTGCAACAGCTGCAGAGATGATCAACAATCTCACCTGAACAAGGGTAGTAGTACATATGATGAGCTATCAAACCTTTCGAACTTTGAAATTTGTGTAAATATCAGGCAAAGGATATGTTCTTTGTTGCATGAAATGCAAACTAGGCGTGCTATGCAGATGTTCTGCGTCTTTGTTTGCAGTTAAGTACTTTAGTTTCACAAGTAATGTTATTGTTTTTGTTTTATGAGAAGCCGAATTCTTATGTAGTACAATGTCGAGCTTGACCATGGTTTGAAGCAGCTAGCATTGCATTCCTTAAATGACACAAACTAATGGATGCTTCCAAGTACCCGTGAGAAGTGAGTCCACCGCAAGAGATATCGCCCACAACTCTCAAGAATCCATATTTAGCCAAAGAAAAAAAAATCAATTACTGAAATTGAAAACAATAGCTTGTGCAGAAAATACTAATCATAATTCGTTCTTTTGTTTATTCCATTTTCCAGTCATCCATCGCAACACATTCATTACACCTCGGAACTCTTTTTGTTCCCTTTGAAACAGTGATATGCTGAAATAAATCTGTCTGCCCAATCAATCCGAGCATTTTAGCGTTCACCTCTGGGCATTTTGCCTTTCACCTGTCAAAAGCATAGTAATTAAAGTTGACTTATGCCGGGTCAAGTAGCAAATATTTGTTATTCAAGAAAAACTAGAGATTACTATAAAGCAGAAACCTTCTAAAATAATTTTCAACAGTGCTCTTGATTTCAAACGTAAAATTGCCACTATAAATTGCCCGTTTCTGACATTACTTTGAACTACAAAATCAAGCAAGCTATTGTGACCAATCTTAACTAATATTTGATGGACATCAATATCATGTTGTAAGTTGATAGTCATCAGTGAACACGTAAACACCCACTAGCATATATAAAACTAGTGAAGGAGTTTGCAAGTTAAGCATGCTTCTACTGTTTTTTTTTTTTTTTTTTGAGACGAGCAGGTTTATATTGGATCCCAGTACGATTAAACGCCTCTGACAGGGTTAGAATCCTGAACTTATGATACAATTCATCACAAGTCTACCAACTAAGCTAGTACCTTGTTGGCAATTACTGAAGAAAAAAAAAAAAAAAAAACAAAACAAAACAAAGATAGTACCCATTTGTTTTTGTTTTTTTTTAAGTAAGAAACATCACCCATTTTTTTAGTAATTTGTTTTTTTTTTTTTTTTTTTTTTTTTTACTTTCGCGCATGGAACTCTAATATAGAAGTAGCTACTATAATCTTAATTACGGAAAGTTGTAAATGCCCATTTCTGGTCAATAAAAAAAATTTTAATTTAATTTATGTTAGTTTGAAAAAAAATGCTAAGATTGAGAATACCAACCAAAACACCTTTAGAGGTATTCGCTTGTATAACAGATACAAATGAAGATGAAAAGAACAAGAAAAAAATTGGAAAAAAAAAGGTGGATATCCAGCGAATGCTGAAAATCATTGGGATCAACTGAACAAAGATTGTGTTACTTTACAAAAATGATCACATAACCATCTGAAAATTTTGAACTCAAGTTATCAAATTACTGAAATTTCTCTTTGCGGCATTTCAACAAACAGATATAAAGCGCTAATCATCTAACCAATCACTCAACAACTAACTACAAATGAAGTAATGGGTATTCACCTCAAGCGCCCGTTTGTTCAATTTGAGCTTCCGCAGCCTGTTTATAGCATGAAAGATATCACCTATATGAATGGGGTATCCATCACCCATCCAGCTCTGAAAAGCAGAGACCACTGACTCTCCTCTGCAGAGCTTCTCCACCTCAAAGACAAGCAATTGGGTTCCTCTGAATTTGGGATTTTTTGTTCAGAGATGTTTGTGCAGAAAAGGGAAGATTCGGAAGTGTGGGTGAGACTGGAAGATGACATGGAGATGGTTCCGAGTATGGATTTGATGGAGTTTTTATTGCCAAACAGGGCTCTAGCTGTTGTTTGCATTCTTTTTTGTTTATTGAGGTTTTTGTTGCATGGGCAGGAAAGTGAAGTGTCTTTTTGTTTATGACAGCTGTTCATTCACTTTTGTTCCAAAAATTCTAACTGTCGAGGGAAATGGCGTGGAAAACAGCGAGGGGTCCATCTCTCGGGATACATGCATTGAAAAGTCAAGTGCGCATCTTGAGAGAATGGACGGTCCCTCCTACCCCACCACCCTCTATCTATGGGGTCTCTTGCTGTTTTCCTCGACATTTAGACGGTTCCTTTTGTTCACTTGAGATGTATACATAAGTTGCCTCTATAAGCAATGTATCACGTACATTTTACTTATATGAAATACAACTGAACTCTTACTTCTCTTAGGGTGTGTTTGGTTGCATGGAATTTTATGTCATGAGAATTTATGAGGAAATTTTTATATTTTAGGCTAAATTGATATATCATTTCACATTCACCATTTAGTTTTGTGATCAATGGTGGGAATGAAAGTCCCATGAACATGAGAATCACATGCCTTGGGAGATCAAGGAGTGAAATTTTCATGTTCATGAGACTTTCATTCCCACCAATGATCACAAAATCAAATGGTGGTCAAATAGTAGATGTGAATTGATATATCAATTTAGCCTAAAATGTAAGAATTTCCTCATAAATTTTCATAACATAAAATTCCATACAACCAAACACACCCTTGAAAGTCAAGAGTGCCCAAGTAATAAAATCATAATTCAAATAAGACAATATTTAATAAAATATTAGACTACTAAGTAAAGAATGAGTATGCTATTTGTTACTATGAGCTTTGCTAGGGGTCAAGGGAGGGAGCGAGGGATGGGTGGTAACCACTCATCCGTCTCGAGATGAGTGCATCAGATTTGAGATGCACGATGTTTCTCATCTCGAGGTAGATGGGTGGCTTTCACCCATCCCTCGCCCCTTTCCCTCGTTCCCTCCCTCGACCCCTAGAATTTTCGTTGTTACTATAACAAGTTGACTTGAGTCTCTCGATTTTAGGTGGTTTGTTTCTCAATTAGGTTTTGGTACTTTTAATTATATTAAATATTATAGTACAAACTAAAATAAATAATTATGATCGATTTTAAAGACCATAACCCACGATTTTTTACGATTTTGAAAGTTTTTTGTTTCTAAGATGACCACTAAATCGTTGCTCCCATTTTAATACCTCAAGCACACCTAACATTGTGCCTACATCCTAGTTTAGACCTTTATATTTTAAAGCATTTAAAAAAAATTAGGTCAATTTCAAATACTTTAACCCACGATTTTGGTTTATTTCGAAAGTTTATTTTCGTTTTTTAGATAACTGTTGAATTTTGCTCCTATTTCTATACTTCATGTCACTAAACACATAGTTGTATAAATCCTTAGTCTAGAGCTTTAAATTTTCGTATTTTTTTTTCAAAATAATTGGTTCAATTTATTTGGATGATTTCTATTGTTTTTTTTATGAGTTAACCACTGAATGTTTGCTCCGATTTGAATACCTCACATCACTATATAAATAGTCGCACTGATCCCCGTCTAGAGCTTTAAATTTTCTTAATGTAAAAAAAAAATAAAAAATGGTTGATTTGTAAGGCTAAAACCCCCATTTTGGACGATTTCGTAAAATTCTTTTGTTTCTAGGATAAAGACTAAAGTTTTGCTCATAATTCAATACCTCACATCACTATAAATTATGTCCCATGGACTCAGTATATAGTTTTAAATTTTCTTAGTTTTTAAAAGTAAAAAATTTTGGTCAATTTCTAAGGCTTTAACCCACGATTTCGATATTTTTTTGTTTTTGGGATAAGCGCAAAATTTTTGTTCCAATTTCAAACGTCAGTATAAACATATTCATATAGGTCCTAGTTTAAATGATAAAATTTTATGTATTTTATAAAATAAAAAATAAGACCTGATTTTAACGGTTATAACTCATGATTTTTTACGATTTTAGAAGTTTATTTGTTTTTTAGATGACCACTAAATTTTTGCTCCCATTGTAACACCTCATGTCACAATTAACACAGCCGCATAAATCCCAATTAAGAGCATTAAATTTTCGTAGTTTTTTAATTATAAATTTTTTTGGTCATTTTCAAAGGCTTTTTACCCTTAATTTTGGACGATTTTAGAAGTTTTATTTTGTTTCTAAGATACCACATAAGTTTTGCTCCAATTTCAATACCTCACGTCACTATATACACATTCGCCTAGATCTCAATCTAGAGCTTTAAATTTTCATAGTTTTTTAAATTATATAAAATTTGGCTCTATTCAAAGGCTAAAACCACGATTTTGGACGATATTGAAAAAATATTTTGTGAGATAAGCACTGCGTTTTTGCTCCCATTTCAATACCTCGCGTCACTATAAACATAGTTGCATATATCCCACTCTGGAGTGGTAAATTTTCTTAGTTTTTTAAAAAATAAAATTTTAGCTCGATTTCAAAGACTTTTAACCCACAAATTTTTATGACATCGTAAGATTTTTTGTTTCTGAGATAACCACTGAATTTTTACTCCCATTTCAATACTTCACGTCACAATTAACATAGTCGCACAATCCTAGTTTATAGCATTAAATTTTCTTAATTTTTTTTAAATTCCAAAGTTTGGTTCAATTTCCAAGGCTAAAATCCAAGATTTTGAACGATTTTGTAAGTTTCTTTTGTTACTGAGAGAACCACTAAATTTTTTCTCATATTTCAATACCTCACATCACAATTAACACAGTCACATAAATATCAGTCTAGAGCTTCAGATTTTCTTAGTTTTTTAAAATTAAATTTTTTTTGTCGATTTCAAAGGTTTTAACCCATGATTTTTGAAGATTTTGGAATTATTTTTGCTTTTCAGATAACAACTGAATTTTTGCTCTCAGTTCAATACATCACATTGCTATAAACACAATCACATAGATATTAGTTTAGAGCTTTGCATTTTCATAGTTTTGTAAAATTAAAAATTTTGGTTCAATTTTAAAGGCTTTTACCCATAACTCTAGATGATTTCAGAAGCTTTTCTGTTACTCAGATAAGCACTTAACTTTTCCTCCCATTCCAATGGAAAATTCTACAGTGCCCAGTGCACTGTAGCATTGTAGATATGCATTGAGATAAGTGACAACTCCTATCTTGATGCATATTTACGGTGCTACAGTGCACCGGGCACTGTAGCCGAGCACTGTAGCATTACTCCATTCCAATACATCACGTCATTATAAACATAATTGGATAGATACCATTTTAGAGCTATAAGTTTTCATTTTTTTTAATTTTTTTTTTGTCAATTTCAAAGGCTAAACCCACAATTTTTGTTAATTTCGGAAGTTCAATTTTGTTTTTAAGATAACCATTGAATTGTTTCTCCTATTTCAATGCCTCCCATCACGATAAACATAGCTAATGCTTTAAATTTTCGTAGTTTTTTTTTTTTTTAAATAATTGGTTCAACTTGAAAGGCTAAATTTTTTATGTCATTTCAATACCTCACATCACAATTAACATAGTCGCATAAATCCCAGTTAAAAACATTAACTTTTCGTAGTTTTGTAAAAATAAATTTATTTGGTCGATTTCAAAGGCTATCCATGATTTGGGACGATTTCAGAAGTTTTATTTTGTTTCTAAGATACCACATAAGTTTTTCTCTTATTTCAGTACCTCGCATCACTAAACATAATCGCATATATCCTAGTCAAAGAGCTTTAAATTTTATTATTTTTTAAAAAATAAAAAAAATTGGTCGATTTTAAAGGCTAAAACCCACGATTTGGGACGATTTTAGAAGTTTTATTTTGTTTTTGAGATACCACAAAAGTTTTGTTCCTATTTTAATACCTTACGTTACAATCAACATAACATCATAATACTAGTCTTGAGCATTAAATTTTCTTGTTTTTTTTTATTATAAATTTTGATCCATTTCAAAAGCTTCTAACCCACAATTTTGGACGATTATGAAAATTTTATTTTATTTATGACATACCACATAAGTTTTGCTCCCATTTCAATATCTTACGTCATAGCAAACATCGTTACATAGATCTTAGTTAAGAGCTTTAAATTTTCTTATTTTTGAAAAAAAATAAAAAGATTTTGTTACTATTTGGGACTATTTCAAAAGTTTTATTTTGTTTTCAAGATACCACATAAATTTTGCTTCCATTTTAATACCCCACGTCATATTAAACATAATAGCATAGATCTTAGTTTTGAGCATTAAATTTTCTTACTTTTAAAATATACATTTTTTGGGTCCATTTCAATAGATTTTAATCCACGATTTTGGAAGTTTATTTTGTTTTTGACATCCACATAAGTTTTGCAACCATTTCAATACCTCACTTCACTATAGGCATAGTCGCATAGATCCCAATCAAGAGCTTTAAAATTTTCTTATTTTTTTTAAATAAAATATTTGTTTTCAATTTCAAATGCTTTAACCCACGATTTGGGACGATTTCAAAAGTTTTATTTTGTTTCTAACATACCACATAAGTTTTGTTCCCATTTCAATACCTTACTTCACAATAAATATAGTTGTATAGATCTTAGTCTTGAGCACTAAATTTTCTTATCCTAAAAAATAAAAAATAAGCTCAATTTCAAAGGTTATAACTCACATTTTTAATATTTCGAAAGCATTTTTTGTTTCTAGGATAGCCACTTAATTTTTGTTCCCATTTCAATACCTCACGTCACAAATAACATTGTTTCATACATCCTAATTAGCTTTAAATTTCGTATTTTTTTAACATAAAAAACATTTGGTAAATTTCAAAGGTTTTTAACCCATGATTTGTTTTGATTTCAGGAGTTTATTTTTGTTTCTAAGATAATGATTAAATTCTTGCTTCTAAGATAACCATTAAATTCTTGCTCTTATTTCAATACATCACATCAATACAAGCACAGTCGCATAAATCTCATTCTAGACCTTTAAATTTTTTTACTTTTTAAATATTTTTTTTGTTGGTTTCAAAGGCTAAAACCCACGATTTTGGATGGTTTTGTAAGTTTCTTTTATTTCTGAGATAAACATCGAACCTTTGCTCCTATTTCAATAACTCGCATTGTTTATAGTGGCATAAATCCTAGTCGAGAGTTTTAAATTTTCTTAGTTTTTTTAAAAAAAATTGAATGATTTCAAAAGCTTTAACCCATGATTTTCGAAAGCGTTTTTGTTTCTCAGACGAGGACTGATGTCACGCCCCAATTTTCGAAGGAAACGAAAATCCCAAAAAAAGCCACGTAGGATTATCCGTTTCCCCCAAAACTCGGGACGTGAGAATTCAATAATAACAGAAACAAATAGCAGCATGAACTAAACATCTGAAACAAATAAAATCTAACCCGGAGAAGACTGGCATGGCTAGCTCACTAGCGAAACTCCAGTAATGCAGCTCAAAATCTCTAAACCTGAAAGACTACTCGGCTACATTCCAAAAGGAATGTACCCAAGAAGCAAAAGCTCACTCGGGTCAGCAATAAAGCTGGTGTGAGAAATCTTCATCCCAAAAATCAATAAATCCGCACATGATAACATTAAAATAAACCAAACAATAAATAACCACACCATCAGGTAGTTCCTCAATGAGGCAATGGTGTTATCATCCTAATAAATAAATATGCATTCTTTATTACTAATAAATAAAATTTATGACTTATCAATCCTCATAAATGCAACAACAATACAATTCATAATCATATTAGACTATTATTGAAATATTAAACAAACACATTTTTCTACCTTTAGGAAGACGTGTAGTTCTCATTCAATGGTTGAATGAGTATTTAGTTTCTTCCTTTAAGGTAATCACGCACATACACAAAAAGAAATCTCGCTACTTTTCCACAATCGCACTCTCCTCCTGTGCCGAACACACCTCACCCAAGTGTGCCTCCCTTGCCTTCGAAACCACTCGGAGCGTACATGTTCCAAGTGGGGTGCCACCTAGAGGAACATGTCATCACACCCGAAGTCCGATCCATGACAAGTATTCTTCCTAAATCTACACGTACAACTGAACTCACATGGAACGGTGCACCGATATGCAAGCAAGTCTGCATACCCATAATATCACATGTATACAAGCAAGTCTGTATACAAAACAAATTTCTTTTCTTTTCACTTTTTTTTTTTTTCGGAGTTGTGGAAAAGAGCATAAAATAAATAAATCCTCAAAACTCTTTTATGGTGACGCTTTGTCAGCCATAAATAAATCAACCACAGTATCCACCATTCTGTTGGGGAACAAGTAATATTTGACACATTGTCAAGTAAGCATGTCACACTCTAAATTGTACAAACAAATGAATTTGGCAGCCAGAGTATTAAAAGTATTATCAGGCACTAATATAACCGCATGAAACGTATGCTTATCATAAGCTCATATGCCAATTCAGTGTACGTATACTCTTCCTAATAAGCTTCAACATGAGTATGGATAACAAGAATTCAATCTCTATGTGATCATGAATCAAGAACCATACAACTAAAATAATCAACTTGAAAAGAAAACAAGAACTCAATTTCCCAAAGATAAGGCATCACTAATGCTTAAAACAACTAGTGACTTGAAGTAACATATAATCAAACAAGTGGATGGCATTTCCAGTTTCCAATTCACACAAAGTATATTTGATGTTCAAAATACTAAATATTGAAATCAGTGAATGGGTTTTAGCTCTATTGATTTCATTCTTGTCTCAATTGACTTTATGTGTAAAGCTTAAACTCATACCTATAACTTAAATCAATTGAGGTGGAATTCCATGGAAGCAACAAAAAATGACGGAGGTACTCATACGTCTAAAATACTTTATGATGCATGGTCTAAAATGCATCAAACCAAAACTAGTCCAAAGTAAGGATGCAACTCAGGAAAACTAATCCGTCCCCAGAATGAACTAGTCCATTATCTGGACTACTCAAAGTCTATATGGCTGGGGTGTCCCTGAATTAGACTCACTCACTCAATAGTTGTCTATATGCATAACAGATTTTCTCTTGCAAAGGAATTGGGATTTTGGGACAAAAATGTTTCTGATGGCCATTATGATAATTTGAAAAGAGAGAGGTTGTTGAGTCCAAGCAAAAAAAAAATGTGACCTGGAAGACTTTTGTAGGGACATGGAAGCCATTTGGGCGGGTAATTTATGCATCAGCCTCCCAATTCTACATTGTGAATCATAAGAATTTAAATTACAAAACAGTTTTAGATTCTAAGTTATGTAACAGCAGAGTTGTTTGGCAACGAAATGCCATAGTCTATCATCCCCTAATAGCAAATGAAACATGATAAGAAACAGGTGCGAAGATCAATTATAGACCAGAAGAGAATAATGAGTTAGATGTCTATCAGCTTATTATTAACCCAAACAAACACATCCAAGTTTATCAATAACAAGTTGAAGAGACTGAAAGAAACATATTGTATGTGCTTCAGATCGATCAAGGTCACACATACTGGAAATCTAAAACACAAAAATAACAATTGAATTGAATGAAATTGGTAGAAAAGAAACTCATAAATTTCAGATCTAATGAATAATACATCGTTCTAAAATTCACATAAAGAAATAAAAGAGATGGAAGAAAAAACTCACCTCAACATAAACAATGAAACCACCATGCAATGGATTCTCAAGTGAACGAACAGAAATTATCAAAGAAGCCCCAACTACGCCTCCATCTTCGAGCCCAAACAATGGCCAATAAAAATCAGGAACCCCCCCCCCCCCCCCCCCCATCTCTTCGTCCTCAACCACAAACCACCTCTCATCGGCTGACTCTCTTCTTACATCTTCATCTTGACAACCCACATAATCAACCATCTCATTGTCTCTTTCTTGTTCAGAAACTAACACAGCCAATCATCTTTGGCTTGTAAAACACCACTCAGAAGTTCCAAGAAGATGTCATCACTGCTTGCAGAAGTAGATGGTTCTGCTGAAACTCTTTGGAGGACTTCCACAGCAGAGTCATTAAGTTGAAGCTGACCAAGAATAGAGACAACTTTCTTCTCCTTGTCCTCAGACCATGGAACAGCTTCTAGATACTCCAGGCATGACACAATTCCTGTATTAAACTGGATAGCAGCCGATACCTTAAGTATCCCCAACACCTTGCCAACCTCCTCTTTCACCAATCTCTTCATTAAATCATCACAATACATCAAAACAACAGTCTCCACATAAACCTCAACATCATCACAATCACAAATGTCCACAGAAATACTAACCCTCTCATCCCCAAGCTTCTCCCTAAATCACCCCTGCAACACGCCCTATCTTACTCCCATCTCGACCTCCAACCAACCCTCACCAACATACAGCAAAGAGAGGGACGAGAGAGGAAGGAAAAGGAGCAGTTTGGGGCGGTGGGATCGAGCTCGCCGCCAAGGAGAAGAAATTGTGAAGGGAAGGAGAAAGAGAAAAGGAAGGAGAAAAGAAAAAGGAGAAAGAGGTTTATCCTCTTTATAAGGTGGGTGGCTATTCGCCCCCACCGAACTTCCTAATGCACCCACCCTATTTCACAAAATAAAAACCCTACTTATTAGTTTAATAAAAGCCCACAATCAAGCCCAAATACAATTGGGTAACAACCCATCAACATTAGGGTTTACAAAAGAAATTTTTTTTTTTTTATATTTATTTAATTAGGCGGGTATTACAACTGAATTTTTCACTCTTATTTTAGTAGTTTACATTACTGTAAACATAGATTTGAGTCTAAGGATTTAAAATTTTTGAGTTTTTTAAATGTACAAAATTTGGTTGCTTTTAAATACTTTATAACCCATGATTTTGGACGATTTCGAAATTTTATTTATTTATTTATTTATTTATTTATTTCTTAGAACCATTTCAATACGTCATTATAATATATTACAGTTTCAATTTATTTAATCTAAGAAGTTACAAATCTCATGCATCTTCGAAAACATTGTTCGCTTGGAGCTTCGTTAGTGAAAACACACAAGCTTGGATACAATTTAGGTTTCGCTTGTTATACGGTAAAAGAATGCATATGTAAAAATTTATGGTGGTTACATAAACTTAAATTTATGGTGGTTACATAATCTTTGGTGCTTGGTTGACTTTGCAAAAAACAATTATTGAAATTTGAATTCAGGACCTCCACATCTTCTAACTATAAAATTCAGTAAAACTTTGTGGGACAAAATATCTCGCATTAATTTGCAAAACTCTCATCGTCTCCTCTTACTTTACTCTCAACTCCTTAAACACACACCTCAACCGTCACCACCACAACCACAGCTATGGCTATCACCTCAACCACTATAACCTAACCACCTTCACCACCACCACCACTTCCACGATCACACTATCATATGCTATTAACCGCCACCACTAATTTCACTACTACCACAACCATTCACCACCACCATGGCTGTCGCTACTACCACCCCCACCATTATATCTATTGAACCATCACAACCATCACCATTTTAACAACCACCGTCATTGCCAGCACAACCATTGTCCACATTTGCAATTATCATCATCACAATCACTTTTTTGAATTGTCTTTGATTTTCTTTAATTACTATCAAGTGTTTGTAAAATAATTCATTGCATTAAATTAATACACTTACATTAATTTATAAAATGTATTATTTTACGGTGTACCAAACGAAACATTTTCAAACTCAAATTTTGATCTATTTAAGGTTGAGTGTGAGTGTACTTCAATGAGCTGCTTAAATTTTGGATTAGTTTTAGCCTTTACCATGTCTCTTTTAAATAAATAAACAGGATTTCTAAAGGGCCAGAAAACGCTCGAGGGGATGGGTGATTACACTCCCCTCACGCGCTTCTAGGGCTCGTAAATAGAATGTCTCTTTTAAATATTTGCACCCTTAAGAGCGGAAAATTCTAACTGTAGAGGGAATGGGCGATGAAAACATCGAGAGGGTGGTGGAACCATCCATCCCTCTGGATATATGTCTTCATTTTTCTGCGCGCATTCTGAGGGATTGGACTGTCCCCCCTCCCTGGCTGTCCCATTCCCTCGACAGTTAGACAAGCTCCTTAAGAGCTTGATCAAAATCCAAATTTTGCTTTTGAGCTGGCCGATTAGATGCTCTTATCTCAACTTTGGATGACATGACCCAAACCCACTCAAAAAAGTTCATAATCGAACCGCCTAACGTCCTTGATATAACATTAGCTCCCTATAACACACCGACAGTATCTGTTGATCAAGAAACCCATTAGTAGAGAAAGAGAAAAATAGTAAAGCTGAACAACATGGGAATAGGAAGCAAATATATGAAACAACCCAGTCAATTCATCGACACCGGAAATAATCTCTTGAATACGATCATAGACTCCGTCTTCGTCATTTCAATTGTAAGTTTTTTTTTTTGGGATCATTTCTATCTTTGAATCAATCAGTTTTTTGACTGTTTTTATTGTTTTTGAAGGTTGCTATGTTGAGAGTTCTTGCTTTGGAAATTTATCTCTGCTTCCGAACAGGTACGTTTTAACTGTGATAGCTAACATAACAATAATAGTTATCACTTAAATGAAATAATTATTATTTTACTTCATATTTTTTCAATTATGTCAGATATATATATATTTTTCGAACTAATAGCATGGGTAGAATAGCTGCAATCACTTAAAATAAAATAAAAATAAAATATATATATTATCATCGTCAAAGTCCATTCCCGGATCGACTAGCTACATGTATTTTGGTTCTATGGTTTATAGTTTCATCTAAGCATTTGCAAGCATGATTTATTTGTATAATTTTTCATCTTAATTCATTGATTATATATGATGCATGTTAACTTTCATTTGTTGCAGGGAGTGTTTCAAAACTCAAAAACAAGCAATTGGTAAGACAGTTGTACTTCATCCCAGTTGATTAAATTTTATAGGTTTTACTAGCTGTGGATCGATCAGTGAGCCGTAGCTAAAACATTCCTTGAAAGACTTACTAACAGAGTTTTATTACTAATGCAGTACAACAGAATTTTTAAGGAAGGTGTTTATTGGGGTGAGTCTTAAGCAAACATGTAGATGTTTTCGCTCTAAACGTCTGATTAATATCACCCGGCATTTAGAAATATTTAACTTGTTTCGGGTTTATAGGGACCATAGCTGGAGCATATATTGGATTCGAGTATTTGACAATGTTTATCTGCGGCAGCGGGAATTGGGTAATGTTTATACTTTGATTGTGCGCGTTTCTGTAGAGTATTTTTCAGAGTAATTGATGTTGTTTGCTTATGAAAAATATCGAAGGGAATGTCAAATGTGTTGTTTGCCGTATCAGAATTATAGCTTACACTTACCGATGTGTGGTTTGGATGTTTTATTGGATTCTTCTGTTTCTGACTCTGCAGAAGAATGCATTGCTTGCGGGTGCATTAACGGGGGCTGTAGTATCTGCAGTAGCGAGTAATAGTAAAGATAAAATGGCGGCAGATGCCATTACAGGAGGCGCCATTGCAACAGCTGCAAAGGTTCTCAACTATCTTACCTGAACAAGGGTAGTAATACATATGAATATGATGAGCTATCAAACCTTTCGAACTTTAAAATTTGTGTAAATATCAGGCAAAGGATATGTTCTTTGTTGCATGAAATGCAAACTAGGCGTGCTATGCAGATGTTCTGCGTCTCTGTTTGCAGTCAAGTACTTAAGTTTCGCAAGTAATGTTATTGTTTTTGTTTTATGAGAAGCCGAATTCTTATGTAGTACAATGTCGAGCTTGACCATGGTTTGAAGCAAGTAGCATTGCATTCCTTAAATGACACAAACTAATAGATGCTTCCAAGTAACCGTGAGAAGTGAGTCCACCGCAAGAGATGTCGCCCACAACTCTCAAGAATCCATATTTAGCCAAAGAAAAAAAATCAATTACTGAAATTGAAAACAATAGCTTGTGAAGAAAATACTAATCATAATTCGTTTATTCCATTTTCCAGTCATCCATCACAACACATTCATTACACCTCGAACTCTTTTTGTTCCCTTTGAAACAGTGATATGCTGAAATAAATCTGTCTGCCCAATCAATCCGGGCATTTTAGCGTTCACCTCACCAATCAATCTGGGTATTTTGCCTTTCACCTAATTAGGTTGATATGACTCTATTTCCCTTAATCAGGCAATGCAAATGAACTCCGCATTTCAAAGGGCTTCACTATAGCTCAGTTGTCGAGCAACTTACGATCTGTCAGATGACCTGAATTATATAACCTATAGCTTACTTGCCTTAATCTGCCCATCAGTCACTTCCGGAACTGTTCAACAAGTTTCATGAGACTGTAAGTTTCAGCATCTGGTCTACCCCCTCCCAAGATCATTTTCTTCATTAGATCTGGTTCATATGTTTTGGCCTTAACAAAAGCCCTTATAAATGTATTGTACACAAATGTGTACCTGGTATACCTTGCTTCTTTCAACTCCATCAACAGCTTCTTTGCATTATCTACATCACCTATGTCCGCAAAAGCTTCAAGTATAAGAAGTGTGGCCTCTAACCATGGCGTTGATTTCCTAACAGTGGTGCTAAGTGTCTGATCCATCCCTGCCTCCAAAGTCTTCAAACCTTCCTCAACTAAGCCAGCTTTCAAGCAACCTAGCGTGAGATGTCGATAAGTTATAGCATTTGGTTTGCATTCATTCTCCTCCATTTCCTTGAAAACCTCTGTTGCTTTATCGATAAGTCCATGCCTGCAATAAACAGATATAATCGAGTTGAACTGTTCGGTTGACTTCAGTTGTTTTCTTGACTTCATTTCTAACCACAACTCTTCAGCTCGGTTTATCCTTCCTAGCCTACCATACGCTTCAATGATGAGCACAAAGCTCTTATACCTGATATTTGTAAGGTGTCTTACATCATCCCAAGTGCGCTCCAGCTCTTTCTCCTTCCCTAGGTAGCCATACAGAATAAGTAGAACATCCAGTGTTGACCAATTATTCCCTGTTTTTGACTTCTCTACCTCTTCAACGTAGGTCTCGCACACTGAGTAAAGTCGTGCTACAGCATAAGCAGTAGCCATAATACAATAGGTTACCTCATTAGGAGCAACATTCACTCGTTTCATCTCACCAAACACCTTTGTTAAACCTTCAATATTATGTTGATCAGCTTCCATCTTCAAGAGAATATTGTATGTAGACACATGTGGTGTCACACCATCAGCCTTCATTTGGGTGAGAATTCTTGGGATGGCTTTCCTACGCCCGGGAGAAGAATGGAGGATTATGAGTCGATTGAAGACTAATGGGGATATAGGGTAGCAAAGTTCTCTCATTTTCTTCATGTAAGCTAAAGATAAACTAATTCTACCCTGATCTAAAATAGCCATGACAAGATTATTGTAAAGCAAATCATTCTGGAGTTCCGAAGGCACACAAGAAAACAAGCGCTCACCATGAGAAACTCCATGAAGTTTAATCGTAAACTCAAGAAGGTAAGAGTAGTCTAGTTCTTTTGGCTTGTAAGGTCTTTCTCTGATTACCCACTCCATAACCTGTCAAAAGCATAGTAATTAAAGTTGACTTATGCCGGGTCAAGTAGCAAATATCTGTTATTCAAGAAAAACTAGAGATTACCATAAAGCAGAAACCTTCTAAAATAATTTTCAACAGTGCTCTTGATTTCAAACATAAAAGTGCCACTATAAATTGCCCGTTCTGACATCACTTTGAACTACAAAATCAAGCAAGCTATTGTGACCAATCTTAACTAATATTTGATAGATATCAATATCATGTTGTAAGTTGATAAACATCAGTGAGCACGTAAACGCCCACTAGCATATATAAAACTAGTGAAAGGAGTTTGCAAGTTAAGCATGCTTCTACTGTTTTTGTTTTTTTTTTGAGACGAGCAGGTTTATATTGGATCCCAATACAATTAAACGCCTTTGGCAGGGTTAGAATCCTGAACTTATGATACAATTCATCACAAGTCTACCAACTAAACTAGTACCTCGTTGACAATTACTAAAAAAAACAAAAACAAATGGGTGATGTTTTTTCCTATACCATGAAAGTTTTTACTTTCGCGCATGGAACTCTAATATAGAAGTAGCTACTATAATCTTAATTATGGAAAGTTGTAAATGCCCATTTCTGGTCAATAAAAAATTTAATTTAATTTATCTTAGTTTAAAAAAAAATTGCTAATATTGAGAATACCAACCAAAACACCTTTTAGGGGTATTCGCTTGTGTAACAGATACAAATGAAGATGAAAAGAACAAGAAAAAAAAAGGTGGATATCCAGCGAATACTGAAAATCAGTGGGATTAATTGAACAAAGATTGTGTTACTTTACAAAAATTATCACATGACTATCTGAAAATTTTAAACATAAGCAATCAAATTACTGAAATTTCTCTTTGCGGCATTTCAACAAACAGATATAAAGCGCTAATCATCTAACCAAGCACTCAAACAGCTAACTACAAATGAAGTAATGGGTATTCACCTCAAGCGCCCGTTTGTTCAATTTAAGCTTCCGCAGCCTGTTTATAGCATGAAAGATATCACCTCTATGAATGGGGTATCCATCACCCATCCAGCTCTGAAAAGCAGAGACCACTGATTCTCCTCTGCAGAGCTTCTCCACCCTCAAAGACAAGCAATTGAGTTCCTCTGAATTTGGGATTTTGTGTTCAGAGATGTTTGTGCAGAGAAGGGAAGAGTGGGTGAGATTGGAAGACGAGATGGAGAAGGTTCGAAGTATGGATTTGAAGGTGCTTTTATTGCCAAACAGGGCTCTAGCTGTTGCTTGCATTGTTTTTGTTTGTTGAGTTTATGTTGCATGGGCAGGAAAGTGAAGAGTTTTATAGTTGATGTTTCTATTATATTTTTACGCTTATATATTAAACGGACAAAATTAGTATAAAATGATAGTGAGATTCAAACCTGCAATCTGAAGGAAATATTAAACAAACTAAAGAAGGTATAAAAGGTAATAGCGAGATTTGAGCTTCACAATCTGAACAAAATATTAAACAACGGTGAGACTCGAGCTTACAATCTTAACAATGAATAACATGGACAAGTACAGAGGGTGCAAGGGCATGCAAAGGAATTATTGTCAAAGTTAGAGAACTCGTAATCAAAAGAGCAACTAATCTCATTGCATTTCGCCAGGTTAGTTGTTAATGGTGTGTGAATCTTTGAAGGAAACTGAGGCTCCTATGTTACAAGTGCGCAAACATTCAAGTTTTTGAGTTACCAAGTCTAACATCGATTTATTGGTGTCTATGGTCTAAACTCGAGGGATTGTCCCATTCAGTATACCCAAAATGCAACCTTAACCCTTGAGTTTTACCAGACCTTAAAATAAAACACTCGTTTCACTTTTACCGAGTACTAACAAACAATTGTCATGGTAAATCAATACTTATAAGCATGAAAATCTTTGTTTGAATTTGGGGTCTAACTTGTGCTAGGAAAATAAAACACCCATTTCACTCGCTAGTTTGTGGAAAAGAGGAAAAGAACACTCGGTTATTCTGCGAGGTATGATTTCAATTTTGCAGCCCTCTTGCAAAATCGAAACCCAATCTCACATAATAGCTGATTGCGGGATTGGAGTGGTGTGACAGCAAGTAGTGCGGAAAATATTGTTCCATAAATCGACCTAGACAGTTGGGAGCCGCCCAACTTCATAAACATAATTAGCTAACTGAGGGGAAAAACATAAAAACTGGCTCTAAAGTTTCTAGAACATAAATCTTTGTGTATATTCTCTTGAGGGGCGTACAAAAGGTCCATTTTGAGGATGGATACCCCCAATAAGTAAAAAAAATAAAGGGTTATTTGCAATTTTCCCTATTTATTACAAGCATTATTTTGCTTTGTTTCAAATTATTATTCGTATTGTACTTTTTCTCTAAGACTAGCAGTCAACATGCATTAATCGTCTGTTTTCAAAGCAGATTACTAAAATACCCCTGAAAAATCAAAGGCTGAGATTGAAACTTTCGTATCTCGAACATTTCATCTCAAAGAAAATCGTAAGGCCCAACTGAAGTCATAATCGTATCTCAAGGAAATCCAAAAGTTAATTTTAAAAAATCTTGTATTTTAAACAACTCATCTCGATAAAAATCTAACGTTCCAAATTTAATCGTACACACATCTCGAGAAAACCTAACAACTCATCATGCATTTCGAGGAAATTTGACATTTTAGCATGTATCTCGAGAATAATTTGACGTTCTTAATCAATTTGAATTTAATTTTGCCCCTTAAAACAAAACAGATTTGAGAGATGAAGATGGAGGAAGTGGAGGAATGATGCCCTAACTTTATTATTGGAGTTGTGAAACAGATGAGGTAGGAGGAGGGAGGATGAAGAAGGAGAAAGTGGAGGAATGAGGAAGAGGATGGAGGGCAAATGGGGAGGTGGTGGCAAGGCTATGAGACAGAGGAGAAAGAAGGGGATGAAGAGGAAGGAGGAGGATAAAGATAATCAAAATTTTCTCGATTAAATATTTAGAGTGGAAAAGTTTGCCAAGTTTTTTTTTTTTTTTTTTTTAGGTTCAAACAAGAAGATTTTTATTAATGCAAGAAAGAGGAACAAATTACAACGAGAAACATTCCTAAATCAAGGAATGCCAAGACACTATGAAACTGTCAAAACCCAAATCCCTAAATAGATTACAAGCCGTCCCCATTCTCCACAACAATTCTCTAATCTCGATAAAGATAGAGTGCTCTGATCTGTTTAGCCCTTCAAATACTCTTTTATTTCTTTCTTTCCACACGCACCACATGAGTACGTGAGGTACCCTACGCCATAACCACTCCCCCCGACGGGAAGGATTAGTTTGAGACCACCAGCTTAGCCAATCCAAAATGGAGCCTTGAAACATCAAACTCAAACCGAATTCCACCAAGAAACTGCTCCAAATAGATTTGGAGAAACTGCAGTGAAGCATCAAATGGTCCAGAGTCTCGTCAGATTCGTTGCAAAGCACACAAAGACTCCCAGTGTGGATTCCTATTTTCCTTAACCTATCTTTAGTCAGGATCTTCTCATGCAAAACTGACCAACTAAAGAAATTAATCCGAGGAAAAATGTTTTTCACCCAAACCAGATTTTTGTGGGAGAAAATGAAGGGGTTAGAGTGGGTCTGATAATGAGATACAGCCAACATATCCGAAAATTCTTTCACCGAGAAGCCCACACCTTTACCCTTCCACACCAAACTATCAGGTCCCTCTGAGGGCCTTTGGCTATCCAACAGATGCATTAGATTAGTGAACTCTTCTAGTTCCCCAGTATTAAGGGGTCTGCGGAAGAAAATATCCCAAGAGTTACCGTTAGACCAAAAACTGCACACATTCCCGTATTGATTGTTGTTAATGATAAACAACATTGGAAACAGTTCCTTTAAAGATTGGTTACTACACCAAACATCATGCCAGAAAGAGATGAGATCACCATTGCCACATTGGAGAGAGGTGTGAGGGTAGAAGCCACTTGCGCACCTGGAGATGGACTTCCACAAACAAACTCCATAGGAAGTGTACTTAGTTCTCTTTTCCCAAACCCATCTATTGTGCCCGTATTTGTCCATAATTAGAGATCTCCATAAATTATCATTCTCTTCTGCAAACCGCCAAAGCCACTTAGAAAGTAATGCAATATTGAAAGTGGGCACCTTACGAATGCCTAAACCACCTCGAGATTTAGGGCAACAAATTTTCTCCCAGCCCACTAAATGCATCTTTCTGGCGTTATGAGGGCAAACTTAAGTTGCAGGTCATCTTCATCATCTTGGATCTGTTCTATTTCAAGGGGCAAACTTAAATTCAATTTTATTTTATGGAATTAAGTTATTGCTAGTAATTTATTATCAAAAGCAAGTTATTTCGATATGGAAAACCTACTTTGTTTACCAGTGAGGGTGGTTTCGCAGTGAGGGTGGTTTCGCAGTGAGGGTGGTTTCGCGATCTGGTGGTTTTGCGATCTTAAGCAGCAGCAGTGAGGGTGGTTTCGCGATCTGGTGGTTTCGCGATCTGAAGCAGCAGCAGTGGGTGGGGTTTCGCGATCTGAAGCAGCAGCAGTGGGTGGGGTTTCGCAAGCAGTGGGTGGGGTTTCGCGATCTGAAGTGGTTTCGCGATCTGAAGTAGCAGGGGTTTTCGCGATCTGAAGTAGCAGTGAGGGTGGTTTTTTGCAAGGTGGTTTTGCACCTTGAGGGTGTTTTTGCACAGCGACGGTGGTTTGGCACCTTGAGAGTAGGTTTGAACAGTGACGGTAGTTTGTACAGTGGTTTTGCGCAGTGGTTTTGCACAGTGGTTTGCGCAGTGGTTTTGCACTGCGAGGGTGATTTTTTTGCTAGTGGAGAATTGGGATCTCACAGTGACCGGTGGTGAGCGCGGGCATGCAACGGTGGTGAGCTCATTTTCAGACTCTGGAACTCTTTCGACATTTTTTCGACAACAAGTAAGAATTTCAGTTATCCTTTTCTTCACATTGATATGATGCTCGTATGCTGGTGAATATTTGATTGTATGTTTGTAAGTTTATTCTAATTCTGGGGAGACATGGAGTTCATAGAAGGAAACCTTCATTTATTGAAAATTGATGGGAAGGAATTTGGAATTCAAAAGTCAAGAGGGGGTCTGCTGTTACTTGAATCGAGCTCGAGGGTTCGAATCAAAGTGTTCGTCGAATTGCAGATGGGGAAATGGATTCAGCTTCAGCTTCTGAAAGCCGTGGATTCAGGCTCTAAGGCTTTCTCAGCCAATTGGAAAATTAATAGTAGATGGGTTTCGATAGTGAAAGAGGCCAACAAAGGAGGAATCTTCCTTTCTATTTTGGTGGGATGGGGATCAGGGTCTAAAACTATCAGGGTGCCAGCTGGCGTGGAAGGGACAGGCTGGAAACAACTCGCCCTAGCTATAAATGAGATGGTTTCTATTCAGGTGTCTCAGCCTTTTTCTAAGGATACAGTTAAAAGAGACGCGGTTTCAACTCTGCAAGGTGTTAGTGGTTTCCCACCCTCGCGCAAAAAAACCTTTGTGGAGGTAGTGACCACTAATCCCTCCAGTGCGAGCCCTACGCCGATTGCCAGTCAGGGTACCATTGCAGCAACTTCTATTCATCGGGACACTCCCATCGATTTCTTGTCCCAAGTATGGGGCAATCATCTTCCTCCTGATCCCGTTGCAAGAAAGAATCTGGCCAGGTCGTTGATAGAGTTGCCTGAGTCAATGATTCAGTGGACACCTGTGGCTCTTCCGTGTGGAAACACAGCTTTTATGGTCTTCGCTTCTTCGCCACACGTGTCCCCAGGCGCAACATTGGAACCGCCTCCTAGGTTGTCGACACTGAAGGATCTGTCCCCCCAGCATTACCCAGTGCTTCCCCTTTCCCCGGCCTTTCGCGCCGTTTCAGCGGGTAAGGTTGGAAACTCGCGGTCTGAGCCAGCTTGTCCATCTCAGCAAGATAAAGGAAAAGGTATTGTTGGGCCCTCACCCAGCAAAGGGCCTAAGTCTTTTTCGGATCACAGCCCGGTCAAGTCTCATGAACAACAGACAGCTGGCAATTATTGGAGGGTGTTAGAAGCGGTGAAAGAAGATGTCTTCAACTTGGACCCCCTTTTGACCAAGATGTCTAGGCATGCCCGTAGGGATCGAAAGCTTGCAAGGAAAGCACAGCGTGACAGAGCCGCTGAATGGGCCAATTTCTCTGTCTTTCCTACCAGATCCAGGTTCATGCTTCAAAAGAGATCCAACAAATCTAATTCAACCAACCAGTCAGGGCTTGGTGAATTTAAAGGTTGTAGTGCCCCTGCCGGGCTGACAAGAGGAGAGTCCTCTAACCAAACCCAGGATTGTTCGGCATCTTTACCTTTCCCACCGGGTTTCGAGCCTCTCGCAGCACATTGTGTTGAAGCTCATGGGTTGTCTACAAATCTAGGTGTGTCTCATGCGGAGAGTTTCTCATCCACCCAAGACCACGTAGGCGCTCCTCCAGGTTTCGAGATCCCACGCATCGATAATTTTGGGTTTCCACTCACTAGCGATCGGACTTCAGGCAAGTCTCCAATTCTTGTTTCTAGGGTTAATGACAGTGCGGAGCCTGCTGTCTCTGACTGTCATTCGACTCAGGAAGAAGCATCAGATCGTTCGGCTTTCAAAGAAATTGGCTTGACAGTGGGAGTGGACCTCATTCAGGATGAAAACAGGGCTTTAGATATGGTTCAAGCTGCAGCGCAGAGTACAATATCTGCCGCAGCGATGGACAGATGCAACAACCACGGGTTTGAAGGTTTTACATGAACCTCAAAATTCTTTCGTGGAACTGTAGGGGGCTCGGAAATACTGAGCGTCAAAGGGGTTGTCGTAGATTAATTTCAGAAAATCGTCCAGACCTTGTTTTCATTCAGGAAACGAAATTGGAGAGATGCTCTAGAGAATTTATCAGAAAATTGTGGGGTGATAGTTCCTTTGATTGGGCTATGGTGGAATCCATTGGCAGGTCGGGCGGAATTTTAGCTATTTGGGACGCTGATCTTTTGCAGATGAGGGAAGTATTGAAAGGGGTTTTCTCCCTTTCTATTCAGTTCCAAATGGTCTCAGATAACTCCATTTGGTCAGGGACTAACATTTATGGCCCATGTGATCCCTCGATTAGAGACCACTTCTGGGAAGAACTATATGACATTGCTGGTTGGGTGCAATCGCCATGGGTGTTAGCAGGTGACTTCAATGCTGTCCGTCACATGAAGGAAAAAAAAGGATGCAGGAGGAGGTCCACAAGCATGCAGAAATTCAATCAATTCATTAATGAGGTGGAACTTGCTGATTTTAGTCTAAAAGGGGGAAAATTCACATGGTCAAATCGTAGGGATCTCCCTATCCTTTGTCGACTTGACCGATTTCTAGCCTCGGTGGATTGGATTGAGAAATTTGGTGATAAAGTCGAATGGATCAAAGGTACAGCAGGTTCTGACCATCACGCGATCATGCTTGCGAACTCGTCTGTTGGTGGTGGTACTCGCATTTTTTCTTTTGATAATGGTTGGCTTGACCACCCTACTCTGGCAGAGGAGATGAAAGTTTGGTGGAACAACTCAGTAGTCTCTGGCCACCCTGGCTACTGCTTATGGTGGAAGCTTAAGGCTCTCAGATGCAATCTCAGAAGTTGGAGGACTAAAGTTTGGGGTAAGACAAATTTATGTATTCAACATATCTCTGCTTTAATTGCTAGCATTGATGCGGATGAAGAGATTAGAGACTTGACTGTTGCGGAGAGGTCTTGTAGAGTGCAGCTGCAACAAGAATGGGCAACATTAACCAAAAGAGATGACGAGGTTTGGAGAATCAGATCAGGAGTCAACTGGGTTCGTCATATGGATCAGGGGACTAAATTCTTTCATACCTTGGCTAACAGACGTAGACTGTTTAACTCCATTGAAGCTCTTAGCACGGGTCAGGAGTTGGTCGTGGATGAAGTCAGTATTAGAGCACTATTGATTTCTCACTTCAAGAAGTTGTTCCATGAAAAGGAGGAGTGGCGACCTTTCTTCTCGGGGATTACCTTCAAGTCTATCTCTCAGTCTACGGCTACGGCATTGGTAGATAACTTTTCGGAAATGGAAATTAGAGCAGCAATGGAAGATCTAAAATCTGAAGTTTCTCCAGGTCTTGATGGTTTCTCAATGGTGTTCTATTTGAAAATGTGGGAGGTAATCAAAAAAGATTTTCTGAAAGTTGTTGCAGATTTTAACTCGAGAAACTTCCTTGATTGGCGTTTGAACACCACTATCATCTCGCTCATTCCCAAATGTGCGGGTATGCGGACGGTAAATGATTTTAGACCTATCAGTATTTTGAATGGGACCTATAAGATCATCGCCAAGGTGTTAGCTAACAGATTGAAAATAGTTCTTCATTCAGTCATCTCTCCTTTTCAAAGTGCAGCAGTCAGTGGAAGACAGGTGGTGGATAGCCCTTTGATTGCCAATGAAATTATTGATTCTAGAAAAAAACAAGGTGTTCCAGGGCTTGTTATCAAATTAGATTTCTCCAAAGCTTTTGACAATGTTTCTTGGAGATATTTGGATTTGGTAATGACTCGCATGGGGTTTGACTCGAAATGGATTGATTGGCTTCACACTTGCAGATCTACAGCTAATTTTTCTCTGAAAATTAATGGTCAGCTGCACGGGTTTTTCAATAGCTCGAAAGGTCTGCGACAAGGCGATCCCCTGTCTCCTCTTCTTTTTTCTATAGCAGCAGAAGGTTTAACTCAAATGATCCTGAAAGCAGTTGATGCTGGCCTAGTGAGAGGGTTTTCTGTCGCGAAGGGTAGCCCGCCTGTCTCTATTCTCCAGTATGCGGATGATACTATCCTTTTTTGTGATGCTTCCGCTTCTCAGGTTCTTGCTCTTAAAAGAATTATGCTTTGGTTCGAAGTTATTTCAGGGCTGAAAATCAACTTTCACAAATCAAGGGTTTTGCCTATTGGAGATGTCCCTCACCTGCACCAGTTGGCGGATTTATTGGGTTGTTCAGCAGGTCACCTCCCAGTTAAGTACTTGGGCATGCCTCTGGGGGCTAGTTTCAAAAGTAAAGTTGTTTGGGACGAGACGCTCGAAAGGATGGAATCGAAACTAGCGACTTGGAAACGCAAATTTCTATCTAAAGCTGGGAGACTAGCTCTTGTACAATCCACATTAGCTTCTATCCCAGTATTCATGCTGTCTCTTATCAAGGTTCCCTGTTCAATATCAGCCAAGATGGAAAGGATCATGCGCGATTTCCTGTGGGGTTCTACTCATAACTCTAGAAAGATGCATTTAGTGGGCTGGGAGAAAATTTGTTGCCCTAAATCTCGAGGTGGTTTAGGCATTCGGCAGGTGCTCACTTTCAATACTGCATTACTTTCTAAGTGGCTTTGGCGATTTGCAGAAGAGAAAGATAATTTATGGAGATCTCTCATTTTGGACAAATATGGGCGCAATAGATGGGTTTGGGAAAAGAGAACTAAGTACACTTCCTACGGATGCTCTTTGTGGAAATCTATCTCCCGGTGCGCCAGTGGCTTCTACCCACACACCTCTCTCAAATGTGGAAATGGTGATCTCATCTCTTTCTGGCATGATGTCTGGTGTAGCAACCAATCTTTGAAAGATCTTTTTCCAATGTTATTTCTCATTAACAAGGATCAATACGGGAATGTGAGCAGTTTTTGGTCTAGCAGCAACTCTTGGGATCTTTCCTTTCGCAGAAACCTCAACACTGGGGAACTAGATGCGTTAGCAAATCTTATTCTCCTGTTGGATAGACAAATGCTCTCAGATGGACCAGATAGTTTGGTGTGGAAGGGTAAAGGTGTAGGCTTCTCGGTGAAAGAATTTTCGGATATGTTGGCTGCATCTCATTATGAGACCTACTCTAACCCATTCATTTCCTCCCACAAACATCTGGTATGGGTGAAAAATCTTCTTCCTCGGATTAATTTCTTTACTTGGTCAGTTTTGCATGAGAAGATCTTGACTAAGGATAGGTTAAGAAAAATGGGAATCCTCACTGGGAGTCTCTGTGTGCTTTGCAACGAATCTGAAGAGACACTGGACCATTTGATGCTTCATTGCAGTTTCTCCAAATCCATTTGGCGCAATTTCTTGGTGGAATTCGGTTTGAGTTTGATATTTGAAGGTTCCATTCTAAATTGGCTAAGTTGGTGGTCTAAAGCTAATCCTTCTCGTCGGGGGGAATGGTTATGGCGTAGGGTCCCTCACGTTCTTATGTGGTGTGTGTGGAAAGAAAGAAATAAAAGGGTTTTTGAAGGACTAAACAGATCAGAACACTCTATCTTTATCGAGATTAGAGAATTGTTGTGGAAAATGGGTACGGCATGTAATTTATTTACGGGTTTGGGGTTTGACACTTTCATAGTGTCTTGGCATTCCTTGATATAGGAATGTTTCTTATTGTAACTTGTTTCCCTTTCTTTCATTAATAAAAATCTTCATGTTTGACCGGAAAAAAAAAAAAAAAAAAAAAAAAAAAAAAAAAAAAAAAATTTATTATATGGGGGCAATTTATTTAGACGTTAGATTTTCCTCAAGATGCGTGCACGGATAAATTTCTCTTGAATTATTTTATTTTATTTCTCTTGAATTATTTCTGATAAATATTACTATTTATGATAAATTATATTACTATTACATGTATCGATAAAATTATTTTATTAAACAATTTTCATCGAATTATTTTATCATAATTTTTTTCCAATGAATTGAGATGAACTAAAATTTATGATTAATTGTTATAACCAAAATCAAAATACATATTACAGTCACCTTGATATTAAACTGCTTGTTTAGTAGTTTGGAACGTTGGAGATTAAAATTAGACGGGTTGTATTGAAATAGCTTGACAGTAACATGTGTTAAATTAAACATTAGGGTCGAGAAATAATTTTAAATATTCAAAGGGCAACAATTGAAAATTAAACATTAGCACTTTAAAAGGATTTTCAAAAGTTGAGGGGGCAAGTTATAGAAGAAGAAAAAATCTAACCCTTTACCTCGAGATCCTCAATAACCTCCTCAATACACTCACCTTCCATTCCGTTCTTGCCACGTGTCATGCCCCATTTACCTCGAGATCCTCAAGATCTCTTGTGATTAACCCTTTCATATGCACATTGGCTAAGAGGCACTACTAGTGTCACACTTTATTTACTGAATGTTGTTATTTCATGTAGATAATTCTTGAAGCTCACGTGTCTATGATATGCTACATATAGTACCCACACTTGCATTCTGGCCAATCGATTACTTCAATTTATTGTTGATAGCTTCATCAATACCTTACATCTCAACATACCTGATAGAATGAAGGATATATCTCATACGGACTTGGGGCACTATCATAAGGAATATAGTGAAAATCTTGAAATAATAAGATGATATATATCAAATAAATTTTGAAGATTGTTGCCTTCTAGCTTAAACTGTGATCGAAAGAATAGCGCATAGTAAAACTAGAAAATAAAGAGTGATAGTGATTGGGTAGAAACTACATGTTAAAGTACTTTATAATCAAGAAATTATTTATGAGAAAGAAAGGATTGATACCTTTGTTTTACTACATGATTAAAAATTTTAGTCAATGAAGGGTTTCTTGCTTAGGCTTGGTCTCGAGGTTCCTATTTTGAATACGACCATGTTCTCATCAGTAAATAACAAATAAACTAATAGACTTTGGAAAAAAAAAAATCAATTATCGGCATTTTTGTCATAAATAAATAAATAAATAGGGAAGTCACTATGATAAGGATGGCACCAAATTATTATTACTTGAATACGAAGGTCTACCTAAAGGAGAGGCATGAAGTTGTTTTGCACGATCATTGCAACTACCAAGTAATGCAAGTGAAACGTCATCCTCATTTTCTGCTATACGATCCTCCTCTTCAATCTTGCCTAAGCTAGGCCTAAAAAGTCATTATGAAGATAAAACATGGGTAGAGTTGTTGAAATATCAAATTCACTATAAACCAACAACTTCCTCACATACACTAAGCTTTCATTCCATTCTTGCCACGTGTCATGCCCCCTCCATTTCTCCTCGAGATCCTCCAAATCTCTTGTGATTCACCTTTTTTTTTTCTACACATTTGCTAAGAACCACTACTAGTGCCATACTTTTTATTGTTCACAACTTCATCAATACCTTCTAAGTGCATTCTTGAATCCACAATGTTCATTACTTGAATTGGTAAAATTGTTCGAGTTCAAGTTTTTTGCCCATCCTGAAACATGTCATCAATTGATCTCTTTCCAGTAAACATCTACAATAACAATATCCCGTAATTATAAACATCTCCTTTCATAGATACTTGACCACCCACTTCATATTTTGCCAATAATATATATCCTAATCGTTTTGAAATAAAGTGAAAATCACGAAATACTAAGATGGTATATATCAAATTTTATTTGAAATGGAACTCCTCCATTTTTGTGTGTTGAAGAATGTTGTCTTCTAGCTTAAACAGTGATCGAAAGAATAACGCACAATAAAATTAAAAATAAAGAGTGATAGTGATTGGGTAGAAAGTATATGTTAAACTTTAAAATCAAAGAATTATTTTATAAGAAATAAAGTATTGATACCTTTGTTTTACTACATGATTAAAAATTTTAGTCAATGAAGGGTTTCTTGCTTAGGATTGGTCCCAAGGTCCCTATTGAAGCAACCATGTTCTCATCAATAAATAATAAATGAACTAATAGCCTTTGGCAAAAGAAATCAAATATCGGCATTTTCTCATAAATAAATAAATAGGGAAAAAACACTTTGAAGTTGCTTTGCACGATCATTGTAGCTACCAAGTAATGCAAGGGGGAACGCCATCCTCATTTTCTGCTACACGATTCTCCTCTTCAATTGCCTCGAATACGTTTGCCCTAAGCTCGGCCTAGAAAGTCGAGATAAAGATAAAACATGGGTAGAGTCGATGAGATATCCAACTCACCGTAAACCAACAACTTCCTCACATACACTCAGCTTTCATTCCCTTTTTGCCACGTGTCATGCCCCTATCCATTTCTCTTCGAGATCCTCTAGATCTCTTGTAATTCACCCTTTTTCTATCTCGATCTCTTGTGATTCACCCTTTTTCTACACATTGGCTAAGAACCACTACTAGTGCCATACTTTATTTACTGAATATTGTTATTACGTGTACACAGTTCTTGTTGTCATGTGTCTATGATATAATACATATAGTACCCACGCTTGCACTCTCACCGATCAATTACTTTGATTTATTGTTGATAACTTCATCAATACCTGTATTCATAACTTGATTTGGTGAAGTTGTTCGAGTTCATGTTTTGCCCATCCTAAAACATGTCATCAGTTTATTTCTTTCTAGTAAACATCTACAACAACAATATTCATCATTATAAACATCTCCTTCCACAGATACTTGACTACCCACTCCACATTTTGCAAATAATATAAACTCTAATTTTTTGAAATAAAGTGAAAATCACGAAATATACTAAGATGATATCAAATAAAATTTGAAATGGAACTCCTTTGTTTTTTGTATGTTAAACTTTGATCGAAAAAATAGTGGACACTAAAAAAAAATTAGAAAATAAAGAGTGATGTTGTTTGGGTAGAAAATTTATAAGGAACTCCTTTATTTTATAAGGAAGAAAATTTGATACCTTTGTTTACTGCAATTGTTAGTGATTGGGTAGAACATGATAAACATTTATAATCATTATTTTATAAGAAAGAAAGAAAATTGATTTGTTTGTTTTACTGCAATTGTTTGATTCTACAAAATCAGTCTTTTCAATGACTTAAATAAATAAAAACATCAACTAACAAACAAAGACCAAAATATAAAAAGAAAATAATTAGAAAATTAATTGATAATTGACTTCACTTCAAATGACTCACTATGATTACTGCGTTTCCTTAAAGAAAGCAGTCCAGCAATGCTATAAATCAAGTTGAGATATCAACTGAACTGTGTCAGTTAAGCTTCCCCTTCATTTTATACCACTGCTTTTCCTTGAGAAAGATGGATTACTCTTGCTTTACAATCATACTCACAGTACTAATATGGAGCAGCACCAACTCATTCACCACGATTGCCTTCTCCAACAATGGCGAACGTGATCATCTGGCTCTACTCGTCTTCAAAGAAAAGATTAATGATGATCCACTCAATGCATTGAATTCGTGGAATGACTCCATCCACTATTGTAACTGGACGGGGGTCACATGCAGTCGTCGCCATCGTGACAGGGTCACAGTCCTAGACTTGCAATCAAAAAGGCTTGAAGGTACGCTCTCCCCCCACATAGGGAACCTCTCATTTCTTCAAGAAATCTGGCTTGGTGACAATGAACTTCATGGTCCAATACCCCAAGAAATTGGTCGATTGTCCCAATTAGAGGTCCTTTCTGTAGGTTACAATTCCTTTGATCATGAAATTCCTACCAATCTTAAGCATTGCTCTAAACTTCATGTAATTGATTTACAACGCAATCATCTCTCAGGGGGGATTCCACTCGAGTTTGCGTCTCTATCAAAGCTTAATTCATTGCACCTTCAAGCTAATGAACTCGAAGGAAACATTCCATCTATGCTAGGAAATCTCTCCTCTCTTAGTGCTCTTGTTATTGGAGAGAATGGTTTGACAGGAAACATCCCAGATGATCTTTGCCACATTAGAAACATAGAACAGTTCGGTGTTTTTCAAAACAATTTATCTGGCAAAGTTCCTTCTTGTCTTTACAATCTCTCACATCTCATGCATTACTCAATAACAGGTAACTATCTAGATGGAAGCCTTCCTTCAGACATTGGCCTTACACTTCCTAATCTGCAAAGTCTTCTTGTGGGAGGCAACAATCTCAATGGTCCCATCCCGTTATCATTTCCTAATGCTTCAAGACTTGAGTATTTGAGCCTTCCTGAAAACCAATTCACAGGACATGTTCCAAGAAACCTAGGAATGCTTCAAGGTCTTAGAAGCCTAGCCCTTTTTTCAAATCAACTAGTAGATGACTTGCACTTTATCACTTCTTTAACCAATAACACCAATTTAGAAGAGTTAGATGTTGGTGATAATTCTCTCAAAGGGTCAATTCCTAACTCAATAGGAAATCTCTCCACCAAACTTACAAACCTATATTTAGATAGTAATCAACTATATGGAAGCATCCCAGCTTCAATTGGAAACCTTGTAAATTTGAGCATCCTTAATATTTCAAACAGCTTTGTTACAGGTGATATCTCCAAACTCATTGGAGTATTTCCTAAAATGGTTAAATTGTGTTTGGCAAACAATGAATTCTCGGGACCAATTCCAGATTTCCTCTATCATAATTCAACTCAATTAACCTCTCTATACTTGGACGAAAACAAGCTACATGGAAAAATACCTCCAAGTCTTGGAAACTGTCAAAGTCTATCAGAACTTTATCTTTCTAACAATAGGCTCAGAGGTACCATTCCCAAACAACTTTTTCAACTTCCATCTCTTATCAAGTTCGTGTTATCTAACAATGCTCTGAGTGGTCCCTTACCATCCGAAGTAGGTAACTTGACCAATCTTGTGCTCTTAGACCTCTCGAGTAACAAATTTTCTGAAAGTATACCAACCACGCTTGGCAACTGTTTGACTTTAGAGTACCTTTCCATCAGCCAAAACTTGTTTGCGGGAAGTATTCCTCAATCATTGAGTGCTTTGAAAGGTATAAAACACCTCAATCTTTCTTGCAATAAGTTATCTGAGGAGATTCCACGATATCTGGAGAATTTCACTTCTCTAATTCAGTTGGATTTGTCTTATAATGACTTGGAAGGTTCAGTTCCAAAGGTTGGTGTTTTTGTCAATGCTACTTCGGTTTCACTTATGGGAAATAGTAAGCTTTGTGGAGGTGTTGTTGAGCTCAAGTTGCCTCCATGTTGGAATCACAAGAAGGTAGAAAAGTCACGATTTCTCAAAGTGGATATGCTTGTGATTGTTGTAAGCATCTGCCTGGTTGTACTATTGTGCTTATTTTTCGTGTGCTACCGAAAAAGAATATTGAAAGCAAATCCTACTTCAGAATCATTGTTTATTAATCAACTCACAAAGATTACTTATGTGGAGCTTCTCGAGGCAACTGATAGCTTTTCTATTGATAATTTAGTTGGTGTTGGAGGCTTTGGTTCGGTGTATAAAGCAATTCTTTCCCAAGCTATTGTTGCAGTTAAGGTAATAAATCTTCAGCAAGAAGGAGCTTTTAAGAGTTTCTTGTCTGAATGCAATGCCTTAAAAAATCTTCGACACCGAAATATACTCAAGATCATCACAGCTTGTTCGGGACTAGACCTTCAAGGAAATGATTTCAAAGCACTAGTTTTTGAATTCATGCCCAATGGAAGTTTGGAGGAGTGGTTACATCCAAGGAGAAATATACAAGATAAGTTGAAGAACTTGAACTTCCTACAAAGGATGAACATAGCTCTTGATGTTGCTCATGCGTTGGACTATCTTCACAACCATTGCCAACCGACAATTGTCCATTGTGATCTTAAGCCAAGCAATGTTCTCCTCGATGATGACATGACAGGTCATGTGGCTGACTTTGGTTCAGCAAAGATTTTCTCAAGCAATACTGGCAATTTTTCACAAAGCCAAGGTAGCTCTCTAGCAATAAAGGGATCAATCGGTTATGTTGCTCCAGGTAAGAATCTTATACATATGAATGTGTCTCTTTAAGCATAGGTAGGTTTTCATTTCATATTAAACGATATTTTCTTCTTTTTGTAGTTAGCGTCCATAACTTATTACATATCACCACGATCACATCTCATCCAACACTTATAAAAATTGTTGTGGTATATTGAATTCATTTTAACAATTGTAAATCACTATGTAATATATTTCACGTTCATTCAGTCAAAATTGTGCTTCATCAGACTTTTTGCCTACCTAAATTAAGATCTTCAATGAAAATCAATTTTAACATTTTAATTATTGAGCAAGTCATCGCACATGTGATATGATCTTTGCTCCATGTCAAATTTCTATTTAATATGTTTTCCTCTAATGGCTTTAAATTTAAATTACATGTTTAGATAGGTAATTTTTTTATTTTTATGATTAGCAGAATATGGAATGGGTGGTGAGGTGTCCATGCAAGGAGACATTTATAGTTATGGGATATTGTTACTGGAGTTGTTTACTAGGAAGAAGCCAACAGATGACATGTTTCAAAGTGGACAAAGTCTTCATGGTTTCGCAAAAGCAACTTTACCTGAACGAGTTGCAAGCATTGTGGACCCATCCTTGTTGTTAGAAAGCACTAGCGAAATTATCAACATTGAAAGCAAGAATAATCGAGGGACTAAAGTGCAGAAGTATTTGGTTTCAGTGATAAGAATGGGAGTCGCATGTTCTTCGGAATCCCCTATTGAACGCATGAAGATTGGAGAAGTTGTCACTGAAATGCATCGCATAAGAGACCATATGAAGGTGTTAGATTCCATCTAGAGTGAGAATGGACCATCAGGATGGTGTATTGCACGGTCGTTTGTCACGAGTAGTAAAGTTTGTTTGTTTTTCTAACATATGCATAGTTACTTATTTTGTTGCAAAATTGTTTATGTTGTGTTACTATGTTCTTGTTGTGTGTTAGTTATAAAGGGATAATTCTTGTATAATCTGATGATATCAAATAAAGTATGAATGAAGTCTTACAACAGAGATGCTTGATTTGGTACGAGTGCTTTGTCGAGGTATTGAAGATTCCTGCTGAAGCATTGGTCCTCCGATTTTTTATTTTTATTTTTTTATATTGTCATCATTACAACTTTGAAGCCTGAACACAAACTTGGCATTTTCATTTTATGCATTATCATGTGAAATTATGTCATAGATCTTGTTTCATTCTTCGCATAAATACTTATTGCTTCTCACAATTATTGAATCAGACTGGCCTAATATTCAAGGTCGTCAATTGCAACATACAGAAGTGGTTGACATCCATAGCAAACTCTTTCTAGGAAGACCATGAGTTCTAAGAATATCACAGAGCACCTACACATCAATCAGTCACTTTAATATCTTTTACATCAATAATAACATTGTGCAGTCACCTTCCCTAGAAATGATTAGTGCATAAGTCTTTGAATCTCATAGATTTCTGTGAGAAATTTGGAAAAGGCTACTGTTGAAAATGTCAAAAGTTAAGATGTTTACGAGGAAAAACTGAATTTCCCTGCTCCAATCAACAGGGCCACTAACAACAAATGTTGCTTGAACTCTCTCAGAGAAAACATTGTATCTTGGTGTAAACTTCTTCAATGTATTATCCTCAGTAGATGAGCAATTACTTGCCCACACTTTATGTGCAGCTAGAGGGTCAATTTTTTCAAAGTACGAAGCACACTCATCATTGAATACAGCTAGATGAAATAACTTCTCTGAATACATGCATGGTTGAGACAGGATACAAAATAAGGAGTTTCGATGGACTCCAACATCTAAGTATAGGAAATTACCAAACCTAGGCAGTTGATTAACAACTTACTTGTATCCATACTCAGACATCACCTTCGCAGGCTGCCCTTTTCCAATAGCAATGAAAAGTTCATTCTCATACCTACATACAAAATATAGTCAATAGACAAATATGTCAGATGAAGGGAGCTTTAGAACATTCTATTGTCGGCCAGGACACTGAGAGTACAACATTAATTTCAGAGTTGCGTCAAATGAAGTTAATAGCACGAAAATTCTAAATGTCGAGGAAGTGGGCGAGGAAAACAGCGAGGAGGGGGGACCGTCCACCCCCGGGATGTGTGCCATCATTTTTCATGCACGCATCCCATGGGGATGGACGGTCCCCCCTCGTTGTTTTCCTCGCCCACTCCCTCGACAGGTAGAATCACTCTAGCTACAAAGATATACCAGTTCACCAGCTATTTGAAAGGTGAATGATCTTTTACCCATCTGCGTCAATCATAAATAACAAAGAAAACTATCATATTAAGCAATCAATATAACAGTAACTAAATTATAATCTTTTTAGGGCTTCTCAATAAAGTACCTGAGAAGGAAGAATGATTACTTGTAGGAAGAGACTTAATTAAGAGGCTCACTTAGATTCAGGAATGCCACCTCTTATTTGAAAATAGCAACTTAGATATTAGTCTATTGTGCATAAATCCAAATCTGACAAAGGTTAAGCTCTTCTCTTTGATCATGCATGACAAAATCTATTTTACAATTCACATGAGTGTTTTACTATTTATTAGTTTATTACTGGCTAGGACAAACATCAAATATGAATTTGAGATAAAAGATGGCTAGGATTGAAAGTCGGGAAGATGTTGAGGATTGAGATTCATTCACTTCTACAATGACATGTTTGTAAATATAAAACATGTAGAAAGACAAAGAAAATGAAAAATTGTGAAAAAAGTTAGTGGAATGTACACGTGACGAAAAGATAAAGTATTGTGTTTTCCTTTATTTCAAAATGAAAACTATCATAACTATTTACGTAGTTGTCAGATTTTGATAACATTGAAATGCAATTTTGAAGATCTTTTCAACAAAACCAATAATCAATACAAACACTTAAAATTTCAAAATATGTATTTTATTTTTAAAACATGCAAGTATTTTTAAGTTTTCATACCTAAGTATAATATTTTTCAAAGAAACAGATGAACTTTTTATTGAACATTCAAACGACGACTCCGGACATTCAATCAATTCTAATTTTAACCGAGTTTGACTCTAAACAAATTAGTATTCTAAAATATGATATTTTTATAGAACTGACTGAGGGCAATGGTGGGGATGGTGATGTGGGTGTCCAGTGTATGATAATTAACAGTAAAATAAATTAACATATGTGGAGTGCCAACGACACTGGTAATATATGCTAGTCTATATTACAAATCAAGATGATATTTGAGGTTGGAGATAAAAGTCGGCTAAGATTTACCCAAAAATAATAATCTAACGGATCACATAGAACTTAAAGCATCAAGAGTGGATGAGTTCAATTCTCATACCTAACATTCTGATATTTATTTATCTTAATATTTATCATGTTAAACTTTCATCTATTTATCATGTTAAATTTTTATGCTATAGAATTTTTTTTCTCAAAATTAAAATTGTCATAACTATCTACTCAATTGTCGGATTTTAGTAAACTTGATATTATTGGAATACATTTTTTAAGATTTTTTTTAAAGAAATCAATAATCAATAAAAAAACTTAAAGTTTTCAAAATATGCATTTAATGTCTCATGCATTTCACGACGTTGTTTTCAATATTAATCAATGTATGAGACGATCATCTAAAGAAGCACTCAACAAAGGCCATGAACTCCAAATTTTGAATTTTTTGGGAATTGGAGATAAAAGATGGCTGAGATTTATCCAAACATAAAGATCTAACGATGCTAGATAATTTCTCATATTTTCAATAACTCTTACACTTTTAATTTCTCTTAACACTCACTTACACTCTTTCATCTCACCCACTTTAAGTCTAGGCAACTAAGTTTCGCAGCCAAGTCTTGATTTTTTTTTATATTTCTACCCCTTCTATAGATGATGTTTGTGGTTGTGTTTTAAAGAGAATGAGTAAAAATTGTAAAAACACAAATACTTGGCCCAAAAATGACTATCAAACCTGATTGTCTAGACTTACTCCAATTAAAGATATATATCAACTGAACTATGTGCACATTTAAGCTAATCCTTCATTTTTATACTGCTTTCCCTTAAGAAAGATAAAGGCAAATTTAGCTAAACCTAACTTAATACCTATTTCGAATCTATACATCTCAAATATACCCTTTATGTAGTCATAATTCAATGAGGCTAACTCATGCGACTCGGTGAAGTTAACACTCTCCAACATGGATTTGATTAATGATTAGTTGATTGAAATTGTGGAAAGAATCTTTAAACATAAATTTTTCTATCGTTAAAGAGTTAAATATAATTCTAAAATTAATCTATTAAATCTAATGCTGGAGAGTACTAATATCACCGAGTCCTTTAAAGTTATCCTCGTTGTCTCAATGACTCCCTTTTTTATCAAAAAAATAAATAAAAAACCTGGACCCCACATTGAAACCTAGATTCATCGTCACCATGCGATCATGTCGAAATCGTATCTCGAAGTGGACCCCACTATGAATCTACCAAAGGCCTTTACACCAATTTATTGGTTGCCGAAGCTCAAAGGTCCAACCTTTATGCAAAATCTGAGCTGAATTTGCACAGTTTGGTTTTGCAAATTAGCAAATTTGATTTGTTAGAGAGAGAGAGAGATGGGTGGGTATCCATCTCAATGACTCCCTTTTTTATCAAAAAATTAAATAAAAAACCTGGACCCCACATTGAAACCTAGATTCATCGTCACCATGCGATCATGTCGAAATCGTATCTCGAAGTGGACCCCACTATGAATCTACCAAAGGCCTTTACACCAATTTATTGGTTGCCGAAGCTCAAAGGTCCAACCTTTATGCAAAATCTGAGCTGAATTTGCACAGTTTGGTTTTGCAAATTAGCAAATTTGATTTGTTAGAGAGAGAGAGAGATGGGTGGGTATCCTCCGCCTTTGGACATAGAAGGGAAGGTGCAGAGGAGGGGTGGTGATAATATGGTGCACCCAGAGTTGTTTGGGCAGCAGCCGCCGTGGCTGAATTCGCAATTTCATCAAGATTTTCGGCCATTTAAGAAGTGGTTTCCATGGTTGGTGCCTTCGTTTGTTGTGGCGAATGTGGTTCTGTTCTTAATCACCACGTACATTAACAATTGTCCCAAGATTCGGGGTCGTCTTGTATTGCTGGGTTTCAGCCATTTCAGGGGAATCCCCTATTGAGTCCTTCTCCTACGTGAGTTCTTCTTATCTTTCTTTTTATTTTCTTTTTTTTTAATGAAAAAAGTGAGTATTTTTTTTATTTTGTTATTTTTTTCTCTGTAATTGATGCTTATGAATTTGGGTTATTTGATAGTTTATTTAGTTAGTGTTTTATGTAACTATTTTTCAGTCATTGAGGGTGTGTTTGGTTGCATGAAATCTTATGCCACAGGAATTCACGAGGGATCCTACATTTTAGGTTAAATTGATCTATCACTCAACATTCACCGTTTGATTTTGTGTTCAATTGTGGGAATGGAAGTCCCATGAACATGGAAATTTCACTCCTTGGCCCACAAGGCATGTGATTTTTATGTTCATGGGACTTCCATTTTCATCGTTAATCACAAAATCAAACGGTGGATGTGGAGTCTCATGTTCATGAGACTTCAATTTCCACCATTGATCACAAAATCAAATGGTGGATGTGGAGGTATACTTTAAATTAGCCTAAAATATAGGGTCCCCTCATAAATTTCCATGGCATAGGATTTCATGCAACCAAACACACCTGAGTGTTTGAGGTTGGCTTATTTTGAATGATTTTTACATGGTAAGTTCAGTTTTGTTTAGTTTTGTTTATTGAGTGAGCTTAAGAAGGTTTGATTCTGTTGGGTTACTCCTCCTGTGAAGTTGCTTGGATGGGTGGAATAGAATGTTGCATTTATTGTTTTGATGATCATAGTTGGTATCAGTAAAAAATTGGGTAGGTTTGGTTGTTATTGCTGACCACTAAAGCTTATTGGGCACTATTCTTTAGCGTTGCTACGGAAAAACAAAAAACTTTCCTATTAAATGGTTCAACACATTGGAGTTTTTAGAAGGAGTTTTTAGAAGAGTATGTTGAAATTTGATGCTAGAAAATACAAAATGAATCTAGACGATTGTGTGACGTAAATTATAAAATTGCCTATCCAGTGGAAGATGATGCATTTGAGACTGGAGCTATCGAGTAGATCTAATCTATAGATGATGTTTACCCTCTTCTTCGGAGAAGACAAGACATAAGCAATTTGTCGTATGTTTGGCTGTTGGTGGGTGAAGCTTCTTCTTGTGTTCATTTGATCTTCTGATAGCAATGTGGGTCTTTACGTATTAAAAAGTTTCTATTGTTAAATACTTCAAACCTAGGGAGAAAATGGAATGAAATGGATTTTGTAAATTGTACCAAGTTGAAGAGCTTCCAAGTGCATAATTCTAACATGCATTGATTAGCACTTTATTTTGCCGTGTGCTCCCCTAACTCATGGAGCCTTTATTTAGATCTTTTTTGGCAGCCTCCAACCCAATGGTAAAATTCAACATGACCAGAACAGAATACATGTATTTGTGATCAACACCGCAGGTCTCTTCTTTAAATTACATTACTTATCCGCAAAATAAAATATTTTATTTCCTCTTTGAACGGAAGAATGTTAAGAGTTATAATTGTCCCACTTATTGCAACATGCTTTTCCATGTTAAAGAAGGAATTATGTCAAAATAACTGCTATATGTTGTGTACCTACAGGCTTGAAAAGATGGGAGCTCTAGATGTGCTTGACTAAAGTAGCTCTTAAACATCAGGGATGGCGCCTTATCAGTTGCATTTGGTTACATGCAGGGGGTTTCCATGTCCTTGCCAATATGTTGAGCCTCGTATCTATTGGGATTCGGCTTGAGCAAGAATTTGGGTTTGGTATGTGCACTTTAGCTGAAGTAAATTTTGATTTTGTTCAGTATAGACACAGTTTTTTTTATTTATGATTGGAAAAACTCAATAATCCACTAGGTTTTGAGTCTGAATCCTGTACTTTAAAATTGTGCATAGTTATTTGGGCCTACATTCGTGACACTGATTAGTTTTGGTTTGGAGGGTTCCCCTCACCCTAATAAATGCCATGAGTACATAGATTAAGGACATGATGATTCAAGAAAACACTTGCAGATGTAAACATTAGAGGGAATTTCGATTTGAGATATAAATATCTCATTAACTTGTAAACTCGAATCTTTGACTCCGGCTAGATTTTTAGTTTATGAAGTTATATTGTTTTTTAAGGTTATATATGATGTTGTTACCAACTAATTTTTACACATTTGAAGATGGCTTTTCATGACTTCATTACTCTGTGGCAATGACATGGAAACAGATGTTGGTGCCGGACATGTTGACAAGTTCTGGACCTGCCAACTTCTGCAAGCATTATATACATTCAATCAGAACGTCATCATGTTCTGAGACATAGGATACAATGGAAACATTTGGAGTGTACTTGTATAAATTTGTTGATTCTATTTTCAGTTTTCTTGTTTTGATGTTCGATCATCCAGTTACGTTACTACCTAACTTGGGACAAAATTTCGTGGATGTTGAAACCTCTTGTTGCAGTCATCCCAGACCCCAACCGAACTGATATTGACGTGCCAAGGCAGTGGGAGATCTCAAATATATCCGCTTGTGATGACCGGATCAGGCAGCTGTCTACGCAGTTATGTAGTTGAAATAGGCAAACACATTGAGTATGTTTATAGAAAACAAAATCGTATCTCACCATTATTATTGTTAGTTATATGCATGGGCGCGTGCAATGTGATACCTTTTTTAGTCTGGCTTACTCTGTGTGGCTAATGGTACTTCTTATATGAAAGGAGATCCTTAACCCTCAAACATCATCTTATTATTTCAAACATGGCTTAAAGTATCTGGCCTACTCTGTTTCTTTCTAATTGTAGTTCTGACATGAAAGGAGGTCCTTAGCCCTCACATCATCTTATTATTCCAAACATGGCTGAATATATCGGGATGTCCCAATTTTTATCCTTTTTTCAAGTGAACATCGTGATATCTCCGAGATGTCCCAGTAATTGATGAAATGTTGCAGATATCACGGTGTTTATCTTTTTTCAGGGGTGGAAATATAATATTCCGTTATTTTCAACATTGATTCCAAAAGAACAATTTATGCCACCCATCTTCACACTCTTGTAGATAGTGTCATTATATTTATATTCTTAATATTTGCAATCGAGTGTTTCATCTGAGGATGATTTCATATGTAAATAGCTAGGGGTGCGGAGACGAACATCTTAGTATTTATCCTAGAATTTGAATAATGTTCAAATTTGGTGAAGAGGTTGGATTTTATATGTTAATTTATGTTTTAATTGTCTCTATGATCTCTGACCCAATCATGGCAAACTTTGGCAGGTTTACTGTTGGATTGATCATACTCTTCCAAGGGGCTAATGCAAATGAGCATTGTTCGTGGTGCCATTACTTGGGCTGCATCCCTACCTCTAAATGGAATTGCAAGCCAGCAGAACCCATGTATTGCATGGTAATTAAATCTCCGCGTCTTTCTATGTTCGGATTCCAAATTAGAAATTTCATCTAAATATACAAACGAAGATTTGCACAAGACCAAATGGAGGATTAGTGTACTCCTCGTCATTACGATGCATGTGTCGTAGGAATGATATGATGTATTGGCCACTCATATAATCAGATAATAGCCTTCTCTGACAGTTTGCTTGAACTCAACCTCTTGTTGCAGTCATCCCAGACCCCAACCGAACTGATATTGACGTGCCAAGGCAGTGGGAGATCTCAAATATATCCGCTTGTGATGACCGGATCAGGCAGCTGTCTAAGCAGTTATGTAGTTGAAATCACCATGCGATCATGTCAAAATCGTATCTCGAAGTGGACCCCACTATGAATCTACCAAAAGCCTTTACACCAATTTATTGGTTCCCTAAGCTCAAAGGTCCAACCTTTATGCAAAATCTGAGCTGAATTTGCATAGTTTTTTTGTTGCAAATTAGCAAATTTGATTTGTTAGAGAGAGAGAGAGATGGGTGGGTACCCTCCGCCTTTGGACATAGAAGGAAGGGAAGGTGCAGAGGAGGGGTAGTGATAATATGGTGCACCCAGAGTTGTCTGGGCAGCAGCCGCCACGGCGGAATTCGCAATTTCATCAAGATTTTCGGCCATTTAAGAAGTGGTTTCCATGGTTGGTGCCTTCGTTTGTTGTGGCAAATGTGGTTCTGTTCTTAATCACCATGTACATTAACAATTGTCCCAAGATTCGGGGTGGGTCGTCTTGTATTGCTGGGTTTCTTGGGAGGTTCTCTTTTCAGCCATTTCAGGGGAATCCCCTATTGAGTCCTTCTTCTCCTACGTGAGTTCTTATCCAATTTTCCCTCTGTAATTGATGCTTATGGTGATCATGATGGATGAGTTGGGTTATTTGATAGTTTATTTAGTTGGTGTTTTATGTAACTATTTTTCAGTCATTGTGGAACGGTTTCATGAATTGAGTGTCTGGGGTTGGCTTATTTTGAATGATTTTTACATGGTAAGTTTTGTTTTGTTTATTGAGTGAGTTTATGATCTTAGGGAGATTGTGTGTAAATGCATAGGAGTGTTTCATCTGAGGATGATTTCATATATAAATAGCTAGGGGTGCGGAGACAAACATCAGGGATGGTGCCTTATCAGTTGCATTTGGTTACATGCAGGGGGTTTCCATGTCCTTGCCAATATGTTGAGCCTCGTATCTATTGGGATTCGGCTTGAGCAAGAATTTGGGTTTGGTATGTGCACTTTAGCTGAAGTAAATTTAGATTTTGTTCAATATAGACACAGTTTTTTATTTATGATTGGAAAAACTCAATAATCCACTAGGTTTGAGTCTGAATCCTGTACTTTAAAATTGTGCATAGTTATTTTGGCCTACATTCACGACACTGATTAGTTTTGGTTTGGAGGGTTCCCCTCACCCTAATAAATGTCATGAGTACATAGATTAAGGACATAATGATTCAAGAAAACACTTGCAGATGTAAACATTAGAGGGAATTTCAATTTGAGATATAAATATCTCATTAACTTGTAAACTCGGATCTTTGACTCCGGCTAGATTTTTAGTTTATGAGATTTAATAAAGTTATATTGTTTTCTAAGGTCATATATGATGTTGTTACCAACTATTTTTTACACATTTGAAGATGGCTTTTCATGACTTCATTACTCTGTGGTAATGACATGGAAACAGATGTTGGTGCCGGACATGTTGACAAGTTCTGGACCTGCCAACTTCTGCAAGCATTATATACATTCAATCAGAACGTCATCATGTTCTGAGACATAGGATACAATGGAAATATGGTGTCAGATGGCTAGTCTAACATTTGGAGTGTACTTATTGTATAAATTTGTTGATTATATTTTCAGTTTTCTTGTTTTGATGTTCGATCATCCAGTTACCTTACTACCTAACTTGGGACAAAATCTCGTGGATGTTGAAACCTGGTAATTTTGTCGGGCCTCCGTGTTCAACACTCGCTTCTGTGTCAAGCTCTGGAAATCTGTTACAGCATTAGTTATTCAACATTTGTTTCTGTCAAACTTCAGAAATGTGATACATGAGTTATCAAATTAATGTTGCTACACTTCTATCTAGATCCATGAAGACATTTTCTGATTATATCATTATCTTAGACATTGGAGGTTTTTGATTTATCTAGCTGCAGCTTTTGCCAATAAGTTCTGTTTCTTGTATTTTAAAACTCTTATTGTTTCCTGATTTATTCCCGTACAGTGTGAATTGGTTCTTTGGACGTCATCTCTGGCTTTGGAGGGAGTTTGATGTCAGCGCTTTATATCCAATCAAGTATTTCTGTCGGTGCATGGGGTGCCCTCTTTGGGTTATTTGGAGGCATGCTTTCACAACTCATTACTAATTGAACAACCTATGCAAACAAGGTAACTTTCAAATGCTTTAACAGAGGGGAAATTCTAAATGGCGAGGGAACCAGCGAGGGAGGGGGGTGAAGCCGTTCATCCCCCTCGAGATGCGTGAAAGCGCGTATCTCGCGGCGATTTCATGCATCTCGAGGGGGGTGAACGGCTTCACCCCCTCCCTCGCTGGTTTCCTCACCCCTTCCCTCGCTGTTTAGACAAACCCCAGATAGAACATTTGCTCTTTGTCAGCTCTTAATTTTTTGGGGCCTAGTGGTTTGACAATTCGAACATTGAGTTGTTCAGGTGGCAGCATTATTGACTCTCGTGTTCATCATCATTGTCAACTTAGCAGTGGGCATCCTCCCCCATGTTGACAACTTTGCACGCATAGGACGATTTATTTCAGGCTTTCTTCTTAGCTTTGTTTTTCTTATTTGCCATTAGTTAGGCTGGATATGAGTTAGCCAAAGAACTTTGCCTCCTGGATATATGCTTCAACAGCTACGTCTCAGCACAAGATGTATCAGTATGTACTGTGCGTTGTTGCCCTGATCCTTCGAATAGTCGGGTCAGTATTGAATCTCATTTTCTTGTTTTGAAGTACTGGCTTTAACACCATTCGTATTAAATTGATTGGTGACCTTTTCGGCCTTATGAACCAGTCCTCAGACGATACCATCTAAGATTTTAGACTTATTATTGTTAGTTATATGCATGGGCGCGTGCAATGTGATACCTTTTTTAGTCTGGCTTACTCTGTGTGGCTAATGGTACTTCTTATATGAAAGGAGGCCTTAGCCCTCAAACATCATCTTATTATTCCAAACATGGCTGAATATATCGGGATGTCCCAATTTTTATCCTTTTTTCAAGTGAACATCGTGATATCTCCGAGATGTCCCAGTAATTGATGAAATGTTGCAGATATCACGGTGTTTATCTTTTTTTCAGGGGTGGAAATATAATATTCCGTTATTTTCAACATTGATTCCAAAAGAACAAATTATGCCACCCATCTTCACACTCTTGTAGATAGTGTCATTATATTTATATTCTTAATATTTGCAATCGAGTGTTTCATCTGAGGATGATTTCATATATAAATAGCTCCCGGGTGCGGAGACAAACATCTTAGTATTTATCCTAGAATTTGAATAATGTTCAATTTTGGTGAAGAGGTTGGATTTTATATGTTTTAATTGTCTCTATGATCTCTGACCCAATCATGGCATACTTTGGCAGGTTTACTGTTGGATTGATCATGCTCTTCCGAGGGGCTAATGCAAATGAGCATTGTTCGTGGTGCCATTACTTGGGCTGCATCCCTACTTCTAAATGGAATTGCAAGTCAGCAGAACCCATGTATTGCATGGTAATTAAATCTCCGCATCTTTCTATGTTCGGATTCCAAATTAGAAATTTCATCTAAATATACAAAAGAAGATTTGCACAAGACCAAATGGAGGATTAGTGTACTCCTTGTCATTACGATGCATGTGTCGTAGGAATGATATGATGTATTGGCCACTCATATAATCAGATAATAGCCTTCTCTGACAGTTTGCTTGAACTCAAACCTCTTGTTACTGTCATCCCAGACCCCAACCGAACTGATATTGACGTGCCAAGGCAGTGGGAGATCTCAAATATATCCGCTTGTGAATGCACCCGATGACCGGATCAGGCAGCTGTCGACGCAGTTATGTAGTTGAAATAGGCAAACATATTGAGTATGTTTATAGAAAACAATTGTCACCAGCAAAACTTTTGTTTATTTATTTTATCTTAAATTGTTTTTGAGAAGGGCATCAGTTGATTGGTTGCTTAGATAGGTGTTATCAACGTTTCCAATTATCTCAAGATCAAAGAGGAGTATAAAGAAGTCTCAGCTCTTAAACATTGGAGGTAGGAGTTAGGACAATATATTTCAGATTTAACAATGATGGATTGAATAAAGCTCTGCTTTCAATGATGGATTGAATAAAGCTCTTTCCTCTCTACATAGCTCATACTTGAAATCCAATATCTATTTGATGGATTTCTTCCTGTTCCTGTGAAGAACAAGCCATTTTTACCTTACCTCACCTCTGATTTTCAAACTTCCTTTTTGGTAGTGAGTGGGTTACAGATGCCAGAACCTATGTCGGAAAGATCAAAGATTTGTTTGTGCTTTTTTTTTTTTTTATATTAATTTGGGCCGAGGGATTTACCCTTTCAATTTACGTCATAGTCCGCTCATTGGTTGACAAGCAACATACCCATGAACAGTTTAGGAAGCTACACCAATATGACAAAGGAAGTTGTTGTCGTCTGTAATATTTGTATTGTCCAAGTTCAAATCTGAGCTCCAGTATCTTCTTTGTACCTTGAGATGCTTGACAGGTTGTTAACTCAAATTAATCTCCAAGTTTTGTTCTTGCAGGTCAGGTTCTCTGTTTTGGAAGATTGTTTTTCCTTGGTGGAGAAGTTCAAAGCTGCAATTAAAGATAACTATTACGGGAGAAACAAGTTCGATGTCAGCTGAAAGCTGAGCAGGTATCTTTCTTCTTCTTGTGTAGATGTAGTAAATGATTGAGTATCTAATATAATTAAGACATGAAACTCCAGTATCTAATATAATTAAGACATGAATTCTATTATGTGGTGGAGGATGAACTGCAATTTCATTGTTGAATTGGTTTACAGGTGAAGAATTTGTGCAAACTTTTCAAGGCTACTACTGCCTAGTCACAAAAACTGAAGCTAGTTGATCGACCTATCAGAAAAGATCTTCACTCAGATTGGGACAGGGATAGGAGGCAAGACCGGGATAGAGAAAGGGAAAGAGATAGGAAGCCAGACAAGGATAGAGGAAGGGACACGGATAGGAGGCAAGACCGGGATAGAAGAAGGGACACGGATAGGAGGCAAGACCGGGATAGAGGGAGGTGCCCTTCATTTTGTGGGCAGCAGGAACGTCAATATGCAGAACCTACTAGAGCCTATGAAAGAGAGGCTAATTCGTCAGCTCTGCTTCCACCTCCGCTACTACCTGCACCCCTGCCTCAACCATTATATGCTTATGAGAGAACACTAGACATGGACTATTATAGGAGGGATTCACAACTTAAACATCTTGCAGAATTGGATCATGATCAGAGGGATTTGCAACTTGAGCATCATGATCGCTGCCTCGCAAAATTGGATCATGATCGCCACATAGCAGACTTGGAGCTGAAAAGCTGAGAAGTTGTTGCTTACCATGATCCCTACGCATACAAGGAACCACTACCATTGGGTCATCCAGCAAGTTACCAACCACCTCCATTGGATCATGACCTACTGCTGTATCCATTGGGTCCTCCAGCAAGCTGTCGCCCACCTCCATTGCACTGGTACTAGAGTTTAGTTTGCTGAATTGGAAAACCGCATAGTTGTGATATCCCCCAGCATTACAGGCTTCGAGTAGTTTCCTTCATGTATGCTGAACTTGGAAGTTGGCACACAGGCTATCATATGCCCCAGTTTGTCTGGCCTGATTAATGACTCCAGCTGAGTTTCTTAACTATTTGGAAAGAGACAGACCAGATTAACAATTGACAAATTTGTGTTGCTGAAACGCATAATTTGCTTCTGCATTTACTTGCTCAGAAACCCTGGCTTTTTTCTAGTTTATAATGTGATTTATCAGTTACTAGGTGAGATGTTACAGATTTTTATGTCTGTTTTAGAAGGAAAATTTTTATGTCTGCACATTCTTTTATTTGAGATGTTCAATTGGAGAGTACAGTTATCAGAAGAAAGGAAAGGATGGGAATGTTAGATGCTAAACTAAAAAAAAAAAAAATTTGCCATCATGTGATCCACCAAAGCCCTAACATTAGAGAAAAATCTTAGTCAAACCTTCTAGCACCACCAAAGCTAGGTCAAAATGGGAATCCCAACATAAAAACAAGAGATAAGTATAAAAAAATTGAGTTAATCAGTATAAATTAGGACCACACATATCTTTGTGTCATGATATAATTAAAATGCAACATTAGATACACAAGAAATCCTGTTCAAATTTGTCTAATATATATGGCGTGGCAGTGTTTTGACTTTTGAAGGTAAAAAAACCCTATGATTTATAACCCTGGAACAGAGCACAGTGCATGTATGAAGGTAGGAATCAAAGAAGAAAAATAAAACTGAATGGTATCTACACATAAATAATATTTATATTCAATTTAGTCATACATGTCAGTCAAAACCTACAACATCTAATTAGAGACGTGTTCATAACTCTGATCTTATTTCATAACGATCACAATTAATCACGTCTAATCAAATACTACTTACTTATAATTCAACAGTCTATAACGTATAACAACACATGATGTATATAGTTCCACTTAAGAGATTTATCTAACATATCAAACCAAGTCAAATAGGCTATTATAGTAACTGGATTAGGCCCTTTTTGTCTCAGTTTCGATCATCTTTTTGTACTGACTTCTCTTTCACTTGGCTTACAAGGTCATATGATCCAATCTTGCGTGTATCAATCATTTCCTTGTCATTACTTTTTAAATGAAGGGTTAGTTTAACAAAAATCGATTCCTTTATCTTGACGCATGCTTTGTCGTGAACCCAAATGGGGTTATCGGATTGGCTCATAACCCCTACTTGGGTATTCTTAATTATATGACAGGGAGAGTCAAAACTTGGAAAGGAAAACTCTACAATATTCTTTAAGCGGTTTTATAGAGACAATTTAAAAGACTTTGTATTTTGGGATATGGTGTAATCACCCATCCCTTTCGAGTGGGGTGTAACCACCCACCCCCTCGCCCCTTTTCTCGTCATTTAGAATTTTCCTTACATATATACATGTGCCCACATAAAGAGGTATTTTTTTTTTTTTTTTTTTGATAGTGTGCCCACATTAAATAAAGAATTTTTGTTTCCTCGCTCAAATTTGATTTGAAACAGTTACAAAAATTATATTTATATGAAAATCAATAAATTACACAACTAAAGGATCTTGACTTTATAAGTTTTACAAAATTAGTAGCCTTCTAATTTATTTGAAATTTGAGTTTATTTAATCACCAAAACAAACAACCAATCTAAACTTGTTCATAAAAAATTATATTACAAATTCTCACCTAGTTAGTGGGGTTTATCCAAGCTTAATTTAGAAAAATTTTAAATTTGTAGGTTATAAAAAATTAAAGTTAATCAATGACTTCTTCTTTTTTTTTTTTAATTTCATCATGATTCGTATATTTAGATCAGGGTGGGAAGGGTTAAAGGATACTAAAAAAAAAATCTCATTAATTCAAAATCTTGGGACACATGGCGCACATTCAATGGTTTTGTTTTGGACACAACAAAGTCGTCCACTCCTATCATGTCCACCAAAAGCCTGTTGGATACTGAATGGTATGATAGTAACCATAGTTCTTGAATATGGTGGAAGGCCCCAATTCTGGATGGTCCCACTTTTAAAAAAAATGTGTTTAAAGAGGGAGGATAAAAGTGTAATTTTGCTCCTTAGGCAACAAATCAGGCAACTGGGCTCAGGCCAGCAAGAATTACTCGGTGGAAGGGTTTGTCTAATTGGTGAGAAAACGAGCGAGGGAGGGGGGTGCAACCCTCCATCCCCTCGAGATGTGTGCCCTCGCGTATTTCGAGGGGGATGGAGGATTGCACCCAGGGGCGGATTCAGGATTGCAGACAAAGGGGGGCAAAAAATTATAGATAATTTAATTCTTAAAAAAAATAGATAAATATTATTAAAATAGAGTTTTAAAAGTATTACAAGAGAAACATACATAATGAGTCAATGTAGACGCACAGTAGATTTAGGTAAAAGCTCTCTACGGGTTCTCATGTTCTGGTAATGCTGCATAATCACCTCGTCATCGATGTCATTAAATATATCTTTCTCAACGTATGTAATCAAACTATTTGTCATCTATTGATCTCCCATTCGATTACGTAATCGATTCTTGATAATCTTCATAGTAGAAAAGGCTATCTCAACACTTGCAATTGCAACTGGTAATATTAAGGCTAAAATAATAAACCTATAGATCAAATGATACAAAATGTTTTTTTTTTGTCCTTACCATCTTCTCAGCAAGATTGTTAATTTCTGTCAAATTCAAGAACTCGCTATTCGACCTTACATCAATGATAAATGTCTCCAACTGATTATCAAGAGCATCAAGTTGTACTTCTGATAAATAATTTGGATAAAACTGAGCAAAACGAATCAATTTTTCCTTATCAAAATTCGAGAAGGAATCATTTGGACTCAGGCATGAAAGACATAAAAGCAATTCAGTATTCACTTCATTGAAACGGTTGTTGAGCTCTTGAAGTTGCAAATCAATAACAACGTTAAATAATTGAACCCGATAACGATGCATGTTTGTCACCTTTTCAACATTACGTCGTGACCGTCCCCGAGCAACATAAAATTCATCAAGGTTAGACATTTCTGTAGCATGTTTGCTACAAAATAAGGAAACTTCATCTAGCAAATTGTTCCATCCATCATCTCGCATCAACTGTAAGCGTTTCTTAGCTACTATGACCAAACTCATGACATTCACAATATCTTGGTCATTTCTTTGCAATGCTTGTGACAATTCATTCGTGATTCCTAATGTATTTTTCATCAAATGAAGTCCAAATGCAATATCAAAAGATAGTAGTGAATCTAATAAAGTGCACGCTTCAACTCTTTGCTCAGCATATTTTGAGGTCTCCTTAATGCACTCGAGCACATCGATGATATAATTGATCAACTTAATCAAGCTTATCAAAGTATTATAATGTAAGCCCCAACGTGTATCTCCGGCTCTTTTAAGAGTTGATTGTTGATTTTGGCCACTTCCACTTGCAAGTTCACCACTTTCAAGTGTTTTTAGAGTGTTAATAGATTGTGCTTCTAAAAGAATATCATGACGCTTACATGAGCCACCAACCACATTCACAACACTCGTGACCAAAGAGAATAATAAAACAATGGAATCATCATTATTTGCAATGGCAATAAGTGCTAATTGAAGTTGATGTGCAAAACAGTGAATATAGAATGCACTTCCATTCTCATTTAAGATTAATGCTTTAAGACCGTTGAATTCACCTTGCATATTTCTTGCCCCATCATACCCTTAGCCACGTAGTCTTGAAATGCTTAACTTATGCTTTGAAAATAAAGCGTCAATTGATGCCTTTAGGGATAGAGCAGAAGTGTCAGAAACGTGTACAATACCTAAAAGTCTCTCAATCACATGCCCGTATTTGTCCACATAACGGATCACGGAAGCCATTTGCTCTTTAATTGATATATCACGAGCTTCATCAACTAATATGGAAAACAAAGAATCTCCAAGGCCTTGAATGATAACATTTATGGTTTCGGTTGCACAAGCATTTACAATATCTTTTTGAATTTTCGGTGCTATTAATTTAAGATTCCCAGGACATTTATCCAAAGTTACCCTTTTGATGTCTTTACTGTGGTCACCAAGAAAATGTAACATTTCCAAGAAATTCCCTCGGTTGTTTGAATCACAAGATTCATCATGACCACGGAAAGCTAATCTTTGTCAGAGTAAGAATCGAATACAAACGACAGAAGCATTTAGACGAACCTTGTAATCACTTCGAGCTTCATTTGTTTGCTTATTCACAACAGTTCGAAGATGTTGTTGTTGATTCATTAAAGCTTCACAATTACTCCAAGCTTGATTGTGATCACTGTTAGACCCTCCAACATGTGTTTGTAACTTATCATTTTTCTTCCAATTGGTAAATCCTTAAACGACAAAAACATCACAAGTACCCACATGCTCTTTACTCTCAGATCTGAAATGGTAGCAACACAAGCAGTATGCAGCCTCTTTCTCTATGCTATATTCTAACCATGTAGGAAATTCATCAAACCAATAAGGATTGAAACGCCGTAAGACTTTTCTTTGCAAAGTTTGCTTAAAATTATGTGTCTGAGGTTGGCAAGGACCTTTTTGCAAGTATGTTCTTCGAATTTCATCCCTTATGTTGGGATGATACTCATTGATTGGCTTACGTAATCCAGGATCTGCTAGAAGAGTTTCTGGATCAAACTCAGTCTCAATACAACTCCTTTTGGAACTAGGAAGTTCCTTATCAGACCTATCAGTGACAGCCCGAGCAGTAGAACTAGAACTCACATCATTTATTCTTTTAAAGTATCTATCCATTACTCGTAAGCACAAGTGCACAACTATTTAACTACACAAATACAACAGATAGTCCCAATATTCATATTAAAAAATGCTATCACAGGTTTTCAAATTATCAAATTTGTAATGTAAATAAATAATTAACACATGAAAGAGAAAAAACCTCACCAAATACCAATAACTTGAGATAATAGCCTTTTCAGCAGATGAAATTAAATACCCACTTAAGCTTCAATGATCAAATACCCACTTTATTAAAGCCTAAAAAATAAACAAATTAAATTAAATTAAATATCAAATATAAAACTCTCCTTTACAAATAAAGATAATAAATCAGATACTTAGACAAACATAAAATACCCCATCAAAACTTAAACAAATATAAAACTCATCCAAAACTTAAACAACTAAATAAATACTCACAAATCTAAACATAAAGGTGATTAATAAAGTATGAATTTTTTTTATTAAAAAAAACTTAAATTGATCAATAATTACAGTAAAATAATTTTGATATCTTTTCATATCTCTCTTATTTTTTCAACCAATGCAATAAAATAAATTGATTGATTTATTGTCTCTCTCCTTTTTTTATCAAATACCCAAATGGTGGCTTAAAACCAGTTTTCATCCTGATATCTGAAATGATAAGAGGAGAAGATGTGAATTCTTTATTCTCTCTTCTCTTTTCATATCTCTATCTTCTCTTCTCTTTTCATATCTCTATTTTCTTATTGACTTCTATCACTGAGAGTGAGAAACACTGAAAATTAGGGAGATCGACTTCATCAGAAGAGAGATCGAGTTCATTAGAAGATCACTGATCGATCTCCATAAGAAGAGAGTTCACAAAAGATCTCCATCAGAGTTCAACACTGATGGAGAAGAGAGTTCACAGAGATCTCCATCTGAGTTCAACATTGATCGATCTCCATCAGAGTTCATCAGAGATCGATCTCCATCAGAGTTCATCACTGATCGATCTCCATCAGAAGATCACTTATCGATCTCCATCAGAAGAGAGTTCACAGAGATCTCCATCAGAGCTCATCAAAAGAGAGATCGATCTCCATCAGAGTTCATCAAAGCTCATCAGAAGAGATATCGATCTCCATCAGAAGAGATCGATCAGAATAGTTCATCAGAGATCGATCTCCATCAAAAGAGAGATCGAGTTCATCAGAGTTCAACACTGATCTCTCCATGTGATCTCTGTTCGATCTCTCTCTCTGATCTCTGTCCGATCTCTCTTTGAAATCTTTCTCCATCTCTCTCTCGAGTTTCTGATCTGTATCTAGGTTTTTGATTCATCAGAGAGAGAGAGAGATCCAAGGTAAGAACTACTGATCTCTATCTAGGTTTCTGATATCTATCTAGGTTTTTTCTGATCTCTTACTAAGAAGGGAGTGTTGGAGAACAATCAGAGAGATCGAGTTTGATGAAGGAAGATTGAGCTCGGTTTCATCAAAGAGAGATCGAGTTTCTGATCTCTCCCTGTGATCTCTCTCTGATCTCTCTTTGAGATCTTTCTCTATCTTTTTCTCTGATCTCTCTGAGATATTTATCCATCTCTCTCTCTCTGATCTCTCTCTCGAGTTTCTGATATAGGTTTTTGATTTATCAGAAAAATCCAAGGTAAGAAGAGATGTTAAGATTAAAGGTGATTTTGTTGTTCAATTGTCCTGTTGATTTCATTTAGAACCTATAATCAAACAAACTCACCTTGTTTCACAGGGATGGAGAAGAAGACATTGTTGAGGACTGAAGGCGTGGAGGTGGAGATTAGAAGCGACAACTCAATTGTTTTTGTTTTTTTCAATTGTAATCTGTAATTAGGGATTGTAATTACGATATGTGATCTGTAATTGCGATTCTTGTTTTTATAAGAGGGGCAAAATAAAATTTATAAGGGAGGCAAGATTGAAGTTTTATATACTTTGGTAGATTTTTTTCAAAAACCTAAGGGGGTCAATTACTCAAGCTGTAGATTCACCTCTGGTTGCACCCCCCTCCCTCGCCGATTTCCTTGCCAATTAGAATTACCCATGGTGGAAAGAGACCCTTCCCTCAAAAAGCAAAAACCCATCTATATCAACTCCTCAAAGCTTTTCATGAAGAAAGAACATTTCTTATCGTTTGTCGAGGAAATCAGCGAGGGAGGGATTTTACAATTCATTCATCTCGAGATTTGTGTTGATATGCATTTTGAGAGTGAAGGGCATACATCTCGAGTGGGATGAGCTATCACACCCTCCCCCTCGCCCTTTTTCTCTGACACCTAAAAATTCTAAATGGCGAGGAAAGGGAAGATAAAAACGGGTGAAGGAATGGGTTTTACCACTTATCCCCTTCGAGATACGTAGATTGCAAGTGCGCATCTGGCAGAGGATGAGCGTCACACCACCCCCTCACCATTTAGAATTTTCCAGAAATTATATCCAAAATCAGATAAACTACAAACAAATAAAAAATATTCCAATCTCAAAACTGAAATCCATTGATCCATTGAATTGAAAATTGGACCAAATTTTCTGTACTTTGTACAAGTTCCAAAACTGATGATGTAAAGATGGGGGAGGTGGGGCCATGGGATACGCTGCCTGAGGCAAAAAGTACGCTAGTTGAGGTGTTAAAATAAGTTACAAAGGACAAATGCTCTGCTATGGTTTCAATGATGGATGGAATAAATATCTGTCCTCTACACATTTCGGGGGTTTCGAGACCTCGCGAGTTGGATATTTTTTATTTAATATATAATGCTTTGGGGTTTGGTGAGAGCATTTCGAGGAAAAAATAAACCTTTCATGTGACGGATTTACATACATTCACTGTTCCTCCGTTAGAGACTGATAAAAAAAAATCAGAAATTCTAAATGGCGAGGAAATCAGCGAGAGAGAGGGTGTGACCGCTCATATCCCTCGAAATACACGCCTACATCCTTGAGATATATAAAAGTGTAAATCTCAAAGAAGATGAGTGATAACACCTCCTCCTCGCTGTTTTCCTCAACAGTTAGACTCGCTCCTTGTAGAAATTCTGATGCATTGTTTTCCCATTAAACAAATGGTTGTTGCCATGTTTTTCTTTAATGTTAAACAAATAGTTGCATTGATGGCTGCATCATCAATGTGTCCTTTTCCCATTAAACAAATGGTTGCAATCATTAGTTGGGGGATTCAGAGCCACTCGTAACTAACGATATTGCGTCCACCAAATAAACCATTTCCTTTTTATATTATGACACAGAGATATTATGGCACCATTGTCAAGATTTAGATAAGAAGAAGAACAAAAAGAGACTCTATTCTTCTTCGCGTCCAGTTCCAAACCCTTTGTTAAAAACTATGAAATGAAAATAAAAAAAAATTCAAATCCATGAATCTGAACCGTTCAACAGATCTAACGGTTCAGATTTGTGTACAGTACCGTATAAGCCCCCCCGGATCCCTATAAGTAATGGGCAACCTCTCTTTGCTGGCTTACGCCGCTCACTCAACCCCTCTCCTCCTTTTATTTTCCTTGTGTTTCAAAAATGGCCTATGGTCTGTTCATCTGTTTGCTCTCACTGTTCTCCTTCCCCTCATTCATCCAATCAAAAATCCCCGGCGTTTTCACTTCCGGTCCATGGCGGAGCGCCAACGCCACCTTCTACGGCGGCCCCGAGGTGTCCGGATCAATGGGTATGATCTACTACTGATCTTGTCTGCTTTAATAGTTTTAAACCGTTTTCCGGTAAGCGGGATGAACGGGCCGGTCTTGTAGTCGGTTCCCATTCCCAGAACCCCGGCACCGTTTGGTTTTGCAGAGGGGGCTTGTCTAATTGGCGAGGAAACGGGCGAGGGATGGGGTGGAACCCTCCATCCCCCTCGAGATGTGTGCACGCGCGCATCTCGAGGGGGATGGAGGGTTCCACCCCCTCCCTCGCCCGTTTCGTCGCTCGTTTCCTCGCCAATTAGAATTCCCTTTGCAGAGAGAGGGGTAAACCCTGAGAAAGATACAGGTGGGCAACAATCCCGATTCGAACCTGACCGTATGGTCTCGATCGAAACCCATTTAACAAAAGCCCAACTACCCATTTACCAAAAGCCCAACCCATTTACAAACCTAGGGTTTGAGACTTTTTCTCTCCTCCTCGCGAAAACCCTCCATTCTCACCCACTGGAGACACCCCTCTCCACACAACCGAAGGACCGACCAATCGAGGAGGTCAACATCGAATAATCTATGGACACAGAGTCCATGACTGAAGAGCCTGTCTATAGACCAAGGTCCTCTCTTTGTGGGTGGGTTTTCTATGGGTTCTTCAGTTTGGAGTTGCAGAGATGATGAAGAACCCAACCTCGCACATTGAGAGAGACTCAAATGGAGGGTTTTGGTGCATGTGACTAAGAATTTGGTTTGGGCTTTAAGTTTGTCAGTTCTAATCCAAGCTATATTTGGTTTAAAAGTAAATCATAAGCCCAACAACCCACCCCACTTTTTTTTTTCCCTGCTGTTTTGAACTAATAAATGCCCCTCCTCCGCAGGTAGTGCTTGCGGGTACGGGAATCTCGACAGCCAAGGTGACGGCATCAACAACACCGCACTACTGAGCACAGCTTTGTTCAATGAACCCCTCTCTGGTGGTGCTTGTTTCGAAATCAAATGCGCCAATGATTCCCAATGGTGTCACCCTGGCAGCCCCACCGTCGTCATCACCGCCACCGACTTCTGCCATTCCAACTTCCCTCAACTCTCCGACAATGACAATGGTGTTGGCTGGTGCAACTCCCCTCGCCCCCACTTCGAACTCGCCATGCCAATGTTCCTAAAGATTGCAGACCATCGTGCCGGTAACGTCTCCATCAACTTCCGCAGGTCTGTTTTTCGCCTCTCAATTCGACTTGCATCTTAAGTTTTTTTTCCGCAAGTAATTATAGCGCGTGTATGGACAAAAATGCCCTTGTGTGAATGTGTAGGGTACCATGTGAGACTAAAGGAGGAATGATGTTCACCATAAACGGGTTGGGCAATAAGAACCTGGTTTTGATCTCGAACGTGGCGGGAGCCGGAAATATCGTGAATGCGAGTGTGAAGGGCAGCAATACTGATTGGTTGCCAATGAGCCGAAGCTGTCGAAATTGGGGGCAAAATTGGCAATCCATTGCGAACCTCACCGGTCAAGCTCTTTCCTTCAAAGTGACCGGAAGTGATGGAAAGACATCGACCTCTGACAACATTGCTCCCGCTGATTGGAAATTTGGTCAATCCTTTGTTGGCAACAATTTTTAGGGTTTAGGAGAGGTTGGTTTAGATTGTGAAATGTGTGAGTGGCGAATGATAACACTACGTCACATAGTGGAAGAAAAAAAAAAAAACTAGGGTGAGAGGGGTTAAGGTGGGTATTAAAAAAATACACTAGGGTGAGAGGGGTTAAGGTATTAAAAAAAAAAAAATCCTAGGGTGATGAGGGGTTTAGGTAAAAAAAAAAAAAAGATCAATATATGAGCAAGTATAGGGAGTCGGGGCAACTAGCATTTTTTTTTGTTAGGGTTGGGCTCATTCACACTTTTACTCCTTTTATGTAAAACACAATCCACAAACATCAATTATAGGAGTAGAAGTGTAAAGAGCTCCAATCCTGGCAAAAAAATAGCTGGTGGCCTTGGCTCTCTAGAATTGGGGTATATATATATAGAGTTTTGGGTTTGGTTAATTTGAATTATTTAGCCTATGTTATCATTTTTACGTATTCAAGTGTTTTGTTTGTACTGTTGCAATTGAGCTATATTTGTCTTCTATTGGATTTGGAGGATATGCCCCGAATTTGTTAAGTCTACGGTGCTTAGATTCCCCTGGTCCGCAGTTCCAACTCGCCATGCCCACTTTCCGCAAGATTGCACAGGATCCTGCCGTTAACGTCTCTGCTGCCTTCCGCAGGGTACCATGTCAGACCGAAGGAGGAATCACACTCTAACATAACTGGGTGATAAGAACCTGGTTTTGATCATGAATGTGAGCGTGAAGGGCAGCAGGACCGGGTGGTTACAGATGAGCCGAAGCTGCCGAAACTGGAGGCAATATTGGCAATCCAATGTGAACCTCACTGGACAAGCTCTTTCCTTCAGAGTGATGGAAGGACATTAGCCTTTGGACAACATTGCTCCGGCTAATTGGACATTTGGTCAATCCTTTGTTGGCAACAATTTTAGGGTTTAATTCGTTGCCAACAGCTTGCTTGCTTTATTTATTTATTTGTATTGAGTTTGCTATTAATATGTTTAATATTTTGGAATAATAAAGTGTCATGTTTGTTATATAGTTCCTCCATTATAGTAAAACCGATATTAAAGATGGAACAAGAACAAATCTAAGGATCACTGACTGTCTTTGCCTTTCAAAGTTCGAAGAATTGCAACAAGTAAAATAAACTGCTGCAGAGTTCCAGACTTCAAAAATCTAACACCCTGAAAACTTAAAAGAGAGAATAACATTTCCCCTGCACAATTCTATCAAGACTGACTTCAAAACCCCATAACAGTAATACAATTTATCTAAATTCTATCTACAAACAAAACAAAATTTGATCTTATCTTACATCCTTGTCCATCTCTAACACGCTGACAACTTTAACCGAATCCTTTTGTATTACTGTCAAAGTACAATCTTTCTATGTAAATTTCTTCAAGTTGCATCACAATAGCCTGCTCAAGGACTTATTGAGCAACTTCAAATTCCGTCTTGTAGCTTCATCACCTGTGAAGCCTGAGATGTCCGAGCTTATATTCTGGGATAAGCAACAGAATTTAAATATTTGACATATTACACAAGTTTTGCAGCTGAAGAAGTACGTGAAAAGGTAGTGACTGACCTCAATGTTCTTTAGGGTGAATAAGAAGCAATATACACATTTGCGAATATATTCAGTGTTTCTGGGGTCATGACTGACGAATTCACCTTCTTGCAGTAGGATTAATATTAAGGTTAGCAATTAAGATCATAGAGAGCGTGGTGAACATGGAGAATGCAAGAATGTTTATCTGTACATTGACGTGAAATATATTACTTTGATGGATCACTAAATGTGATATATAAAGATAGATTATGAAACTGTATGTGTTCCAGTCAGAATATATTATCCTTCCTAGCCTACCATAGGCTTCAATGATGAGCACAAAGCTCTTATACCTGATATTCATATGGTGTTTTACATCATCTCGAGTGCGTTCCAGCTCTTTCTCCTTCCCTGTTTTTGACTTCTCTACCTCTTCAACGTAGGTCTCGCACACAGAGTGAAGTCGTGTTACAGCATAAGCAGTAGCCATAATACAATGGGTTACCTCATTAGGAGCGACATTAACTCGTTTCATCTCACCAAACACCTTCATTAAACCTTCAATATTATGATGATCAGCTTCCATCTTCAAGAGAATATTGTACGTAGACACGTGGTGCCACACCATCAGCCTTCATTTGGGTGAGAATTCTTGGGATGACTTTCCTACGCCCGGGAGAAGAATGAAGGATTATGAGTCGATTGAAGACTAATGGGAATATAGGGTGGCAAACTTCTCTCATTTTCTTCATGTAAGCTAAAGATAAACTAATTCTACCCTGATCTAAAATAACCATGACAAGATTATTGTAAAGCAAATCATTCTGGAGTTCCGAAGGCACACGAGAAAACAAGTGCTCACCATGAGAAACTCCATGAAGTTTAATCGTAAACTCAAGAAGGTAAGAGTAGTCTAGTTCTTTTGGCTTGTAAGGTTTTTCTCTGATTACCCACTCCATAACCCGTCAAAAGCATAGTACTTAGAGTTGAGTTATGCCGGGTCAAGTAGCAAATATCTGTTATTCAAGAAAAACTAGAGATTACTATAAAGCAGAAACCTTATAAAATGATTTTCAACAGTGCTCTTAATTTCAAACATAAAATTGCCACTATAAATTGCCCGTTTCTGACTGACATCACTTTGAAGTTTGAATTACAAAATCAAGCAAGCTATTGTGACCAATCTCAACTAATATTTAGCCAATGATGTTATGGTCGAGTGGTTAGGACTTGGTGGGTTTATCCCCACATCCTAGGTTCGAGACCCGCCGGCGGCGGCATGGTTACTAAAAAATCTCAACTAATATTTGATAGATATAAATATCATGTTGTAAGTTGACAAACATCAGTGATGCACGTAAACACCCACTAGCATGGGCGGATCCATGTGTTAGGTAAGGGGGTCAATTGCCCCCCTTTAAAATTTTATGTTGCCCCCTTTATGAAATCTTGACTTCTAACTCCACTAAAAATTAAAGCAACAAACTTTTTTATTTTTATTTTTTTTAACTCCAACCTCACCAATCCCAATCCCACTCAATCTCACTATTTTTTTAATATCTTTTTTTTTTTTTTTAATTCCCACCCTCTTTCTTTCTTTATCTTTTTTTTAAGTAAAATTCTAATTGTCGAGGGAAGCAGCGAGGAAAACAGCGAGGGACCCCACAAGGGGGAGGGGGAGCCGTCCATTCCCCCCGGGATGTGCGTTTGAATTTTCAACGCACGCATCCCGGGGGGAATAGACGGTTCCCCCTCCCCTCTGTAGGGTCCCTCGCTGTTTTCCTCGCTGCTTCCCTCGCCAATTAGACGGGTTCTTTTTTTAATCTCTCCCTCTCTCTTAATTTTTACCAACTCATTTTAATCCATTCACCCCCTACACATGCATAGAGCAACAAAGAAACCAGAATAGAGGTACCATACATACATAAAACTAGTGAAGGAGTTTGCACCTTGAGCATGCTTTTACTGTTTTCCAACCTAAATGGATGATGTTTCTTCCTATACCATGAAAGTTCTTACTTTTGCGCATGGAACTCTAATATAGAACCAGCTCCTATAAACTTAATTATGGGAAGTTGTAAATACCCATTTCCTGTCAATAAAAAACAAACTAATTTCATTTAAATGTTATTTTTTTTTAAATGCTAAGATTGATATCACCAACCAAAACACCTTTACGGGTATTCGCTTGTATAATAGGTACAAATGAAGATGAAAAGAACAAGAAAAAAATTGGAAAAAAGGTGGATATCCAGCGAATGCTGAAAATCTTTGGGATCAATTGGAAAAAGTTTATGTTGCCTTACAAAAATGATCACATAACTTAACTATCTGATTTTTTTTAAAACAATCTATCAAATTACTGAAATTTCTCTTTGTGGCATTTCAACAAACAGATATAAAGCGCTTATCTTCTAACCAAGCACTCAAACGAACTAGCTACAAATGAAGTAAAGGGTATTCACCTCAAGAGCCCGTTTGTTTACTTTGAGCTTCCGCAGTCTGTTTATAGCATGAAAGATATCACCTCTATGAATGGGGTATCCATCACCCATCCAGCTTTGAAAAGCAGAGACCACTGACTCTCCTCTGCAGAGCTTCTCCACCCTCAAAGACAAGCAATTGGGTTGTGTTCAGAGATGTTTGTGCAGAAAAGGGAAGATTGGGAAGTGTGGGTGAGATTGGAAGATGAGATGGAGATGGTTCCAAGTATGTGTTTGATGGAGTTTTTATTGCCAAACAAGGCTCTAGCTGTTGCTTGCATTCTTTTGTTTATTGAGTTTTTGTTGCATGGGCAGAAAAGTGAAGGGTCTTATAGTTGATGTTTTTATCATATTTGAATGAGGTTTATAAATAGTAGTAAGACTTGAGCTTGCAGTGGGACATTAAACTACAGTGAGACTCGAGCTTACAATCTGAACAAAGCCAAGTACAAAGAGTGCCAAGTGCCTGCAAAGGAATTGTTGTCGAAAGTTAATGACTTGCAAACATAAGAAGCAACTAATCTCATAGCAACTCGCCATGGAAATTGTTCATGGTGTGTGTCTTTGAATAGGAATGGCAACGGGGTAGGCTGGGGTGAATTTGGACAAATCCATCCCCGTTCCCCGGGGATCACGGATCCCTAAATCCGCCTCAAATATCCGTTTATTTAAATTTGTAAAAACCATCCCCGCTCCGAATAGAATGGCGGATATCCGCCCCGCCCCGATTAACTGTTTAAAAAAATAGAGAAAACAAATAAAGGTTGTGGAGGTTAGGGAAGAAAAACTTATGCACAAAACCCTCATTAGTTCACCGGACAATAAACTCATAATCTAATAACACATAAGAAAAAATGGTTGGTTCACCATGTTGTGATAAAGCTCATACAAACAAGGGTGTATCTCTCCCCAAAGCTGTAGGTTTGCTTCGATGCGGTAAAAGTTATAGACTCGGATGAATTAATTACCTGCGTCCTGATCTCAAAAGAGGCAATTTAATTTTTTTCGAAGAACAAGATGAGCTCATCATCAAACTCCATAGCTTATTAGGCAACAAGCAAGTTTTTTTCTCTTTCAAAAAAAAATGTCAGATGAAGGGAGTTTTAGGAACAATTCTATTGTTGGCCAGGACATTGAGAGTACAACATTAATTTCAAACTCGCGTCGAAAGCAGTTAATAGCTACAAAGACGTACCTGTTCACCAGCTTCTTGAAAGGTGAATGACCTTGTACCAGCTGCGTCAATCATAAATAACAACGAAAAAATCTATCATATTAAGCAATCAATAGAACAGTGACTTAAATATAATCTTATAGGGCTATAATACGTAATGGCACATGGCACATTCCGCAAGGCATTGGTACTTCAATTGAGGAGATAGCTAACCACTTGGTTGAGATTGAAATTGACTCCAGCAAGGAAGATGAAGTGGTATGGTGTGCGGGGACTACTGGCGAGTTCCAAATGAAGGCCACTTATGACAAGTTGAGAGACAGGCACAACAAAGTTGATTGGGCTGCTCTCATATGGTTCAAGGGCAATGTTCCTAGGCACAATTTCATCACATGGACTCTTGCTCATGGTGCTTTAAAAACCTTGGCTAAATTAAAGAATTGGGGAATAACAAATTATGTCTATGCCTTTTATGCTCATGCGAAACTGAGACAGAGGATCATTTATTCTTCAAATGTGCCTACACTCAAGAAGTTTGGAAGCACATTTTCCACTGGCTTTGCTACACTAGGCTTGTCAAGGGATGGGAAGATGAGCTACAATGGTGCATACTTCACTTCAGGGGCAGTGACTTAAGCTCGCTAGTAAAGAAAGTGTCTCTTAATGCTACAATTTATCATCTGTGGGCTGAACACAATAGAAGAGTGCATCAGCAAACTTGTAAAGTGGTGAGTGAAGTTGTAAGACACATACAATTATTGGAGCGATATTAGGATGAAATTTAGCATTCCTGACCTCAAAACAGAGGATACCCAGACCAACAGATAGTTATTGGAGCGATGAGGAATTGATGTTCAATATAAGCTTCCTAGTCCTATTACTTGTGCTTGGGAGAGACCGAAGACAGGGTGGATTAAACTAAATTCTGATGGCTCTAAACAAGGAACGAAAGGTGGATATGGAGCTATCATTCGAAATGATAGAGGCGAGGCTATTGCTGCATGCTCAGGAGATGATCAAGCTCAGTCAGTACTAAAACATGAACTACAGGGACTTGAAGCTGGCCTCACTCACTAAATATGTATCTGCAGCTTACAAATCATAGCAGTGTTTCCTCGGATCTTCGACATATTCATGGTCGAATAAAAAGGGAGCTTGATCAGTTGGAACAATACAGAATAAACCACCACTTTCGAGAGGCCAATAAGGCAGCAGACTTCTTAGCCAAGCTATACCCCAATCAGAATTTTTTTGAATTCACTCCAAGTTCTTTCGCAGAGGATTTGAAGAAAATTGTGTATGAGGATAGTGTCGGGAAACAATATCTACGAATGTAACCCTCCTTTTACTTTAGGTTCGGGGATCCTTTAATAACCCCTGCTCAATTTTCAAATAAATAAATAAAGTATCTGAGAAGGAAGAATGTTTGCTTGTGGGAGCCGACTTAATTCAAAGGCTCACTTAGATTCTGGAATGCCACCTCCTATTTGAGAATAATAACTAGATATTAGTCTATTGTGCATAGATCCCAACCTGACAAAGGTTAAGCTCTTTTCTCTGATCAAACAAGACAAAATCTATCTTATAGCAAAAATTCTAGGGAGTTAGGCCGGACAAGCCAGGTCCGAGTCAGGCTTGGTCCAATACGGTTCATCATCCTATAGAGAATCTTTAAACATAATTTTTTAAATCGTTAAAGAGTGAAATATAATTTGAAAATTAATCTATTAGATCTAATGCTGGAGAGTATTAATATCACCGAGTCATCTAAAGTTATCCTCATTGTCTCAATGACTCCCTTTTTTATTTAAAAAAAAAAAAAAAAAAAAACTGGACCCCACATTGAAACCTAGATTCATCGTCACCATCGATCATGTCGAAATCGTATCTCGAAGTGGACCCCACTATGAATCTACCAAAAGCCTTTACACCAATTAGAAATTCTAATTGTTTCCCTAAGCTCAAAGGTCCAACCTTTATGCAAAATCTGAGCTGAATTTGCACAGTTTTTTTTGTTGCAAATTAGCAAATTTGATTTGTTAGAGAGAGAGAGATGGGTGGGTACCCTCCGCCGTGGCTGAATTCGCAATTTCATCAAGATTTTCGGCCATCTAAGAAGTGGTTTTCATGGTTGGTGCATTCGTTTGTTGTGGCGAATGTGGTTCTGTTCTTAATCACCATGTACATTAACAATTGTCCCAAGATTCGGGGTGGGTCGTCTTGTATTGCTGGGTTTCGTTTCTTGGGAGGTTCTCTTTTCAGCCATTTCAGGGGAATCCCCTATTGAGTCATTCTCCTACGTGAGTTCTTATCCAATTTTCCCTCTGTAATTGATGCTTATGGTGATCATGATGGATGAGTTGGGTTATTTGATAGTTTATTTAGTTAGTGTTTTATGTAACTATTTTTCAGTCATTGTGGAACGGTTTCATGAATTGAGTGTTTGGGGTTGGCTTATTTTGAATGATTTTTACATGGTAAGTTTTGTTTTGTTTATTGAGTGAGTTTATGATCTTAGGGAGATTGTGTGTAAATGCATACGAGTGTTTCATCTGAGGATGATTTCATATATAATCCACTAGGTTTTGAGTCTGAATCCTGTACTTTAAAATTGTGCATAGTTATTTTGGCCTACATTCGCGACACTGATTAGTTTTGGTTTGGAGGGTTCCCCTCACCCTAATAAATGTTATGAGTACATAGATTAAGGACATAATGATTCAAGAAAACACTTGCAGATGTAAACATTAGAGGGAATTTCGATTTGAGATATAAATATCTCATTAACTTGTAAACTCGGATCTTTGCCTCCGGCTAGATTTTTAGTTTATGAGATTTAATAAAGTTATATTGTTTTCTAAGGTCATATATGATGTTGTTACCAACTATTTTTTACACATTTGAAGATGGCTTTTCATGACTTCATTACTCTGTGGTAATGACATGGAAACAGATGTTGGTGCCGGACATGTTGACAAGTTCTGGACTGCCAACTTCTGCAAGCATTATATACATTCAATCAGAACGTCATCATGTTCTGAGACATAGGATACAATGGAAATATGGTGTCAGATGGCTAGTGTCTAACATTTGGAGTGTACTTGTTGTATAAATTTGTTGATTCTATTTTCAGTTTTCTTGTTTTGATGTTCGATCATCCAGTTACGTTACTACCTAACTTGGGACAAAAGTCGCGTGGATGTTGAAACCTGGTAATTTTGTCGGGCCTCCGTGTTCAACACTCGCTTCTGTGTCAAGCTCTGAAAATCTGTTACAACATTTGTTTCTGTCAAACTTCAGAAATGTGATACATGAGTTACCAAATTAATCTTGCTACACTTACTATCTAGATCCATGAAGACATTTTCAGACTATATCATTATCTTAGACATCGGAGGTTTTTGCCAATAAGTTCTGTTTCTTGTATTTTAAAACTCTTATTGTTTCCTGATTTATTCCTGTACAGTGCGAATTGGTTCTTTGCACATCATCTCTGGCTTTGGAGAGAGTTTGATGTCACCGCTGTTTATCCAATCAAATATTTTTGTTGGTGCATCGGTTGCCCTTTTTGGGTTATTGGGAGGCATGCTTTCACAACTCATTACTAATTGGATAATCTATGCAAACAAGGTAATTTTCTAATGCTTTAACAGAGATAGAACATTTGCTCTTTGTCAGCTCTTAACTTTTTGGGAAAATTCAAACATTGAGTGTTCAGGTGGCAACATTATTGACTCTTGTGTTCATCATCGTTGTGAACTTAGCAGTGGGCATCCTCCCCCATGTTGACAACTTTGCACGCATAGGAGGATTTCTTTCAGGCTTTCTTCTTAGCTTTGTTTTTCTTATTTGCCCTTAGTTAAGCTGGATATGGGTTAGCCAAAGAACTTTGCCTCCACGATATGCTTCAACAGCTACGTCTCAGCACAAGATGTATCAGTATGTACTGTGGGTTGTTGCCCTGATCCTTCAAATAGTCAGGTCAGTATTGAATCTCATTTTCTCGTTTTGAAGTACTGGCTTTAACACCATTCGTATTAAATTGATTGGTGACCTTTTCGGCCTTATGAACCAGTCCTCAGACGATACCATCTAAGATTTTAAACTTATTATTGTTAGTTATATGCATGGGCGCATGCAATGTGATACCTTTTTTAGTCTGGCTTACTCTGTGTGGCTAATGGTACTTCTTATATGAAAGGAGATCCTTAACCCTCAAACATCATCTTATTATTTCAAACTTGGCTTAAAGTATCTGGCCTACTCTGTTTCTAATTGTAGTTCTGACATGAAAGGAGGTCCTTAGCCCTCACATCATCTTATTTTTCCAAACATGGCTTAATATATCGGGATGTCCCGATTTTTATCCTTTTTTTCAAGTGAACATCGTGATATCTCCGAGATGTCCCAGTAATTGATGAAATGTTGCAGATATCACGGTGTTTATCTTTTTTTTCAGGGGTGGAAATATAATATTCCGTTATTTTCAACATTGATTCCAAAAGAACAAATTATGCCACCCATCTTCACACTCTTGTAGATAGTGTCATTATATTTATATTCTTAATATTTGCAATCTGAGTGTTTCATCTGAGGATGATTTCATATATAAATAGCTAGGGGTGCGGAGACAAACATCTTAGTATTTATCCTAGAATTTGAATAATGGTCAGTTTTGGTGAAGAGGTTGGATTTTATATGTTCTAAATGGAATTGCAAGTCAGCAGAGCCCATGTATTGAATGGTAATTAAATCTCTTCGTCTTTCTATGTTCGGATTCCAAATTAGAAATTTCATCTAAATACACAAAAGAAGATTTGCACAAGACCAAATGGGGGATTAGTGTACTCCTTGTCATTACGATGCATGTGTCGTTGTAATGATATGATGTATTGGCCACTCATATAATCAGATAATAGCCTTCTCTGACAGTTTGCTTGAACTCAACCTCTTGTTGCAGTCATCCCAGACCCCAACCAAACTGATATTGACGTGCCAAGGCAGTGGGAGATCTCAAATATATCCGCTTGTGAATGCACCCGATGACCGGATCAGGCAGCTGTCTACGCAGTTTAGTTGACATAGGCAAACATATTGAGTATGTTTATAGAAAACAATTGTCACCAGCAAAACTTTTGTTTATTTATTTTATCTTAAATTGTTTTTGAGAAGGGCATCAGTAGATTGGTTGCTTAGATAGGTGTTATCAACGTTTCCAATTATCAGATCAAAGAGGAGTATAAAGAAGTCTATTTCAGATTTAACGTGGACAAATGCTTGGCTCTGCTTTCAGTGATGGATTGAATAAAGCTCTTTCCTCTCTACATAGCTCAAATTTGAAATCCAATATCTATTTGATGGATTTCTTTATTTAGACTTTATTTGTGATCAACACCGCAGGTCTATTCTTTAAATTACATTACTTATCCGCAAAATAAAATATTTTATTTCCTCTTTGAACGGAAGAATGTTAAGAGTTATAATTGTCCCACTTATTGCAACATGCTTTTCCATGTTAAAGAAGGAATTATGTCAAAATAACTGCTATACGTTGTGTACACAATTCATCCACATTTTCCTAATTCATCTTCTTCCCTCCCACTCGAGTGAGTCTCCCACTTCTACAACCGTCGCTTTCTCCCCCATTCTCTCAACAGTTTCCCCCCAAATTGGAATTAACTTCTTCCACATTTGTAGTTGCTCTCGTTCAAATAAAATGATTATACCTGACTTGGGGCCATTTTATACGCCCAACTACGACCAATTCTCAAGCTCATCAAAACATGAAAACTATACTACTCTTAGTTATCTGATCTACAAAATTAGAATGAGTAAAAAATGTTTTCAATTGAGCAAGTTATGGTTATTTTACTACAATCACTCAAATCTTTCTAGCAAAGAAAACAGAAAACTATCCTTGACTTTGGGCCAATTTTATACCCTCAATTGAGACCGATTCTCGAGATTATTAAAACACAAACATTATAGTACTTTGAGTTATCTTATAAAAAAATTTGAATCACTTAAAAATGTTGTTAATTGAGCCAACTATAGTCATTTTACTAAAATCACTCAAACCTATTGAGCAAAAAAAGATACTAGTGTCCCTAAATTTGCGAAGGTGTTGTTGAAGTCAAGTTGCCTCCATGCCGGAATCACAAGAAGGCAGGAAAGTCTCAATTTCTCAAAGTGGTTTATGCTTGTGATTGTTGTAAGCATCTTTTTGGTTGTATTATTGTGCTTATTTTCAGTGTGCTACCGAAAAAGAGTATCGAAAGCAATTCCTACTTCAGAGTCATTATTTATTAATCAACTCACAAAGATTACTTATGCGGAGCTTCTTGAGGCAACTAATAGATTCTCTATTGACAATTTAGTTGGTGTTGGAAGCTTTGGTTCGGTGTATAAAGCAATTCTTTCCCAAGCAATTGTTGCAGTTAAGGTAATAAATCTTCAACAACAAGGAGCTTTTAAGAGTTTATTGTCTGAATGCAATGCCTTGAAAAATCTTCGACACCGAAATCTACTCAAGATCATCACAACTTGTTCAGGAATCGACCTTCAAGGAAATGATTTCAAAACGATAGTTTTTGAATTCATGCCCAACAAAAGTTTAGAGAAGTGGTTACATCCAAGAAGAAACAGACAAGATAAGTTGAAGAACTTGAACTTCCTACAAAGGATGAACATAGCTCTTGATGTTGCTCATGCGTTGGACTATCTTCACAACCATTGCCAACCGGCAATTGTCCATTGTGATCTAAAGCCAAACAATGTTCTCCTCGATGATGACATGGAAGCTCATGTGGCTGACTTTGGTTTAGCAAAGATTTTCTCAAGCAATACTTGCAACTTTTCACAAAGCCAAAGTAGTTCTCTTTAAATAAAGGATCAATTGGTTATGTTGCTCTAGGTAAGAATCATATATATATATATGAATATGTCTCTTTAAGCGTAGCTCATTAGGGTTTTCATTTCATATTAAACGATATTTTTTTCTTTTGTAGTAAGCATTCATAACTTATTACATTCACCATCACATCTCATCCAATACTTATAACAATGTTGTGGTATATTGAATTTATTTTAACAATTGTAAATTACTATGTAATATATTTCACGTTCATTTAGTAAAAAATTTGCTTCTAGAATATTGCACATCAGACTTATTTTGCCTACCTAAATTAAGGTTTTCAATGAAAATCGTTTTAACATTTTATTTTATTGAGATATTTATTGCACATGTACGTGATATGATCTTAGCTCCATGTCAAATTTCTATTTAATTTGTTTTCATCTAATGACTTTAAATTACATGTTTAAAGAGATACATTTTTTATGATTTGCATAATATGGAATGGGTGGTGAGGTGTCCTTGCAAGGAGACCTTTATAGTTATGAGATATTGTTACTGGAGTTGTTTACTAGGAAGAAGCCAACAGATGACATGTTTCAAAGTGAAAAAAGTCTTCATGGTTTTGCAAAAGCATCTTTACCTGAACGAGTTGCAAACATTGTGGATCCATCCTTGTTGTTAGAAAGCACCAACGAAGTTGTCAACATTGAAAGCAAGAGTAATCTAGGGACGAAAGTGCAAAAGTATTTGGCTTCAGCAATAAGACTGGGAGTCGCATGTTCTTCGAAATCCTCTGTTGAACGCATGAAGATTGGAGAAGTCGTCACTGAAATGCATCGCATAAAAGACTATTACGAAGGTGTTAGAATACATCTAGAGTGAGAACAGACCATCAAGATGGTGTATTGCACGGTCGTTTGTTACGAGTGGTAAAGTTAGTTTAATTTCTGCCATTATGTTTCCAGAATGGCAGAAATTACTATGTTCTTGTTGTGTTAATTAATATAAAGGGATAATTCTTGTATGATGTGATGATATCAAATAAAGTATGATAGAAGTCTTATAAAGGATGTTTGATTTGGTATGAGTGCTTTGTCGAGGTATTGAAGATTCCCATCTACCAACTGAAGCATTGGTCCTCGGATTTTTTTTTTTTTTGACATTGTCACTTAAGTACCGTCATTACAAATTTAAAGCCCGAACACAAACTTAGGCATTTGCTTTTTTATGCATCATCATGTGAAATCTTGTCATAGAATTGCTTCTCACAATTATTGAATCAGATTGACCTAGTATTCAAGGTCAACTGCAAAATACATAGGTGGTTGACATCCATACCCAGGGATGGAGCTGTGTGGGGGCAAGTGGCACTTGCCCGCACTTACTTTTGAATTTTTTAAATTATTTCTACTATGCCCACCCTTGTGACGATGACAACTCCATCCCGTCCCACCCCTTCCTCTTTCTCAATTCTCTGCAACGCCGACGACTCTGCTCCACCCCTTTCATCTCTTCCACTCCCTCTCTCTATTTCCTGCGGCATCGGCAATCGCCCCGCTTCCTACTCTCTTCCTCTCCCTCCTTTTTGCTTGATTTAATTTTTTTTCCACCAACGCCACCATCAACCAACAACCCCAACCTCTTGCCTGCTTTGAGGAAAAAATAAGTTTTTTGAAATGTATTTTCTCAGGATGAATTTATATCTCGAGATCCAGTTTTGTATTTTATTCATAAGATTTTTCTGGAAATTCATGAATTTTTGATCCATTAATTTTTCTCAAGATACATGTTTGTATCTTGAGGTTCATCTGTGGGTTGTTGTTTGAAGGGCATTTTGGTAATCAACGTGAGCCTTTGGGGAGACTGCAATTGTGATTAATGATAGGGTAGCCTCTAATTAGTTATTTATGATAGGTGGAAAATCGCAAATAATTTTTTTTATCCACATATGATTTTACATTTGAAATTAATATTTGCCCATTAACTTTATATACCAATTTGATTTATTCTCCACATATTTATCTTTTGTGCTCTTACAAAGTAGCTTGTTGGATTCATTTTCTTTCCCATACATTACAATGATTACATAAAGTTTTGTTTGGCAATTGGTGTTTTATATAGTTATTTATGTATTGTTTGAATTAAATTTTTTATTAGAGTAATTAAATATTATATTATCATTAATTAACTATGACTCGTCATTCTGCCATCTTCAACAAAAATCCTGGCTACGTCACTGACTGCAAAATACAGAGGTGGTTGACATCCATACGCAAAAACTTTCCAAGAAGACCGCGAGTTCTAAGAATATCACAGAGCACCTACATATCAATCAGTCACTTTAATATTTTTTACAAGAATAATAACATTGAGTGCAGTCACCTTCTCCGGTAGTACATAAGTCTCTAGAATCTCATAGAATTTTGTGAGAAAATTCGACAAAGGCTACTGTCGAAGAATTTCCCTGCTCCAATCAACAGGGTCACTAACAACAAATGCAGCTTGAACTCTCTCAAAGAGAACATTGTATTTTGGTGTAAACTTCTTCAATGTATTATCCTCAAAAGATGAGGAATTACTAGGGATGGCAACGAGGCGGATTGGGACAGATTTGGGCAAATCCATCCCCCCGGGCCAGGGATCGCGGATCCCCGGATCCGTCCCGTATAACCGTTTATTCATTTTCTTAAAAACCATACCCGATCTGCACGGATTGGCGGATATCCGCCCCGCCCCGTTGTCAGACTGGTCGTTTTAACAGTCATTAACAAGATAACGGCCTGCTGAAAGACCGTCATTAGGATCGTTAAATAAAGGCAGGCTCTCTGACGGGCTGTTAATGGCAGTCATAACAATCGTTACAAGTTGGACGGATTGTTGAACGACGTCAATAAATAGATAGTATTTGAACGTTCCGTCATAACATCTGTTACATCAAATGACTCGTTGACTTTAGGAGCATTAATTTGTTTGTGGAGTGCACTGCTCGAGTTGCATCCTTGACTCCAGATGAGCTAGGCCTCAAACCATTCCAACCCAACCCATTGAGAGAGGGGAGACCCCAAACAAGGGTTGGAAGAAGAACTAACAACAAACCCCCCCCAATCATCAATGGAAATTTCACCAAGATCTCAAGATTAATGAAAGAGAGAACCCATCCTTGCAAAACTCACTAAAAAGCAATGGCAGCAACAGTAGCACAAGTAGCGGCAGCAACAGCAATGGGGTGCAACCCCCTCTGACACCCAAACCCATCTCTAGATCTGAAACCAACGCATAAACAGATATCTGTGGGTCGGATATGGCCAAATTCGTATCCGCCCCGAATAATAAACGGATACAGTTTGGATATCCGTATCCGCCCCAACCTCCATTTAGTCTTAATCAAATCCGCCCCAAACGGAGCGGGCGAGGCGAATATCCGTGAAAATCCGCCTCACTACCATCCCTAGGAATTACTTGCCCCACACTTTATATGCAGCTAGAGGGTCAATCTTTTCAAAGTACGAAGCACACACACCTATTGAAAGAACTTTTCTGCATATATGCATGGTCGAGACAGGAGACGAAATAAGGATTTTCGATGGACTCCAACATCTAAGTATAGGAAATTACTAAACCTAGGCAGTTGGTTAGCAACTTACTTATATCCATACTCTAACATCACCTTCGCAGGCTGCACTTTTCCAATAGCAACGACAAGTTCATTGTCATACCGACATGCAGTATATAGTCAGTAGACAAGTATGTGAGATGACTGGAGCTTTAGGAACATTCTATTATCGGCCAAGACATTGAGAGTACAACATTAATTTGAGACAAGCGTCAAATGAAGTTAATAGCTACAAAGATGTACCAGTTCACCAGCTTCTTGAAAGGTGAATGACGTCGTACCATTTGTGTCAATCATAAATAACAGCAAAAAACTGTCATATTAAGCAATCAATAGATCAGTGGCTTAAATATAATCTTTTAGGGCTTCTCAATAAAGTACCTGAGAAGGAAGAATGTTTACTTGTAGGAGCCGACTTAATTCTGAGGCTCGCTCAGATTCTGGAATGCCACCTCCTATTAGAATAGCAACTAGATATTAGTCTATTGTGTATAGATCCCAACCTTGACAATGGTTAAGCTTTTTTCTCTGATCAAACAAGACACGAAATATATAACAATACCGAAGGCTTAAACACCTTAACTCAAGTATCAACGTCTGAGACACTGAAGGAATAAGCATAAGAACGAATAAAATAAATTAAACTATTAAAGAATAGAAGTCTACCTATATTACAAAATAGAAAAGTGTTACAGAATTGGATATGTTAGAAAAGTTAGAATAAAATAGAAATCTTAGGTTTCCTATCTCCACAAGGTTATGTCAGAGTTAGCTTTATAAATTTGTATTCTATTCAATGAATTAACAATACTACAATACAATAATATTATAATACAATTCTTTATATGGTATCAGAGTTATTTTCTTAGGTGACCTAAATTTCTGGGGAATCAAGCTTTTCCCCGTCTCTGATGACTATCTAGACGCAAGAGGTGGGGAAGGGAAGACAGTAGTAATAGCCTACCTCAATCAATTCAAAAACTCACATTGAGAACCACAACCTCGTTCGCCATCGCTTCCGCAAACAAAGTTATCATCACCAATCAATGTCACCGCTACCGTCAGTGGTGAGACTCTCTCGCCATCACACGCGACAATAGCAAAACAAATCTGCATACAAACAAAGCATCCGCTCAAATCATCATCATCATGTCGACAAAGAACAATCACTGATCGATCAGTTCATCGACAAATGCAATCACACAATTATTTTCTCCAGCAAGACATCAGCCTTCATGATTCGGCTGGCAGAGAGATGCACGCAACAGCAAGGAGAGAAATTACAACCAATAAGAAAAGGTTTTTCTGCGCCATTGAAAATCGTGGCGGCTCGCCTAGGTTTCTCCGCCTAGAGGCGCTCTGCAATACGCCGTCACGCCACGTTTCGCCACTACGTCACGCCTCGATACATTGCTGTTGCTATAGCAGAGATTAGTTTCAGTGGTGGCGGCTCCTTTTTGTACGCGAGAAGAAGTCGTTCTGTTTCGTAACAGCCTGCTACACCACAGCCGCCGGCACACAGATAGACTGATTGTCGTTACGATACAGCCGCCCACGATATCTTCTTGATGTGATGTCAGGGTCCACAGCCGACATCCCCCACCCCTCGGGTCCTGGACATGGGGAAGGAGCGGCTGCTCCTAAGCCCTCTTTCGCCCAGATTTTGGGAAAAATTTTGGTTGTCGATACTGCGGAGATCCCGGTCGAAGGAACTCGTTTTCGTAAGGAGGGTGCACCTGCCATCGGCATCACGGCAACGGATGAAGTACGGGGAGAAGATTTCATGGAAAAACATGTGATTGTTCTAAAATTCTCCAGCTACCGACCTACCCTGGCAGGCATTCGAGACTCGATCCACAGAACTTGGGGAATTTTGGGCGATTTTTCGCTTGGTTTACTCAACCAACGACACGTATTGGTCCGACTTCAATCTGAGGTGGAAGCAAAGAAAGTTCTGTCGAGGGATTCTTTTCTGATTCGGGGTGTTCGCTTTAAGGCTTTCCGTTGGCATGATGGTTTCAGTTTGAAAGAAGATCCAATCTCAGTGCCTTTATGGGTAGAGTTACCTAACTTACCTTTGCATTTATTTCACCCTCCGATTTTAAAAGCAATTGTGAATTCATTTGGTGATTTTTTGCGGATGGATGATCATACTCGATGCCTGTCACGCCCGGGCTTTGCCCGTGTTTGCATGGAGATTACTTTAGCAGAGAAATTACCATCTAGAGTGTGGATTGACAGGGCCAATAATAGGGGTTTCTGGCAGAAGATCGAATATCCCGGTTTCAAATATTGTGACTTTTGTTCTCTGATTGGGCACCAAGAGGAGTTTTGTAGAAAAAAAATCGGGTTTTAAGGGCGGAGGGAAAGCCTCGGATCTTGGTAATGAGGAGGTGACCAAGCCAAAGGTTGAACCCAACACTGTCAAGCAACACTATGTCCCCGTTAGCAAAAAAGATAAGTCTCTCATTCCTGCAGCAGGTCCGAGTGGCGCAAAGCATAGTCAGGGGGAGGAGATTAATGAGGAAGTTGGAGAGAAGAGGTCGGTGGCCATGGATCCGGGTAAGATGTTTTTGTCAAACAAATTTGAGTTGCTCACTGCAAACATTGGTGCAGAGGAGAGTGAGAACATGGTTCATGTTAGTGCTGAGCAGGTTTCAGAAACTACGGAAGAATGCCTCCTAGAGGCGGGTTATACAACTTCGGAGATTGCAAATGCTATTGGAATTCATGAACAGCTGACACAGCCAACAGATGACATAATCTCAGGGGCCAAGAGTGGCCTTTCCGACGACATGCCAAATGAAATTATCCGCCCGGAACATCACTTTGTGGCAAGGTCGCACGATGACATTGGGGACGCTCAATTGGGGCTTCCTGGATCAAAGACACGAGCTTCATTGGTAGGGGAATTAGGAGTGGCTTCGCCCCAGCCAGCTCACGGGCCCAAACAGAATGCGCTCACCACCAGTCCCAGCCCTGCGTCAGAGCACGGTCTCGGCCAGACCACGGCTCTGGGCACTCCACGGGTCCAGCCTGATCACGGACCCAGCCCGTCCTTGACTCGAGTAGGACAGCAGTCAGACCTTAGCCCACGTTCGAGCACGGCCTGCCCACGGCCTCCCAGTCCACGGCCCCAGGCCACGGCCAGTCCGCGGCCCCAGCCTCTTCACGGACCCAACCCAGGGGACGCGATACCTTAGACAGCACGCGACTTGCTCGCCGTTGGTGACTCTTTAGTGATGCAAACAAAATCAAGTGGAATCATACAGGAAGTAGAGGCTGCCCCGGTGAAGCCGACAGTGATGGAACGTTTGGCAGAGGTTTTGGCCAAGCGCGCTCAATCCGCGGTAACTGGTAATTTTTCAGTGCCCGCGGCAGCAAGGAACGACAAGGACGGGAGCTTGTTTGATGTCGTCGTCCAGCTGTTTGAGGAGAACCGTGCTTTGCGACTAAAGAAACAATCTATGACCACCAATACACTTGATAGCGCCACAGATGATAGTGATGAGGCTGCGTCGGAATCGGAGTTAGGGCCGGAATCACATGCTATTAATGATATAAATTTGGGGGCGCACTCCGATAAGGATCTACAGTATAAATTGGCGGCCCTTCCGGGTAAGCGACGTAAGACTAAGAGGGGTAAATCTTCCTCCCGAGCTTAAGATGATGGAAAATCTTATGTTTTGGAATGCTCGTGGGGTTGGTAATAAGGCCACGAGGAGTAAGTTAAAAAATATGGTTGTGGCTCATAGAGTCAGAATTCTTCATTGTCAGCATTGGTGATATGTTGGCTTTATGTATTTTGGTTTTCGGATGCGGCCCAATTTTGTTTTGGTTATATCACGGGTAAATCATGTACCCCCGTATTGATTGTAAATCAATTTTCTTGACAAGTAATAAAGGTCTGGCATTCCAGAGGTGCCCCTCCACACCGGAGGTTTAATAATAAAAAAAAAAATAAAAAAAAAATAAAAAAAAATAAAACATTTTCTCTTCTTCACAATCGCACCAGCCAAGAAGTTCAGCAACAGAGTCATGGTTGCAGCAGCCAATGATCTTCTTCTCTCACCAAACTGCTCCTCCAAATCAGAGTTCAATTAGCAAGAGAAAGGGTTTGCAGCCAACCAAAGATGTTCACGCCCGATCAGAGGGACCACGCAGCAGCTTCAAGCTATCTTTTTTGTCAGCCACAACAATCATCAACAATTGCAGTTCATCAACAAGTTCAGCCATCACAAACCGTTCACGCAGCCACGACACACAAACACACATTGCTCACTCTTGGTTGTATGAGCACAAGTGTCTGAGTCTTCATCCACAAATCTGTATTACATAGCTCACGCTGTAGTCTACAGATATATCAACTTAAGATATCAGCTGAACTATATACTACCCTGTTGGGAATATAAACTTGTATTGTGAAGTCCAAATGAATATGAAGAAGCCCAAGTCAATTTTAAAGCCCAAAGCCCAGCCCATGGAAGAATGAGAGCTGATGTTGAGGGGGAGTGTTAAAATACAATACCGGCCCAAACATATAAAACAAGGCCCAAGTGATGATCCATCAAGAAGTCCAATCCATTTGGTGTTGATGTCATTGCTAAGGTAACATAAATTAGGAATTGCATTTAATATTGTAAGTGTGTGTTGATGTGCTTTTATTAGGTAGATATAGCACATGTATGGCTATCATTAAATGTCACTTGTTTAATGAGTGGAGGTAGATGTATAAGTAGCTCATACAATTGAGTTTGTAATATCATCAAGAATTAAGATGGATGTAGATCAAAAGAAGCTACCGATAGCTTCAAAGAGTGGAGAGTTATTTTCAGTCTATTCAGACTTCAGAGTGTTGTATTAGTTCATGAAATAAAAACAGTGTTTTCTATTGAGTAAGGTCTGTTCAAATTGAATTTCCAACATACCCTTCATTTTATACTGCTTTCCCTTAAGAAATATGTATTCGTCTTGCTTTTCAATCATACTCATAGCATGGAACAACATCAACTCATTCACCATGATTGCCTTCTCTAACAATGCCGCACCAGATTGTCTGGCGTTGCTCACCTTCAAAGAAAAGGTTAGTAGTGATTAACTCCTGATCCACTCAAAGTTTCGAGTTCTTGGAACAATTCACCCACTACTGTGATTGGAATGGGGTCACATGCGGGGATCATCATTGTGATAGGGTCACAGTCTTGAACATGGAATCTCAAAAACTTGAAGGTACGCTTCTTCTCTTTCCTCATTTTCTTTTCAGTGTGACCATGTTCTTGATAATAAATAATAAATAAACTAATTGCCTTTGGCAAAAGAAATCGACATTTTCTCATAAACAAATAAATGGTGGAAGACACTTTGATAGAGATGACACCAAATTATTATTGAATAAATACAAAGGTCCACCTGAAGGAGAGGCATGAAGTTGTTTTGCAAGGTCATTGCAGCTACCAAGTAATGCAAGCGCAATGCCATTCTCATAAACATTGGGGAAAAATCAGAAAATTACATGATTAAAATAAAGAGTGATAGTGATTGGGTAGAAATTACACGTTAAACTTTATAATCAAGGAATTATTTTATAAGAAAGAAAATATTGATACTTTTTTTACTACATTTTTTTGTCAATGAAGGGTTCTTGCTTAGTCTTGGTCCTGTGGTCCATATTTTCACTGTGACCATGTTCTCATCAACAAATAATAAATAAACTAATTGACTTATGCAAAAGAAAACAATTATCGACATTTTCTCATAAACAAATAAATGGTGGAGGACACTTTGATAGGGATGGCACCAAATTATTATAAAATAAATACAAAGGTCTATCTGAAGGAGAGGCATGAAGTTGCTTTGCACGGTCATTGCAGCTACCAAGTAATGCAAGCGCAATGCCATTCTCATAGACATTAGGGAAAAAACAGAAAATTGCATGATTAAAATAAAGAGTTATACTGATTGGGTAGAAATTAAACGTTAAACTTTATAATCAAGGAATTATTTTATATGAAAGAAAATATTGATACTTTTTTTACTACATTTTTTTTCAATAAAGAGTTTCTTGCTTAGTATTGGTCCCATGGTCTCTCTTTTCAGTGTGACCATGTTCTCGTCAATAAATAATAAAATAAACTAATTGCCTTTGGCAAAAGAAATCAATTATCGACATTTTTCTCATAAACAAATAAATGGTGGAAGACACTTTGACAGGGATGGCACCAAATTATTACTAAATAAATACAAAGGTCTACCTGAATGAGAGGCATGAAGTTTCTTTGCACGGTCATTGCAGCTACCAAGTAATGCAAGCGCAACACCATTCACATAGACATTAGGGAAAAATCAGAAAATTACATGATTAAAATAAAGAGTGATAGTGATTGGGTAGAAATTACACGTTAAACTTTATAATCAAGGAATTATTTTATAAGAAAGAAAATATTGATACTTTTTTTACTACATTTTTTTTCAATGAAGGGTTTCTTGCTTAGTCTTGGTCCTGTGGTCCCTCTTTTCACTATGACCATGTTCTCATCAACAAATAATAAATAAACTAATTGACTTATGCAAAAGAAAATAATTATCGACATTTTCTCATAAACAAATATATGGTGGAGGACACTTTGATAGGGATGGCACCAAATTATTATTAAATAAATACAAAGGTCTACCTGGAGGAGAGGCATGAAGTTGCTTTGCACGGTCATTGCAGCTACCAATTAAGTAATGCAAGCGCAATGCCATTCTCATAGACATTAGGGAAAAAACAGAAAATTACATGATTAAAATAAAGAGTGATACTGATTGGGTAGAAATTACACGTTAAACTTTATAATCAAGGAATTATTTTATATGAAAGAAAATATTGATACTTTTTTTACTACATTTTTTTTCAACGAAGAGTTTATTGCTTAGTATTGGTCCCATGGTCTCTCTTTTCAGTTTGACCATGTTCTCGTCAATAAATAATAAAATAAACTAATTGCCTTTGGCAAAAGAAATCAATTATCGACATTTTTCTCACAAACAAATAAATGGTGGAAGACACTTTGACAGGGATGGCACCAAATTATTACTAAATAAATACAAAGGTCTACCTGAATGAGAGGCATGAAGTTTCTTTGCACGGTCATTGCAGCTACCAAGTAATGCAAGCGCAACACCATTCACATAGACATTAGGGAAAAATCAGAAAATTACATGATTAAAATAAAGAGTGATTGTGATTGGGTAGAAATTACACGTTAAACTTTATAATCAAGGAATTATTTTATAAAAAAGAAAATATTGATACTTTTTTTACTACATTTTTTTCAATGAAGGGTTTCTTGCTTAGTCTTGGTCATGTGGTCCCTATTTTCACTGTGACCATGTTCTCATCAACAAATAATAAATAAACTAATTGACTTATGCAAAAGAAAACAATTATCGACATTTTCTTATAAACAAATAAATGGTGGAGGACACTTTGATAGGGATGGCACCAAATTATTATTAAATAAATACAAAGGTCTACCTAAAGGAGAGGCATGAAGTTGCTTTGCACGTTCATTGCAGCTACCAAGTAATGCAAGCGCAATGCCATTCTCATAGACATTAGGGAGAAAACAGAAAATTACATGATTAAAATAAAGAGTGATACTGATTGGGTAGAAATTACACGTTAAACTTTATAATCAAGGAATTATTTTATATGAAAGAAAATATTGATACTTTTTTTACTACATTTTTTTTTCAATGAAGAGTTTCTTGCTTAGTATTGGTCCCATGGTCTCTCTCTCTTTTCAGTGTGACCATGTTCTCGTCAATAAATAATAAAATAAACTAATTACCTTTGGCAAAAGAAATCAATTATCGACATTTTTCTCATAAACAAATAAATGGTGGAAGACACATTGACAGGGATGGCACCAAATTATTACTAAATGAATACAAAGGTCTACCTGAAGGAGAGGCATGCAATTTCTTTGCACGGTCATTGCAGCTACCAAGTAATGCAAGCGCAACACCATTCACATAGACATTAGGGAAAAATCAGAAAATTACATGATTAAAATAAAGAGTGATAGTGATTGGGTAGAAATTACACGTTAAACTTTATAATCAAGGAATTATTTTATAAGAAAGAAAATATTGGTACTTTTTTTTACTACATTTTTAGTCAATGAAGAGTTTCTTCCTTAGTCTTGGTCCCTTGGTCTCTCTTTTCAGTTTGACCATGTTCTCGTCAATAAATAATAAAATAAACTAATTGTCTTTGGCAAAAGAAATCAATTATCGACATTTTCTCATAAACAAATAAATGGTGGAAGACACTTTGATAGGGATGGCATTAAATTATTATTGAATAAATACAAAGGTCTACCTGAAGGAAAGGCATGAAGTTGCTTTGCAAGGTCATTGCAGCTACCAAGTAATGCAAGCGCAACACCATTCTCATAGACATTAAGGAAAAAATAGAAAATTACATGATTAAAATAAACAGTGGCAGTGATTGGGTAGAAATTACACGTTAAACTTTATAATCATGGAATTATTTTATAATAAATAAAATATTGATACTTTTTTTACTACATTTTTTGTCAATGAAGGGTTTCTTGCTTAGTCTTGGTCCCGTGGTCCCTCTTTTCACTGTGACCATGTTCTCATCAACAAATAATAAATAAACTAATTGCCTTATGCAAAAGAAAACAATTATCGACATTTTCTCATAAACAAATAAATGGTGGAGGACACTTTGATAGGGATGGCACCAACTTATTATTAAATAAATAAAAAGGTCTACCTGAAGGAGAGGCATGAAGTTGCTTTGCACGGTCATTGCAGCCACCAAGTAATGCAAGTGCTTACTCATTTTCTTCTCACGATCCTCCTTTTCATGTCCCTCGAATACGCTTGCCCTAAGCTTGGCCTAGAAAGTCAAGATAAATTGGTACCTTTGACTACAATTGTTTGATTCTTCAAAATCAGTCTTTGCAATGACTTGAATAACTAAAAAGATCAACTAAAAACAAAGACCAAAATATAAAAAGAAAAAATTAGAAAGCAGTCCAACAATGATATATATCAAATACAGATATCAGCACTGAACTATGTATCATTAAGCTTTCCCTTCATTTTATATTGGTTTTCCTTAAGAAAGATGTTTTGGTCTTGCTTTACAATTGTACTCGCAGTACTAGTATGGAGCAACAACAACTCTTTCACCACGATTGCGTTCTCCAACAATGGCGCACGTGATCGTTTGGCTCTACTAGTCTTCAAAGAAAAGATTAATGTTGATCCACTCAACGCATTGAATTCGTGGAATGACTCCATCCACTATTGTAACTGGACGGGGGTCACATGCAGTCGTCGCCATCGTGACAGGGTCACAGTCCTAGACTTGCAATCAAAAAGGCTTGAAGGTACGCTCTCCCCCCACATAGGGAACCTCTCATTTCTTCAAGCAATCTGGCTTGGTCACAATGAACTTCATGGTCCAATACCCCAAGAAATTGGTCGATTGTCCCAATTAGAGGTCCTTTCTGTAGGTTACAATTCCTTTGATCATGAAATTCCTACCAATCTTACGCATTGCTCTAAACTTCATGTAATTGATTTACAAAGCAACCATCTCTCAGGGGGGATTCCAATCGAGTTTGCGTCTCTATCAAAGCTTAATTCTTTGCAACTTCGAGCTAATGAACTCGAAGGAAACATTCCATCTTTGCTAGGAAATCTCTCCTCTCTTAATGCTCTTATTATTGGAGATAATGGTTTGACAGGAAACATCCCAGATGATCTTTGCCACATTAGAAACATAGAACAGTTCGGTGTTTTTCAAAACAATTTATCTGGCAAAGTTCCTTCTTGTCTTTACAATCTCTCACGTCTCATGCATTACTCGATAACAGGTAACTATCTAGATGGAAGCCTTCCTTCAGACATTGGCCTTACACTTCCTAATCTGCAACATCTTGATGTGGGAGGCAATAATCTCAAAGGTCCCATCCCGTTATCATTTCCCAATGCTTCAAGACTTGAGTATTTGAGCCTTCCGGAAAACCAGTTCACAGGACATGTTCCAAGAAACCTAGGAATGCTTCAAGGTCTTAGAAGCCTAGCCCTTTTTTCAAATCAACTAGTAGATGAGTTGCACTTTATCACTTCTTTAACCAATAACACCAATTTAGAAGAGTTAGATGTTGGCAATAATTGTCTCAAAGGGTCAATTCCTAACTCAATAGGAAATCTCTCCACCAAACTTACAAAGCTAGATTTAGATAGTAATCAACTATATGGAAGCATCCCAGCTTCAATTGGAAACCTTGTAAATTTGAACACCCTTGATATTTCAAACAGCTCTGTTACAGGTGATATCTCCAAACTCATTGGAGTATTTCCTAAAATGGTTAGACTGTGTTTGGCAAACAATAAATTCTCAGGACCAATTCCAGATTCCTTCTATCATAATTCAACCCAATTAACCTTTCTATACTTGGACGGAAACGAGCTATATGGAAAAATACCTCTAAGTCTCGGAAACTGTCAAAGTTTATCAGAACTTTATCTTTCTAACAATAGGCTCAGAGGTACCATTCACAAACAACCTTTTCATCTTCCATCCCTTATCAATTTCGCGTTATCTAACAATGCTCTGAGTGGTCCCTTACCATCCAAAGTAGGAAACTTGACCAATCTTGTGCTCTTGGACCTCTCGGGTAACAAATTTTCTGGAAGTATACCAACCACGCTTGCCAACTGTTTGACTTTGGAGTACCTTTCCATCAGCCAAAACTTGTTTACGGGGAGTATTCCTCAGTCATTGAGTGCTTTGAAAGGTATAAAGAAACTCAATCTTTCTCACAACAAGTTATCTGGGGAGATTCCGCGATATCTGGAGAATTTCACTTCTCTAATTTAGTTGGATTTGTCTTATAATGACTTGGAGGGTTCAGTTCCAAAGGTTGGTGTCTTTGTCAATGCTACTGCGGTTTCACTTATGGGAAATAGTAAGCTTTGCGGAGGTGTTGTTGAAGTCAAGTTGCCTCCATGCCGGAATCACAAGAAGGCAGGAAAGTCTCAATTTCTCAAAGTGGTTATGCCTGTGATTGTTGTAAGCATCTTCTTGGTTGTATTATTGTGCTTATTTTTCATGTGCTACCGAAAAAGAGTATCGAAAGCAAATCCTACTTCTGAGTTATTATTTATTAATCAACTCACAAAGATTACCTATGCGGAGCTTCTTGAGGCAACTAAAAGATTCTCTATTGATAATTTAGTTGGTGTTGGAAGCTTTGGTTCGGTGTATAAAGCAATTCTTTCCCAAGCAATTGTTGCAGTTAAGGTAATAAATCTTCAACAACAAGGAGCTTTTAAGAGTTTCTTGTCTGAATGCAATGCCTTGAAAAATCTTCGACACCGAAATCTACTCAAGATCATCACAGCTTGTTCGGGATTTGACCTTCAAGGAAATGATTTCAAAGCGCTAGTTTTTGAATTCATGCCCAACGGAAGTTTAGAGGAGTGGTTACATCCAAAAAGAAATGGACGAGATAAGTTGAAGAACTTGAACTTCCTACAAAGGATGAACATAGCTCTTGATGTTGCTCATGCGTTGGACTATCTTCACAACCATTGCCAACCGGCAATTGTCCATTGTGATCTAAAGCCAAGCAATGTTCTCCTCAATGATGACATGGTGGCTCATGTGGCTGACTTTGGTTTAGCAAAGATTTTCTCAAGCAATACTTGCAACTTTTCACAAAGCCAAGGTAGTTCTCTTGAAATAAAGGGATCAATCGGTTATGTTGCTCCAGGTAAGAATCATATATATATGAATATGTCTCCTTAAGCGTAGCTCATTAGGGTTTTCATTTCATATTAAACGATATTTTCTTCTTTTGTAGTCAGCATTCATAACTTATTACATTCACTATCACATCTCATCCAATACTTATAACAATGTAGTGGTATACTGAATTTATTTTAACAAATGTAAATTACTATGTAATATATTTCATGTTCATTTAGTCAAAATTTTGCTTCTACAATATTGCACATCAGACTTATTTTTCCTACCTAAATTAAGGTTTTCAATGAAAATCGTTTTTAACATTTTATTTTATTGAGCAATTTTATTGCACATGTGATATGATCTTAGCTCCATGTCAAATTTCTATTTAATTTGTGTTCATCTAATGACTTTAAATTACATGTTTAGAAAGGTAACTTTTTTATGATTTGCAGAATATGGAATGGGTGGTGAGGTGTCCGTGCAAGGAGACATTTATAGTTATGGGATATTGTTACTGGAGTTGTTTACGAGGAAGAAGCCAACAGATGACATGTTTCAAAGTGGACAAAGTCTTCATGGTTTCGCAAAAGCAGCTTTACCTGAACGAGTTGCAAACATTGTGGATCCATCCTTGTTGTTAGAAAGCACCAATGAAGTTGTCGACATTGAAAGCGAGAGTAGTCTGGAGACTAAAGTGCAAAAGTACTTGGTTTCAGCAATAAGACTAGGAGTCGCATGTTCTTCGGAATCCCCTGTTGAACGCATGAAGATTGGAGAAGTCATCACTGAAATGCATCGCATAAAATACCATTACGAAGGTGTTAGAATCCATCTAGAGTGAGGACGGACCATCAAGATGGTGTATTGCACGGTCGTTTGTTACGAGTGGTAAAGTTAGTTTGTTTTTCTAACAGGTGCATAGTTACATATTTTGTCTGGAAATTTGTTTATGTTTCCAGAATGGCAGAAATTACTATGTTGTTGTTGTGTGTTAATTAATATAAAAGGATAATTCTTGTATGATGTGATGATATCAAATAAAGTTTGATTGTAGTTTTACAAAGGAGAATTTTTATTTTTTTTTGGAAAGTGAGCTGGGGTTTTTAGGATCCCCGAACTTTATATTAATAAAAAAGATGATGATAAAGTTTACAATCGCTCATACTTTCACTCGTTACATCATCTATAGAACAATAAATTTGCTTCAAAGCTTCAACAAATAACCTAATTAGTTCTAGATTCACCGTCTCCAGGTTGGGGAGTAACCTTGCAAAGTGTTCTGCTACTAAAGTGGTTGCATGATAGACTTGCCATAACTTTACTTCCTCATAATTACCAATCAACCCTTTAATCACTCTCATGACCTGATTTATACCTAATATGGGACCCAAAATTTATGAGAAGTCGTCGTAAAGAATCGAACACAATTAATCATGATATAGAAACCATTGAATGCATTGAATGCTAGCACTAATCTAGCATCCATACAAGGTTATAATAAACATTTGCATTCTACTTGTATTATCATCATCAGTTACCTGAATTTAGGATTTGTCTTCTTGTTTCGAGAAGACCTTCGAGGAGCATATTCCGTGGGAGACTGTATTGTGTAACTTCATATTCTTCTTCAATAATGTTTTGCCCCTCCTTTACTGCTTTCGCTTCAAATAAGGCTTTAATTTTGGTGATCAATGCATCCTTGCCTATTATTGTAATTGATGTATTCAAAGCATTGATGACTTGCCAATCCATGGGCGCTTTTGGAGAGTTCGTGCGATCTTCCCCCTGTCTTTCATCAGTCATCTCTCGTCATATTTCAGGAAATGTAGAAGCTGATGTTGAAGTTGCATCAACTTCTTGTTGGCTTACTTCTTGTTCCTCAACTGGAAGAGTACCACCTTGCTTGACTTCCGGAACCTTATTTCACTACAAGAAAAATTGTGATCAATAGCGTTTAAAAACCGCTATGGTAGGATACAATAGCGGTTTAGTAACCGCTATGACAGCCAGCGCTATAATAGACCCAGGGGATATTATAGCGGTTTTAAAACGCTATGGTAAGTTTGGCTTTTATAGCGTTTCAAAACCGCTATGATAGCCTCTTCCATAGCGTTTTAAAAACGCTATAGTAGACTCTAAAACCGCTATGGTAGACCTTACCATAGCGTTTTAAAAACGCTATGGTAAGTATACATAGCATTTTTTTTTTTTTTTTTACTATCAAATGACTTTTTATTACATCTTATCATGTATGCATTAGTCTGAGCACTCGAAATTCATTGTGACAAAGACAAGAAACACCATGTTGGTGATCAAGCAAAAGAAAATAAAATGTATTATTTTCACTTCCTTTTGCTAAAAGAAATGTTGAATGATCTAAACATTTTTGTGATGATGAATGTACATAATGTTTCAAGGGAAAAAAGGGAGCGAAAGCAACGACATAATTTTTGTGATGATGAATGTACATAACGTACAAACTCTTATTAATCTACACCTGCAACAATAACAACGACAGCAGAAACAGCAACATCAACAGCAACAACAACAGCAACAGCAACAGCAACAGGGGCTATCGACAGCAACAACAACAATGATAGCAACGACAGCAACAGCAGCAGCAGCAGCAACAGCAGCCATACTAGAGTTTCTCCTAGGACACACCCCTTCCTTTTCTGACAAAAAATACTTGTCCATGAGTCCAACCTTATCTGACAAATTCGGGACAGAAATAGCAAAAATCTGTGTCCTGCCGTTGATCCCTTTTCGGACTTCATTCTAATCAGTTGAATCCATAGATAATGAAGTATCCAACAGATGCACCTTCACTGCAGAGTCAAACCCAGTAGTGATAAGAAGTGACGATCTTGGATCTTATGCACACCGCCAAATGCCTCTCCCTCTGTACAATTACAAAAGTGAGACAATGGCTTAACTAAACATCTTTTCAACTCAATGGCATGTATGACTTCAATCTTGTATTTATGTATAAGTATATATACTACTCGTCCTTATCTTATAAAATCTCTGGACGAAGGCTATCAATGGATCACATTTGAATTAGGTTGGAATATAATAGATCTGATGAGCTAGAAGGCCTAGTTGAGGAGCACTAATCAATTGAGGCTCCAATATTCAGGATTAAGATTAGTCCTTATATTTGACTGAACCAGGGAACCAGCCATAGGAGCGAAGATATTATTTCAAATAGAATATCAAATTAAAAAATACTCACATTTAATCTGAACCAGCCATAGGAGCGAAGCTGTTTGGTATGCATCATTCCCTATTTTGCGCCTCAGATCGCTCTTGTTCCTCTTTGGCGATTTGCCTCTTCCCATCTTTCCTAGAACCAAGATCCCCAACACCCAGTCCAGCACTGACAGCTTCTGCTTCAAGGGCATCTAATCAAGTTTATCTTTCTTTCTGAGTGCATTTTTCTTCTTGGGTTTCTTGAATTTAACCATTTCCTCTTGTGTATAGTAGTATGATGATACCTTTCCTGATGAATTGAGATCCTCAAACCCACTGGTCGTGGAAACACCTAATATCCTTTTCCTAAGCTGGAAACAGTAACAGTTTTTCTCTTAGAAATTAATTATTTGTCGCAACAAATTCCCCTATATTCAACCATTACACTGGGAAGGAGCTGAGAGTTACCTCTTCTAGCTTCTTCTCTGCTTTGCCAGTAAAACGCCCACTTTCATCTAAAGTCACGACCTGAACAAATAAATAATAAAATATAAAATGATCTACTAAATATGCCTATATATTACAAGGTATTACAAAGATCCAATGCTAGGGCATGGAGCTAACCTCGTCATCAACAGGATCATCATACTGTGGAAGGATTGCCTTTGAGCACCAGACTCATCATTGAACCTGAGAAGAGATAATACAGATGGCAGATATTTTAGTCGTATGAAGCACATCTATGAGAAAAATACAATAGTAATAAGATCAATCTTACTTGTCATCATATATCCCGGTTTTTTTCTTCGCAGCCTTGTAAGCATCATCTCGTTGCTTTTGCTCTCCAATTTTCACATTTTCAAGCATATCAAGCTATGTCAATCAGAATGTTGTTGTAAGATTTTAAGGAATTAGATGTGATAAACACTGCCTTAAAGAGAATTTCAGGCAAACGATAATTACCATCATTGATGTCACCATCAGCTAATATGCTCTGATTTTTTAGAGTCAGAACATCTGCTCCGCCGTCAATGACTTTATCAAGACCGTGAAGTACTTCAACTCCAGCAAGGTCCTCTGTTAGCAAGAAGAAAAAAAATAAGTTGAAGTTTTGATGGCATATATTCATGCATGTAACAAACTAACTGAATAGATCCCTTTGAGTTTGCAACAACAGACCAGCGCAGCAGAGGCATCCTGAAAGGTTGCCCAGTTTAGAGAAGTTCCAAAAATACATTAGTTAAAGTGAACTTTTCGTGTCAAAATTACCCGAGCTTTCCGATATTTAGCCTTGATTTCATCGGCAGTCCTTTGCCTTGGCTTTATATCAGCATTACCACCTTCAAACAACTTATCTCTCTCTTTGCTCTTATCTGTGGTAAGAAACAAGAATAGTATCAGTGTAGAAGAAATATATTTCCGAAATAATGAATTAATTTAGATCATACCTTTCTTATCATGTTTGACATGATGAGATGAAGAAGGTGTAATGTGTACAGACTCATCAATTACAATGTCATCTTCAAAACACAAAAGGAACATCATAAGAATGAAAGTGTCTGGAAGAAAGTGGGGTAGAGACAGAGACTTGTAAGAACCTATACTAAGATCCAAGACTTTTGGATCATCTGCAAACGGGTTTGTGAATGGATCCCTTGAAAATATTCTTTCTAAATCCGTAGCATTAGACTTGGCAAAATTTTCCATGAGATCCCCAGGATTTTCTTCCTTGTCCTCCCCTTTAAAGCCCTTAATAATACCACCAAGAATTCCAGAAGCAATACCCTATGGTAACAAAATAAACAATAAAAGTCAAATTAACAAATCAACCTTTATTGTTTTATTTGAATTTTTTATGCTCGATAAAATCATCAAATTACTCGAACAATACCTGTATCTTCTTCTGATACAAAGAGAAATTAATGGCAGCATCTGCAGCTGCTGCTAGAACTTTATCATGGAAACAAGGCAAAGACTCTGGAATCCTGTTGGATATCCACATTTCTGTCTTAGATGCTACCGTCTGAATTTCAAACCATAGAAAAATAATCTGACTAAAAACATAAAGTGAGGATACCTGAAGTCATTTTCGAGGACCAAAAGAGAGATGAAAGCCATTTCACATCCATTTACCTATAATACCTCAAGAAAGGATTAAAGTTAGCCATCTATGGATAAAACTCACAAATACCTTTATCAACTTATAGGTTATCTGTATATAAATATCAGCAGAATAGGGACTTTGTTTTTCATTCACTGAAAATTATTGTCCAAGCCCCCAGAGCAAAGTAAGAAACAAGAAAGCAATTGACCTTGGAGATAATCACTTTTTACTGAAAACCTATGTCTTCTAAATCCTTGTACAAAACTATACAAATGATATAATAAGTTCTTTGAAAGTCTTCCGTCTACATTAAACTTATTTGCTTCAAAAGAAAACAATCATATGGTTGTGCACAGAAAGTGGGAATTGTATTGGGAAAAAACAGACTTTTAAAACCCGGTTCCATAAATTAGCAAAAAAGGGACATGAATAAAGGTTCAATTGACTAAAAGAGACAGTATAAATGAATAATTTCCAATAGTTGGTTCATTTTGAGAAGGAAAATAGTCCTACCAGAGAGATATGCCCACTGTCAGAAGAGCATATTGTTTTTTCCAAGTTTTCCTTGACGGTCCACCTTAAAATTGACATTAAAGAGTGTTCTTCAACAACTGCCAAATCTCTAAAGGTTAAGAACAAACCTCCAAGAGCAAACTAGAACAACTAATCCTCTGTGTCAGGACTGATGGAACGTTCTATGATTATTACTATTATTTAGCTAAACCATTTGTGGTTTTGGTTATTATATGATATGAATCTCTAAAAACACAAAACAAACAATCACTACCATGCTTCGATTCCATTATTATGTAAAGAAGAAAACCCAATTATATGCAGGAAATCAAAGTCAAGCCAAAGGGACAACCAATTATCACGAATTAATCAAGCAATTAAAAACCCAACAATGAAACTAAACCCAAAAGCAAAAGGGGAAAACTCACCAGTACCGAACATGATTAAGAAACTCACAATTGACACAAAGAAGAAGAACATGAAGCTAAGATCTGGAAACCCTAGATCTCTGAGAACCAGCATTGATGGTGCACCACCGATGCATCCAATTCTGCCACCACAATCACTTGCTAGTTATCACTGTCACAACTCCTCCGCTTCGGCTCAAATCAACTCACCTTCTCTTCACTTTGATTGCTTGAATAGTCGTTTGTTCCTGAGTGAGTGAAATGGAGATGTGAGAAAAAAGAATTGGAGAGATGAAAGAATGGTAGAATCCAGATCTAAAGGGAACCAAAGCAGAGATAGATAATGGTGTTGGATGAGAGAAAAAGAAGATTGAAGGAGCACATACCTGTTGCTTGCAGAAGATGGAGTGAAGGATGGTATGTTGCTTGCAGAAGAAGATGGAGTGAAGGGTTGTTGTGTGCTTTCGATTTTGCCATGTTTTTGGGCAATAACAAGAGCAAGAAGGAGACGAGTCGAGCAGAGAGAGGCGAGCAAAAAGGAGATGAGAGGCTAGCTATGTGGTTTAGTGTACTGATACTGAATGGGGGAGAGGAGAGATAATGTCGCGAAATACAAAAAAAATGTGGGAGCGCCAAAACGCCCGCCAATTTTCAATAGCATTTTTTATTTTCTAAGACATTCAAAGTTGATTTTTTATAGCATATTTATAAAAAACGCTATTGGCAAATGCTATGAATGAGCATTTGTGTTGTAGTGTTTGCTTCCGACTCCTCTTCACTACTCTGATCCAGAAGATGTAATTTTCCTCCATTTAGAACCAAAGTCTGATTGTTTTGACTTGTTACTTTGTCCACAACTTGCACCATTTCCGTGCCATTTCCTGAATTATTTTTTCTTTCAATGGGATCTCGTCCAAGATCACTACAATTCTCCTTTTGGTTTTCATGAGTACGTGGTTTAAACATGTGCTTACCTTGCGCAGTAATCCATCCATCATTAGGTTGTTTATGCTGCTCCTGCTTCTTTCCAATTGTTCTCCAAACCATAGGTGAGGGTTTCATTGTATGGTTCCTGGTGCATTGATGTTTCGCATGTCCAAACCCTGCAAGAGTTACATTTGACTAGAACCCAAGCATACTCCACTTCTACAAGTCTTTTATTCTCATCATTAATAACTATTGGTATTGCTTTGGGGAATTGGCTGTTGACATCAATTTTCACACAAACTCTTGCATATGACAATCGTGTTCATTTAAAAATTTGTTTTGAACTTCTAACTCCAGTTAAAATTTAGCTTCTAACCACTTACAAAAACAAATACCTTCCTAGTTATCTAATTAACACAATTTGAATCACCTGAAAATATTTTGAAATGAACAAGTTATGGTAATTTTACTACAGTCACTCAAAACTGTCCAGCAACGACCAAGTCGCAAAAGATTATGCGAATGTAAGTCTCTCACTCACATGATCCGCTGTGAATGTAGGTATTTCACTCGCATGACCCCATTGCAAATGTGAGTGGGAGACTTAAACACGCAGTGGATCATGCGAGTGAGAGACTTTCACTTGCATAGGATCGTGCAAGTGGGATATTTATATTCGCATGATCATTTGCGACTTGCTTGTTGTTGGATAGTTTTGAGTGACTGTAGTAAAATGATCATAACTTGCTAATTTCAAAACATTTTCAGGTGATTCAAATTGATTTCATTAGATAACTCAGAGTACTGTAATTTTCGTGTTCAATGAACTTGAGAATCGGTATTAATCGATAAGTAAAGTTGTTCGAAAGTCAGAGAAAATACCCAATTTTCTTTACCGAACAGGTTTGAGTGACTTTAGTAAAATGATAATAACTTCCTCATTTCAAAACATTTTAAAGTTATTCAAATTGTGTTAATTCAAAAATTCGGAGTACTACATTTTTCATGTTTCAATGACTTGAGAATCGATACCAATCAAGCATCAAAGTTGGTCGAAAGTCAATGGCAAAGTCTGAAATGGGCCAATCGCAGTGGCACAAACATGTGGTAGAACCCCAGTCGCAGTGGCTTGTGCGAGTATGGGACTGCATTCGCACGTGTCACTGCAGTTGGGGTTCTTTTACTCTCATGGGTTGTTGCAATTGATCCATTTTCTGTCATTTGCAGTGTTTCATTCCTCATTTTTTTTCCAGCGATTGCACGTTTTCAGATTGTTGGTAATCCTTCAATCCTCATTCTTTTATATTTATTTTATTTCTATTGTGTTTGTTGTTGATTGATTTCAAATGAGTATTTCTAAAATTCTAATTTGTGTTTGTTAATTTATGACAGAAAATGAAAGGAGAAGTTGAAGAAAGGGAGGGACGACATAGTGAAACTGAGAAAGAGTGGGAGAATAAGAGATAATGGGAGAGGGGAAGGAGAAGAAGAAGAAGACGTAGAAGGGGCGACAATGGCTCCATCTCTGCTATTTCTTGTTGTCGCCGATCGTCTCTCACCGTTACTCGCAATCGATCTCCCCCTTTCATACTGTTTTTATTGTTTTTGTTCTTGAGAAGAGATGGTGAGATGAGAAAAAGATGAATAATGGTTTTTATGACTTATTAAAAAAAACATCGGCTACATAGGGTTTATCTCTCCCTCTCTCTGCAATCAATCTTCCCCAATTCACATCCATGAAACCCTAAACTCCTTTCACTAATCCTCACACCAACTCATGACCATGGCGGTTCGAGCAGCGAACAGCTGCTTTCTCTTCCGTTCCACTTCTAGCCCACCCATCTCCGCATTACGATGTCTATCAATCCATATGGGGATCTCTAAGCTTCGAACAAGCTCGAGGTTAGACACCCAGTTTCTGGATTCCCGCTCCAAACAACCCCTTTACAGCAGCAGCCATGGTGGTGTGCGGAACTACTCCGTTCTCAGCCTTGTTGATAGTGTTATTGAAGAGATGGAAGCAATTCGGGCGAGAAAATGCGCTCGCACTGCAGCCAAGTAATGGAAATATCCCTTTCTTTTTTACTCTGTGTTGTGAATTTTGAAATTGCGGGTTTCAGCATTTGGTTTAATTCATCATCCTCATCAAAGCCCATACCCGAGACTCTCGGGGTTGGCTACACATATTTTAGTTCTCCAAGCAATACGGTCATCCATCTATTGAGACTAGAAGTTCATTCCACCCGTACCAGGGCCCCGGCCATTGATATATGCTAGAATATCTATCAGTTTTAGAGTATATGGCAATTTAACATCAGCCTCAAATTTTGCATCTTCATGAGCCTTGGTTGGGGATAAAAAGTTATAGGTTCACAGATAGACTACTGGCCAACACTTGTATGATAAGATTTTAGTCAAAACAAAAATTGTTTTGGGAGGGAACTACTTTATCTCTATCCACTTTGAATGTCACCCTATTCAATGTAAAAAGTGCCAGCCATTATTTGAAGTGTCACCCTCTAAATTTTATCACCAACCGCTATGACGGGGTGGATGAAGATGCAAAATTCGGGGATGAAAACCTTTTCTGTTGCTTTTGTTTTCCACTTCATGGGTGGGGATTTTTTTGAGGTTGATTTGGATAAATTGAATTGACGTGAGAGAAACAATCAAGTACTATTATGTCAAATTGAGCCTTTCTAGAAAAAGTGGAGTTGCAAGTAAATCTGCATCTAAGCTTATGAGCATGACCGAAAATGTGACATGGTGATTCGTTTATTTTCAATGAGCACATCTCTAAGAGGAGTGAGGTTCACCTGGGAATTTTATGTAGAGTTTAAGGTGGTCATACAATTGTTCTCAATGTAAAGATTGTAATTTTTTTTTTGTCTAAGACAACTTCTACTCCTCAAGAAAATGAGGGAAAAGAGAAAAGAGAGAAGCTATGGTGGTAATCCTAATGATACGAGAACTTGTAGATTATTTTTGATAAGGTCAGTCTAGCACATTGACATTTTTTAATTAATTTTTTATCTGATTTTAAACGGATCATGACGTTGGATGCACGCTATAAGTCAGTGTTATCTGGCTTTGGCCTCCTGGATGACGATTTTATCTGTAGAATGTGTTGGACATTAATTTTTTCTAAAAAATGCTTTATTATTTGGTGCATTGTACTACAGTGCTAGTTATTAAGTCAATAGGTTTGCAGACTTGGGTTATTGAGCGATGAAGAGCTTGTTGTTGATAAACCTGGCAAGCGGGTATTACAGAAAGGTCTACTCTGGAATTCCGGAAAGATTCTGACAGGTTGTTGCTAGCTGTTGATCAAAATCCTAATGGGAAGAAGAATTGGATGGTGACCGATCAGGTTCCTAGTACAAACAACTATTGCACTAAAATGTCCTTTCGAAAAAAAACAACTATTGCACTTGTCTAAACAAGTTACAGGGATTCAAATTCTTCTGTTCTCACTGAGACATTACCAATTTGTTACTGATTGACTGTTCTCTTGGGTATTTCTCTAAGCGGAATGGAGATACATCCTCTATCAAGTCCCAACAAGTTACATATGTAGTTACAGGCATTAAGAATTTTAACCCCATGAAAATCCCAAATTTTATTCAGAAAGCTGACAAGAATTTGGTAGATTCTTCATTTCAAATCCTATCTTATTTTTCAATGATTTGATTTCTGAGTGTATGTAGAACATTTAAAAGGTATTATATACTTGTATATTTGCAGAGTTAGTTAATGTTGTTGTGATTTGAAGTAAGACTCAACACTACTCGAGTATGCTTGGGCGGAGCTTCTTGAGCAGAATAAATCAGTCAGAGCAGAAGACTTTGCAGAGGTAAAGCTTTTGCACGAGCTGACTCTAATTTTTGCAGTTCCCCCTTAATGAGTTTTGTTTTGATGTTATAGATGATTTTTGGGAGCATGGAGCCACTAGAGAGCTACTGTGCACATTTGTTACATTGGTTGCTATCGAAGGATGAAACTTACTTTAGTGTTGTCAAAACTAAAAGATCTTATTCTGTATTGGGCCTCGTCCGACTGTGCAGGTATTTGTTATTAGTCTCATTAGCAATTTATGTTATATTATAATGAAGTATTGTGGAGGTATTAATTGTTAATCTTGTTAGTTATTACATAATATTCAGATCTGATGGAGTTCATAAAAGGATTCATTAGTTCAGAGAAGTATAACTTATGCCATATAGTTGCATTGATCATTACCTAGTTTTTCTGCTCTCAAACTATTTTTTCCCCTTATGAATAATTTTGGGTTTAAATAATCTGTTGTTAGCATGGTTGTACGTGTTTTACACTTGAACACTACTATTAAATTATTTTAGTCAGTCAGTCCTACCAGTGAGTGGGAAAAGCGATAGGGAAAGAAGCAAGTAGGAAGGTTAGCTAACTGAGCCCGAGGTGAGAGCCCGAAAAGCAAACCCATATCACTCGACAACCCAACCTTTTCATTCATTACAGGAATTTGATTCCGTGTCTCTGATGATTTGGCAGGAGGAAAAAGGACCAGGTACTCATTAACTACGATAGGCAATTAGCAAGATCTTAACTGCTTGACAGGCGGGCGAGTCAAGTGAGCGGCATACTCGGATTGCAGGAAGAGCTCATTATGCTCAACCGATTCACCAAATGGAAGAACGAGCTCTTTGGCTCGCTTCGTGCTTACGCACTGAACTCGCTAGGGGGATGGGATTCATTAACTTGCATTCCTGCTAGCACTACGCCGGGCAATGAGTGGGAAGGAGTGCGCGTGCTAGTCGCCTGCGCTTCCATTTTCTTGTTGGGTTGGATGAATGGTTTTAGTTATACAATGTCCACTTTGAACTTGTTATATTATATGGCGCCGGTCAAATGTTGACTGAAACTTTCTATCAGTAGTCTCACAAACTAGAGGCAGAAACCAAAAAAAAAAAATTGGTTTATAGATTATCAAAACGAGGATAATGATGTCAAAACTTGATGTGGTACCCCGTACCCGAATCTTGAGGAGGATGTGGTATGCTAGAATGTTACCCAACCCATGATGAAAAGGTTTACCAACGATATCAACTTTACCAAAATTCGATAACGATGTAGATAGTTATGATAATTTTCATTTTGCTAAAAGCAAAACACAATATTTTCTCTTTCCGCCACATGTACATTCCACCAACTTTTTTCAAAAAAATTTCATTATTTTTGCCCTTCTACATGTTTTATATTTACAAATATGCCATCATGGGAAATGAATCTCAACCCTTAAATTCAATATATTTCCCAACTTTTAATTTAACCATCTTTTATCTCTAATTATTTCGATTTGACTTTGTCTCAGTTAGCAATGAATAGTAAAACACCATTCTGAATTGTAATATAGATTACCTACTTTGTGGGAGCTTTTAGACAAAGGCATGCACACAAAAACCTTTTATATTGAGGGTTTCTAGAGTTTCTAGAGTTTTATTAATCAGTCAGAAGTTAGAAGGCATTAGGTGGGTAGGCAAGGTAGTTGGGACGATAGCCTAGGCTAGTGCAAGATTGCCTATTAGTGCATCACTGTGCTAGTCAAGTTTCACGTCACGCCTAGGCGACCTAGCACAACACATAGGACACGCTTTATAGGTATTGCCTAAAAAACAAGTTTGGGTTTAATGCGGTGAACCTAAGCGATAGCCATTTTAGGTACAGGCTTTAGCAATGAAGAATTCATCGGTAGAATAGTTTCTTGAAGACAGAATCTCCAGTGGGAGGTGAAAGAGGCCAAAATCTTGGTGGAGAGCCTTGCTTTGATGGTGCCGAGAAGCGAAGAGGATGGTTAGAAGTGGTTGTGGTCTAAGGGGATTTGTTTTCCTACATGTACTTTGTGGAGGAATACCCACCCCTAAGCTTAGGAATAGTAATAATAAAGTGCTCTGATATTTCAATTGAAGGAAGGATGGGCAGTGAAAGTGAATAGATGCATTCAGTGCCTGCTATTCTTCCTTTCTGCAAGTTTTCTTAGAATAATGGTAAAATGGGCTTAAGGGGTGTACTACTATTTTGACCAACAGAAAGGACAGAGTGGATCCGAAAGTTTGAAAGAACTAATGGAACACAAATAATTAGAAAAGAGATTTCTCCATAATATCATAAATCTATCTACAGTCTCGTTTCTTGCATAAAGTTCTCTTGACATAATAAACAAGTTAAATATTCATTGACGCTACATGTCATTTATGTTGTGCATAGAGTTGCTGCCAGTTGTGTAATTTTAGTTTGGTTGTTGATCAAAGGCTTGTCCTGCAGTATTTTGCAGTGATCTTATAGAAGTTTTGCTAACTCTCTTGCCTCATCAGGTGGAAGAACTTCTACGCAGCAAGAGTGCGAAAGAGGCAGCAGAAAGGGAACTTCAGGAGTTCGTACAGTTATTAAAATCTGCCAAGTCGATGCCTCCACATTCTAAACCTCTCAAGGAATCATGGACCATGGCAGAGAAGACCCAGCATAGAATTGAGTTTCAGGCATATGATATAGATACGTGCAATGATGACCGAAGAGAACTGCTGGACTGGTAATTTAATGATTTCGTCAAAATGGCATCAATTAGTTAAAGATGATAATCAATTTTTCAGTTTATGCGCCCACGGTACTCAAACAGTAGAAGCTAGTGAAGAATATGAAATGCATCGGGGAGAAAGATTCTCTTGAATATTTTTAAATGCTACAACTCTTTTCATCATCACAATTTATTTATTTTTAATATTCAAGACTAGACTATATATATATCTGGCCTTTTTTTAAAATTCTTATAGATCTTGAAGGCGATGCGGCTACCTAAGTTGTCATCTTCTGCTCTAAATCTTCTCATAGATATTGGCTATTTCCCCATACATGTCAATCTTGATCTCTTAAAGTTCAACATCCATACTAAATATTCAGATGCCATTCTGTCTGCTGCGGATGAACCTTTTGAAGTCTCATATGATCCAAATAATGTAAGCTTTCTGCCCATTTCAAGTACACTACAGATTTCTAGGGGATATGCAAGTTCAATCTTTCAATGGAAGATGCATTTGAATGAATATAATTATCTTTGGAGTTGTTATTCACCATGAAGGGTTACAAGTTCTTCCTATACTCATATTACAGTGTAAAATGCCACCTATAGCTGTGGTAGTTTGGTATGTTGAACCAAGTGAGTGTTGAAAAGGTTTTTGTTTGTTTTATGAAGTCAGAGCACTAGCAGTATGTGATATTTGTTATTGAACGCAGTTAAATCATTATTTGAAATTGGGATTGAGTAACAGGTTTTGAATACAGGACTGGTGAAGCCCACAAATATAGCTAGAATACCGCAAACTAGTAGCAGTAATAGTTGTTGTTGTAGGTTTCCCTCTATTTCTCTTAGGTCGTTATGCAACACCGTTGTAGAAGAGGTCTAACTTCTCTTAAAAATGTATTTATCAAAACTCAAGATGGGATCTGTGTTGTGGTTGAGGTAAAATCCCGTGATGTTCTCATTCGTTTTTTCCCCAGATGAACAGGAAAGATCTAACACACTTTGAAAGTCTATGCAGTAGATGTTGATGAACCTGATGAGGTAGAGATCAAGCATTTATTGTGGAATTTGTTTGCAATTTGTGATCGCTTCCTAGAGTTTCATTTTGGTCATGTTTCTAGCTTAGTTAAATGTAAACCGTTACCGTTGAAGTTCTAATCGATAACTGGGAGATGCAGCTTGATGATGCCCTGACTGCACCCAGGTTGCAGGATGGCCAGATCAAAGTTTGGGTACATGTTGCTGATTCGACTAGTTTAGTACAGGCAGGAAGCGAAATAGACAGGTAAGTTCAGAGCTATTTTATTAGGGGAGAAATGGTATCTTGGTCTATTTTCTTCTGAAGAATGTTTTTGTTTGCAGAGAGGCAATGAGAAGAGGAACCTCTATTTTTTTGCCGACGGCTACTTATCCAATGTTTCCTGAAAAGCTTGCTATGGAGCGAATGAGCCGAGTCAAGAAAAACTTTGTAACACAGTCTCAATATCTGTTGTATTGCACCATGATGGCAGGTTAGTTGAAAATGGCTGTACGTCATTTGAATTGGTGTCAACTTAGGTCCCTCATTGCTCCTTTGTACACTTCATTACTAACATTCTTTATCTTTATTTTTCATTTTTTATTGAAGACTCAATATTGTAATAGATAGAAAAGAAAAGGAGTTACCTTTCCTCAGTCCTCCATAACAAGGAGTTATGAGTACATAGTAAAACACAGGGCTCCCATTTTGAATGAACTTCTCAAACTGGATTCCACTGACCGAGGAATGAATCTCAAAAAGTGCTGGCTTGGACCTAGTTATTCTGTTAAACAAGTTGCCAAGCCATCTGTTTTAAATCAACAATCAGTTTGTATTATGACATGGAAATCTAAAGAGATTTTGCTTATAGGAAATTTGCCCAAGCACAACCTATTCCAATTGAATAAGCTGCGTTGAATAACATGATATAGTCTGCTATTGGTCCCATGATTTATGAGGAGAGATCTTATTCTTTTTCTCCGACAGTCTACTTAACAACTTGCAGAATAGGAGGTCTATAACTCGGTCATTCGACCCACCTTTATGTTGACTTATGAGAGTGCAAATGAGCTGCTACATTTGAACCTAGAAGAGGAGGCTGAACTTAAACTTCCGTCTGAGGCTGCTACCCTTGGTTACAATGGCGTCGTCAACTGGTTTTAAGTTCGACTTTTTGCATATTTATTGTCATTTAGGGTGTGTTTGATTCCAAGGAAAAATTTTCTCAAGAAAATTTGCCAAAAGTGAGAAGGGAGAGGAAGGAAAGAGGAAGAGAGAATGAAGGACATGCTTTTCATGTTGATCACTATCCTGGTTTGTTACAAAGTTGTGGAAAATATTTTCTAAGGTGGGTGCTAAGAAAATATTTTCCAAAAATAGAGTCATCTTCGACATGGAGAAAATTTTCACACTTCCTATTCTATTTCTTCTTTCTTTTTGAAAATTTCCCATGGCGAATTTTTCTTGGAATCAGACACACCCTTAATTCTTCTATACTTCCATAATCTTCATTTGTAAGGTTGAGATTTGGGGAGAGACTTGGCTTCAGTGTATTTTCTTATTGAGATGGGTGGTTGCCAACACCTTCTCAAGTTTCTCTTTGGTATTTTCTTTTCCTAAAAAATTCGTGAACTGTTTAAAGGAAAAAAAGAAAGGAAGAAGTCAGTTTCAAAGTTCAGGACAGGGTGTTCTCCATAGGTCTTCACAAGTGGTTGTTTTATTATTTCTTGTTTGCACTGCCATTGAGCAGTGTAGAACTTGGAAGTGAAAAAGAAAGTATATGAAAAAAAATGTTTTAGAACGAAATGGTTGATGCTTTTTTGCATCTTATAGAAGAGGATCAAACTTAAAATACAGTCATCTTTAATTACAGGATTAACATTTTCCATGTTTGCACTTTAATTTCCGAAGTTTTCTACTGAGCAAATTTGCTGAACTCGTGTTCGAATTGGTTATTCCTCCCAACTATTAGACTAGGTATTCTCGGTGCCTCTCTATACACTACGTCTTTGATGGTGTATGTTGTGTGGCAATATATTTATTTACCAAGTTCTCTTTTCTTTTATTTTTTCATTGAATTATTTAATTTCGTCTTGTTCAGGCTGCAATAGACACGTCCACTATAGAACCACGTATCAAGGTTACCAATCCAGATGATCCTGATTCCTGAACCTTCGATCAATCTCTATGTCGAAAATCAGGCGGACCCTGCAATGCGACTTGTCTCCGAAATGATGCTTCTTTCTGGAGAGACTATAGCTACTTTTGGTTCCGCGAACAGTACTCCTTTATCCTATAGGGGGCAACCACAATCAAACATTGATGCAGTGGCATTTGATCATCTACCAGAAGGATCTATTAGGAGATCTGCCTATGTGAAAATAATGCGTGCTGCAGAGATGGATTTTAGGAAATCTATACGTCATGGAATCTTAGGAATTCCTGGTTATGTGCAGTTTACATCTCCTATCCGTAGATATACAGATCTTCTTACACATTACCTGGTGCGCCTCATACATTACTATTATTGATACATTTTGAAACAGACACGATTTCTCATAATCCTATTTGATATTCAAAAAGCTATCATATATTATTTTCCATAAAGTTCCAGCTTGTTTGCCAACTGAGGCGTAAAGTTCCATAATCCTATTGGTTTTCTCTACTAAATATAGTCTCATGGTAGGGAAGGGATTTTCTTGCCCTTGGATGTGGAGATTTACTTGGCTATTTCATATTAGTGCCTTGGGTGTCATCCTCAATAAATTCATCTGTGTCATGTGGCATGATGTTTATAGCGATTCTTTACATATTTCCACGAATATGTCAAGTTGCTTCCATCCCAGAGGATTTATAAGAGATATTGTTGAGGTTGTTACTGTTTTTTCTTCTTCGTACATGGTTGTAGTGGTGAATGTTGTATCACGTCATAGATCTGCTTCTATTGTTCTATTATAAAAAAAATAAAAAAGAAATAAAACACAATAAATAAATAAAAGATAAATATGCAAATGAACATGTGTATCTGGATCTTAATTCTTAATATGTTCGTATTATTTGGGCAGTGTAGATTTATATTGATGATATGTCTTCCTAGTGTTTTAACACAATTGGGAGCATCTCAATGGTAAAAGTGTTTAGCCTCGGCTATATCTATACTACTATGAAGAGCTTGGACCTTTTAAGATTCAACGTCGTTCAAATAGATCTTAAGCCCTTAACCCTCCACAGTTGAGCAGTTATCCAACGGTTCAACTTAGTTGTTTTGAATGGAAACTCTATTTCACCATAAAGTGCGGCAATTAATCACTGGCCCCGTGCTACCTCGCACAAACCTATGTTGTTTGAGGCGGCGTTGCAACGGACGAGTCACTCTTTTTTCAATGGACCGCATCGCATAAAAAATATCGTCCCAATACTGTTTTTCGCTTTGCATCGTTGCAACATAGCGTTGTAGTCATAGCACGGCACTGCGAGTCGATTTTTGGGGCGCCTATACCCAATTCTTTTTATATTATTTGTTAATACTTGTTTTATTATTATATTAGTTTAATTAATAATTATTTAATAGTTTAAAATTAACACATCTAGATATAATTATTATATATTATTGCGACTTGATGTTGTAACTTTGTAATGTTGTCTTTTATTATGGACTGGTTGCGCAATTGTCATGTTGTTTTCTTGTGGTGTTATGGATTGGTTATGTAATAGTCATGTTTGACATATGATTTATTATTAGTATGCAAACTATATAAAAATTACAAAAATATTATGGTCCGCCTCATTTGTTTGCAACTCCTCGCAACGGAGGTCGGCACCTCGGCCCGACTCCTGCTTCAGACAACTTAGGTGCAAACGATGCGCTTCACAATGGTTCACCTTAGATGGGATGATATCCAACCATCGCCTCCATCAGGCTGTCTTCTACACCATCGCAATTGCATGCACTGTCAACAACAGGCAGGCGCAACTGGTGCGCACCCCTCCACCTTTTAAGAAGTTCATTGTAATTCTTTGTTTCTTTTTTCTTTTTTTTTGTGGAGACAAGCTAGTGAGATACGAGTTTTGCAGAGAGAATGTCAAGCAGATTTTATCTTAGGGGACATACATTTGGGATTTTGTTAGGTTTTTGTATGTTGGTGTTTGATTTTGGATATTGTTAAAAACAAATTCTTCTTTTAGGGATATCATTTTTATATTCTCAAAGCAAAACTATGTATATTCTAGGTTTCATGATTTCAGATTAAGGGTTTTGAGTTTCAGAGAGCGATAAGAAACGCATAAAATCCAGCCTTAGGTATTTTGGATATTATCCAAACAAAGCATATGGTTTGCTAATTATGTACGGTCCAATGATTTGTACATAGTACATATTATGAATTTTGGATGTTGAACGCATAATCATATATCAATATTTTATTGTCTCAGAAACGAGAAACGACAAACTAGATCAGTAGAGTGTAGCCAAGTAATCTATCCCCAAACCAAACTCTGAACTCAAATAATAGTCAACCTCATTGAGGTAAACTAATTCTCTCTGCAGTGTATGCAATCATTTTATGTGGTAAAGTGATTGTCTATAGAAAGAGAAGTAGTGAGCGTTTAGCCTTACATTACTTGAAAAAGGGCACAATATTAAACCCACTAGAGGTTAACCTGGAATTGTAAAAAAGAAAAAATGGGAAAGTTGAGCTCTAAGATGGGAAAGAATGGGAATTAATGGGCAAGGCAAAGAAGATTGAGGTTGTTAGTTGTGGATGCTTTGAACAAGAGAGGAATTATTAGGTAGGGATTACTGCCATAACCACATTTATCCTTTAGTGTTTTATGTCAGAATGTGTTGTTTATGTTTTCTACATAATCTTGACAATGACAAATGTGGTCATGGCATTCTTGAAGATGAGCCAAACTGAAGGGCAAATATACAACTTAATTTTGATCCTACAGAATTAGTTTTGACATTTACTAAGAAGTAAAATGATAAGGGAAAAATGGAGTTATGTCCAAATCATGGGGGTTTTGGTTGCAGCCATGCTTTCTGATTTTGGGGTTCTTCTTTATTTCGCCTAATTACTATTAACAGGGAAAAAAATTATTGAAGGAGTATGCTGGAAACAGGGATAAATAATCATGTTGCCTTTCTCATCTCTGTCTGTTGGTGAAGACCAAATTCATATAAGTAATTCTATGGAAAAATAAACTGAAAACAGATTAAACTGATATTCTTTATAAAGTGGAAATGGATTTTGTTATCTCTGTTGGTTGTTGATAATAGGAACTATGTTTTCTTGAGTATCAGTGTGTTTCTTTAGCAATCTTAGGGTTTTCATTTCTCAAACGCATTGCTTCCTTCCTCCTAATATGATCATTGAAGTCCTATGATTATGAATTACACTCTGCTTTAGTATGTTGCTTGGATTTTCATATTATATAAAAATATCCTGGACAAGATATCTTTTGCTTGGGATGAATTCAATACTTTTTTTAGGTCATTTGTTGTAGGATCCCAATTGCTTTCAGTCTTCCAATCGGGGTTTAGAAGGAAAGAAAATTGATTGAAAAATGCTATTGGGTTTTGCCAACAATAAGCTACAGCGAATCTGTTCGAGAAAAATGAGATATTGCAATGTAGTGACTGTTTAGGTTTAATTAATTTCCAAGTTAAATCACTATTTTGGGAATTGAACATGCCTGAAAAACAAGTTGTTCAAGGAAGTTAAAAGCTTTTGATAAACAGTTAAAAAGACGGTTTAATCCTACAAACTAATAGGCCTGGGAACAGAGGAGATATACATTTGTGAATTGATAAGATTATTCATTATTTCTTATACTTACAGAAAATGATTAAAGCAGCCAAGGGTGCACACTTTAAAGGTAATTGTATTAACAAAGTTAGTTTCTTCATTAAAAAAGGGAATTTTTTTTATGGAAATGGTAGGAAAATGATCATATTTGTACAAATTAAAGTGGACGAGCGCAAGCAATGCACGCGCTTGAAAGCTAGTTTAAATAATAAACTTGATTATATAGACTAACCTCAGTGTCGCGATGTTTTTTTTTTTGGATGACTTATTTTAGACTATGCTTTATTCTTTTTATAGCTTTAGTCCTGTTTCAGTCTTCCATCATAGCGCCTCCAGGGTACACTTAGTCTAATAAAATTTAAAAAGTTATACTTGATGCTCCAAGTGTACATGTGTAATTATGCTCAGTTGCGTAATGCAGGTGAAAGCCTTTCTTCGAGGAGATTCTCTTGAAGAAAAGAAAAGAAAAGAAGCTCATCTCGATCGCGCATTTCGACATGTAAGCTCTCTCCATTTGATTTCATTATTGAATTCTTGCAGTTTATAGATCAAAAAATCATTTGATTCATCGTTAATTCTGAGCTCCTTTTAGTAATTCTTTTTCTTGTTCGTATTGAAATTTAGGGTTTATTTGAATATATGGTTTTGATTTATGTTTTGGTAGTTCAATTTAGGGTTTCTAGTTTGAATGATTTTGCTGCTGTTATCTTGAGAAGCGAATCTGCTTTAATTAAAAGGTGTGTTTGATTCTATATCCCTAAATTTGAGTCATTTGAAAATCTCCCCGAACATCTGCAGATTCACAGTGTTTTATGTGTTGTTATATGGGCATAAGAGCATCCACAGTAGTCGATACACACTGAGCAATTGTGTTTTCCTTAAAACCAAAGGTCACCCACCTCATGAAATTTGAGATACCAGAAAGACTCGGTGATTCAACTTCCTTAGCTTGCACCATAAAAATTGCTGTTATCCATATATAACGAGTAACGATGTACATAATCATTGACTCATTATTGCTCAATAACTAATTATAACCTTGAACAATAATAATCCTAATTTAAATGTATGAAGTATAAGTGGGATAGGGTTCAATTGCGTCATCAACGTCATCACCCCCTTACTTTTTTGGCTCATTTTCTTTCTGTATTTTCTTTATTTGTAGCTTCCACGTGATGGAAAAATTAAACTATATGCTCATTGTGGTTCAAGTACAAAATAATAACGCGATGATAAAGTGCAGTAAAAGTAAAGGGGACACAACATTATAATTTGGTTCACTTGGATTGTGAAGCCAACAAAACAGAAATTGAGTGATTACAAAGTTTACTAAACACTGCTAGTCTGCTACTCCAGTACTACATGAGTTGGCTAGGCAACACACATGGACAGGGAACAGTGGAAGTAATGTAAGTGGAAGCTTTGAAACCCGTGTAATAGCATATAAACCTCGAAATTCTTAAAATGAAGAAATTAACCCAAGAAAAACTCTCTAATGAGCATGAAAGTTTATCTATGATGTTATGAACAAAATAGAAAGTTCTCCGAGATCACTGAGAAACTTGTCTCAAAACTTTTCATGCATCAGATCCCTCTTTTTGTAAACTTTGAAAAGCTTATTGAATAAGGGAAAGAATTGAGCAAATATCATAAATGTTTGCTAAACACAGAAAAAATCTTACCGCATTCAGACTAGTTTGTTTGGCCATTTAGTTCCTTAGGTCTTTCAGGTGCTTTTCTCAATCTATCTAGCTTGACCACTTGCGGAAGCTTCAAATATTCAAACTCTTGCAAAATCAAACTTTCGTTTACAATGGTCGACTGTCAAAGTTACACTTTAACTGAAAAACTATTCTACAGATCTTTTCGATGTTGTGATTGTGATCTGCGCATTCCAACTTCCAGTTAAAAAATTGTGATTGTTTTAGCAATTTGTGTTTTGAAACTTGTTTTGATCTTCAAAAACACGTTTTAGTTGCAATTGAGTTTAAAGGTTAAACCTAATGTGGAAACCTTGAAACATGTGTTGTAAGGTCCATCTATGCTCGTGTCATGGATTTGTTTGCTTTGTTGCCTGTGTTGCCGGGGGTGTCGCCGAGGCTCCTTGTTTCTTAAAAGCTTAGCATTTTCCATTTTTTGGTTGGAAGCCTTACGCTTTAGTCGAAGCACATGTGCCTGGGGCATTATTGATGTACCGATTGAGATTTTGTTTTTAACCTTCTTATTTTCCTTTCTAATTTATGACTTAGAAAACAATACTCTAACCACTTAGTTACGTAGGTCATTTTTCATCACAAAGAGAAACAAGATACCCATTCCGTCGATGGATTATAACTGGAATCTTACTTCTAAGCAATGCCCATCCCTCACAGGAAACATATCAGAGATCTCTCATGTCGGATCATGGAATATTCATCTTGACAAGAACTTCTATACAGATTAAAATATTACAAACAAAAGGGCTATAGCTCAGTTAGGTAGAGCACCTCGTTTACACGCGCGCCAATGTTTTTTTAGAAGAGTCCATGCAATCAACCTCATTAGGAGAGATAAGAATGTATTTGCTGTTAGCTCTTCTTGCCTAGTAGCGCTAGGCTGTCTTTTCTTTGTAGTTGGGAGGGCTGGATGACGCAAGGGGTCTTTCTTTAGGAATTCTTTCACTTTATAGCTCGGATCCCACTAGGCCAATACATATATGGGGCAAAGCTATAGGGGAAAGGGTCCTTCCATGGATATAGGATTACTTGTTATTGTGTGGTTAGAAAGACAAATATCTGCGGGGATAAAACAACTTATTGGACCCGAATACGCGGGTCCTTTGGGAAGTCTTCAAGCTCTAGCAGATGGGACCAAACTACTTTGGAAGAGGATCTTCTATAGTGGTTATATAAATTGACTCAGTTATTCAGTAATTCCTTAAGGCTATCGCCTTGAAAGCCAAAGGTGAGTCTCGTAGGTGGACGTATCGAACCAAAATAAGATCTCAGATTGACATCCTGATACATTGATTTACCATAATAATAAATAGAGTCAATGGTGACTCTGCCGCGGGAAGAGCCGCTTCTTTCTTGCTTGATAGGGGGGCTTCTATTCACCAGCGCAGACTACAAGTGCTCTCCGAACCGTGCTGGATAGTCATCCATCACACGACTCTCAAACCCAACCTGTGGTGGATCCCGGGGGACAGTCAAAGCGCTTGATCCTTTGCCCCATACTGTGAGATGTTCTTCTCCGCCGATCAAGCAGCGATGCTGCTCGAGATAGGCGTTAGTGGCTTACTGCTAACGTTCGATTCGGATAAGTCGAATCCCCTTGGCAAGAACGGCGTTCTGCAAAATATATGACTCATGCGCCCTTAGGTTCTTTAAATTCTGTGGGTGGTGTAGCTAGTGAGATCAATGCAGTCTTCAGTCTTTTGTTATCTTATCTGTTAGGGGAGGGTGGATGTAGCCAAGTGGGTTAAGGCAGTGGATTGTGAATCCATGATGCATGGGTTCAATTCCTGCGTCGCCCATAATATCATTATACTCATCAATCAAATTCCTCCTATCTTTTTTTTTGATAAAGGGGTATTTTCATGGGTTTGCCTTGGTATCGTGTTCATACCACCATATTGAATGATCCCGGTCGGTTGATCCATGGGGCGGAGCGCTAAGAAAGAGAAAGCGTTATCACTATACGAAATGAAGCAGCGACTAGCACACTCAGATCAACCACTTGGAGAATGCGGAGCCTTTCTTTCTCGATTGTCTGTCTTAATAAGTTGATTCCGATCTGGGTAGTTAAATCGCCCATTAATCGGAAAACGGGATTAGACCATTCCGGTTTGTGTAAAAATCGCTAGGGCTACGCGGACTCAAAAAAGGCAAAAAATCGGCGAATCGGCCAAAAATTAGCAAAAAACGGCAGGGCTTTCGGTTTGCTCATTTTTGAAATTTTTCTTCAAATTTGACTCTTAAATTGACTAATTGTCTAATGACTATGATAGACATGTCTTCTGGAGGTAATTCAAACCCTTGTACCAATTCAACATCAGAATCAAGTACCTTGAAAAGGGCATCTGATGACATAGCATGGGAATGGGGAGAATGCAGAGTACCCAGTAACAAAAATTTGATATGGTGCAAGTTTTGCAAAACACAAATTCGTTCTGGAATCTCAAGATTTAAATGACATCTTGCGCATAAGAAAGGGAATGTGAGATCATGTCCTGATGTGCAGAATAATGTGCGAATGAAGTGTGCCGAAGCATTACAAAATGTAAAAAAGAAAAAAATTGAAAAGATTAGAGTTGCACAAATTCTTGACGGGGACATTTTGTTGGGTGGAGAAGATAATTTAGAAGAGGAGCAATCAGTATGAATTAGTGAAGTAATATAATTACAAATTTATAGTATTTTGATTAATTATTTATTTTTGTATATGACTATGATTAAATTTTAAAAATATACCGATTAAATCTCGATTATTTCTGACTATTTTCGATTAATTGAAAATCGCTCCTGGACCGGGAAGCGATTTAACTACCCAGATTCCGATTCATGCGGTCGTTTTCTGCTGCATTGGTGTTTTCACTCCCCACTCTCCACCATATCTCAGGAGTAGTCAAAGGAAGTACGGCGGGTCCGAGTAGGAATACATTCACTAAGAAGTAGGGGCATACAACCACAACAATGGATCGATTCATTCAACAAGATCCGTTTGGATCGGACCAGGATGAATGGGATTGGTCTGACCTCTCGCTCGGATGGTGGACTCCCGCCGCCGACAGATGTCCCATGCCACGTTTCGTGAACAGCTATGCCCGAGAATGAATTCATTTATATATATATATATATATAATAGCAATTTGAAATTGGTATCAGAGCAGGTCAAAATTTTTTTTTGTTAAAAACACCCCGATGATTCCAGGTATTCTAGTTTGATTTGGTTACTATGGACAACTCAATAGAGTTCCCCAATTCGATGGGACTAACTACTTTGATTGGCGAGTCAAAATGAAGGCTTACTTACAAGCCCTTGGCATGGATGTGTATTTCGCCACTCAAACCGGTTGGTCAAGTCCCATTAAAAAGGGTGGAACTGCTGAAAATCCCATAGAGGTTTGCTGAAAATCCCATAGAGGTTTATAAACCCTTTGGTGAGTGGACAGAAGATGAAAAGAAAGCGGCTAGCCCTAATTCTAAAGGGCTGAATGCTCTCTTTCAATCTGTCACCGGTGTTGAATTTAGCCGAATTGCGGGTGCCCAAACTTCAAAAGAGGCTTGGGATATCCTAGCTCGTGCACATGATGGTGACAAGACTATGAAAGATAGAAAAGCACAACTCCTCGTAATGCAATTTGAAAACATTAAGATGGAGGAGAAACAATCAAATCGAGGCTTTTCAATGACTTGGCCATTCAATCTTGTGAAATAATTGAGACCAAAATTTGAGGTACGAACGGAGAGGAATAACCAATCGATAAAGGAACATGAAACCATTCTATTTCAATAGAGGTACGGAAACAGTTAGGGGCAATGGGGTAGGTGAAGTGGTTAGATTTTGCGAGTTGTTCGCCCATTAAAGCAGTACGTGAGCTGGGTTCAGAATGTCGTGAGACAGTTTGGTCCATATCCGGTGTGGGCGTTAGAGCATTGAGAGGACCTTTCCCTAGTACGAGAGGACCGGGAAGGACGCACTTCTGGTGTACCAGTTAAAGATAGAAACTCATCTATTCTTCTATCCTAGCATAGGAATGGAGTGCTATTTGATGGATCACTAGGGAACCACTACAATAGGAAATAACGGATCTATTAACTAAAGTTGACAAAGCTGCTTCATGGATATCTACCTAGGGAAGCTCCATACTTTGATTATCAAAATAGTTTAGAATTTGAATTTCATTCCACGAATCTAAAACATGCCTTTCTCCAATATAAAAAATATACCCATTTTTTAGTTTAGGGCTGTGTTCGGTTTCGATCAAGACATCCCAAAAACTTACTATAACTATAAGGGGAGTAATGCGGAAGTTCCACCGATGAGAAACTTATAATATCGTAGCTGCTCATGGTTATTTTGGCCGATTGATCTTTCAATATGCTAGTTTCAACAATTCTCATTCTTTACACTTTTTCCTAGCTGCTTGGCCTGTAGTAGGTATTTGGTTCACTGCTTTAGGTATTAGTACCATGGCTTTCAACCTAAATGGTTTTAATTTCAACCAATCTGTAGTTGATAGTCAAGGTCGTGTAATTAACACTTGGGCTAATATCATCAACCGTGCTAATCTTGGTATGGAAGTTATGCATGAACGTAATGCTCACAATTTCCCTCTAGATTTAGCTGTTGCTGATGCTCCATCTATAAATGGTTAAGACTTCGGTCTTAGTGTATACGAGTCATTGAACTTGCAGGAGGAATACCCACCCCAAAATACCAAACTCTGCCTTACGTAAAGTCGCCAGAGTACGATTAACCTCTGGATTTGAAATCACTGCTTATATACTTGGTATTGGCCATAATTCATAAGAACATTCTGTAGTCTTAGTAAGAGGAGGAAGGGTTAAGGATTTACCCGGTGTGAGATATCACATTGTTCGAGGAACCCTATATGCTGTCGGAGTAAAACATCATCAACAAGGGCGTTCTAGTGCGTTGTAAATTCTTATCCAAGACTTGTATCATTTGATGATGCCATATGAATCGCTAGAAACGTGTGTGTATGGCTAACCCAATAACGAAAGTTTCGTAAGGGGAAGAATCTCCTTCAATCTGTTTGTGAGGATCTTTGTGACACATTTGTATAGGACATTACAACATGCAATTGGCCAGAAATCACTTTAAGATATGCATTAGTCATTTTTGGGACCAAAGTTACCAAAGTAGCATTTAATTGGTGTACCTGAGATGCATTTCCTCTAGCTCCCGAAAAAGACATTATATGGACTGGATTAGAAGGATTAGTCATCCTAAAATTAGGATTCATTTCTTGTCGCAAATATTCACTTGTGACATACTATATCTCAATGGATTGACGTAATTTTTCTACCGCGTGTACATTCCCATAATTTAATAATAGGTACTTTTACAACATAATTTATAACTTGTGTTCTATGATAACATGTTATAATTAGCAATTGAGATCTAAGGGAAATCAATTGCAAGGTTAATTATGGATTAGATCATATAATGTTATGGTTGACGTTTGTTATGGTTTAATTATGACTTATTATCGCCGTGTTATTTTCTTATATTTTATACTCATTTATAGTCATTATTTTTTATATTTTATTGAACGCAACAGTGGAATGAACTACGAAGTACAAACATACACTAAATCTCAAATCCTAAACATTTTGGATTGAAAGGAACAATACAATCAATCAGAAACAACAAAATCGTGATGTGTCGGGTCTTCATCTGATGTACCCTCGATGATGCTTCAAGCAACCTTGGCCCCTTGCTCCCCAAAAATGTCAAGGTTTGCCCTTGCTTGACTTGTCAACTTAACATGTCTTCAACTCTTCACGGAGATTGCCTCGATAATCTTATAATATGTATGTTGTTATTAGATGATGGGAAACACGACTAGTCCTAACATGGATGTCATACCATTGTGTAAGATAGGTTATCCCATTCAGGCAAAGCTCGACTTAGTTGATATACTTTAGCCTTGTTGGGTGAAGCTTAGTTTGAGAATGCTTGTTTTATTGTAAATTTTCATTGATCTTTTGTCCAATTGGTTGAGGTAATAATTATGATAACGAAAAATCTCTCTGCCACCACACAATGTAATTTCTTAGACTATCTTTATGGAAGACCCAAAAGTCCCTTCTTCGTACAAATCTTTCTCTATTTATAGTTTTTCTTATTATACACCGTCGTTACCATCTATAGTAAACATAATCCTTCAAGCCTATCTTGCATTTGGGCCTCCACTACTGGCAGTCTAATGATGCGCTTGGCCTTTGGTAAGAAAACGGTTGGCTAATGTCGCTCCTGAGATGATGTTCCTGTGCGTTGCTTACATCTAGTTCCGCCGTTACTCTGTTCTTGTACCTGTCAATTGTCTAGCTTGGGTTTGCCCTACATGCAAGTTGATACCTTCTCCTATACCTAATTCATGCCTTTGTCCCTGTTGTGATATTCTATGTGACTACAGTAATGTACTGTGAAGGTAATTTTGCTTGAGAAATGTTCCCAAATGAGTATAGTTTTTCAAATTGGATATAATTCGTTATGAGAACTTTTTTTCTATAGTTCGGCTGATTTTGGGTTAATGAGACATCATTACACTCACAATTTTTCTATCTGAGTAGAGAAACCATGGTTAAAGCGAAAAGTGAAGATAATGCTCCTGCTTCTGGACCAAAACCCGAAGAGCAAGATGACAGTAATAGTCATAATGACGTGATAGCTGATGTTGAGCCAGAGAAAGCTCCTGAGGCTGTTAGTGAAGGTGAGGAAAGAACAGAAGAGATGGATGAGGAAGTTCCTGAGGCTGTTAGTGATGGTGAAGAGACAACAGAAGAAAAGATGGATGAGGAACTTCGTGAGACTGTTAGAGGAGGTGAAGAGACGACAGAAGAAAACAAGAAAGAAGAGCAAACAGAAGAAAACAAGAAAGACGAGAAAATGGAAGTGGGCAATAGTGAAGTGAAAATGGAAGAGAATAAGAAGGAAGAAGGAGATAATGAAGAGGAAGTTGAAAATACTCCCACCAGGCAGGAAAAAAACTTGAAGATGAAGAAAAAGAGGGCTAAACACGGAGCTGCTGCTGTGCAGCCTGCTGAAAACAAGTAGACCAAATCTTCCACAAAAACAAAAAAGAGAAAATTGTTGAAAACAACGGAAGGCGAGAGTCTTCTACAAAAGAAACGGATAAGATGGCTGAAAACAGTGAAAAGCCAGAATTCTCTACAAAAGAAAAGGAGAAGATGGCTGATGGCATGGGAATGATTTTCATGTGCAGTTCAAAGACAAAAAGAAAGATTGCTATCGATACAAGGTTTTAGGGCTGCCTGCCAGCAAGACGGAACTGGTTGCCAAAATTTATAAAGCCATGCGACTGTTTCTGTTTGACATTGATCTGAAGCTGATGTATGGTATTATACAATGCCATATCTCCCGGTGGTTACAACCTTGAACCCAAGGTTTTCAATTCAGCATTCCCTGCTCAGGTTATATTCAATCCTTTTTAATATTTATTTAGTTATTTTCCCTTTGGCCTCTTGCTTTTGAGATATGTTGGAGGGATTTGAGTATATCCAATCCGGATTAAATGTGCTTGTAAGTGCTGTGATAACCGAAATGTCGAAAATTGGTTTTGCTGATTTACTTATTATTTTCTATAATTTAGGTCTTAGTATTGCTGTATCTACAAAGTGAACATGTATTTTACTTGATGTCTTATATTTCGGTAGGCTTATATGATGTATGACAACTGGATGGGTACGTGTCATTTGGATAACAGACCCTTAATTGTTTTGAAGAGAAATGAAAGAAACGGAAGGATGAGAATGTTAAGACTGCAGGAGGATATTCAATAAAAGAGAAAGAAGGGTAAATGATATGAAGGGGAAGGAAGAAGCTGATGTGGTTTGAGACCGTAGTTGCATTGAAGTTTCTTCTTATCCCCATTAGAGAAAAACATATATGTTATCTGCCTAGCCAATTTTTAAACTGCTCTCCAGCTGCTTTCAAAAGATGAGATCAAATTGCTTCAACGGTGGTATTATTGATGCCTTATTGGCACATGAACTTAGTTGTTTACGTAACTATCAACTGAGTACTCCTAAATGTGCCCATCACCATGGTGTTCTCGTCTATCCCAAATATTCAGGACTTTTATTAATGAAATAACTAGTGGTTGTTTCCTTTAGAAATAGCCATGTACTAGTATCTGCATTTATCGGGGCTGCTAAGCTTGATTGATGGATTGGGTGCCTAAACAGAGGGTTAGTGTTTCTGATCCGTTTTTAAAATTAAATGTAGCTCCAATGTGGCTGTGCTAAAGGTGAGGAGGGCAGATAGAATAAAGTTAGTGGATGATGTATGGCTTAGAGGTAGAACCTTAAAGGAGTATTTTCCTAAAAGTTACTATCCTAAAAGTTCAATTGCGTCATCACCCCCTTACTTTTTTGGCTCATTTTCTTTCTGTATTTTCTTTATTTGTAGCTTCCACGTGATGGAAAAATTAAACTATATGCTCATTGTGGTTCAAGTACAAAATAATAACGCGATGATAAAGTGCAGTAAAAGTAAAGGGGACACAACATTATAATTTGGTTCACTTGGATTGTGAAGCCAACAAAACAGAAATTGAGTGATTACAAAGTTTACTAAACACTGCTAGTCTGCTACTCCAGTACTACATGAGTTGGCTAGGCAACACACATGGACAGGGAACAGTGGAAGTAATGTAAGTGGAAGCTTTGAAACCCGTGTAATAGCATATAAACCTCGAAATTCTTAAAATGAAGAAATTAACCCAAGAAAAACTCTCTAATGAGCATGAAAGTTTATCTATGATGTTATGAACAAAATAGAAAGTTCCCCGAGATCACTGAGAAACTTGTCTCAAACTTTTCATGCCTCAGATCCCTCTTTTTGTAAACTTTGAAAAGCTTATTGAATAAGGGAAAAAATTGAGCAAATATCATAAATGTTTGCTAAACACAGAAAAAATCTTACCGCTTTCAGACTAGTTTGTTTGGCCATTTAGTTCCTTAGGTCTTTCAGGTGCTTTTCTCAATCTATCTAGCTTGACCACTTGCGGAAGCTTCAAATATTCAAACTCTTGCAAGTAGACCAATCAAACTTTCGTTTACAATGGTTGACTGTCAAGAGTTATTCTTTGACTGAAAAACTATTCTACAGATCTTTTCGATGTTGTGATTGTGATCTGCGCATTTCCAACTTCCAGTTAAAAAATTGTGATTGTTTTAGCAATTTGTGTTCTGAAACTTGTTTTGATCTTCAAAAACATGTTTTAGTTGCAATTGAGTTTAAAGGTTAAACCTAATGTGGAAACCTTGAAACATATTTGCTTGCTTTGTTGCCTGTGTTGTCGGGGGTGTCGCCGAGGCTCCTTGTTCCTTTAAAGCTTAGCATTTTCCATTTTTTGGTTGGAAGCCTTACGCTTTAGTCGAAGCACATGTGCCTAGGGCATTATTGATGTACCCATTGAGATTTTGTTTTTAACCTTCTTATTTTCCTTTCTAATTTATGACTTAGAAAACAATACTCTAACCACTGAGTTAAGTAGGTCATTTATCATCACAAAGAGAAACAAGATACCCATTCCGTCGATGGATTATAACTGGAATCTTACTTCTAAGCAATGCCCATCCCTCACAGGAAACAGATCAGAGATCTCTCATGTCGGATCATGGAATATTCATCTTGACAAGAACTTCTATACAGATTAAAATATTTATTACAAATATTACAAACAAAAGGGCTATAGCTCAGTTAGGTAGAACACCTCGTTTACACGCGCGCCAATGTTTTTTTTAGAAGAAACCATGCAATCAACCTCACTAGGAGAGATAAGAATGTATTAGCTGTTAGCTCTTCTTGCCTAGTAGCACTAGGCTGTCTTTTCTTTGTAGTTGGGAGGGCTGGATGGCGCAAGGGGTCTTTCTTTAGGTATTCTTTCACTTTATAGCTCGGATCCCACTAGGCCAATACATATATGAGGCAAAGCTATAGGGGAAAGGCTCCTTCCACGGATATAGGGTTACTTGTTATTGTGTGGTTAGAAAGACAAATATCTGCGGGGATACAACAACGTATTGGACCCGAATACGCGGGTCCTTTGGGAAGTCTTCAAGCTCTAGCAGATGGGACCAAACTACTTTGGAAGAGGATCTTCTATAGCGGTTATATAAATTGACTCAGTTATTCAGTAATTCCTTAAGGCTATCGCCTTGAAAGCCAAAGGCGAGTCTCGTAGGTGGACGTATCGAACCGAAATAAGATCTCAAATTGACATCTTGATACATTGATTTACCATAATAATAAATAGAGTCAATGGTGACTTTGCCGCGGGAAGAGCCGCTTCTTTCTTGCTTGATAGGGGGGCTTCTATTCACCAGCGCAGACTACAAGTGCTCTCTGAACCGTGCTGGATAGTCACCCATCACACGGCTCTCAAACCCAACCTGTGGTGGATCCCGGGGGACAGTCAAAGCGCTTGATCCTTTGCCCCATACTGTGAGATGTTCTTCCCCGCCGATCAAGCAGCGACGCTGCTCGTGATAGTGTCAGGACTAGTACCGTTGGTCAGGGAAATCAACATCAGAGGCCTTTCAAGACTTTCCTAATAGTCTCAAAACTCAATGTTCCCTTTTGAAAAGTGCCCAAATGCTTAACATCTATATTATAGGGGGGAAGGTTTGAGCTCTTGACTGTGAGAACGTGTTGCCTCCATTGCATAGTCGGGCCAGATTGTACCGCTAGCATTTTTATTGTTTTCTTTGCATTGCTTTTCAACTTCAAACTTGTATTTCCATCGATCGTTAGCATCGAACTAGTCTTGAGAAACGTCCTTTCGAACGTTTCTCTCCATTGTAATCTATTGAATGTTAATGAAAGCTTTTGTTGACTATTGTGCATCGTTATATTGTCTACAGATTGATATTGTGCATTCTCAAGCTAATATTTGTGCCCGTTGAAGTAACTACTCATAGACTTACTAGTTAATTGGATAGCTAGTGCCGCACGGATTGCTAGTCCGTGACAGTTGGCATTGTAGTTAAGGCGTCGAGGCGGTGGAGAGGCGGACGAGCCTGAAAACGCCTCAGAGGCGAGGCGGATGCCTCACTTCACTGAGGCGGTCTTTATCATTTTTTAAAGATTTTTTTATTATAATAAATTGAAACATATTTAGATAAAAATATTCATCATCATTTTGATAACTTGCATAAGCCAATATGTACAAAAAGTCATATAACTATTTAGAATTGGTTTCTACAGGTACGTCCTAGAGTTTATTCACGAGCTGGAGCTGGAATCCAATGAACTCCTGAAAACAGATGGTGACAATCATAAAGTAAAGAAAGTAGATGAAGGGAAAATCCAAAAAATGAAAGCAAGAAAAGAAAGCAGTTGAAAAAATGGCAGCAAATGTGCAGGCAACAGGAGAAGAAGGCAGCATGATCTTATTGAATAAAGTCTATTAATGTTTCTTACTAAATGAAGTCTGTCTATTCTTACTAAATGAAGTACGTTAAAAGTGTTCTTACTAAGCATCCTTAATGTTTCATGCACAAACACATTATGAACTAACAAGATGTGTGTTTGGTTACTTTAGTTTGTAACTTTGTATATATACAACATCCAGAAACAAATTATAAAACATAACTAAAAACAGAGTACCAAAAGTATTGACAAATGAATCTATGTACTGACGTATATCCCTTCAAAATTCCCTATCAAATGGTAAGTTCAATTGTTGTTCTCCTCAAAAGTCATTTTAACTTGTGTCCTTCAATTGGTGAAATTTGTTGCAATGTTCAGGTTTTTCAATGTTGTTGATTTTAGATACGAGTCCATGCTTATTTTTTGTGATGGTCATATTTGTACATGCCCCTACATGGACGCTGTTAAACTAGGTCATTTCTTTGTAGTTTGTTATATAATGGTCACGAGCCGCAAGGGTTCTGTGTGCTATACATGTTGAATTAGATATGTGAAGTTCTTTATAATGACAAGAATATTGAATTATTATAACCAGTCAAGCCTATCCAAGCACAAAACCATTGTTACATGATGAACATAGACAAGCCTTACAACATTGTTACAAAACCATTGTTACATGATGAACATAGACAAGCCTATCCAAGCACAAAACCATTGTTACATGATGTAATTGTTGTTCACCCGAATCACCCCTCTTTTTATACCATAGATAAAACAGCAAAATAGAAAGAAAAAAAAAGATCTGTGAAAAAAAAAACAGATTAGAAGAAAAAAAAAAAAAAAAAAAAAAAACAGCAGTCGGCCTATGAACAGATCTGTGAAAAAAAAAACGCAACATATATGAAGAGGGAAGAAGATTAGCTTTCATTCAAGAGGGATTGAGGGAAGACGCGGTAGCAAAACAGATCATAGAAGAACAAAAAAAAAGCAGCAGTCGGCCTCTGTGAACAGTTCTGTGGAAAAAAAAAAAAAAAAAAAAAAAAAAAACGCAACATATTTGAAGAGGGAAGAAGATTATAAGAAGAAGAAAGGAAGAAAACATACCTGTTTGCATTTGCTGATAGCTGATTTGAAGGAGAAGAAGAAGAAGAAGAGGCGTTGAGAAGAAGGAGAAGAATAGCCATCTGATTCTCCTTCTCGACCCTAATTAACCCTACATACCCCAAACTTTGGGCTTTTGGGCTTTTTGGGTTTTAATTCAGTTTTGAGTTTTAATTGTTTAAAAGGCCTGAAGCGGTTGAGGCGGGTAAGGCGTGAGGCGGAAAGAGGCGGGTCGAGGCGGACACCTCATTTTACCGCTCCGCCTCGCCCCAGTTTGAGGCGCCCCTTTGCCAAACCGCCTCGAGGCGCGCCTAGGCGTCCGCCTTAACAACACTGACAGTTGGTATCAGAGCTAGAGCTTGTTGAATGCAAACCAGGATGCAGGAACTAAGCGAGCGCCTTAGCTCTATGGAGGAACGACAGTCTAGTCGAATGCAGACCTTGCAGTGTTAACCCATACCGGTCCGAGTCACACCATCTTGGAGAAGATCAAAGCAGGCCTATAGACAGACCCACAAGCGAAGGCGATTACAGAGTTTATCAAGCAGGGCAAAACTCGATGGTTTTGGATAAACGATGGAGCAATACTCACAACTGGTAATCGCCTCTATGTTCCAAGAACTTCTGGTTTGAGGAAAGAACTTTTGAGAGAATGCCATGACACCCATTGGGCGGGACATCCAGGTTGGAGACGAACACTTGCATTGCTAGAGAGGGGGTACTATTGGCCGCAGATACAGGAGGATGTAATGGCCTATGTTCGAACATGCCTTATTTGCCAGCAAGATAAGGTTGAAAGAGATCGACCTGTAGGCTTGCTAGAGCCCTTGCCTGTTCCAACTCGTCCTTGGGAAAGTGTTTCCATGGACTTCATTACTGGGTTACCGAAGGTGGAGGATTTCAGGTGTATCCTTGTAGTTGTTGACCGATTCTCAAAGTATGTGACCTTTGTACCGATCGGACTGACTTGCACAGTCGAAGATACGGCGCAATTGTTCCTCAAGCATGTAGTGAAGTATTGGGGACTACCCGAAAACATTGTTAGCGACCGTGATGCTCGCTTCACAAGAAAGTTCTGGAAGGAATTGTTCAAGCTCTTGGGATCCAAACTTAATATGTCGATAAGCCAACATCCCCAATCTGACGGACAGACCGAGCGCTTTAACTCTATGCTCGAAGAATACCTTCATCATTTTGTAAGTGCAAATCAAAAAAATTGGGTGGGACTACTTGATGTTGCACAATTCTGTTTCAACTTACAAAAGAGATCAGCTACTCACTCCAGCCCCTTTCAGTTAGTCACTGGTCAGCAACCATTGACATCACATACGGTACTTACCGGATACCAAGGACCCAGCCCAAGAGCTCTCGAATTTGTCAAAGCCTGGCAGAAAAACATTGAAGTTGCTCGAGCCTATCTTGAGAAAGCCTCCCGTCACATGAAGAAATGGGCCGACAAGAAACGACGGATTGACCCTTTCGAAGTCGGAGACTTGGTATTGGTGAAGCTAGATATGTTCAACAAGTATAAACGGACAGCTAGAGCACACAACAATCTGTTTCGCAAGTATGAGGGACCGATACAGATTATTGAGAAAGTGGGCAAAGTCTCCTATCGCGTCAAGTTACCACATTGGCTCCGCTTCACCCATCCTATCTTCTATGCAAGTAACTTGAAGTCCTACCATGCAGATGCCACTGATCCCACAAGAAACGTGTCTACCCGAGCTTTGCCTAAGCATCCTACTAAGCCAGATCGAGAAGTGGAAGAAATCTTAGCTGACCGCCTCATCAACAACACAGGCCCGGATAGAGAGTATTTGGTCAAGTGGCAGGATGAGCCTCCTTCAGAAATCAGTTGGGAGCCAGTCGAGCATCTGCTGCCATACCTCTCAAAGCTGGAAGAGTACTTGGAAAAGTTCGCTACGAGGGCGTCAGCGAATTGAGTGTGGGAGAGTGTCAGGACTAGTACCGTTGGTCAGGGAAATCAACATCAGAGGCCTTTCAAGACTTTCCTAATAGTCTCAAAACTCAATGTTCCCTTTTGAAAAGTGCCCAAATGCTTAGCATCTATATTATAGGGGGAAGGTTTGAGCTCTTGACTGTGAGGACGTGTTGCCTCCATTGCATAGTCGAGCCAGATTGTACCGCTAGCATTTTTATTGTTTTCTTTGCATTGCTTTTCAACTTCAAACTTGTATTTTCATCGATCGTTAGCATCGAATTAGTCTTGAGCAACGTCCTTTCGAACGTTCCTCCCCATTGTAATCTATTGAATGTTAATGAAAGCTTTTGTTGACTATTGTGCATCGTTATATTGTCTACAGATTGATATTGTGCATTCTCAAGCTAATATTTGTGCCCGTTGAAGTAACTACTCATAGGCTTACTAGTTAATTGGATAGCTAGTGCCGCACGGATTGCTAGTCCGTGACAGCGTTAGTGGCTTGCCGCTAACGTTCGGTTCGGATAAGTCAAATCCCCTTGGCAAGAACGGCGTTCTGCAAAATATATGACTCATGCGCCCTTAGGTTCTTTAAATTCTGTGGGTGGTGTAGCTACTGAGATCAATGTAGTCTTCAGTCTTTTGTTATCTTATCTGTTAGGGGAGGGCGGATGTAGCCAAGTGGGTTAAGGCAGTGGATTTTGAATCCACGATGCGCGGGTTCAATTCCCGTCGTCGCCCATAATATCATTATACTCATCAATCAAATTCCTCCTACCTTTTTTTTTGATAAAAGGGGTATTTTCAAGGGTTTGCCTTGGTATCGTGTTCATAACACCATATTGAATGATCCCGATCGGTTGATCCATGAGGCGGAGCGCTAAGAAAGAGAAAGCGTTATCACTATATGAAATGAAGCAGCGGCTAGCACGCTCAGACAACCACTTGGAGAACGCGGAGCCTTTCTTTCTCGGTTGTCTGCCTTAATAAGTTGATTCCGATCTAGGTAGTTAAATCGCCCATTAATCGGAAAACGGGATTAAACCGTTCCGGTTTGTGTAAAAATCGCTAGGGCTTCGCGGACTCAGCAAAAACGGCAAAAAATCGGCAAAAAATGGCAGGGCCTTAGGTTTGATCATTTTTGGATTTTTTGAAATTTTGTGTTTGTTTTTCTTCAAATTTGGCTCTTAAATTGACTAATTGTCTAATGACTATGATAGACACGTCTTCTGGAGGTAATTCAAACCCTTGTACCAATTCAACATCAGAATCAAGTACCTTGAAAATGGCATCTGATGACATAGCATGGAAATGGGGAGAATGCAGAGTACCTAGCAACAAAAATTTGATATGGTGCAAGTTTTGCAAAACACAAATTAGTTCTGGAATCTCAAGATTTAAAGGACATCTTGCGCATAAGAAAGGAAATGTGAGATCATGTCCTGATGTGCAGAATAATGTGCGAATGAAGTGTGTCGATGCATTACAAAATGTAAAAAAGAAAAAAATTGAAAAGGCTAGAGTTGCACAAATTCTTGAGGGCGACATTTGGTTGGGTGGAGAAGATAATTTAGAAGAGGAGCAACCAGTATGAATTAGTAAAGTAATATAATTACAAATTTATAGTATTTTGATTA